>JAOTQM010000092.1:621625-1243251 GCA_026939265.1 Oreonectes daqikongensis | reverse complement strand
TGCAGACAGCTCTTTGACAAAAACATATTTATTTAACATATGACAAAAACATAACTTAAAATCCCTCGAGGGGGAAAACAAGACAAAAATAACAAGACAGGTGAATAAACTTAACCAAACCTTAACTTCGGGGAACAAAGACAGGGACGAGACAGGACGAGGTAGACAAACGATCCGGCACAGGACAGCAAACACAAGGGCATTAAATAGGAGAGGAACAAAAGAGACATAACGAGGGCAACAGGTGAAGGCCGTGAACTGATAACAGGATGATTAATATGGAAACAAGGGGGCGGGGCTAAGACGCACGACAGGAGAGCACATGGCACACAAACAATGGCCATGTGCTTCCAAACACAGACACAACACATGGGTCTGCCATGATCCTGTCATTTCAAACTAGAACAACCATAAGAAGGGCAGGATCATGACAGTACCCCCCCCCCCCCTTAAGGGATGCCTCCTGGCATTCCCTAGGGGTAACACAAGATGAGACAAAACACAATCAGAACCACCCTAACAATAAATTAAAAACATGAACAGGTTGGTGCAATCTGGGGGGGCTTGTGGAGCCTTGGGAGGCCGGCGCGGAGACTTGGGAGGCCGGCAGGAAGGCCGGCGCGGAGACTTGGGAGGCCGGCAGGAAGGCCGGCGCGGAGACTTGGGAGGCCGGCTGGAAAGTCGGCGCGGAGACTTGGGAGGCCGGCTGGAAGGCCGGCGTGGAGACTTGGGAGGCCGGCTGGAAGGCCGGCGCGGAGACTTGGGAGGCCGGCTGGAAGGCCAGCGCTTGAGCCGCGGGGATCACCGGCTGGAAGGCAGAAGAGGTATAGGCCCACTGACAGGAACACGACAGGATGGCCCGCACCCAGGAACATCCCCTGGGGGGCCTGAAGACAGAAGACACAAAGAGGGAGGGCCACAGACATGGGATGACTCCAGTAGGACCCAGCGGCATCAACCTCTGAAGAGGGAGTCCGGCGGGAGACCGGCGGCATCGACCCCTGGAGAGGGAGACCGGCGGCATCGACCCCTGGAGAGGGAGACCGGCGGCATCGACCCCTGAAGAGGGGAATCCATCGGCATCGATAGGCACCCCACTAGAGGCATCCTGGTGAGCTGTCTGCTGGGTTCTTAGATGGCCGGATCGTTCTGTCATGATTTACATGGAGACAGAACCCAGATGCAGACAGCTCTTTGACAAAAACGTAACTTAAAATCCCTCGAGGGGGAAAACAAGACAAAAATAACAACAGGTGAATAAACTTAACTTGACCAAACCTTAACTTCGGGAGAGGAACAAAAGAGACATAACGAGGGCAACAGGTGAAGGGCGTGAACTGATAACAGGATGATTAATATGGAAACAAGGGGGCGGGGCTAAGACGCATGACAGGAGAGCACATGGCACACAAACAATGGCCATGTGCTTCCAAACACAGACACAACACATGATCCTGTCATTTCAAACTAGAACAACCATAAGAATGGCAGGATCATGACAGATGCATTAGTTGATCTCCTGCACTGAGGATAGCATAATGTTACCCAATTCATTGATTGTTTTGTATTGGTAATGTGATTAGTGCCAGTATTTTTAAGTTTAAGAATTTCTTGAACTTAAATATTCTGTTAACTATATCTGTAATATGATAATTGATTTGTAAACAAGCTGTTTCCTGAACTACTGTATTCCTTGAATTTCCCTGAAAATATTACTTAAAATGTGACGTTTTCAAATTGTGCAGTATAATATCTGCTTGATATACCTGTTTTCTAAAATGTGATTTTTAGTTAACTTTTTTAGGCTTTGCCAGTGCTGATTTGCCAGATTCCATCATTTGAAGATTTCTCCCTCCTAAGTGGTATTTACCATGTTTTTATCTAGTCTTTGTCGCATTCTCTCTGTTCCTCTTGTTAACCTGTTAATCATCAGTTTAGCTCCGCTGTTCACCACATCTAGCAGCCTCAGCATAGCGCAGACATCCCATAGCACAGAAATTTTCCAGTCTGTGTGAGACTCTAGTGTATTGTCTGCTGTGCTGGTCTCTCTTCCTACTTTCTTTCTCATTCATGCTAAGCCCTCAGCTGCTGACTGCTCCAGCCTGGATGCTAGGGACCTCTTCTCCAGCATAACTTTCCAGCTCTCATATTTATTCATTGCTGCGCTAATTTCTGTTGAAATCTAGTGTTGTTCAGAGTTGATGTTTAATAAATATGGGGCGCGTTCTTTGTCGTTCTAGCTGGATTTGATTGTTGACGATTTCGCATGATCTTGGATTGTTCGGTTCTTCGACGCTCATCCTGGACTTGCTGTCATAGCAAATGGTCAGTTAGCTTAAACCTGCTGGGGAGAAGGCTTTTTTTATATAGGATTAGATCGCAACCTTTTAGAACATACACTATATTGCCAAAAGGGTCACCCTATCAAATAAACAGGTTTGATGACTTTAGAAATTTCCATGAGTACAAATCTTAATGCTGCAGCATATTATGATATTCTGTGGAATTGTGTGCTTCTAATTTAATAGCTACAGTTTGGGAAGGGCCCTTTTCTATTCCAACATGACAATGTCCCTGTGTATGAGACAAGGTTCAGAAAGAAATGATTGATTCAGTCAGTGTGGAAAAACTTGACTGGTCTGCATAAAGCCAATAAATTGAATCAATAAGTCAAATGAAGCTGACTAATTCAATCTCTTAGATGGTGTGTGACTTAATGTGCACCTACAGCTCTGAAGCAAAATTACCCAAACGAGCGAGTAGGACCTGTCACATTGGTGTCACACCTGACCCGGATGGGAGTGAGGTTTAGGGGGGTGAGTGTAACAGAGGCCAGCTAGTGAAGAGCTGTGCAGTGTGTAAACCTCACTCTCCGACCTCAAGAGGTGCTCTAGCGACAGACGCTAGAGGCTGCGCTCTTTAGCCTCCTTTTTAGAGTGCCCGACTCCCATGCCGGTCGACCCGGTTCGAGGCTCGCTCGGAGCGTGCACAAGTAGGAACGGTCACATTGGTGCAGTGTCACAGATGGGAGTGAGGTTTAGAAGGGTGAGTGTAATGGAGGCCATCTAGTGAAGAGCTATACAGTGTCTCACTCCCCGACCTCAAGAGGCCTGCAGTCTTTAGCCTCCTTGTTGAAGCACCTGACTCTCATGCTGGACCGACTCGATTTGAGGCCTGCTCGGAGCGGGCATGTGTAGGACCGGTCACACTAGCCAGGACAAGATTATGATCTGAAATGCAGCCTGATGATGATGATCTCCAGCCTCTACACTGCACTGCGCTTCATAAGATCTCATTTTTCGAATACCATTTTTAGTTTGGTCTTCTTTTTATTGTCAATATTCAATGTAATTAAGTTTTTGCTTTTTAATTTGCATACATTCAACCTTTGAATACTATAGGTTATAGCCTACATGGGAGTGCCTTGTGTGGAGAGAAATTAATAATTCACAATACATTAAAAGCTGCAATAAAAATGAAATCAATAAAATCATATTTTCCACATCTCTGTACCACTTATCTGGGCAGACTGAGCAGATATAAGCCTTTCAGATGATGTGGACTCTTGCAACGGCTAATGAGTTTTTGCAATTAAAGAAATGTTATTTAAAAACTTAACTTCTATAATGGACAGTCAACTGAGACACTTTCTTCAGTGTCCTATATGCAATGAACCCTAATGGGTACTAAAACACAACATCTTTTGAAAACACCATCTCATTGCAATTAACTACTAAAAAATGAGAATATATAAAAAAGAGAATTAAAAGTTCATTGATCAGTTATATAGTAACTGCTTTAAAATGTAGGAAATATCCAGACATCTTACATCAAACTTTTTCTTAAATAAGTGATCTCTGTACATCGTTTGAAGTGTTCCCGACATTTTTTATAAGGTTTTAAATTATTCATATCTTCAAGCAGCAGTAAAAAAACAATGATGTAACTACATCTTTTGACATAACAACCAACCAATAGCAGCGTTGCCGGTCAATGGATCTTCTATCAACATATGCTGCCTGATCTCAGATAGCCAACAGGAGCGTTCGAAGAATTAGCCGGATCATAGTTAGCGCGATTAGGTCATCTTGGATGTGTAATTTGATCTTGAATGTAGTAAGCAACGTACAAAGAACGGCCCCTGCTTGTAATCGAATCCCAATTTTGTTCTGCGCCACAGTTCAAGTGGCTGGGTATATTCACTGCCCTCAGTGACAGGAGCTGGCACTCCCTACAATGGAGAAGGCATCTTGCTAAGCCACTAATGTATGCCACTACTGCTCTTTATCCTCAGCAGAATGTAGTGATCTAGCATTTCTTAATGGAACTAAAACAGCAACTCTAGGGTGTTAATGTACCACTCTATGCCACTGTAATGTATAGTTTTAAAGAAATATTTTACTCTACAATCAAAAACCCTTTATTATTTACACATCCTCATGTCATTACCTGTATGACTCTTTTGCAAAAGAACAAAAGAAAATCATTTAAAGAACATTGACAAATGAATTTCATCTTATTTTGTGTTCCACAGAAGAAAGATTCAAATACTTCACTTAATACTAAATAATAAGTTTAAAAATAAATGGTGCCACAATATGTATTTTTTTGTGAAATATCAAAAAATGCACTGTATATAATGTACTGTATAGTGAAATATCCCCCCAGAAAGCACTGTATGTTCCTCTTGGACAAAAGCATGTACTAATTGCAATGAAAAATGTAAATGTATATTCCTTGAAAAAGTTGTGAAGCTAAACCTGCTTACATAGCTGCATTATGCAGCTAATAAGACCATTTGCCAATTCTCCATCCTGCCATTATTCTATATGGTTTAATGATTGATTCAAGAAAAGGATTTCTGTAGCATTACCTTTTGATGCAATGTTGAGTACAGGTAAAGATAAAAATTCAAAAGCAGCATAATAGTTAGACTCAAAAATGTGTTATGTGTAAACAAGCAATTACTTATTACAGGGCATCGTGTTTTCAGTAGCTATTATACCTGTAAAGTTTGTCTGGGTTAGAGTTCTGAGATCCTGATTTCATTGCAGCAGAAACGGTCTTTGAAAGAGATAAATAAAAAACAAATTAATATGTTGTATAGAAAATTTTAAAGATGTATGTTTGTTTTACACATACTTGTTGCGGTGTGTATGCTGGAGGGGGTGGTCGGCTTTGAACAGAATCCTGAACACTAGATGGGGGGTCAGAGGTCAGTGGGGGGTCAGAGGTCAGCAGGACAGGACAGCGAGCAAGAGGGAAGGCTGAGTTCTCAAGATCAGCTAGCAGAGCATCTACAAAATCAAACAAAGCTATAAAGAAACATCTCCTAGGGATATGCCATATATAAATCAATGTTTGTCATCTATTTTTCTAACAGTATATTCAGAAAGTATTTACCCCCAGTCAGACAAACCAGAGTAAGGTGCCTACACATTTGGTGCTTGATCTTAATTTTGGTATGTAATGATTTTTATTGTAGTGACACTTCTATGTCTAAAACTATTGTACCTAAAAGAGGGTGTGATTTGGGTTGATGTCTAACTCAATGTCAAACAAAGTAAACGTAAACAGGAGGATAACAAAGAAAATAAAATAAAAATTGTAAATAATGTGAAACATCATGTGGAATGCAACAATTGTTCAAACAGTAGTTTAATTCCATTGTGTTACATGTTACATTTAGCAAGTTAATGTAAACAGCACAAATGGCTTATTTCTAAAATACTAAAACAAAATAATTCATGGTAAAACAAGGCTTTGTGCTTACACAGTCTCCCTAACTGTATGAAGGACCAACAATGAATTAATTTGTTGTGTTTTTAAAATATAACTATGGTTCGTTTCACTTGCATAGAGATCTCCCTAACCCGCATGATGTGGGTTCACAGCAACAACTTTCAAACACAAACACCACACTTAGAATCAAATCCAGAGTTTTAACATGCTATATTTATGAAGAAATTATTTAACGAAAAGCCAAAGCTTTTGATTCAACTGTCCAATTTCTTTTGGTCTCTTTAAAAAGGGGCGAGCTACATACTACAGAGCTGTAATTCCTAAATCTTTCAGCGAATCTGAATGTGAATCTACATAAAGCTGAGAGTGTGCACTATAAGTCAATATTCATTATATAACTGTAACTTGACTATATTTTGGTAAACACCTAAAATAACAAAACATGTGCCTCTGTCCAAATATTTATTAACGTAACTGTATACTGTCAATTATAAAACCCTCAACAGGCACATTAACAAGAAGGAAAACATAGACACAGAAAATTACATACCAAACATAACAATACGAGGACTGAGAGGGTAATTAGATGCATCAGGAACTCCTGAAGAAAGACAGACATGCTGAGAAACCACAGACACACAGACAGTATTAGATAGCACAGCAAAAATGGAGAACCACTGTTTGTATATCAGGCAAACAGAAAACACATTTAGACAGCGAGAGTGAACACTTGTGTAGTAAGACAGGGTGGAGGTTCTGCAATGGTCCAAAGATGGCATGCTATTTTTTGCTTAAGCCAGAATAAAACTCCAACAATGCCTAACCATAGAGGGGAAACAGTATGCTGTATCATTCACAGCTATGCAAAGAGGAAGTGTGTTGTCCTGTTGATAGCTTGTGTATATTCACTATCTCTCTTTATTTTTGCAGCAAAGAACATAGACAAAGGGACAGTTCACCTAAACAATTTGTTTTCTTTTTCTTACCCATGATGCTATTCCAAACCCATATGTTTGATATAAAAAATGTCAACATCCCAGTTAACAGTTACGTTGTGAGGATGTATCTGGACCGGACCATATTTGATCCAATAATGCATCTTTGTGTGTCCTATATTCGTTGTGACACTGTCACATTGGATGTTTTTGGAACGTGGGGATTACGTAAGACACATCTGGATGCAACTCATTTTTGACAATATGACACTGCTATTTAATAACAACTTCTTGTTTATTGAACTGTATAACATTAATTACTCTTGCAATTGTGATATTAGGAAATCTCTTGCTCGTGTCATTCTTAACAGCAGTTTGCATCCTTAAACCAAGAAAGGTGATGGCATTCAAAATGGCCATTATTTAATGCTTTTGCAGACGCAAGTGTTTAAATGAACATTAATGCGCAAATGCAACAAAATGTATGGTCCTACACTACTACTGTTTAAAAAATAGAGTGGCATCGGCAGTATTTTTAAGCTTTAGCATTGTGATGCTACCGTGGCACCGATACACCAAGCAACCCAACTTTAGACCTGTAACTAGTCCAAGTAATTAGAAATTAGTTACAACTAATCAGTCTTATTTTTCAGGTTTCAATTAGACCAATTAAGCTTTTTAATGTACAGTCATGATCGAAAGTATTGGCACCCTTTGTAAATATGAGCAAAGAAGGCTGTAAAAATAAATCTTCATTGTTTGTCATTTTAATCTTTTTGTCATGGTTCTGCCCGTCTCGTCTAGTAAATCCCTAGAGCCTTGTGGGCGGGGCCATGACAGTGCCGTGTCTTATGTTTATGTTATTCTTTGAAGCGCGTGGCCTGGGTTAGGGTACTTCCGCAATCCTGTCCTCCTTGATTATGTCTTGTATTCAGGATCTAGTGGGCAGGATTGAGTCAGTATTTTGTCTTTGTGTTCATGTTCATGTTTTGTGTGGATTCACACGGCTCGAGCTCGTTTGCTGTTGCCGTGTGTTTCCGTGTCGCGCGTCTAAGCCCCGCCCCCTCGTTCTCCGGCAATCTCTCCCGCTAATGTCGCTGATGATTCACACCTGGTCCCCGTGTTATTATCCCTTGTTCGTCTCCCTATTTAAAGCCCTTGTATTCTTTGTCCCGTGCTGGATCGTTTGTCTTCTTTGTCCTGTCTGGTCCTTGTCGGTGTCATTGTACAGTCAGTCATGTTCAAGTTTGATTATTTATTGTCTTAGTCTTTTTAGTCTTGTCTCCCCCTCGAGGGATTTTGAGTTTTTGTCTCGTCTTTTGTTAAATAAATCGTTTTGTCAAGAGCTGTCTGCATCTGGGTTCTGTCTTCATGTAAATCATGACACTTTTATTTTAAAAATCTACAAAATTCCTACATTTCATTATGCAAAACAATTGGAAGTAGGGGGAATATCACATTGTGAAAAAAAATCCTCCTATACATGTTGGCCACAACTATTGGCACCCTTGTATTTAATACATTCTGCAACCTCAGTTTGTAAGAAAAACAATTTTATCTGTTGGTATTTGATATAATCCATGATGCCATGTATTTAAACAAGATGTCCAGAACCTCTGTTATAAATGTAGGTCCACAACAATGAAGATCTGGCATCCCTGTGTGATCTTATCCCTGTGTGCACCAAATCTATCTTGTGTTATTGCTGCCAAAAAACTATTTTTCATGCCATATGGCTATAGACTCCTGTTTGAAGTTCCAGTATGGCAGATAAATATGGTAGAGTTTGTTTTTGCATGAGAGCAGAAGAATTTTTTTTTTTTTTTTTTTTTTTTTTACAGTTTTCCACACATCTGGTGATGGAGGTGCAGTTTTCCTTTATTTTTATTAGATTTTTTTCTGACACTAAAATGTAACTAATTTTTGTAATTTTCCATCTGTGATCTTTAAAAAGTATTTGGCCACTAAAAATATTCTCCTTGCTGTGCATTAAGAGAGTATAGCCACACATTATCTTTCAGGCAGATTTACAACATCTCCAGTCCATTAAAACTTCTTAATTATTTCCCTGATGTTGGAAATAGGAATTTTTATTGTTTCAACTATTTCCTTTTAAATCCACTTTCTATTTTGTGTAGCTTAACAATCTTTTGCTACACATCAGAACTATATTCTTTGGTTTTACCCATTGTGATGAATGATTAATGGGGTTTGGGTTTAGTGTTATCTGTGCAACAAGAAATCATGACTGGACAACATGTTTCTAGTCACCATAGTGTGCTCAGAAAATCTTTAAATTAATGGGATTATATATTTTACTCATAAGTATCTAGAGGTGACACTAATTGTGGCCAACATGTATAGGAGAAAAAAATTGCTGTTTTTTATTTTTACAAGTGTAAAACATAGGGTTGCAAAATTCCGGGAATTTTAAAGGCTGGAAACTTTCCATGGGAATTAACAGGAAAATATGTGAATTAACAGGAATATATGAGAATTTGTGGGAATAAACTGGGAATTTACAAAATTGCAGGTTAGCTTATAATAGGGAGCTTAAATGTAGTTTCTTGCAGGATGGAATCTTGCAGGATAATCTTGGTTAAAACAACCAGAATTAATACCATTTCAGTTGATTTTCTACCCTACACAATTATAAATCACATGTGCACAACACACCGCTTACTGCAGGGCTATTGAGGCCACACACCCTACATGCACTCTGTATTCTTTCATAACATAAGATAATTTCTTGAATCCTGCACACAAAATTATGTTAAAAATTTCACCTAAAAAAACATCCCCCACGACCAACACCAATATTTTTTTCTTTGAATAATAGTTGAATTTTAAATTGTAATAATATTTCACAATTTTACTGTTTTTTTCTGTATTTTTGATCAAATAAATGATGATCATAATGGACTAAATCGGTATTAAATCTGTATTAGCTTGGATGCATGTCAGTTTATGACCAAAAAAAGTTTATATTTATGATTTATAGGATACAGTTTATATAAATTTCTAATTAATTCCCATAAAATCCCATAAATTCCTGGTAAGTTTCCAACTTGCCCTAGATGCCAAAATGTCGTAGATGAAGTTCCCATGGAAAGCTTCCGGAAATTTACCGGAAATGTTCCGCCCCTTTTCAACCCTATTATAACATTTATAGCTGTATCAGAAGCAAACAATAGTCCAAAAACTTTTAAAAAAGAAACTTGTGTGGACACATTATTTTGTCCATCCCCTGTATGAGCAAATGACATGTGGTAAAGGGAGTATTATTATTGACTGCAGATTTAAATCTTTCCAAAGGGAAAAAGAAACAAGTATTATGAATATTTAGGCACAGTGACGTAGCGTCTGGGTTTACAGAGTAGTTTACCAAGCAGCCTCATCCACTCCTTGTGTCAGTATTGTCTCATGAATCAAAACATAAAGATTAAAAATGTTTATTGACTATGAACTGCAATGTGCAGTGTCTTATTTCTTGGGTACTTTTTTATTGTTGCACCATGTGGCTGTCGTAGATATTTCGCAGTGTTATCTTTTAAACTTACTCTATCAATTAAAAGTTTGTGGAGTGAAATGTTTCTCATTATTTAAAGAATGTGAATGCTTAATTGTCTGAAATTAGTTTAGTAGACAAAAATATAATTTTGCTTTTTAAATGGCAAAACTTACCTTTTTTATTAAGGTTACATCAGTAAAAAAAAAAAAACAAATAACTAGACAATGATATTTATTTATAACATTTTTTGTGATGGGGCCAGTTACATTTTTTGCAGGGCCATTAAAAATTTGAATCACTTGCCCGACCGGGCCAGTAGATCAAATCCTTATAGCGTTGAGCCCTGTTCTGTGTAAAAATATACACATTTCCACAATCGGCAATTACTGTGTTGCTTTTTTGCAGTTAAAATGGTTTTAATCTAATAATTATATCTCTCTCATTACCTGAAATATGCACACCTATGAGATCACAGGTCCACATGAAGTAATTTCCAGTATTTAACTGGATTTAAAGTATTTGTATCCTGTGTTCAATAAACAAATAAACCAAAAGGTTTGTCTTTATACCAGGACAAAGCATATTAGTATATCATCCAGTTAGTTATTTCATCATCCAGTTATTAAAAAGCAAAACATAAAAGCACTTCATGCTGTATAATTCAAACACACTGATAGAAACACTTTTAAATATACACACATGCAGACAAAGCACTGTGTTCATATAAGGAGCTGAAATTCTTCTCTTTGGGAATTCAAACCATATTTAGAGTTGCCTGTCTGTTTGGCTTGGTGTAATTCCACCACAAACCAGCCCACTCTAAATTCACGAGGATTGATGCAACAAATAACCTTCCAAAACACACAGGAAAGGAAGAGCAATTTTTCCTTTTAGTCAATCTGTAAAGTTTTTCAAAACTAAAGATTATACTTTCAGGGTGCAATGATAATACCATGGTACTCACTTATTAAATGCACATATCTCAAAGAAAACCATGAAATTACCATGGTACTTCCATGACCTAGGGCCCTTTGATATGTAGTATGAACATTTTCATATTCTTATATCATAGTGTTACAAGGTCCCATAATACAGTATTATGGTACGATTATGTCCATAATCCTTAATGCTAGGCAAATACAATGAAAAAAAACAAGGTATGAAATGTGTTTTATTCAAATGTATAGGCTAAATACATTTATTTAAACATGGTAACTAATAGACAAAAAAACTAAAGCCAGAATAAAGAAAACATCCTGGCAGGAAGAATTAGAAATCACTATGTAATTTAACTTATACGGGCGTATACGTTTCTTTACACGATCCATGCAGTCCTCTTTCTTTATACCCCTAAAACGTTACCAGATGTGGGCAGATGTGTGGCACAATAACTCCTACAGGAAGAGTTGTGTAGCCATACTCTCAAGACAACCGTGTTCCACTTTATTAAAATTTCAACATGCATTTATTCAAATATCTACACATGCACGTTAGTTCACATGGTGAACATGTTTCTATAAGAAATAATCGATAAAGCATTTTGATGAACTTTGATGAAGATAAGCCACAATACATCCACAATGTACGATATAGGCTACATATAGCCTAAGTCAATATATGATTTTAGTATAGTCCAAGTGGATATGTCTATCTCTTACTAAGTCTTAAGTTCATCAAAACGCTTTGGGCGTTTTTAAATAAGTTCATCGCCGCACAAAAAAAGACAAATAAACAAAAACGACGCCGCTACATTTGTCCCTACCCTTTCTCTATTTCTTATTTCGGTTGCATCGGTTTAGTAATGTAGCGAAAGGAAAAATATAAAACGTGTCAAGAAAACTGTAAAATGACCTACCCAAATCGTCCATCAGTAAACAATCAAATAGTTTGACTTAAGGTAAAAGAAAATGTGATTGTATTTGCGAAATACAGTGATGCTTTTTCTTTGTCGAAGACTTGGAATAAATTACTCCGGCTCATCCGAAATAAGTTTCAGGCTCCCAGTTCTCAAACTGCACCGTTTTCTTTTTCAGAGGATGTGACGGGCCTGCGAAGGCGGATCGGGTGACATTCCCAGCCCATATTTGGGATTTAAAATTGTGAATTCGTGGCGCACGTTAGTGTTTATAAAGCTTCGAGTCACTCCGAGATGTCAAAAAACGAGATACCTCCACCGAACGAACAAATATTGTAAATTAAAACGAACCAAAACGTATTATGGTAATATCATGTTTTCTGGACACATCGTAATATTGTCTTGTTTGCATCACCACTATAAGGAAGAAAACCGAGAAAAAGTGCAGCAGCTTCATATATGTAATACTTTTACAAAATATGAATACGAAATGAGAAGGAAAAAGCAACACAAGTTGTTTCAATATTTTACTATCTAATCCCATATAGCTATGGTTAAAGTCACTGGTTTGAAAAAAACAAATACTGCTAGAAGAAATATATAAACAATTCCAGAGGACAAAAATGGAACAAACACAGTTGATGCAAAACTGTAATTTATAGCCTATTTACATTTAGCAGACAGACTTACAGAGAGTTAAGGAAGCAATAAAGCATATGTCATACAGGGGCAATAATACAATAAGTGCAAACACCAAGTTACTAGTGACCACAAAAGCCAGAATACTACCTGTTGAGAGAAAATAAGAGTTTTTTGAATACTTGTCAAGTATTCACAGAAAATATTTAACTGTTTGACTGTTTAAATAAGTGGTTACCCAAATCATTATAAAAACCTAAAATATATAATCCACAAAAGATAAGGTAGGTTACCCTGAAGCTGATAAATGCTCATCAGCATTTTCATATGCATTGACATGGTTAAATCTCAATTTGTTTAAATAATAAAATCAGTCTCTTACATAAAAAGTGTCCCTCAAATACTATTTAGCCAAAATAAAAAAAAGTTTGGTATACAAAGTGAGGTCAGTCACTTGACAGAAATGTATGTCTAGATAGTAAAGTCAACACCTTTAGGCCTATATTATAAACAATAATAATGTTACATTTTGTTGGCTTTTCAGCAGCAGGTAGGGACTGGTATAATTTTTTTCCTTAAATCCCCAAAATATTTATTTATCAGTCCCCCAAGCTCAATGGAGTATATGCACATGAGGCGCATTTCTGCTAAAATCTCTGCCAGCTTTGTCACATCGTAGTCTCCATAGGAAACAATGGCGTTTTTCAATTAGTCGCTTCACAGAGGCACGCTTTTTTAAGTTTGGTTTGCTGAAATTTGAACATTTTCTTAGTACACATCATTATAGCTTGGCAGAAAATTACCTCAGTGCTATGAAAGTGGAAGTGTCTTAGCTGGCTGAGATTTTAGCTGAAGTACACTTACAGTACCCCATACTGTACACTTATGCTACTCTTCTCATCACGGTGATGCTCACTGCACTAACTGCTCATTGGCTGTACTGCCCGAGTCCTGTGGCTTCATAACATCTGGAAGTTCAGGAGGGTTAGAGAATGGCTCCACACGCAAGGGCTCAAATGAATCGCCTGGGAATGAAAAAATATATTTTTTAGCATCAAAGCACCTTTCCATAAAATGACAGATAGTAAATGTTTGTCTAAAACACAAAATAAATTTAAAAGAAGTTCACAAAATGTATGACCTCAGTAGCCAACATTTATTTGCAGAGAAGGATCCATTCATTGTTGAGAACTTTAAGTCTAAAAGTTCTGCTCGGAGTGTGTATTTATATAGAAATATAAATTATTATATAAATATTATATAGATGTGAAGAAACGTTTAATAAGTCAATATTTATACCCATTTTATCCCAGCAAAGTTGGCCAGAGTGCTGAACAGAGTAGAGGAGAGTTAAAACAACATAAAATCTTAAAAATCTGGAGGAGTAAAAAGACCTGTAAATAAGAGAAGATAGGGCTTGATCATTAAGAACATTTTAAAATTAATCCTAAAATGGAAAGGGAGCCCAAGGAAGGAAGGCTAAAATTGGGTTACATGATCATATTTATTTGCCCTGGTCAACAGTCGTACAGCTGCATTTTGTACCATCTGGAGGCGTGTAACAAATGACTCATGCATGCAGACCCAAATACAATGAGGTCAGGCATCAAACAAACTTTGGTTAGGGCAAAATAAGCTGAAAGTCAGTAGCAACCTGCAGTGTCAGCATGACAATTGCGACAGAGACACCAAGCCAAATAGGAAGAATGCACAAAGTTAAGAGATAAAAACAACAGTCAGCGGTGCGTCTTGGGCGTTGAGGAGAGTTGAAAGCAGGTCAACTTTATGGTAATGAGCTATGTTCGCTGTTCAGCGGCAACCAATCAGAACGTAAAAGTCCACCGTTTGAGACGATTCCAAAGAACGCAGCCTTGTAAACTTTGCAAAATGGAGATGTTGGTAACTGCTGTGTTTCCCAATTATTTATGACGGTTTGCGTACAGGGACATAAATAAAAAATTATGTGTGGACCAAGATGTCTGAGATGAGGGGTTCCTGGTGAGTTGCTGACGTACACGAATTTAATGTTATACATTTTCTGAAAATAAGCGGGAATTTCATGCTAACTTTAGTGCCAGAGCATTCAAAACCATGTTACTGCTGCAGAATACTTCTGACCTATCGACACACATTGGATTAAACGGAAAAAAAAGGTGTTGTAACGTTAGAGAGCTGTGGCAAAACAAGTTTGTTTGCTTTGCTGCCCCTTTAAATACAAGATAAGCAATCGATCTACGTCAGAGCGTCCATAAATCTATCTTTCTACAGCGTTGTTGACAGCGATTTCTGACGCTCTTGACATTGGTGGTGTAAATATACAGTGACAGTCAGTGTCTATCAGTGTCTGACGGTAAAATCAGTAAATGCTCATCTGACTTGTCTGTCTGATAGTAGTGGTCTCACCTGACATTTTGGGGTGGTTTCCCAGACAGGGATTAGCTTAAGCCTAGATTAGGCCTTAGTTTAATTGGGAAATTTAAGTAGTTTTAACAAACATACATTACTAAAAACATTACTTGTGTGCATTTTGAGACAACACTCAGGCACTGAGGTATTTTGAGATATGTCAGTGCAATTTGTTTTCAGTTTGGACAGCTCTTACATTTCTTTTAGGGTGTGTTCACATATGACATGTTTGGTTCGATTAAAACGAACTCTGGTGCGATTGCTCTGTTGGTACGGTTTATTTATGTAGTGTGAACGCTGCCACCCGAACCCTGGTGCGCACCAAACAAGCGGACCGAGACCTCTGAAAAGATGGGTCTCGGTCTGCTTTCAAGCGAACTCTGACTTGATTGAAGTATGAACGCAACACGGACCAAAGGCATCGAACCGAACCAAAAACAGGAAGTCATAACAAGATATGACCCGAAAATCTGGTAATTTGCTTATATAAAAAGAGTGTTTATTAGATCTGTGCTTGTGCACCTTTTTGACGGCTTTAAACACAGGCTTGCTAAAAAATAGCATCATATGCGCAGACCTACACTGAGCATATATAACCCAGCACACAGCATTGTTTTGGATGTCTGGTAAGTTTATTTTTTAAAATATAAATCATAAAAGCTGTCCAATCATGGCCATTGCAACTTTACACTTAAGCTGTTTGGTTCAGTATCTTTTGGTTCGCTGTTAAAATGCCAGTGTGAACGCTAAGCGAACCAGGAATAATTTTTTTAAATTTTTGGTCCGGACCAAAAGAACCGAACTACAAATATGAACGCACCCTTAGTCTAGGACTAGTCTAAACCCTGTTTGGGCAACTGCCCCAATATGTTCAAATATAATGGTGCGCATGTACTGCTGCGGAACAGGGCGAGAGTTTTCAATCCATTATTACAAACAATCTCACGTTAAGCATTTTCTCCCCTAGAAGTCCATTAAAAGTAATGCTTTCTATTGTCTCTTATCGCTTTGCATCTGCCACTCGCGTGCCTATTGACACGGTGGTAAAACATTCTCTATAGGTGCCGCGAGAACAGTCCGCACAGCATCGCATAAAGTTGAACACGCTGACCCGTGTTCAATTCTATATGACAGCGTGCAGCGTGTTATTGTTGTTTTGCACATGCAATTCAGTTTATAACCATGACAAGTTCACATTGAAATCTGATATTGGCCACATTTAAAAAAATAGTGTGAACAGCCAAGCAAAAAAATCAGAACTGAGCATTAAGACTGGCAGTGTGAACGAAGTCTTTGAGTTAGTGTAATTTCTATGTAGAATAGAAAACACCTGTAATTCAAGAGTCACCTGTTGAAAAGTGAATTGAATATGCTGCTTCTCCCGCTGCTCACTGCATAGAGTAGAGGCTTTCACGGGTCCACTTAAATCCGAAAACCCAATAACCAACCTGAGACTTGATACCCAGGTGGGTTCAGGACTAAAACTTTGACGAGTGCCTCGGACACGGGTCGGGTCTGATATTAATGGCCTTGGGTCATTTAAAATAGATGTGTTTTTGGACCCGAACTGACTCATGTACATAGAAACCGCATGTGCACTGCGCTGACATGCGTGCGTGCACGGCCATGATAAATGCTTAACTGTATCAGCACTTAATGAATAGCTTTAGTGCACATTTGTGTGGTGTATTTTTGAAGAAATGTACATAAAACAGTAACAACTCAAGACAGAAGTGAAATAGTTTTCAACGTTCATCACGAAACTGTTGCGTCTTCATTCAGGTCTTTTTTATACGCCATTCACCAGAGATGTGGTAAATAGTGGTGCAGTCAACACTAGTGAATCCATGATTTATTAGACTATCGTTATCATTCTTTTCTTTAATTCCTCAGGTCACAATAAAAAGCCAAATTCAGAAAACACTTGTGATGGAGCAGCGGGCCAAATTCGTTGTCAGGCCACTGGGATTTCTCTCTGCACTCCCAGGGGTTTTCCTGACTCAAAATGTGGTGGAGGTGGTGCTATCCTGATGTGCACACACTAGCACTAGTTTAGGACATTACATATAAAGTCAGTAACTATGGCTGAGATAACTATGTGCTATTATAGACAGTACACTGAGTACAGTTAAATAAACCAACCATGTTTGAACTTGGCTGGAAAACTGGGGAATGTTTTTAGATTAAATATGCTCTTTATTTTAGTTACAGCCATAAAATGACTGAAATTATTGAGTTATTGAAACTGTAATTGTAAATTCTTGAAAAGATGTAATTATTCATTGCTATCATTGTGTAATGAAGAGGAATGTAAATATGCAAGAACAATTTCTCACTGCTTTCATTATTTCCATACAGTGTATGTATGCCAGTTATACCTAAACATGTTAATAATGTTTATGTATGTTTAATATACTTAAATATTTTAAATAAATAATTGTTAACCTTCCTCAGTATTGTTGCACTGTAGGAATAGTGATTTAATAAGCAAGGGAAGTTTGTATAGTGCATTGTGTTGCACACTTCTTGCACACAGCAGGCTTTCAAATAAAAACTGATAGAAAAAAGTAATGGGGGCCTGTGCCCCAGTAGAGCTTTAGGTCTAGCAACGCCCCTGACCAAACACTTTACAAACAACATTTAAGAGTTCTAAAACTTAGATTAGAAAATGACAAACATTAAGTTAAATTAAACATATTACTTATTATTTTCAAACTTTTTTATAAAACATTAAATTAATTTAACCAAACAGAAAAGTTTTTAAATCAGCCATCTGCACAGCTTAAAACTTTTACACTGATGAATGGGACATTAATTTAAGAAACCTTTTTGAGAAATAAAATATTTGGATGCAAAACAAACAATATTCACCCGAACAGCCGCGAAATACAGCTAATACAGCCCCTTATATAGTTTAGCTCTTGTACTGCAACTCTTCAGCAACTTACTGTGCTGATAACGCAACAGCGCCTCCATAGTGACGTAAAGGTGCAACTGCAGTTACAAATAAAAGCCCATTGAATGCACTGTTTTTTTTTGTGAAGATACCCAACATAATTTTGGTGAGAGGTGGCATGAAATTTAAGAGGCGGCCGCCTCCAATTTCTCAGGAATAACACTGGATCCCTGATGGTCTGACTTGTACTTGCAGAGCTGCAAGCAGAAAACACGTCGATGCCATTTACATTCGAATCCAATCAGGTTGGAAAAAATTACAGCAGAGTCAGGTCGGACTCTGGTCTAATTTGATAAAGTCTGCCTCGGGTCAGGTCTTTCTTTTTCAAAAATTAATTTATGTGGGTTCGGGTAAGAATACATTTGGGTCCTTTCGGGTCAGGTACATTTTTTTAGACCCATATCTAGCACAGAGTAGATGCTGAGCAAGGCCGATGTTTAAAATCGGCCCCGCACCCTGGAAGCAAGACATCACACTTGCGGGGCAGTACTGGTGATATTTTCCCACTGAATGAATTGCTAGGTTTGTCGTTATGCGCTTTTTCTGAACAAAAGTCGCTAAAGAGGTCAGAAAACTCACTCAATATAGTGACAGAATTGCTAAGTTAACAACATTTTCATGCTCCTGCGTGGCACCATAGTCTAAGTAATGAATGGGAAACACTGCAGTCAGATCGCGAAAGGTTCAAATGGGTTTGTTTGTTGCTGTTGTCAATTTGCAGTCTCTTTTTAATTATTGGCCTTACGCATTTGTCAGTCATCTCCTCTTGGTATTTGGGAAATGAACCTAGCGCTATGATTGGCCAAACTCTTCTTTGGCTGTTGCTTGTTTTGAGTACTGCGCATGCAAAGAGGCGTCACCGTCCTTTGAGGTCAAATTGTTTACCCGCTACACACATTTCATGAACTTTTTCTGTGTTAAAGTGCTATTATCGGGTATTTTTATCGGCGCATCTACCAACCCGGAAAAAGTACAACCTAGTAACTTTGCTTTGTTTGAAGCGAAACTGCTGGCGAGTCACCCCGAAACTCATTTCAAAGGCAAGCATAAATGTTTTATATGCCAATTTTAACTTATCCGCTAATACAAGCTGCTGCATAATGTGAAATGCAACAAAGTAAGTCAAAAGAAAGCTGCGCTGTCCTGTACCGATGAAGTGAGAGAAGTGATGAAGGGAGTCGTATTGTACATTAAAAGATTGAAAGACATGCTAAAGTATGTAACATGTTTGCATGATTGAAGAAATGTAATACAGTTTATGTAATATGTCTTTCTGAAAGATATTTCTTATTCATCGAATCTCCTTGTCTCAAGCAAAGACAGTGCAGCTCTTTACTTCAAAGAGACATGAGCCAATAGCGTTTGAGTTTGCGCGGTGTCGGAGCGTTTCATTGGTTAAATGTATTGAATGAATACACCCTTCACTGAATGAGTCAATTGAGTCAAAATGAGATTGAATGAAAATGGTGCATCCAGTAATTTCTGAACCTTTCTGAAATGTTTTTATTTAATTTAAGGTTTAATTTAATTCTAAGGTAAAGTAAATTATGTCAAAACAGTTAAATCTTTGTATTGAACATTTTAAACATAAATAAATATAATGTAGATTTAGTCGACTAAAATGTTTTTAACATTTCGTCGGCTATAACTAAACTAAAACTAAAATAATGGATGACAAAAATATGACTAACACTTATTTGCATTTTCGTCAAAAGACTAAATCAAAATTTGCTGTCAAAATTAACACTGGCTCCGACACCATGGCAAAAATAAGCAAAGTAGATCGAAGCATGCAAACTGTTCTGTTGTTGGCTAAACAGACCAGCACAGAACACTGTTCCCAGCCTCAGATGAGACAAGAGAGCAATGGATTTATTTTATTTACAAATGAAAATCCTCCAGACTGAATGAGGCAAAACTGCAAATAAAAACATTGCAAGTACCGGCATTTTTTAAGTAAGACCTCAGGGACCTGTGGCAACTTAAAAGTAGGTAAAATGTCACTGTGAAACGTTTGTCCATTCACTCGTAGAAGGTAATGTGTATGGCTTGTAAACACGCGACGCGAATGGCCCTGGGGGAAACAGATCTGTGTTTGGTGTTTTAAAGACGAGACGCAGTGTTTCTCATTTGCTTTATGTGACCCTTCTTTCTTGTTTTGTCATTGGAAACACAGGCTCAGAGCCCTGGGTGCATGTTCAGCTAAAAAGGGGGCGGAGACTAGCTGCTTATTTGCACCTAAAGAGAAACGCACCAAAACAGTGCATTTATCCTCACATGCAAAACTGCATTTAGGGTATGGTATAATAAAAGATCTGTGCTGTATTCTGTGCTGAAACTTCACACATACATTCTGTGGACCCCTAAGATTAATATTACATTTGTATAAAAGTGGAAAAAAATCTTTATGTTCAGCTCTTTGAAGGAAGCTGGCCAGTCAGTTCTGAAAGAATGGATCATGACAGCTTTATTTGAAAAAAAGAAAGAAAAAAGTTTAATGTTGTAAAGTGGTTTTAAATATAGAGTAATGCTAGTAACTATACGGTTTCATGTTTATTTAGTTGTTAGAGGTTTTAATTATGTTTGGTCTTTCTTTATCGCTGTGCAAACCACCCCGACAAATGTATAGTCACAATTAGATTTTTTCCAAATCACACAGCCCTAATATTTTTCCATTAACATTTTTTCTTTCCCTTAAAGGCACAGTTTTGGATTTTTAGCGGCCACTAGCGTTTCAGTATAGATTTGCAATAAATATTTCAGTCATTCGCTCATCCCTCCCTTTCGAAGTACGACGGTGGCCGCAACAGTAAAAAAAAAAACATGTCACTGACTGAGACAGCGGCTGTGATTCTAGCCACACTGTCATGTTACTTCACGTGAAATTACAATGCAGTTACATTATTTCTACACTTATAAGGAAAAACGTTCGTCTCTCGTAGGTTATATGCCCATTTGTATCAAATGCTAACGTTACCAAAAAACTGGTTTCACTTTCACAAAAGTTAAATTATCATACCAGCCCAGCAGAAAACAGGCAACTTTGGCATCACGTTGAAAACATTTGTCCTTCATCTGGTAATAGCTACACCGATGTTTATCCTGGATTTCTGCCATCGTTTGTCTCTAATTTGACACATTTGCACTTCACCGACGGAGATTCGCGGTCTGTCGGCTCTTGTGCACAATACGTATGGTCCTCCATTATTCATATCAAAACTTCTAAAAACAGAACGATCTATGCTTCAGCTAGATGACGATGACGACGACTACTCCTCCTCCTCTTCGTACTACGACTGACTAACTTCTTCGTGGTCTTCAACTCAGTGATGACGCAAGCTGCCTCTACTAAATGCGCTCTGTGAGCTGTTTGTCCGTTTAGGGCTGCTGTAACCAAACATGGCCGCGCAACATGGAAAACTCCACATATATAGGCCCGCGCCTATGTAGATAAAACGGGGTTATTCTAAGGTAATAAAAACAGAACTGTTCATTACGTACGGTCTTTATACACCTCTGAAGAAACAGTTTTGTATGTTATATTGCATTTCTTTCAATAAATCATACAAAAAAATCAAGTATTGTTCCTTTAATAGTGTTTCCTATTCTCAGACAGTATGTGTTCTTATTTGTCTGCCCTGCGCATCTTATATTTTCATGTTATATTATGAGCTTCAATGTTTCTGAGACACATACCGCTGACACTGAAGGCCAGTCCTACAGTCGCAGGGGCTTGTGGTCTTGCTGTCTGATTCAAGAAGCCACAGTCTCCTAGTGTCTTACTGTCTTCTAGCAGCTGCTCATCCTAAAACACATATAACATACAAATCATGCCTCATTATCTAGAACAACTTTAATTTCAGCACATTTCATTTCACACATCAGTCTCCTCTCTTAAAACACCTTGCCCAAACAGCTACTACTTAAAACTTAAAAAGACAAACAACTGAATGGTGTAAAATACACAGGAGAGAGTTGAAATACCGACAGAAGTCATTGGTAAGTCCACACCTTGTAGAGTTTTTGTTCTTTAGGAGATTTCTTTAGGATGCCCTCGATAATGTGCTTCAGCTCATAGACAGTCGTGGATTCTTTGGCATCTGTGAAGATTGTGGTCTTGTGATGTCGGATCATTAAGAACACATCCTGTAAAACGATGTGGAGTTTAAATAGCAGCACATGAGGTTTTGTCTTTATTTTCACTCTATTGATATATCAGATAGCAAAGACGATCGGTTTAATGATGAATCAATGTTGAGAATAACCTATTTTCACTGACTCAGCATGAAATTGATTATCTTTGCGATCTAGGGAATGGACTAAAAATAAAAAAACTACTCAAGGCAGCATTCCATTCTCATCTTCCCAGAACAGATTTGTACAAATTTCATGATCTCATGTGATATTTTGCTGCTAAATATGATCGGATTTCAATCGGATAGTCTAAACATAGACTACGAGAATTTATTAATTATTATTAATTTACGTGAATGTGTCAAAAGCAGGCATTCAAGAAAAAAGGTTACACAAAAAGTAATAGAAGGCCTTTGCCTGTAGAGCTTTGTGTCTGTGGCTAGCAACGCCCCTGCTTTGAAGCACATTTTGAAGTTAATGGAATTTCAATTTTAGTTTCGTTTTCCTAATAAAAACTGTTCTACTTGAAGTATTTTGTATTTATATTCTCTCTTTTAATGGTAATATCATTCTAATGACACTGACACAAAGAGAGGGCACAGGCCTAACGTTACACAGAAAGATTTTATTCTTATCACATGTAGCTTTTAATGTTGTTGGCATCTAAAACGATTTTGATCAGCATATTTATTGTTCATAGCAGATGGAGGCTAGGGCTCTCTCAACTTATATTTTACAGTTTGACAATTGATCCGATTGTATAAGATCAAGCTTTTGTATAGCCCTCCCAGCTCCCACACAACAAATCCCAATTCAACCCCCTGTATGTTATTACAATATTTATACACAAGACAAATGTTCACGAGATTCTCGAAGTCTCGCCTTGTTTAACTCCAGCTTATGATCAGCTGTGGCATCGTTTGTATGAGCTGATATGCATGCACTTGTAAGTTAACTGAAACTATACAATCACTTCATAAAGAAACATGGACGCGACACTGAATGCAACAATAATAAACAAATGAAATTAGTGGACAAACAACACCTCTACCAGCTGTTCTCGGATTAGCGATTTATTTCAGGATAACAAAATAACCGAAATATGACCATTAATAAGAAACGTCGCGCATTTAAGTAGTTAAAAAAGTTTTACTTACCATTTCTGCGGTTGCTGTAACCAGTTACCGCCTCAAAGCACGCCCCTAGACCACAATGCACCGGTGCATGCGCAATACGTCATCTGCTTGTGGCGCGTGAGCTGTGGGGCGTTTTGAATGAGTGTGGCGCGAGACATTATGATTTAGAAAAATAGTAATATTACACCAAAGTGATAAATACACGACGATAATTCCCAACATCCTGAAGAGAAATACAATAAGTAAGTATAACACGAGATAAACCGATAAATGGTTTGTCGCGTCATTTATTTAAAATACACTAACCAAAAGGTAACTTAACTTACTATGGTATTACGTGTTTAACGTTACTTGTATTTTGACGATGGTGGTGTGTTTTGTACGCTACCCGTGTAATACCGTAATATTACTTGAAATTAATTGGGCTAACTTACCACTTATGTTGTATTTGTATGTTCTTCTGTTACAGGTTATCGGATATTGAGGAGCATTTTAGCAACGTCCATAATCTGACATTTTATCTGAACGTTGTGTCAGTGTCAGCATTAACATTAGCGAGGCCAATTGTTTGTATTTCCCATGTCGGTTTCCCATCAGACAGTAGTGGTCAGCACCCCCCTTCCGCAGCCTACTCATTTCTCTCATGCCGAGCAGTCCTTCTCCCTGAGGAAACGCAGACTTCCATTCTCTTCCTCAACATCATCTAACTCCCTGTCCCCGCGTCCGCTGTCTAATTCTTTACCGCCGCGACCCCCGTCCAAAGGATGCCCCCCACTCAGTCGAGTGTTCCCCCACCGGCCTGTCCCATGGACACCCTTGTCACGCTCCCTTATAGAGTCGCCACATCCTCGCTCTGTATTTGATCCCTCTCAGCCACAGTCGTTTTTTGACCAGTGCTTCACCAATCTGGGCCTGATTGGACGAGGCTCCTTTGGTGAAGTGTTTAAGGTGAGAATCAACTGACGCCGATAACACCACAATGTGTGTGGAAAAGCATTCTTTACTACTGGTATGCACAGGACGCAGATCCTTATCGTGTCATCTGCGAAAATGTACAGTATAAAATTATTTTTTTCCTCATGATGTAACAAGTTAAGTAAGTGAAATGTATTTATACAGCACCTTTTTATAGAAAAAAGTGACAAAGTGCTTTTCAATGGAATCAAAACAAATCAAACATACATGCCTACAGTCTGACATACAATAAAATGTAAAATCAAAACAAATTAAATAAAATACCAATATTGACAAATATTTAATAGCATACTAAGGGCTGCACTGTTATGACAAAAATCATAATTGTCGATTATTCACCTGGATATTGTAATTGCGATTAATTCTGTCGATTAACAGATTTTACTTTGAAAATTTTCTATAAACATCCAAAACGAAATAATATAATGTAAATAACAAATAATTATGTTGTCAATGAAAGGGATAGTTCACCCAAAAATGAAAAATCTGTCATTTACTCACCCTCAGGTTGTTTCAAACCTGTATACATGTATTTGTTCTGCTGAACACAAAGGAAGATATTTAGAAAAATGTCAGTATTTTGTGCCCAACACACAGAAATGAGCGCAAATAGACAGCTGTAATTGAGGCTTTTGGTGATTATGTAATTGTTTCATTTTTAGTTTTTCAAAAAATTGTGCAGCCCTAGCAGCCTAACTATACTGTTAATTATAAGCTTGTCCAAATAGGTGTGTCTTTAGATGTCTTTTAAAAGAATCTACAGAACCCATAGTTCTCAAAGTTAGAGGGTGGAGTTCCAAAGCCTTGGAGCCACAGCACAGAATGCACCTTTTGTCTTAAGATGTGTTCTAGGAATAATTAAGAGGTCCAGGTCAAAAGATGTGTGCATGTAATAGATCCTGGATATAGGAGGGTGCCTGACCATGCAAGGCTCTAAGTATACTGTGATACTGCATGACAAATTAATACACTAATATTTCTGTGGTCTTCGTGTTTGTAAGGTTGTGAGTCTTGTGGACGGCTGTCAGTATGCCGTCAAGCGCTCAGCACAGCGCTTCCGCAGTGAGGGGGAGCGAGCGAGGAGCATAAAGGAGGCTCGTAATCATGAGGGACTGTATCCACACCCTCACGTGCTGGGCTTCATTGCAGCCTGGGAAGAGGGTGGTCGTCTCTACATACAAACTGAGCTCTGCTGCAACAGTCTGCTTGTTCAAGCTGAAGAAATGCCATCTCATACTGGTATGTTGCACACTATGAGAACATAATAATCTTGCCAATAACAGCAGCTGTTACCCAGGCTTGTTTTAGGACATTAAGGTTGTTTTAATATGGCATATTTCTAAAGAAAATGTTTTCATATCAGTATTTAAGTGTTTGTGTATGTTTTGTGTCAGGTGAGGTATGGGCCTGGACTTACCTGTGTGACATTCTCTCAGCACTCAAGCATCTCCATACTCAAGGGTTTGCCCACTTGGACATCAAACCAGCAAATGTTTTCATCACAAAGTCTGGACGCCTCAAACTTGGAGACTTTGGCTTGTTGATAAAGCTATGTAATGATGGCCAAAAACAAGAGAGAGACCAGGATGACTTACAAGAAGGGGACCCCAGATATATGGCCCCTGAGCTGCTAAGAGGGAAGTATGGAACTGCTGCAGACATATTTAGGTTAGTAGATGTTGTACTTGATTATATTTTGTTGTTTATATTTTATGGTCTACACTTACTGATGTTAAGTGTTTAACTTCATGCCACAGTAGGATCCCAGCTGTGGATCCCTTTTATTCAGATGTTGTTATTAGAATCTTTAGAGAGAGACAGAGAGATGCCAGCAGTATTACAATCAGCCAATATTCCCTTGGATATTTATGAAATGAGCAAAACTAACACAACACAAATATTTGAGTTATGTTATGTCTTGGTATTGCTAATATTTCTATTATGGTGTTGTGTGTACAGAGCAATTGTATGTATGCATTTTATTGTAAATTGTATTTATAATTTAAAAAAAAGGTTTTAGCACCAAACAAGTTATGTTATGAATTAACATGTCTTGTCTTTGTTAGTTTAGGTGTGTCTATTCTGGAATTGGCCTGTAACATTGAGGTTCCTAAAGGAGGAGAGGACTGGCAACAGCTCAGACAGGGTCACTTGCCTGCTGAGTTCACTAATGGTATTTTACTAGAAAGCATCCACTTTTCCTTGTACTTGCATATACATCTTTAAAGTGGGCATAATACACACAGTTTCTGCCAATCTCATATTAATCTTGAGCACCTATACAGTTATATTGCATATGTCGTATCTTCGAAGAGTATTTAGTTTGATAACATTTATAAAAGAGAGATACAGCTGTACGATTATTTCCGGAAAAACGTGGGAGGCAGGCAGGGAGGGACGGAACTACAGCACGAGCACACAAAAACATTACATGATCGCAATAAACCCTTTGTGTTGTTAACATTATGCACGTACACGCCGATTGCCAACAAAACATACACATATGACTTAGTTTCATTTACCGCGTGCGGTTCATGTCCAGCATCTTTTAGTACTGGGACCGCACCTTCTATCAGTTTCAAACGATCTCCAAATCCAGCATTATATCCACCGTTTATATAACATCCATCACTGAAATGCCATGAACAAACAAACATACAACTTCTCTCACTATTGCAAAAGTATGAGCTACAGTGCAGGCTGTCAGTGCAACCGAGCTTGACGCAGCACAACCAATCTTGATGGTAGGTGCCTAGGTGCGTCTTACTATCGCTTGTCGGTTGGCATTTTGCCCAATAAAAGGAAAAACTTTCTGAAACAAGTTGTAGTGCTGGGGGAGTTTATCAAGCACAGAAATACTACATCATACATCCAACTTGTTTTTTAACAAGCTGTTAAGCAAGAGAAGACAGAAGTCAGAATGCATGACATAGCATGTTACCTCCACTTTAATGTTGGTTTTACAGCAGCTTTTATGTAAGATATCTAAAATATTCTGTGCATTGTTAAACTAAATAAAGCTTAAAAGCTTTATCACTGACCGTTGTGTAATTACTATTACTCACATAACCACAATATTGAATATTGAAGAAAAACAATTACTGTACTACACTTTGTTGAATAACTAGTAGCATTAAAGGAATAGTTCACCCAAAAATGAACATTCTGTCATCATTTACTCACCTGTCATTTTAAACCTGTATGACTTTCTTTCTTCCACAGAACACAAAAGAAGATATTTTGATTATCTTTGACATGTGGATGGGTATGAAAACCGGAATACTCAAAAGGATGTAGATACAGTAAATGTTTTTTTTTTTTTTTTATACAACCTAGCAATGGTGAAGCCATTTAACCGAAGAATGTTGGTAACAGAACAACAGCAGTACCCATTTACTTCTGCTGTATGGACACAAAACCAATGCAAGTCAATGGGTATCGCTGTTGTGTGGTTACCAATATTTATTGGTTAGAATTGCTCCACCATTGCTACATTGTAAAAAATACCATTTACTGTTTCTACATCCTTTTGATTATTCAGGTTTTCATACCCATCCATATAATTAACATGTTTATCAGGGCTGTACGTTAACTTTTTTTGCACGTAGCACTGGTGCTACAGAGGTTTAAAGGTTTGTAGCACAGGCCAAACAGTTGTAGCACAAGTATAAAACGTGTTTATAGATCTGTCTGAGTAATAACATTTGCGGTTTAATGGTACAGACATTGTTCATACAAGTCTCCCTTTGAAGTATTAGGACTTGTGACCACTACAGTATTGACAGATCACACACAGTATGCATGCACACCAGAAATGTATGTACTTGGTGGAGAAAATGTTTTTGATCTGAAACATTGTGTTTGTGTGTTTCAGCGCTGTCAGCAGAGCTGCAACATGTACTACGGCTCATGTTGACACCAGAGCCTTGTGACAGAGCCACAGCATCGCAGCTGCTATCCCTGGCCTCTGTGTGCAAATACAAATGGCGGCGACAGCTGTCCCTTTACATCATCGAAAGCTTTCTATTCCTGTTCCATTGTTGTCAAGTAAGTGTGGCATCACTTTTTTGTGTATGTAAGTTTCAATTCTATTACACAAAAGTTAAAAAATAAATGTTTATGTGCTTTCAAGGAATAATGCAGGTGATTTTTAATTAAAGCTATACAGAAAGCAGCTGACCATTACAGAAAGAGCATTTAATTGTCCTTCAGTTTGTAAAATGTAAGGTAATTTACATGTACGGTTTTGCACAGTTATAAGGTTAAAAATGTGCTGCTTGTGTATTTAAAAGGATAGTTCACCCAAAAATAAAATGATGATCCCCTTATCTATTAGGGGATCATTAATTTAGTTGTTTAATTCGCATCATCATTTTATTAAAGAGCACCTATTATACACAAAAAAAAAAACTTTCTCAATGAACATTTTCTATTTTTCTGAAAGAACAGCTAGTTGTATCTTCTGTCTCTTTAGATCCCCCTTCTAAAATGCCCAGTCTACTCTCTCTGATTGGTCATTTATTGAGCATGTGTTGGAAATGATATGCCCATGACCAGAGCCCTTTAGTACCAGAGTTGTGACAGCGGAAGTTCAAAATGCACAAGCATCTTAATTTATGAAGACTTCAGATAGTTCCAGGAAGTTCTCAGCAGGCAATTGAAATACACTAAGTTAGACAGAAAGATCTGTTATATGCAGTATGTGGGTCAATGACATAACGACCACTCATCGTGGTGTGACCAATAATAAAAATTAACTGTATTAAACTAGAAATAAAATAATTAATTTCTGTGGCTGAAATATTTGGCTGTTTAAGAGTTAAGAAGGTAACTTGACTTACTTACAAAAACTCAAAGAAATGCAAATACTTTGTTTCTTAACACTTTAAATACTTGTAAAAACTCAAAGAATTTATTGGTTTTAAGATGAATCAAGGTCACACCACATGACATTTTTTGAGGCTACGGTCAATTAATCTAGATGAAAAACACTAAATCCTTATTTGTCAATGACTCATTTAGCAATCAATAAATGCATTGATATACTATGTTATAAATTTGTGTAGTCATAGTAATAAGTAAATGTCCCATTTTAATAATGTAATATTTATTTAAGGCTTTCCTTGTGTATTTCCCCGGATGAAATTGGAAACAAAATAAATATCAGGAAGCCTGATTCTGCCCAATTTTTCAAGGACAGCTGGTTCATAGGTAAATTGTAACCGTTGAGTCCAACTCCTTTTAATTTTAGCAAGTAATTGCGTGTTTTGTGCCTGGGTTCTTTGTTTCTCAAATTGAAAGCATCTATTTTGCTGAATGTTTTGCCACTCAAGAGGGTGTGTTCATGTGGGAAAGTGACGTCAAAGCATACCTTCTATAGTTCCAAACATTGCACTAAAGCCCATTAATTTCAGTGTTTCCCACACATTTGCTGGTAAGTTGATAAATACATTCCTGTTAGTTATTTTTGGAAAAAAAGTTTTCTTTAAAAAAATTGCTTTTTTTGTGGTTGAATGTTACTTTAAATGTAATTAACATAATAATCAGTTCATGTAAGACAGTTGCTGCAAATACAGCGGCTTTTACCATCTTTCCTGCTCAAACCCATTCAAACATTCGGACAGTATGGAATTATTGAGAGCTCCATGAACCACGTGACCATGCGGTGGCGAGTTCAAAATGTGATGCAACTCTGTTTTTCAACGGCTCTGGGTTTTCTGGTTGGCAGGTGCATTCTGGGAAACGTAGTCCTTTTTTATAAGGCCGACTTAACGCTGTGGCTGTTTTCCGACTACTATGTCCAAGATACATTGTAAGTCATTATATCAGCAAAGCCAGTACAGTACACAACATTTGTATACAGCAGCTATATATTAATTGTAAAAATATTTTTGTTATTGTTAATATAGTTTAATCTAAAATCATAATACTAACTCAAATAACTTAAGAACAAACAACTATAAAAAAAAACGATCCTGCTTGTTCATAAAAATAATCATTAGGAGATTATCGTTAAGAAATTATCGTTAAGAATAAATACTTTATATTCCTTATTTGTAATTCTGTTAAGCATATTGTAACAGTATGGCCAACATGAACACGGACAAAGGTAGGGTTCAACTTCAAAACACTTTAATACACCAACATAGAGAAGTTACATACTGGTTACATTTAACATTACATTTAAGACTAGACAAAGGCAGGGGGAGCAAAGGAGTGAATATATACAAGTCTGAAGATGGGACTGATGACAGGCAGGTGAGGGAACGTGGAGGATGATGGGAAATGGAGTCTTAGGGGGAAACAGGCAAGGGAACAAAATGGAACTGTGACAGTACTCCCCCCTCATCCTGGAGCCTCATGCAAGGGACAGGGAGCCTCCAGGACAGTGCTACTGGGGTTCAGGGGGTCCATGGGTGCTGGTAGCTCGGGCAGCCATGGAGGCGTGGCCTGTGCCGGGAGCCCGTGGAACCAGATGGCCATTGCTGTGGCAGTGACGGTGGAGACAGGAGAGTCAGGGGTGTCGGCTGCTGCGGTCGTAGCGAGGAGGCTAGTTACATAGTCGACACCCAGCTAGGTGTACCAAGAGCGCTTGCCACCACTGGTCCTCGTGGACATTGCCCCCTCAAAAAAAAAAATATTTTGGGAGAGTCCAGGGATGTCGTGGCCCCTCTTATTTATTAATTTCAGCATTATGGGGCCTAGTACACATTGAACAGTGGAATTGCATAAATAGTTTTAACTGGAAAACTGAGCTCATTAGAGGTGGGAATCTTTTGGTACCTCACGATTCGATTCATATTGATACTTAGGGTCATGCTTCAATTATAAATTATAAAATTGATTTTTAATCACGATTCTTCAACCAATTTCAATTTAATATGTTTAGATTTTATTCTATTTTGCTGTTTAGTGTTACTTGTTTATTTGACTGCGATAAACAGTTAGCTATTGAAGAATTAAATCCAACTGTATCAAAACCTTAAAGGGGTGATCGTACGCGATTTCATGTTTTTCTTTTGATTTAGTTTGTTATTTAACCGTTTATGCATGTATAAGACGTCCAAGGTCACAAAACTTGAAGTTTTGCACAAAATTATTTACTTTAAGTGAAAGAGAAGTCTGATCCAGATCGATCAGTCACGCCCCCCACTTTGCTACGTCAGTTTGTGGCTGTTCGTTGTGTCGTTGCATGACGCCGCCCACATATACACGCAAAGAAGCAGGCATATCTTTAGTTATCACAGCCGCAAATGCATAACACAGAATAAAAACATACTAAAGCATCCTTCTGGTTGATCTGTTGGTATCTTTCTCCTAACTAGGTTTGAAGGCAAAACCGATGCTAATTTTACTCTTTATCCACTTATGTACTTGTATTTATTATAATTGCATTCCCGCAATTTAAAGAACAGCCGAGAAAACGTAATGTACGTTAACGTACGTAAACGTCCACTCTACATACAAATATTAAATGTTTTAAATTTATTTATTTCATGTTCTATTGTTGTTAAAAAGGTAACCTACATAAAATAAAAGAAGCCAAGCTGTTAAAAAAATATTATAAAAAATATAAAAATTGAGGCTATTAATAGAATGTGCCCCACGTTGGAGACCCCTGGTCTATGCTGTGTCCCGCTGCTGTCACCAGGCAACAGGAGCAGCAGGTGACGCAATTAGGAAATGGACCATCTCATTTCAGTTCACTTTGTGGACCTCTAAGACTGCATGCTTTAAAGACGGAGTCCTCGTTTTTGGGACACAGTTGATCACAAATTTTTCCTCTGCCATTGCTGTTGCTGAGCTTGAGGTGTGTCTAAAGACTGTCTGGGTGCCGTACCACTCTCGCAGTTGAGTTCTTGAGTTCTGCTTTTTTGTTCTGACAACATCAACTCTGTTATTTTAACTAGAAAATCTATTTTTGGACATCTGTGAATCGATAAGAATCGCTATATCATATGTGAATCGATTTTATTCCCCCACCGCTAGAGCTCATGATAGAACTGACATTAATGCTTTCAAACTGGAGAACAGCCAGAAGAATTGCATCACATGTTGAAAAACGTGTCATCATTTTCCTCATCCATATTAAAACGGCAAAACATCAGGAGCCACACGGATTACTTTTGTATTGCGTGTATCTGCATTTTGAACTTTCTTTTTATGAAAGCTCTTAATATCTCTTTTTTTTCTTCTTTTGAACGCTTATCATCAATCATGTCTTGCACTTTATCTCTCTTAATAACTCTTTAAACATCAGTCCTGCACTTTATTTTCTCAATCCTGCATGTTTTACTGTAAAACCGAAACCAAAACATCAGACGCGCAAGCGCTGGACACGCATGTATTAGGAAAGACTTGGGTAGGTGCACCTCTTAGAAAACTTAGACAAATAAAGATAATTTTAGATGTTTAATTACGATTTCGAGCATTGGGGATTTTAAATTGAATGTAAAAATCACAAACTTTTTTTTATGGGGAAGGATGCCCCCACACCCCCCAACAGGGATTTCAATTGTATGCGTGTCACCTTTTTCACCTCTTTCGAGTTTGCAGGTCTGAGACTACATTCACACTAAAATGTTTTTCATGCTTACTAGAAATTATTTTTTTCTACTCTGAATGTTTAATGTTTTTATTCACTTGCATTTAAGGAGACTTACACACCATTAACATAACTGTTTTTTTCCTTCTACAGTCACTTCTTACTGCTAGCTGGCATTTTATGTCATCCCTCAGTCTTCCATTTACCCACAATCTTCCATTCGCATCCTCACCACCCTGTACTCCTCCCAAAGACAGATGGGAGAGAGAAACAGATGTGAGCAATATTTACTCGGACTCAGATAGCCCCACTCATGACTGTGTGTTTCCACCAGATGGACCCCATCACTCTCCAGTCTTCTCAAACAGGTATAATTGATAAAGGAATAGTCATATACAGTAATATACAAGTTTATTTAATCCTTGACCGAGGTGAGGCTGCGTTGGGCGGGTACATGAGCGCTGAGCTCCAGTGATCGTCTGGAACTCACTTCGCCGAATTCGTGCAAACTAATTTTTACAAAGACGCTCTCTTTATTAATGGACCGCAGATTTGAACTTTAAACACACACATTATTGCCTGAAAAACTCTTAAAACTACATTTTGTGACCAAATAAGTGCAATATTATAAACTTTAGGCAGAAGCCCATCCCATGATGTGAATTTCGCGTCTGCTGTGAAGTGAATTTCACGGGCGAATGTAGCGAGTAAACTCAAAATGTTCAAGCGTCCAACTACACGCGAATAATGCGATTTATTAGCGCAAGTCGCGCTTGGTGTGAACGCCCTATAATTCGCGCGAATCGCGTCATTCGCGCCGCCGGATGTCTGAACGCGTCTTTGCATTGACTTAACATGTAAATCACTCGCCCTTACCGCCCTTGGTGTGAACCGTGTAAGGACAGTTGTTTGGGTGGTTACCTAGCAACATAAAAAAACTGCACGTTTTCGAACATGAAAAGCATGCTCGGTGTGATCAGCCCCAAGGCATTTATATGTTATTTACACATACTAATATACAACCAATATGCAGGTTAATAAGCAAGTAGTTAATGATGAATTTGTTTACCTTAACTGTTACCAACAGTTTATTAAGCTTTTAAATCACCCCGCCTACTTTATTATCGTAAAAAGACGTACGTTATACACAGCATTGCATTATGTTTGACAAACCTAATATGTGGAGTAGTTTTGGTTGCAGTGACATGCCTGCATGTAACAGTGCTGTGTGTATTAGATGTTTTTTACACTTACAGCTGAACTCAGAAAGAAATATAAACAGTTGCATGACTTACGTTATGCTTTCAGTTTCGCAACTCCGGCATGGTTTGTAGCCCAGCTTTTCCAGATAGGCCAGGATACGGAAAGTGAAACGCGCCTGAGCACAGTTGCCAGCGCTCACACTGTTCAATCAAACCTGGCTTTAGGTGTCAAACACGCCTGGACACGGTTCGATTGGGACAGTGTGAGTAAGCCCTGAGGTTTCTAAGCACTGTAAAGTCATTAAAGTTTTATATATGAGTCCACTTTATCAGATTTAAATATTAACTGTTTTTGTGATATTTATTGTCACACCACCCCATTTTTGTTCAATGTGAGGATAAATGGCCTCAATATTAAATCAGTTGAATAAAAGGTGTAGTTTACCCAAAAAATGACAATTTTGTCTTCATTAACTTACCCTCTTGTAATTTCAAACCTGTTTGGCTATCTTTCTTCTGCAGAACACAAAATAAGATGAAATGTTGGTAAAAGAAAACCGTTGGTCCCTATTGACTTTGCATTGGTTTTGTGTCCATACAGTACAAGTGAATGGGGACCAATGGTTCCCTATCGAGAGCGGTCTCTCAACATTGCAGAAGCATCTGCTATGGAAACTTCTCACCTCTCCTGAAGTCTTATTGGATAACGCCAGTGAAACTGGCCAATTGTCGCGCTCGCAACCGTATGCAAATACTGGCAACCCGAGACAGTATAAATACAGTGCACAGCGACAATACCTTAGAATCTTCTCTTTCACGCTGCCATCGTTGCCTTCGCTGGATTATCTACGCATCCGATGGCTGCCTTCTGTTGTCTTTGCGCGGGTCCCATTGACTCTCCGGATACCCACGAGCACTGCATTGCCTGCCTGGGCCTGGCTCACGCTGAGGCGGCTTTCTGCGAGTCCGATTGCCGGTGCGTGTCTTGGGGGCTCGCAGGAACGTTGCTTTATGGTCATCCTTCATTGGTATTTGTGGCTTACGCTCGCGGACCTCAAGGACGCTGATCGTAAGACCCTGCTTAACGCTCCTATTACTCCTTCCGGCCTCTTTGGAGATGTCGTGGAGTCTGTCTCGGAGCGCTTTGCTGAGGCGCAGAAGCGCGCTAAAGCGATGAGCCATGTGCTTTCTCGTTGCATTCCGCGCACAGACCGGCAAAGCAACCCGCTGCGGCTGCAGCAGCTCCCCGGGATCCTGAGCCGGCCGTCCAGCCTAAACAGCGGTTGGGCCCCGCGAGGAAGAAATACGGGCAGAAGAGGGATCGTCGAGCCGGTACAGCCAGTATTTCGTGATGCCCAAGAAAGATGGGGGACTCCGTCCTATTCTGGATCTGAGACCCATCAACCGAGTGCTTCACAAGAAGGCGTTCAGAATGATTACGCTAAAACAGATCCTGGCACAAGTTTGTCCCGGGGACTGGTTTGCGTTCGTGGATCTGAAGGATGCTTATTTTCACAATCGGATAGCCCAGCGCCACCGCCGCTTCCTGCGGTTTGCTTTCGAAGGAGCAGCTTACCAGTTTGCGGTGCTTCCTTTCGGGCTGGCATTGGCATCACGCACGTTTTCGAAATGCGTAGACGCAGCGCTTTCCCCTCTCAGAGCAAAAGGTATGCGCATTCTGAACTATATGGACGACTGGCTGCTTCTAGCCCATTCACAGGATGTGCTTGTCAGCCATATGCAAGCGCTGCTTTGTCACTCATCATCCCTGGGGCTACGGGTAAACGTGCCGAAGAGCAAGCTTACGCTGTGGTTCCCGGACCTGAGAGAGTTCCTGGTGGCCTCTGCGTGGCGCATTCCCCTCAGGGGCGACCTGTTATCTCAAGCGAATGGCTCGATTTGGCACCCCAGCCCGGAATTGGCCATGCCTGGCCGCTTCAGGGGTTCTAGACCCCCACCCTTAGAGGGTGCTTGACACTATTACAGAGTCTCGGGCGCCTTCCACTAAACGCTTATATGCTCTAAAATGGGATGTATGCGATGCCCTCGGGCAGTCGTGGCCCAGTGGTAATCGATCGGTAGGCATGCATTGGTGGTCATATTTAAAATGGGATGTATGCGATGCCCTCGGGCAGTCGTGGCCCAGTGGTAATCGATCGGTAGGCATGCATTGGTGGTCATATTTTTAAGAGGAGCTCGGAGGCTGTTTCCCCCGCGACCTCTTTCCGTACCTCTGTGGGATTTAGCTCTGGTGCTGAGGGCTCTCTCTCTGCCCCTGTTAGAGCCATTGGAGACTGTTTCTACGAGGGAGCTCTCTCTTAAAGCCGTTCTCCTTTTCACCCTTGCTTTGGCCAAACGCATTGGGGATTTACGAGCGCTTTCTATCGGCAGGGATTACATTTGTTTTGGGGCTGGCGACTGCAGCGTCACTTTCCGGCCGAAGGCTGGTTATGTGCCCAAGTTCCTGTCTACCCCGATCAGAGAGCAGGTTATTTCGTTGCCCGCTTTGTCTTCCGAGTCGTCTGCCTCGGATGATGTGGACACTCAGAGGGCTGTGTGTCCTGTTAGGGCTTTGAGGGCTTACGTTGATCGAATGGCCGGGTTTCGGCTGTCTGACCAGCTCTTTGTGTGCTACGGCGAGGAGACTAAAGGTCGGGCTGTCTCTAAACCAAGGCTCTCTCACTGGGTGGTGGACGCTATCAACCTGGCATATGAGAGTCAAGGGCAGGCCTGCCCTTTTGGCGTCAGGGATCATTCAACTAGGGCTGTTGCCTCTTCGTGGGCTTGGGCTAGAGGCACTTCTATTAAGGATATTTCCTGTGCGGCTGGCTGGTCTTCGCAGAACACCTTCGCCAGGTTCTACAGGCTGGATGTATCCTCCTTAGCGTCGCGTGTCCTCTCGGTGAGTACGGACAGCTCATTGTTACCTAGCTGCTGATATTGTGCAGTTGTAACTGTGTTACTGTTAACTCTGTGCTTGGTGTTACTGGACTTGCATTATATCTTCCCGGGTTTCCGTGCTGACTCTTACTGTTGTGGTGTTTGCCCTGTCTCAATGCAGCCCACTCATTTCTTTGGCTGAGATAGGCAAATTTTCCAGAAGACTGTTCTCGCAGCTCATTGGTCTGTCTCAGTCAATCGGCTGCGGGCCCCTCAAGGCGGCTTCGCGATTGGTTCGTCTGTGTGCTCCACACTGGTGGGCGTATGCGAGCCAGTGTGCGGCTGTCTTGCTGCTCTCACGGCGGGATTGTATACTGTTCCCATAGCAGATGCTTCTGCAATGTCGGGAGACCGCTCTCGATAGGGACTGTCTCCAGTTCCCGTCGTAACCTCGGTTCCCGTCGTAACCTCGGTTCCCTGAGAAGCGGAAACGAGACATTGCAGACGCCGCCGTGTTTGTCGCACGTCAGCCTTGCAGGCGTTCTTTCGCAGATTCTAAGGTATTGTCGCTGTGCACTGTATTTATACTGTCTCGGGTCGCCAGTATTTGCATATGGTTGCGAGCGCGACAATTGGCCAGTTTCACTGGCGTTATCCAATAAGACTTCAGGAGAGGCGAGAGGGGAGGAGTTCCCATAGCAGATGATTCTGCAAGAGTGCTAAAAGAATTTTCATTTTGGGGTAAACTATCCCTTTAATATTACTAAACAGCAAGCACCATTCATATTTGCATCAGAAAACGTACAAGTCATGTTGCCTTTCATGATTTTGATATATGTTATTAGCTATGCTTTTGTTTTTTTTCTACCTGTACAGGGTCCAGGCGAGATTGTCTGCGGGCAGCACATCTACACCACTGCCAAACACTGACACGAGCACTACACACATGCCAACACACTGCCAGCAAACACCCACTCCCTCCAGCAGCATCCACTCAAGGAGCAGCCCGAGCCCCATTCATCACAGCATGCATGACCATCTATCAGACTCATCACACAGCCAAAACAGAAGCTGGATTAATACTGAACTGTCCAATAAAAGCAACTTTGAGCCGAAAAACTTGCTCAAACTTTTTGATGATGTCGGACTAGACAGTTAGCCATGACTTCTTAATGTAACTCTCTTATAGACAAATGGTGTAATTTCAAATTTAGCTGCCTTGTTTTTGCCTTTGTTGATAAAGATGCTTTTGCTTTATTTGGGGAGTAATTTACAGGTATGTAAAATGCTTTAAATGTGTGCAAGTGTGCAAATAAGAGCTTTAAATTCAGGAAAACAGCTGTATTTTATTAAAAGACTAATATATCTTATGCTAATTGTTAAAGGATTTAGCAACATGTTTACAACAATGTTGGTACTCTTGTCCACAATAAAATCAGTATTTCAATCTTATTTGTATCCACTGTACAATTAAGCAGAGGTACTTTGATGCTTTTGAAACTACTAAACAACTTTCACCGTTCTGTTTCAAAGTTTGCAGATGATAAAATACATTTTCCAATGGTTCAAGTCTTACCTCTCGGGTAGGTCATTCAGAGTACCCTGGAGAGGTGAGGTCTCTGAGTCCCAACACCTCAATACAGGGGTGTCGCAGGGCTCGGTGCTGGACCGCTGCTCTTTTCCATATACATGACATCCCTAGGTTTGGTCATTCAGAAACATGGCTTTTCCTATCACTGCTGACACACAACTCCACCTGTCATTCCAGCCTGACGATCCAACTGGTTCTGCACGCATCTAACCATGCCCGAGTGACATTTCATTCTGCATTAACCTTTTGCAGCTGAACCTTGCAAAAACAGAACTGCTTGTGATGCCGGCCAACCTAAAGATTCATCACAACCTCTCCATTCAACTAGGCTTGTCAACCGTTACACCTTCAAGAACAGCCAGAAACTTAGGGTTGGTAATTGATGATCAGCTAAACTTCATGTTGCCAGCACCTCCCGGTCCTGTAGATTCATTCTCTACAACATTAGGAAAATTAGACCTTCCCTATCCGAGCATACTACGCAAGTCCTAGTCCAGGCTCTTGTCTAGACTGGACTATTGCAATGCGCTGGACTGGCTGGACTCCACGCTTGCACAATCAAACCTCTACAGATGATCCAGAATGCAGTGGCAAGAGTGGTCTTCAATGAACCGAACAGAGTGCACGTCACTCCTCTCTTCATTTGGTTACATTGGCTCCCTGTAGCCGCCCGCATCAAATTCAAAGCTCTGCTCTTGGCCTTCAAGACCACCACTGGTTCGGCACCCCCATATCTTCACTCTGTAATACAGACTTATGTTCTTGCCTGATCCCTGCGATCTGCAAATGAACATCCCAAAAACATTGTGGTGTCACTCTTGTACCTTCTCTGGATCCATCCCACAGTGGTGGAATGATCTGCCTGCTGCTACAAGATCAGCAGATTCTGTAGCCATCTTTACAAATCGCCTGAAACACATCTCTTCCGTCAACACCGGACCGATTAACACTGACTTATATATTTTTTTCTATCTCTTTTCTACTCTCTCAAAAAAGAAAAAAAAACTTTCCTTAGCTTTGTATACTGTGCTAGGCTTTATCAGACCAGTTTTTACTGCACTTATGCACTTTGTTATCTTATGTTGTTCCAATTGTTTCCATTGTGTACCTCATTTGGAAGTTGCTTTGGATAAAAGCGTCTGCTAAATGACTAAATGTAAATGTAAAAATGTAAATGGTCAACATGAAAATATAATTTTATATCGAACAACACATTAATCGTAACATTTTTATGTTAGCATTTTTCATTTAAACTAATTGATTAAATATGATATAGGTCGAATGTTAAAGGTGCCGTTCTTTTAGTGTTTTCGGAGCTTTGATTATGTTTACGGTATGCAATATAACGTGTTCATTTTCCGTTTGTGTAAAAACGCAGCATTTTTCACACAATTTACAGGGTTCCTACGTGTTTTGGAAAAGTATAGAATTTGATTTGATTGTTTTCCAAGTCTGGATAAGTATGGAAAAAAGAAAATTGAGTATGGAGAAAATTATGACTTTCCAGACTATTGTCGTATTTGTTTTTCTAAAATATATCATGAAGAATTTCTAATAATAAATGTATTTCTATGAAGTTTAAAGCATGTTTAGAGCTAGACCAAATCTGCAGCAGGACTGTTTGCTGTGATTGGATGTTAGGTAGTAGTAAACATGACAATCGGGCCCCCCAACTGTTTGATTAAACACATTGAATGCATGGCCGTTCCTGCCATTTAGGTGCCCGAGGTCCAGACCACTGAAGGTGTGTAATACAAGTCGTGAAAAAAAAATGCCTAAAAGGATTTAGTGTTGCCAATATTGTTCAAAACACCTAGATAACTGATCTTAGATCTGGTCTACCTTGAGTTGGCCAATCAAATGGAGGAAATCGAGAATTACTGTCCAATCAAATGAAAGAAGGCGAAAGTTGCTAATGACAGAAGCAGAGTTTTAAATGTGAATGAGCGTGATGTAAATAGCTTAATGTTTAATCATAGAAATGTTAGGGGGCGTTCACATGTTTACACTCCTGATTTAAGCGTGCTTTTAAATATAATTTCAATAGCGAACCGGAGTAAACGACCAATTGTAATATCCAATAATTCAAACTACAAAAAATGCTGAAACCGAGGCGAGACAAAAACATGACCAGACCTTCACTAATTCATGCTAAACCACATGGCTTTGACTTGAGTGCGTTTATAGGTTGTGGTTAGCCTATTAAAGCAACAATATTATTTCCAAATATTTAGGACGCATCATTTTTTAACGAATTCTCAGTCTTTGATTCTCTTTCTATATTATTTTAATTTGACCTATTTTTTATAAAAAACGAGTGTCTGCTACTTTTTAAATTTGATTTCTATGTCTGTAGCTAGACAAAAAGTCAAACGGATAGTTCACTCAAAAATTTATATTCTGTTATCACCCTCTTACATTTGTAATTTCAAACCCAAATGCTCTTGAAAGATCAATTGTTTTTTTTTATCTGGTAATATTTGTATACGTTTACGTTTATGCATTTGGCAGACGCTTTTAAGCGACTTACATTGCATTGTACTATACATTTGTACATTTTGTATAGTAAGCAAGTGGGGGTTAGGTGCCTTGCTCAAGGGCACCTCAGCCGTTACCCGCCAGCCTTGAGAATCGAGCCACGACTGCAAATATCAAACACGACTGCACGACTGAAAATATCAATTGACCATGTGTTTACTCATCACTGATAAACTTGAAAAGACAGACATGGTTTTAGTTATTGTTATCTAATTTGCACTCCAATTGCTCTAAAATCTTGAATGTAGCTCAAGAAAATATTTTTTTGGACCTGTATATTTCTAAAATCTTGCATACAGCCATGAAAAAGGCCAAGTTAATGGACTTTAGTTCTCTTTTCATGTTCCTTATACTTCATGGAATTATACTTCAGGAATCCTTCTGTTGCTGTGGGTTGAAGGTTTACAGTTATTTAAATTGACAAATTCTTAACATTGCACTAAATTCCCAAAAAATGTTGTGCATTGACTATGTCTTGGTTTGGTGTTCATTAATTTGTATGAGATATAGCTATAACAATCCACTGATTATTTGGCAAAATATTAGTGTAAATGTGGATGGTTCAATTTTAAATGAGAAATTGTTTGCAATGTTGCGTTTTCCTGTATTTTTGGTGTGTTACAAGTTGCCCATGCATGCATTAGACATGTAAAATTGCCAAAATTAAAGTATCAGAACAAAATAAATATTCTTTATCAAAGCGATTGATCTCTCTGAACTGCCTGGAACGGCTCGTGTAGACACGCCCCTACATTGCCAGGTCAGTTTGCCTCAGCTCGTTGCATGACACTGCCCAAATGTACACGCAAAGAAGAAGCGTTATCACAGCTGTGGAGCTGCAGCCGTGCAAATGCAAAGAATAAGAACCTAACTCTGTAAAGCGTCCTTCTGGTCGATCCGTTGCTTTCATTCTCCTAACTAGGTTTGAAGGCAAAACCGATGCCGATTTTACTCTTTATCCACTTATGTACTTGTATTTATTATAACTGGTCCGATGCAAATCCCATCCGTGTGGGTGGCGAGGCAAACTGATGATCGTTCCGGCATGAGAGTTGTGCGCTGTGAGCTTTCACACACTGTTTGGCCGCATATGTGATTTTAATTTGCTTGTTTAATCTGACACTGCTGGTATTAGCGTACTGTGTTTGCAACTGTTATGACACGAAACGTCTTTGAATGAGAGAAGCGACAAATTGACACTCGTCCTGGAAGTTCCGCCTCACACTGGAGGTATTTAGCCAATCACAACACACAGCTCAACTGTCCAATCAGAGCACACGGCTCTTAAATGCACGAGAGAGTCGTTTCAGAACATTTACATTTATTCAGTTGGCAGACGCTTTTATCCAAAGCGACTTACAATTAAGGAAAACAGCAAGCGATTCGTCTAAGTAAGCAATATTCACGAGAAGTGCTAGTAATACAAGGTTTCAAATACAACGTCAAGATAGTATAAGCAAGTATATAAAGAACATTAGGAAAGGAAAAATAGAGGTAGAATTTTTATATATATATATATATTATGAGACAGTTAAGAGCTCATGGAAGAGGTGGGTCTTCAGCTGTTTTTTGAATTGTGAAATTGATCCAGCCGTCCTGATGGAAACAGGAAGATCATTCCACCAGCCGGGAACGGAGAAAGAAAATGTCCTTGAGATGGATCTCATGCCTCTCTGTGAAGGAACAATGAGGCGCCGCTCGTTTTCAGACCGCAGACTTCTGGAGAGGATGTAGGTCTGTAAGAGAGAGTTGAGGTAGATGGGTGCTGTGTTAGTGGCTGTTCTGTAAGCAAGCACCAGTGCCTTGAACTTAATGCGTGCCGCTACTGGGAGCCAGTGTAGAGAGATGAGCAGAGGTATGACGTGCTCTCTTGGGCTCATTGAAGACCAGGCGTGCAGCAGCATTCTGGATCATTTGCAGAGGTTTGAAGGCACAGGCTGAGAGACCGGCCAGAAGAGCATTACAATAATCCAGTCTAGAAATGACAAGTGCCTGGACGAGAAGCTGTGTTGCATGTTCTGTTAAGAACGGTCTGATCTTTCTAATGTTGTACAATGCAAACCTGCATGACCGAGTTGTTTTAGTAACGTGATCCTTAAAAGTCAGAAGACTAGGCATAGAGGAGATACAATAATGTACGGTATGTGGAAACATTGCATTACATCAAATACAAACAATAATATTGGTTTTAGCTTGACAATATTTCTCCTTTAAAACCAGTGCTTTTAGATGTTAAATATGGTCTGAAAAATCTTAAGGGAAGTCTCTATGTTTGAGTCTGGAAAAGTATGGAATTTTGGAATGGAAATGTGTGTCACGGGGTGACTAAATGGTGAAAGTTATTATACATTGGGTTGTGGTCACGATTGAGCGAGTTCTATTGGTTCTGGGAAGTTGGGGGTGGGGTTTCCGGTCTTGATTGTTTCCTAGGTCGAATAAAGGAGTTAAAAGGACGGGTGACGGTGAGAATGCGCGGGAGTCCAAGAGCAAGAGTCCAGAGTGCTGTGCAGTCCGGGAACGCAGAGAGTGCCGGAAGAGAGTGCAGTTCAGGACAAGTTTGCAGAACGATTACACGTGCAAAAACGGATGCGTAGACGTAGACGTCGACAGAGTGAGTCGGTGTGCTCGACGGTCGGTTGTTGTTAGATTTTGGATTCCCCACATACAATGTATAGCCTTGGGAGCCAGCAGGCCCTCCTAAGTAAGGGTCTTAGGGTGAGCGGTCATTCTTTATGTGTTGTTGTAAGAAGATGGCCCTAGAAATGCCTTGTTGACACATACCTTATTTGGTCATACTATAGGACCCTGGACATATGATAACTTCCAGATGTTTTCTTGTGCCATATAAAAAGCCATGCTTCTGAACAATAAAATGAGCTAAGAACCAGATTTACTCTTGACTGTTTCATGGTTTCTTTTGCTCCCAGATCTGCAGAAGGCATCCTCACAACATCCAACATATGATTATTATTTGGTTTGAGAATAAGGTGTGATCCAAACATAGAAAAGAGTTTCAATGTTAATTTAAAACTTAACAATTGGGGGCTTTCGTCCGGGATATTTCTCGGTAATTCTGGACAATTTCTATGTTTGAAGACCGTGTAGATTGGATCTACAGGTGCCAACAGTATCATCACAGGTAAGAGTTTATTGGTTTTTACCTTGACTGTGATGGATTACTGTTGAAGGCAGAATTCGTAGTTTCATTATTACGTTGAACTGCATTTGAGTGTGACGCTCCGAGACGTTAAACCGAGGGCCAGGTTGCGTCATTATATTCGAGAGGCACACGGCGCGCGTATGTTGAGATATTAAATTAATTAATTTTTCTTTCGCTTAAAAATTGTAAGTGAATAGAGAAAAATTAAAGGAGTTGGATTTTGTGTAGGAAGTTTTCATCTTTTCCTTTTCTTTACTAACTTTGCTTACTTTATTCGTTGAGTATGGGACAAGATATATCTAGACCCCTAACGGGTGAAATGCCGGTAGATTTTATGTTTAGAAATAATAAAGGTTATTGGACTCAACCATTTGTTGATAATTTGGCCGGATGGTCCGAAAGCGCAGGACCGCAAATTGATAAATACCCGAGATGCGGCTCTTTTAAAAAAGATGATATTGATCTGATGAAATCTATGGTTAAAGGTGGATGGGGTGATCCCCAATGGGCTTATAAATATATGGTCGAGTTGTATGAAGTTTGGCTAGAAATGAAAAAGATATGGGACCAAGGTCCCGACCGCGCTGATAAAACGGAACTTGCTATTAAAATATCGGCCGACCCGCAGTTAACTGCGAAACAACCGCCGTCTTATGTTGCCGCTGTACATGCTGTACAAAACTGTGCAGAAAATACTTCTAATTTGTATCCTTCGCTGGCTGCTTTACACTCTGGGGCACCGACCCCTCCCGATGTGAAATCTTTTTCTGCAGCTGTGCACAAAGCACCTACAATGAGCAGCGCAACACAGCCGGCTATGGCGTGGATCCAAGAAGGATCTAGAATTATTATTAAACCAGCAACAATGACTGACGTAGATACCATTTGTAAAAATCTCCCAAACCCGAGTAATTCTAACAAATTTGTTGATGTTTTGCGCTCGCACACACGATACGCACAGTTGAGTGGAGCTGATTACAGAGCGATATTATTAAGAGTTTTGTCTGATGATGTTACTGAAGGATCTCTTATTCGGGAAATCCCTGCTTTAAGTCTTGTTAATGATGAATTAGATGGCTCAGGACTCCAAAGGGATCCTCACGAATTTTGGTGGGCAGATCCAGATAATGTTACGAACTTTTTCGAACAGGTTAAGCGTTTTTTTTTAGATGTCCGTGCTCATGTTTCTAGAGATTTGACTCACGCTACGAATACCAAGCAAAACAAGGGCGAGACTGTGTCTGCTTTTGTTAGTCGTTTTAAACGCGTGTGGGAAGAAGATGCGCGAATTCCTATACATGGAGATATGGTTCCGCTGTTTATTAATACATGCCTAAATAACATGAGTCTTGATGCAGCGCGTTTGGTTCGTGTAACAACTGCAAATTTAATGCAACAAACTGTTGATGATTTTTGTAAACGCGTTCGTGAGCTGGACGCAACTGGTGCTATAAATTCTTTCTTTGTTACGCCCAAACAGGAAGTTATGCTGGCAGCTCCTCAGCAGCAACTGGCTTCAGTTCCGGTCAGAGGTATGAGTAAGAACCGAAGGGGTGGACCTCGGTACAATCGAGGCCCGCCTCAGGGAGGTCTTAGGAGGCCAGGGGTGTGTTTATATTGCGGAAAACCAGGCCATTGGGCGAGAGAATGCAGATTAAAACAAGCAGATGAGATGCATTCTGCCCCACAGACACACAAGACACAAGCGCCAACATATGGAAGTGGTTATCCTACTGAGTATCAGGTGACTTGGGGAGACAAGAGAGATGAACAAAATAAACCTAAAAATTACTAGAGCTGCCCACAGAGCGTTGTCAGTCCGGATTTACAGTCAATGATTTGTTTTTCTTTCAACAATCATCCAGATGAACTGCCCATTGTAAATTTAAAAGTACATGAGGTAGATTATTCATTTTTGATCGATACTGGAGCTACGTGCTCATCTCTTTCGGCTAAATTTTATGAAGGGCCAATCACTAATCGTACCACACGCTCTGTTGGGATTTCTGGGACTGACGTTATTTGTCACATGACACCTGCCATTGAAGTAAGGGCAGTTAATCATCAGCCTTTTTATCACAATTTTGTGATTACTCCAAATTCGCCACTTAATCTTTTGGGCAGAGATCTTATGCATAAACTTGGCATTGAGATTGTATTTTCAGACAGCACTGTTAATTTTTCTTTGCTTTTAGATGTCGCGGACACAACTGTGGAACTCATGCCACATTGCATGAGTACTGACGAACAACAGCAATTAAAAAACAACATTGCTGAGGTAAACCCATCGTTGTGGTCACAATATAAGGATGAATCAGGCCTTGTTGACATATACCCCCTTACAGAGCTAAATTGAAAACACACAAGCCTGTGTACGTAAAGCAATACCCGTTATCACCTGACAAGGTTGAGGGTATTCAGTCGATAATTGATAATTTTTTAAAGCAAGGCGTTCTCGTTCCCACTCACTCACCTTACAACACACCAATTAACCCCGTCAGGAAAGCTGACAGAACAAGCTGGCGTTTAACACAAGATTTGAGGGCTATTAATTCATTGATAATTCCTTTGGCCCCAATTGTGCCTGATGTGCCAACGATTTTGAATTCCATACCACACAACTACACTCATTTTACAGTGGTGGATTTGTGTGCAGCCTTCTTCTCCATTCCCGTCCATCCAGATACTCAGCCTTTGTTTGCATTTACGTTTAAGGGTGCTCAAATGACATGGAAACGTTTGGCACAGGGTTTTACTGACTCACCTGCTGTTTTCTCCGCTGCAGTGAAACGTGTTTTGGACAAAATAACAGACCTGCCATCTACGGTCTGTGTTCTAACGTATGCCGATGACATCTTAATCTCTGCTGACACTGAGTCTGACTGTTTGCAGGCCTCGATCATTGTTTGCAATGTACTTGCGAATGCTGGATTTAAAGCCTCGAATGAAAAACTGCAGTGGGTCCAGCCTAAGGTCCATTACCTGGGTCACATCATCTCACAAGGCCAGAAGGCGATTTCAGCTGAGCGGGTGCAGCTGATAAAGACTTTGCGTACTCCTCAAACTGTGACACAGTTACAAAGTTTTTTGGGGCTGGTGAACTATTGCCGTGCATGGATACCAGACTGTGCGTACCATGACAAGGGCTTGCGATGTCTCATCAAATATGGCATGGGTCCGAGGGACTCATTGACCTGGACTTCTGAAGCAGAGGAACATTTTCGAGCATTAAAGGATGTTATCACGTGTGCTCCTGCACTGGGGCTACCAGACTATTCCAGGCCGTTTCACTTGCATGCGGGGGAGGCTCTGGGTGTTGCAATAGGGATTTTGACCCAAGACCATGGCGGTAAACCACGTCCAGTTTCTTATTTGTCCAAACATTTAGACCCAATAGTCCATGGCATGCCAGCATGCCTCCGTGCTGTGGCTGCTGCGGCGGAGATGGTTAAGACGGCTGAGAAAATTGTTTTGTCGCATCCTTTGACTTTATACACCACACATCAGGTGGGTGTTATTTTGCACAACTTGAAGACACAGCACATGACGGCTCAAAGGAGGTCAGGCTATGAAGCAATGCTTCTGGCTACAGAAAATTTGACTATTAAGCCCACTTCAGTTTGTAGTCCAGCAATTCAGTCACTGTATGGCTTATCCACATTGATAACTGACGTAGTGCCTCATGATTGCCTGCATGAGATTGAGAGTTCCATTTCAGCCAGGGTCGATCTGAAGGATACGCCCCTGGATGGGGGGGAACATTTATATATAGATGGCTCATGTTCAAGGCCGTCTGATGGAGTGTATCTGTGTGGATATGCCATTGTGACACAGCAAGGTGAGAGGGTGGAAGCATATCGTCTTAATCACAACTCCGCACAGGAAGCGGAAATAATTGCATTAACGAGAGCCTGTGAGCTCACAAAAGGCAAAAGAGCTACGATCTATAGCGATAGCAAATATGCTTGTAGCATTATCCAAGATTTTGCCAAAACATGGGAAAGACGTAATTTTCAGACATCTGAGGGCAAACCAATATCACATGCAGATTTGGTAGGAGATTTGCTACGAGCAGTAATGCTGCCATCTGAACTGGCAGTAGTAAAAGTGAAAGGTCATGCCCAAGGAAATGACCCAGAAGCCGTAGGAAATCGAAAAGCAGATGAGATGGCCAAATGGGCTGCAGAGCATGCAGAGTTTTCTCCATATCAGAGGGAGCAGAATAGGAACGTAGAAGCAATGATGTTTGCACATATATCATGCGTGCCTGACATAGACTTGAAAATTTTGCAGAGTCAACCCACACAGGAAGACGTGAAACATTGGGCAGAAAATGGATGCGCACCAGATGTCAATGGTTTGATTAGAGATAAAAGCGACAGAATCGCGTTACCGAAGTTATCTCTAGTGATATTGATAAGGCATTATCATGGCATTTCGCACAATAGCGCGTCTAAAGTTACCCAAATGATCAATCGTCTGTATTGTATACAGGATACAGCGAAAATGGTCAAACTAATTATAAACTCGTGTTTGATCTGTGCTAAAACAAATCCTCACAGAAAAACGCCACATGATGCGTTACCATTTCCAGAAGCGCCTTTTCAGCACCTTCAAATTGATTTCTCGCATATGCCTGCAGTTGGAAATCTAAAATACATTTTAACTATTGTAGATAGGTTTTCAAAATGGCCTGAGGTGTTTGCATGTGCCAAAGAGGATGCGAAAACGGTAGTCAAAATATTGTCAAAAGAAGTAATTCCGCGTTTCGGTATTCCGACGACAATTGAAAGTGACAACGGCACACCATTCACATCAAAAGTGACCAAACTGTTGGCCAAGGCGTTGGCCATAGATTGGCACTATAATATTCCCTATCATCCACAGTCCTCGGGGGTAGTTGAGAGGACTCATCGTACGATTAAAGATAAGATTACGAAGGCCAGTATGGAAACAGGTAGGAAATGGCCAGATGTATTACCAGCCGTATTGGCAGAAATGAAAAAGACACCATCCTCAACGACAAAATACTCACCATTTGAGATTTTAATGGGTAGGCCTTTCCCGACCCCATGGGTCAGAGGCCGCGCAGGCGTTTCTTCCTTAGGAGACATGGAGGTGATCCTGGATGACTACGTGGTTTCCTTAATCGATAAACTGAATTCTGTGTGTGCTGATGTTTCTCTTTCTCTCCCTATTCCCTCAGATAAGCCCACGCATAACTTTGTTCCAGGCCAACAGGTGCTGATCCGAAGTTTGAAACCGGTTGCAGTGGGAGAACCAAGATATCTGGGGCCAGCTGTTGTGATCGCGGTGACCAGAACTGGTGTGCTGACGGATCATCAACCGCAGTGGATTCATGCGTCCAGACTGAAGCATCTGTTAACATCCGCATCACTAATTGACACTGTGGGCCTAAGAAGCCTACCCAAAGTGTGTGACAGGGCACTGGTGAGAGGTCTTGTGCCAGACAGAAGATCCTTGCTCTTCTAGTGAGCGAGGGGGCCATCTGTCGGCTGAACATAGGTCGTGGGCAAACCTTGCCCCATTAATAGCTTACCAATCACCACTGAAGGTTCCCCTGTTATACATTTGGGTCCAAATTGTCCAACATGTTAATTATATTTCTCGTATTGATTCTTGCCAGTGCAAAAGCAATCAAATTGATAACTGAAGATGATGAATGGTTAGAACATGAAGATCCACCGCATTCATATGCTACAAACATGTGGTGGAGATTGGCTAATTATACTGTTAAGACCAGTGATATTAAAGGTAATTGTTATGTATGTACTCTATTACCACATAGTTCCCACTCTACTAGATTGGATGTAAGAGTTCCAAAGGTTGAATATCAGGTAGAATGTGCATTATCTGCACTTACTTTGCTTTTAGATGTAAAGAAATGGCGTGTTCCAGTGAAATGTCCCAATCCAAATAATGGGACAGATAAGTTTATAGTGAAGATGGATATTGTCCCACAAGTTGTTTCTCCTATGGGGACAGTAATAGCCATTCCGAAGGGACTATGGTGTGTAGAGAGAAAGACTAATGATGGAAATGAATTAGGACAGTTACCATTAACACACTGTAAAGAGGTGTGGAACACTTCAACAGCTGGAGGATGCTGTGTACAATGCCTAGAGGCATACTTGGGATTTAGCTTAACTGACTTTAATGAGACTGCGTGTAAAGCCAAAGATGGGTTAGGATTAGGTTTGATGGACACACAGTTAGCGTGGAGAATAGCTAACTCTACTGTTAGAGAACGTTGTTTAAAGTATTGCAGGCCAAATATTAACAGTCACCCACTTGTGCCTTCAACTATGGGCTCAAGAATATCAGCTGATTGGTGGTGGTTGTGTGGACATAGAGTCTACACAGCGTTGCCACGTAACTGGATAGGAAGGTGTGCTTTAGTGGAACCAGCGAACACAATAATAATTGTTGGAAGCCAACAAGCACTGAGCAGAACAAAACGGGATTTGGCTGCTAGAGGTCAAACACCAGCCATTGCTCGAAGAAATCCAGTGCCTTATGAGCATAGGCTCTGGACTGGATGGGAAAGATTTTGGGAATCGATTATTCCAGGTGTTGGAGTATCTGGTTTACAAATTGAGGTTGAAGTTACTAGATATGAGTTGATTAAGTTTATGAATGACACCACACGAATATTTGATGGTATAAAAGAAGAATTGAGAGGTTTGAGATTAATGACCTTACAAAACAGACTGGTGCTAGACCAGCTAACAGCCTCTCAAGGTGGTGTTTGTGTTATTGTTGGAGATAGTTGTTGTACTTACATTCCAGATAATGATGCGGATGGACATTTGATTGATCAAGGAATCAGGAACATTACCAGAGCAGTTGCAGAGATGACAAGTCGAGAAAGGACTGGATATGACTGGGATTGGAGTTCAAGTTTTTCCAGCCTCTTTAGTAAAATTGAACATTGGTTGATTTTAATCGCTATTATTGTTGCATGCATTTTGATTTTGCTTTGCTTATGGCCTTGTATTATGGCTATGATTCGCCGTGCATTAAAATCATCTATAAGTGTGAACATGAAGGGTTATCATGTTGCTCAAGTAAATACAGTAACTTAAGTGACCACGAATCCGGATGTCAAATAAGGACAGAGGTAAAACATCTGTTCGGACCGGATGTGGCCCTATTTGTTAGGAATGTTTCTTCATTATTTTTTTAATTTACTTTTATTGCTTATTACTGGTGCGGGGAACTAATTGTTAAGGCATAAATGCCTCAAAAGGGGCCAACTGTTAGATTTTGGATTCCCCGCATACAATGTATAGCCTTGGGAGCCAGCAGGCCCTCCTAAGTAAGGGTCTTAGGGTGAGCGGTCATTCTTTATGTGTTGTTGTAAGAAGATGGCCCTAGAAATGCCTTGTTGACACATACCTTATTTGGTCATACTATAGGACCCTGGACATATGATAACTTCCAGATGTTTTCTTGTGCCATATAAAAAGCCATGCTTCTGAACAATAAAATGAGCTAAGAACCAGATTTACTCTTGACTGTTTCATGGTTTCTTTTGCTCCCAGATCTGCAGAAGGCATCCTCACAACATCCAACATATGATTATTATTTGGTTTGAGAATAAGGTGTGATCCAAACATAGAAAAGAGTTTCAATGTTAATTTAAAACTTAACAGTTGTGGTGTAACATCGGAAGGCGGAAGCAGCAGCGGAAGCAGCAGCGGCAGCAACGTGGGGATCGTGAGTGGAGAGAAGCTGGGAAACCATTTCTACTTACAAGGAGGGGCGAATCACTCGCTCCCCGCCCAGTTAAGTGCTCTATTTATTCTTTTTGGGAAATCGACTTGTGTCGAATAGAGGCTGATGACGTGGGTTGTTGCAGACGAGTGATCAATCCGGACGCTGCAAGTGGACGAGACGGCGGACTGCAGACGCCATTTCTACTTACCGTGCGTTCAGACCGCCGACGGTGAGAGCGTCAAAGTGGCCAGAAGTCATTCATTTTCAATGTGAGCCGGCAGCGAGCAGCGGCGCAGCACGTCTTGGCAAATGAGGACGTCGAGTAGAGTTGAAATCAGGTCAACTTTATGGTAATGAGCTATGACGCCAATCGGAACGTACAAATCCACCGCTGGAGAGGATTCCAGAGAACGCAGGCCTGAACGCAGGCCGTCGGCGGTCTGAATGTACATTTATACGGAGTTGGTGGGATACGGTCGTTGGCTGGGATGTAAGACGCCGAGACGCTATCTCTGCTTCGACGTGAGCAACGTGGAAAATTGGCCGCATGCGGACGGCGGAGTGAGTCTATTTTGGACTTTCTTTTGTTTGTTGTTTCCTTTTATTGAAGGATGAGAGCTCTCTTTTACTAAATGCAACAGTCGTTTGTAGATTTAACTATTCAAGAACCACTGTATTTAAGCTGTGCTGGTGAGCCTAAAATACCTAAAGGGTGCTGTGTTTATGTGAAGTGAGGTTGGGTTGTAGCGTGGGGTTTTCTTTCATTTTTCTCCTTTGTGTATTGTGTTAATTTAAGCTACCACATCCAAGTCTGGGCTGAAGCTTACTGGGGGAAAGGTCAATCACTTGAGCTAATTTATGTCATACAGTACTTATCTTTAAAAGGGAAATGCAAGGCAGTTTTAAGTAAAGTGTTGCTTGTAAATGTATTTTTACCATTTATACTACTGTGAATTAAAGACAAACTTTGGTATATTCGTGACCCTTTGGCCTTATTGAGGATTACGGCTAACTCCCCACATGTGATATTGGAAGAAGTGTGCTACATGTGTAGGAACCCTGAATTTACCTTTCTCTATATCGCTGTTTTTACTGTCATAAAAAACGGGCTGATGTCTTCCTTGTTCTATGAAGTCCCTCCTTAAGAAATACGTAACGAGTTCTGATTGTGTAGCTGGTCCATTGTGTTGTAATTCGACAGCAGCTTAGCGCACGTTGTCCGAAAAGGTCACACCCCTTTTTTGGCATATTCCTGTGGGCGGAGGTTATTCAAAAGCTCGGAATAGTGACATCATGTACCCGGGAAGTAGAGGGCTGTAGTCAAACACCAGCCGTTTTCTGTAGTCCTTGAAAAGCGAATTCTGTTAAACAATATCTCGCTTGGCATTGAACTTTGAGCTTTTTAATTTTGCAGGTATTATTTATGCTCTAACAGTAACATTACACACTAACTACAGTTTGATAAACTGGATCATGGAGAACAGCACCTTTGGTTTTATCAGAATCAGAAGAGCTTTATTGCCAAGTGTGCTTGCACACACAAGGAATTTTCTTTGGTGTTGGAAGCTACTAGTATACACATTCAACACAATGACAAGACAAATTGTACTAAAGATTTACAGTGTAAAATATATAAAAATGAAAATATGCATATATAAAAAAGGATTATTGTACAGAAAATGGGAGTAGAGTGGAAACGGAAATAATTGCATACCTTCCACGGTATGCAGCAGTTTCCGTTTCCACTGTGAATGGTAGCAGAATAGCGAACCGAACCGTACCACTTTTTTTGGAACCCTTTCATGAGGGTACCTAGCACAGGTTTTATCTGAAATTTTGCTCCAAATTTTATTCACATATTCCTATTCCGTGACAACAACTTTACATTATGTCATGTTTGTTTTTTAAATGTGTAAAGTTTTTGGGACTTTAAGAAAACAAAAATGTTCTATAAATCCAATTATAATTTAAAGGTTCTATCTGAGAGCCAATCAGCTCTTTACATGCACGCAAAAGGACCAATCAGGTTTAGCTTTTGTCATGTGGCCGAGAAAATATCTGAGGAAATGGTGCAATGCAAAACAGTGTTTAAAAGAAACCGCAAGGTTGACTGTTTTATTGATACTCTTGTTGAGGAGAGCAATATATAAGGATTTTTTTTTGTTTCGTTTTAGGTTTTGTTGAGGAGATTATTTTTGTATATTTATAGACACTAGCCAGCATTGCTAGCTTCCTAATACCTGTGTTTACATATACTCTCATAATGCGATTAATGCCTTAAATTTGACAACATTGTATAATTTTTACAATATGTTATTTCAGCCATATTCAGAAAGTAATTTTAACTGTCCCACCTTCTGGATAAAACATTACATTATTACATCATTTGTTTCATGTTTTAACAAAAATAATGAGTAAATTGTTTGTGTGGCTTGAAAATGTGTTCTTTTAATGAAAAGAATAGTAGCGGCTCACATTACGTTCAAGGCACTGTTGCTTGCTTATAGAAAAGCCACTAACACAGCACCTCCCTACCTCAATCTCTTACCTACATCCCCTCCAGAAGTCTGCGGTCCGTAAACGATTGACCTAGCTTGATCATTCTCACAATTTTAAAAGCAGCGGAAGACCCACCTCTTCTATGTGCACCTTACTGTCTCTTTCTTTACTGTTAAAATTCTTATACCATCTGAAACTTTGTAATACATTTTACATTTATGCATTTGGCAGACGCTTTTATCCAAAGCGACTTACATTACATTTTGTATAGTAAGCAAGTGGGGGTTAGGTGCCTTGCTCAAGGGCCCTCAGCCGTTACCCGCCAGCCCTGGGAATCGAACCAGGAACCTTCTGACTCTCTAACCACTAGACCACGACTGCCCATAATAGGTAATACTGGCACTTCTCGTGTTTTTCCTCAATTGTAAGTTGCTTTGGATAAAGCATCTGACAAATGAATAAATGTACATGCAATCAGAAGAAAATTGAACAGACGTGACATTTATAGGTTGCTAGAAAGAAGCCTCTGCTCTCAAAAAAAAAAGAACAAAGTTGCCTGTTTTAACTTTGCCAGTGAACGTTTTGGACAAACCAGAGCCCTTTTGGAAGTCCATTTATTGGACAGAATAGATTTATTTAGTCATAATGAAAGCCTGATTTTTCATCTGATTGTAGACACATTTACCCCAGATGCTGCCAGAGAGGTCTGAAATTCTCTAGAGGTGATGTGTGGGTTGGCCTTTACCACATTTATTATTTTTCTGGTGCTTCTTGATGATAGTTTTGATGGGCGTCCACTTCTTGTGGTCATGTTGAATGCCCTCCATTTGTAGATGATTTGCCTTACAGTGGATGGGTGGAGTTGGAATCTCTTGGAGATGGTCTTATAGCCTCCCCCAGAATGATGGGCTGTCACCACCTTCTTCCTGATGTCCCTTCTGATATCTCCTTTCCTCTTGGCATTGTTTGACTCCTTGGCACTACAGTGGTTTGGTTGGTTTCCTCTCTCTTTTAGTCAGTGTTGCTCAATCACTTTCCTGAGGATGTCTAATTTGATTAGTCTGCTTAACTGAATAATTAAGCACCCAAATGTGTTTCACCTGAATTTGTAACCCACTTGACTTTACCAATGCAGCTGGGGCTTCACTTACTTTTGCACATACAATAGTCAAAGTCAAAGTCAGCTTTATTGTCAATTCTGCCACAAGTACAGTACATACAAATGGAGGATTTAAATTACGTTACTCTCAGACCCTAGGTGCATACAGATAACACAGAATAAACATATATCAAAAAATATATCAAAAATACAGATAAATACAGTTCTATATATACACAATACAACTTTACAAGCAGGAAAATATAATGAGATAAATGTGCAAACCAGTGAAATGAACAACAAACCAGTGAAATGAACAACAGTGCAGATGAGATAAACAACAGTGCAATTGAAATAAACAACAGTGTTGTTTATTTCAATTTTCACTGTAATTTCAATTTGCACTGTTGTTTATCTCATCTGCACTGTTGTTCATTTCAATTTTCACTGTAATTTCAATTTGCAGTGTAGATGTGATGTTCGCAGTTTGCGGAGAAAGTAAAGATGCTGTTGTGCTTTCTTGGCCAGTGCTGTGGTATTGTTGGTCCATGCGAGGTCCTCAGTGATGTGCACACCCAGGAACTTGGTGCTGCTCACTCTCTCCACAGTCGCACCATTGACAGTCAGAGGAGCATGCTGAGTGTGCGCTCTCCTGAAGTCGACAACAATCTCCTTTTGTCTTCTCCACGTTCAGAGAGAGATTGTTGTCACTGCACCACTTGGCCAAGTGGCTCACCTCACTCCTGTAGTTTGTCTCATCTCTGTTGCTAATGAGACCCACCACAGTCGTGTCGTCCGCAAATTTGATGAAGAGGTTGGAGTCGTGTGATGGTGCGCAGTCGTGGGTCAGTAGGGTGTATAGGAGGGGGCTAAGTACACATCCTTGGGGGGCCCCCGTGTTCAGTGTGATAGTGCTGGATGTGTTACTGCCAACCCGTACTGCCTGAGGTCTCCCAGTCAAAAAGTCCAACAGCCAGTTGCACAGCGAAGTGTTTAAACCCAGCTGGAACAGTTTGTGAGTGAGCTGTTGAGGGATGATTGTGTTGAATGCTGAACTGAAGTCTATGAACAGCATTCTGACGAAAGAGTTTTTTTTTGTCCAGATGAGTTAGCACAGCATGAAGAGTAGTGGCGATGGCATCATCAGTCGCGTGCTTGGACCGATATGCAAACTGAAAAGGGGTCCGGGGGGGGGCAGACTTGATGTTGTGCATGACCAGCCGTTCAAAGCACTTCATGAGGATAGGAGTTAGTGCAACTGGACGGTAGTCATTGAAGCAGGATGGAGATGACTTCTTTGAAACTGGGATGATGGAGGTGGCTTTGAAGCATGTGGGGACAACAGCCTGACTCAGCGAGATGTTGAAAATGTCAGTGAAGACATCAGTGAGTTCTGCTGCACAGTCTCTCAGCACATGCCCAGGAATGTTGTCAGGACCCGGAGCTTTGCGTGCATTGACCCTGCTGAAGGATCTCCTCACGCTGTCTGGGGACAGAGTCATCACCTGGTCGCCAGGAGGTGGTGGAGTCTTTTGTGCAGTGGTGTCGTTTTGTGCCTCAAAGCGAGCGAAGAAGGCGTTCAGCTCATTTAGCAGGGGGATGTTGTTGTCACAGGTCTGTGGTGGGGGCTTGTAGTCCGTGATGGTCTGAATCCCCTGCCACAGGCTCTGAGTGTCTCTGCTGTCGCTGAAACGATGGGATATCCTCCTGGAGTACTGTATCTTGGCCTCTCTGATGCCGCAGGATAGATTGGCCCTAGCTGTCTTCAGGTTCACCTCCTCTCCTGCTCTGAAGGCAGCGTTCCGAGCCTTAAGGAGATGGTAGACCTCCCCCGTCATCAACAGTTTCTGGTTGGCCCGCACAGTGATGGTCTTTGTGGTAGTTACATCATCAATGCACTTGTTAATGTAATTTGTAAGATCCTCTCTTAGTGGTATAAACAAAGTCCAGAGTGTTGTTACCTCGTGTTGGAAAGTATATGTGTTGATGTATTTTTGGAAACACACTCTTCAGGTCTGCATGGTTGAGTCTCCAGCCGAGATGAGAAAAGCATCTGGGTGTGCTGTCTGCTGCTCACTGATGTGCTGGTACAGTTCATTTAGTGCCTCACTCCTGTTGTTGTTTTTGGAGCTGGGGGGGATGTATACAGCAACAAGCAGTATGGCTGTATGGCCGGCACTTAATAATCATAAACTCCACCAGGGGTGAGCAGTGTTTGCAAACCACAACAGTGTCGCAGCACCACGCATCGTTGATGTAAACACAAAGACACAAAGAATAAACTCACGACTGTATGTGCGCTTAAAGACAGTTAGATGCGACGAAGACGTACAAAGACACTGCGACAAAGACACTAGTTCAATCTTTCATGTAGTTGTTTGGCTACTAACAAAATTCCCTCTAAACAAACATATGCAATTGATTATCTGTCATTTAATTTATAAAAAGCAGGTGATGATAAAACAAGAAGATCATGGTAAAACACCAGAAAACTCTGAACAGTTCAAGGGGTTCACAAACTTTCAAGCAGCACTGTATATTTCCACCAGTTTAGGTTGTACATACTCTATACTACTCAACTCAAGTTTATTTATATAGCGCTTTTTACAATTTTCGTTGTTACAAAGCAGCTGTACATAAGACAAAATGACTATAAGCAAAGCATTACATTTGTAAAAGGAAAGTAAGAACAACATAGTGAAAGATTACACCCACACACTCATCAAACACACACACTCACGCACACAACATACACACGCACATGAACGCGGACACACAAAAACACGCATGCACAAACACACATGCACGAACACACACAAACACAAATAGGGAAAAGAAACACAGGTAACATACACAAACTATAAATTCCTATATGTATTAAATAAATTACGTAGAATGAATACATTTAAAATGGTATTAATAAATTCACAAACTTTGTTTTTCTTGACTGAAACAACACTTATTAAGAAAATACCTCTCAAAATGCAGTCTTATGCAAAGCATGCTGGGAAATGCAAATCCTCTTCCCAGTTGTAAAATGTTACGTTAACGCAACACAAATCATTCATGTAGTCCTAACATAAATGGATTAAGTTACATAACTAAACATGAAAAAAATCATGTTTTGACCAAATTTTCCAAAAAAAATTGTTGATTTAACTTGTTCAATTTAAGTAGATTGGACAAGCAGCAAAAATCCTTTTTTCAGTGAGTGGCGAGGAACCCAAAACTCCAGTAGAGGAAAAAAACTTGGGAGAACCCAGACCCAACCAGGGGAACCAGTTCTCCTCTGACAAAAGCTGCAGCATCTCTATAAGCTTGACAGTGCTTGCACAACTAGGAAAAATAAAATAAAATGTAGATAATAGGTGTACGATTATCAGTAATATTCTAGTAGTTAATTTAGTTTTGTAGTGAGGACTTGTCGGGTCGCCGCTTCCCTCTTTCAGCTCTACCATCTGGTCTGGGTACGGACTGCATCCTGCTCGCTGTGGTAACCTCGGAACATTGAGAAAAGACAACTGAGAGCAAAATACTGTTCAATACTCTTTATTGCAGTGTTTCTGGTTCCGGTTGCTCTAACTAATGCAGCCTAAATCCCTTAGAGGATTTGTATTATAGAAGTGGTGTGTATGCAAGGTTAAAGAGATGAGTCTTTAATCTAGATTTAAACTGACAGAGTGTGTCTGCCTCCCGCACAGTACTAGGAAGACTGTTCCAAAGTTCAGGCGCTAAATAGGAAAACGATCTACCGCCTGCACTTGATTTCAAAATTCTAGGTTTTACCAACTGAGCGAAGCCCTGAGAGCAAAGTGAACGAGAAGGGCTGTAATGCAATAAAAGCTCACTCAGGCACTGAGGAGCTAAACCATGTAGGGGCTTATAGGTAAGCAGTAAGATTTTAAAGTGAATACGTTGCTTGATAGGTAACCAGTGCAATTCTGACAGAACCGGGCTAATATGCTCATACTTTATTGTTCGTGTAAGAACTCAAGCTGCAGCGTTTTAAACTAGCTGGAGTTTTTGTAATAAGTTTGCAGGACAGCCACCTAATAGTGCGTTACAGTAATCTAGTTTTGATGTCATGAATGTATGAATGAACTTTTCTGCATCTGATAGTGACAACATATGACGTAGTTTTGATATATTCTTAAGAAGGAAGAACCCAGTTCTACAGGTGTTGGCGACATGGCTTTCGAATGTCAGATTTCTATCGAATAAAACGCCCAGATTCCTTGCTGACGATGAGGGTTTATGGAACATTCATCAATAGTTAAGCGGTATTCTTGGTTGTTTTTTGGCAGTTTTCGGTCCAATGAGTAACACTTCCGTTTTGTCCACGTTCAGCAATAAAAAGTTGCTAAAGTTTTTTATACCGACTATGCATTCCATTATTCTATTGAACTGCTGTGTTTCGTTAGGCTTCGAGGAAATATAGCGTTGAGTATCATCAGCATAGCAGTGAAAACTAACTCTGTGTCTCTTAATTATAGCTCCTAGGGGTAACATGTATAGTGCAAAGAGCAGAGTTCCAAGAACTGAGCCCTGTGGCACTCCGTACTGGACATGTGATTTGCGTGACACCTCATTATTTATTGCTACAAATTGAAAACGATCGGATAAGTATGATTTAAACCATTTCAATGCTATTCCACTAATGGCAACATAATTTTCAAGTCTATGTAAAAGTATGCTATAGTCAATGGTGTTAAAAGCGGCACTAAGATCTAATAGCACAAGTAACAAGATGCAGCCACGGTCCGACGCCAAAAGCAAGTCATTTGTAACTCTAATCAGAGCAGTCTCTGTACTGTGATGTGCCCTAAATCCTGACTGGAATTGTTCATAGATGTTGTTCCTTTGGAGGAAAGAGCATAGCTGTGATGAGACTACCTTTTCAAGTACTTTAGAGATGAAAGGTAGATTCGAAATAGGTCTATAATTAACTAATTCCCTAGGATCAAGTTGAGGTTTTTTAATAAGGGGCTTAATAACAGCCACCTTATACGCTTTAGGGACATGCCCTAATGACAGAGATGAGTTAATAATACTAAGCAAAGGATCTATAATTTCAGGGAGCATCTCTTTCAGTAAACTTGCAGGTATAGGATCTAGCATGCATGTTTTTGATTTAGAAGATCTAATAACTTTAGACAGTTCATCCTTACCTACAGTAGAAAATACTTGCATTTGCTCCTTAGGTCTGATCTGTTTGCGCAGCATCCGGTTGCATAGTTGTATTTTTCTCCCTAATATTATCAATTTTATTTGTGAAGAAATTCATAAATTCATCACTGCTATGTTGATGTCCAATATCTGAAGATGATGATTTATTTTTTGTTAAATTAGCAACTGTGTTAAATAAAAACCCAGGCTTGTGCTGGTTATGTTCTATTAATGATGAAAAGTAGGTGAATCTAGAAGCTTTTAACCCTCCTGTTACCCTAAAATTTGATAACATCTTTTTCCCTCTGGGGTCAATTTGACCCCTGCAATTTAAACCTCAAAAATGGGATTTTTTTTTAACTAAAAGGTTTGTGTCAGGTAATTTATATCTTTGGTGTGTCCTTAAATAGACCTTTAAATAAACCAATAAACCCACAACCCCCCTCACCCCACCCCTTGTACATCCAAAATACCCATTGTACGACTATGGGCAAATGTGAAAATCGCCATAAAATCTCACTGATTGACCTAAAGTTGGATATATAAAGTGTGTATATATAGATATATATTTTTTGGGGGTGCTTCTCCAGGGGATTTACCATTGTACACCTGCATATTCCAGGTATAACTGTGCATCACATGCAGCCCATATTTTTATGCCATATTTGGCTGGTTTGATTGAAATGTATTGTATGGGTTAGGGTTAGCGCCTTGTCCCTGGTACATAAGCTGCACTAATTCCCTGTTGTTCAAGTGGGGAGCGGGACCATAATAACTTTCCATTTTTTTGGAGGTAATGTGTCTACAGGTGGTTGAGAGACAACAGGAGGGTCAACAGCTTTCCTGTTGCTCAGTGATTAGGTATTAGAGCAGGGATAGGCAACGTCGTCAGTCCTGGAGTGCCACTGTCCTGTAGATTTTAGTTCCAACCTTAATCAAACACACCTGAACAAGCTCATCAGTGTCTTCAGGATAACCAAAACTACAGACAGGTGAGTTTTTTTTCAAAGTTGGAGCTAAAATCTGCAGGTCAGCGGCACTCCAGGACCGACGTTGCCTACTCCTGGGTTAGAGTATGGTGCTAGCAATGCCAAGGTCATGGGTTTTATTCTGTAGACATTTCAGGATTGCATAGATAACTGGCTTGAAAACCAATTGGATTGTCGATGAGAACAAATCCAGTCTAGTCATATGAAGTTAAAGATTTTATTACGTCTCCCAACATTATAGATTGTTGCCATTGGGTGTGTGTGGTTTATAATCATTCACGCACACAGGAACGCAAAGGAAAAATCCACAGTCCTCTACACGGTCCTCCAAACAAAGAAATGAGAAACTGTGGACACAGGTGCCATTAATAAAGCCTGTGAAAACGTCCTGATTAGCTCTGGATCGTGTGGGCGGAGCCAATTGCTACCAGGGCATGGTGGTAGCACAAAAAACAAAAACTTCTGAACAGCCACCCCCAAATTTATTATATTAATTTGCAATACATCATATAGAGGCAGGTAAGGCTGGGAGAGGAATAAAACGAGCAACAGGCCTTGTGTAACTTTTGTCCTTCACTTGAACATCTACAACTCTACAACGTCCATCCTTGCTGGGGTGAAGAGCAATCACTTTACCCACTTGCCATAGGGATTGCGGAAGCTGAGGATCAAGGATTAACACAACAGTATTAAGTTGAAGGTTAGGATTGTCAGTGAGCCATTTCCATCTAGGCTGAAGAGAAGGGAGGTAATTTCTAATGAAATGGGCCCAAAAATGGTCAGAGAGAATTTGTCTGTGATGCCACTGGTGGCGACCGTACAACTCAGAATCTGGATATGTTACCAGGGAAAGGGATGCATAATGCCGCCCCATAAGCAGCAAATTTGGGGTCACAGGGTCAAGGTCAGCAACATCAGATGAAACGTAACCTAATGGTTTGGAATTTAGGATGCTTTCAAATTCAATCATAACTGTACGTAATACTTCTTTACTTACAACTTGAGCACCTAATGTAGTCTCCAGAGCACCTTTGATGGAGCGAATTTCACGCTCCCAAATACCCCCAAAATGAGGTGCTTGTGAGGGGTTAAATCTGAAGGAGATCCTCTGCTTTGTTAGAAGGGTCTGAAGCTCAAAGGTCAGAGATTGAAAGGCCACTTGCAGCTCTTTAGTGCCTCCAATAAAGTTGGTACCTCTGTCCGAAAACAGTTTGAATGGTTTACCTCTACGAGCAATAATGCATCGAAGGGCAATTAGGAGGGAATCTGTGTTCATATGATTAAGCATGTCCAGGTGCACACACCTAGTCGTCAGACATTTAAAGATTATTCCTCACCTTTACTCTGTATGCCTACCAATCTTCACTCTATAAGGTCCAAAACAGTCCATCCCAGTGGAATAAAATGCAGGTTTATGAAGGTGAGCTAGATGGAGGTCTGCCATCTGGGGAATAATAGGTTGAGCACGAGATTGCTGGCATTTAGGGCACCTATGCTGATGTTTCCGAACTACCTCACGACCCTTTAAAATCCAGTACCACCTCCTCAATTCTGCAAAAAGCCTTTCTGTACCAGGATGTTGTAAATAATCATTACAATCCTTAATAATAAGCTTTGTAATGGGATAGGCAGGATCTAAGACAATTGGATGAATGGCATCAGGGGGTAGATCAGTACTTTGCCGTAACCTCCACCAACTCGAATGAGCCCTGAGGCCGAATCCCATTCTGGAGCAAGGTAGAGTAAACGGCTTGAAGACAGCTAGGGCTTTTGGGTCTGAAGGCAAGCTAAATCATTTATAAAGGAATCCACTTGGGCCTGTCTTAAGATAGCCATTTCAGCATCACGATAGTTCTCTGCTGATGGAGGTTTTGCTGCTCCAGGAAGAGGGGCAGCAGTGTCATCAAGAAGATCCTTATAGGTAGCAAACTGGATAGGATTAGGGACAGAGGGGTGTAGGCTGAAGGATACAACACCACAAAATTTAGATTTACGCAGCTCTACAGGGTCACCAGACTGATCTACATCAGGACTACATTACATTACATTTACATTTATTCATTTGGCAGACGCTTTTATCCAAAGCGACTTACAATTGAGGAAAACAGCAAGCGATTCGTCTAAGTAAGCAATATTCACGAGAAGTGCTAGTAATACAAGGTTTCAAATACAACGTCAAGATAGTATAAGCAAGTATATAGAGAACATTAGGAAAGGAAAAATAGAGGTAGAATTTTTTTTTATATATTATGAGACAGTTAAGTGCTCATGGAAGAGGTGGGTCTTCAGCTGTTTTTTGAATTGTGAAATTGATCCAGCCGTCCTGATGGAAACAGGAAGATCATTCCACCAGCCGGGAACGGAGAAAGAAAATGTCCTCAAGATGGACTAGTAGGCCATAGGTCAGAGGATTGAGATAGAAAGGCAGGCCCTTGGTTCCACCTACAAGGTCTAGCAAGATCAGACAGCAACTTGCCTCTAGTTAGATAATTTGCCGGATTATTCGGAGAATCCACATAACGCCATTCTTGATCTTTAGTGTGTTCCTGAATCTCAGTTACCCTGGTTCCCGCAAAGACTTGATAACGGCAAGAGTCAGAGAGAAGCCAATGGAGAAAAGTTGTAGAGTCACAGAGTAGAGTAGTCTTCCTGATGTGGAAGGTGAGCTCCGATTGAGGAAGACTGAACAACTGATCTCCTGTAAGTGCTGCACATAATTCAAGCCGTGGAATAGATAGTTGTTTTTGGAAGCAACATGGGACTTTGCCATTAGGAAAGACACAGTTACTTGCTGTTGACTATCTTCTGTACGCATATAGGCATCCGCACCATAGGACTGTTTCCGAGGCATCACAGAAGATATGAAGGTCTTGGATGGCTAGAGAGGGATCTACCAAATGAGGAGTAATGATGCGAGGCAATAAGATAGTGGAGAGATCAGAGAGCTCCCTTTCCCATAAAAGCCAGGCGTCTAAGAAGTCATGTAAAAGATTTGGATCATCCCATTCTCGTGCCTTTCCCCATAGATGCTGAACTATGATTTTGGCTCCTGTCGTATAAGGAAGGATGTAACCTAAGGGATCATACTGGCTAGCAAGAACTTTGTAGATATGACACATTGTCGGAGTCGTAGACTCAATGGCTCTGTGCTTATATCTGAAGGTGTCTGCATGACAGTTCCAGTGGAGACCTAGGGTAGACTCCAAGGGATTGAGAGAAGGATGGTGTGACAGTCAGAGCTCTGTCTAGTCTGATCTAGCATCTGGAGGTAGATCACAGATGACCTTAGGGTCATTACTGGCCCATTGTCTAATCTCAAAGCCACCAGATAAAGGATAGTGTGCAGGCTATGCAGAAGTTCTTTGGCTTCCTCTGATGTGGGGAAACTTTGCAAGCAGTTATCCACATAAAAACAATTGTGTATAGAATAGGCAATACGTTTATCTGCTTGTGCATCTTTGATGGTCATATGGAGAGCATAAATGGCACAGCAAGGACTTGAAGTTGTGCCAAAGGGAATAACGTGCCATTCCAATACAGTGAGAGGAGATCTACCATCCAGATCACACCAGAGAAAGCGGAGGAGAGGTCTATCCTGGGGTAGCAGACGCACTTGATGGAACTTTAATGTCTTTGCTAATTGCAATCTTGTGCTGCCTAAAACAAAGTAAAACTCAGAGAAGAGAGGGCCCAAGAACTGGTCCAGGGAGCAACTGTGAGTTCAGACACTGATTTTGATAGGAGAAGGAACAATCAAACACAATGCGGCCTTTACCATTATGGTGTACAAGATGGTGAGGTATATACCAAGACTCGGGGCATCTTCTATTTCAGAGGACAAGATTCTTGACAGACTCATCATCAACCAATTTCTGAATCTCTTCATTATAAATCTTAGCTTGTTGTGGATTTTGGCAAAGTCGTTTTTCACAGCTATGGAGATGAGACATAACTGCCTCTTTGGGGGCCTTCAGAGAGTGAGAAGAGGAGAAGAGGTGTGGCATAACGTAAAATACCATCTACAGGTATTCTGATGCTTTGAGTCTCAAGCTGGTGCATTGCATCTTGATCCTGTTTAGAACGAACTACAGCTTTCATACCTCTCTGAGGTAGTGCATCCAACTGCCACAATTTCTGTACATTGTGATGTATATCATCAGGTGGACATTTAAATGACATATAGTGGGAGCAAATGGAGCTAGAATTAATAAGCTCTCTTGCCGGGCCCTGCAGTGTCCAGCCGAGACGAGTCTTGATTGCTGCAGGGGCTCCAGGAGGGCCTAACTTCACAGGTTGTGTAGGGGTAATAAGGTAGGTATAGTCAGCCCCTAAAAGAAGCAGAGGCCTTACTCTATTCAGTTGCTTTAGAGGAAGCTGACGAAGGTGAGAGTACTGTACTTACAGATAAGGAGTGATTTTACAGGATGAGAATGTTCAGACAAGGATAACTGATCTGCAGTGAAGGCTTGACTAATAACATAGGATTTATTTGGATAGGCCTTAGGGATGACAGTAAAGGACACAGTAGCTCCATTAAGAATCTGAACTCACAGTTCTCAACCTTAAACTCTCAGGATTCCCTTCTAATTGAAGGGTCTGGGCAGCCGAGTGCAGGAGGATCGTTCTTTCAGACCCATCATCCAGTATGGCATAAGTGTCTAATGATCTACTTCTTTCAATTGCGCAGGGTTACTTCAACTACCTTCAATAGCACTTTATTGCAGTCACTAGGATGATCAAGATAGAGATTCTGCACTTGTCTCTGGTTGATGTTGCATAAGATCTGTAGATGTTTCCCATTGCATTGACTGCAACATCCCTTCAAATGACATTGGGTTGCAAAATGATCTTGTGCACATCGCCAACAACGTCTCTGTTCCTTAATCCAGTTAATCCTCTGGCCTTTGGTGAACTGGAGGAAGCCATTACACTTACTAACATGGTGTTCAGTAGAATTACAATAAGCACACACCGGAGAACGAAGTATTCGGGAGAGATTGACTGACTTGAACTTTAGAGGAACCCAAATGAGAAGTATTTTTTTATACCATGAAGTATAGCTGTACCTCTTAATGGATGAGAGGATAATTGCCTTTGATGGGTAGTCTGAGCAATTCTTTCCCTTCTGGGTTGGCAGCGAGCTTCTACTTGTAGCCAGTTAGAAAAATCCAAGAGGTTATAAGAAAGGAAACCTGATCTACATAAACTCATATGTCTCTTAAACTGGCAGAATTGCTCATTGGGTAACTTCTCCAAAAGCCGTTCAACATGTGATCCACAGGTAAACTCAGAGCAACCTTCTGGGCCCATGGACTGAAGAAGATCAACTAAAGCTTGCACCCTGAGGGCAAATTGGTCTAAACCTCTACCATCACCCATGCGGATAGCAGAAAGTTCCATTATAGCTCGAAGTTCTTTCAAAGCTAGCTGTCTAGGCTGGCCATAATGCTCATCTAGGCCTGTATTGCTTGGGTGTAAGGATCTGGTGCATGAACATAAGCTAATGCCAGTCTCCTCGCCTGATCTACCTTTAGATGATCCAATAAAACATAATATTTATACTGCTCTGACTCCCCGGGATTTAACAAGTTGGAGAAGGCCATTTTTAACATCATATATTGGCTTTCATCCTCTCTAGTGAGATCAGGAAATGAAGGACCTTCTATTCTCCTATAATGTTACTGTAGTGGCCCAGTAGAGGGAATTAACTGATTTACAGGAGGGACTACTGTCAAATGATAAGGTTGTACATGAAGAGGTTGGTAGGGTGGCTGGGCAGAGTATGACATATAACACTGTGCAAAGGTTGATTTGGCATAGTATAAACTGGTATCAAAGGATTATATGAGGGAGGCACTTGAGACACACGTGTGGCGATACTTAAGACATGTGAGACACTTGTAGAGGCACTTGAGATACAGGAGGCGGCACTTGAGACACATAAGATGGAACTTGAGACACGTGAGGCATACGTGGATGGCACTTGAGATGCATGTGATGGCACTTGAGATCCATGTGATGGCACTTGAGACCCATGTGATGGCACTTGAGACACGTGAGGCTTACGTGGAGGCACTTGAGATCCATGTGATGGCACTTGAGACACGTGAGGCTTACGTGGAGGCACTTGAGATGCATGTGATGGCACTTGAGACACATGAGGCTTACGTGGAGGCACTTGAGATGCATGTTATGGCACTTGAGACACATGAGGCATGCGTGGAGGCACTTGAGACTCAGATGAGGCAGACGAGTGAGATTGTGGAATATCCTCCTGAGTGATTCCCTCCATGGCCTGTTCCAACTCCTCCAACTCTTCTTCAGATTCATATTTTCTCAAAGATTCCATTTCCATTTTAATGGTGAGAGCATACAGAGAGAGTCCACAGAGCACTTCTGTGCAAGCTTTTATATGTTTGCAACTTCCCTGTAAACCACAAAAATCTCACCCATGGCAAAGGAAATATCAAAGTTCTCGCAATACTACAGGAATGGTTATGTTAGGTTAGATTTTGGAATATTTTACTGAAAAGCTAAATGAGCCTGGGGTCAAATTGACCCCAAGGAACACTGATGCTACAAAATGTGTATAGGACATTTAAAAAATCACATCATGTTAATTTTGGGTTTACTGAGTGTGGCAAGGGGGGTGTGGTCACGCTCCGTCTGGGAGGGAGGAGTTGCGGCCCGGAGTACGGAGGGCTGTGAGTAGGTCACGTGTGGTTTCTAACCTGCTGTCTCTCATTCCAGTGATTGGGAAGAAGAGAGATAAAAACCGCCGTCGCCGGCGGGTCAGGAGACGAGAACCCCAGAGCACATGAGAGCGAGAGCGAGAGCATGCTGGTTAGCAGGAGAGCTAACCTTTTTGTTCATTTATGTTTGGTTGGGCGTTTTGAGGCCATTTTACGTTTTGAGTTTGAATAAACCTTTTGAGTTTAACCCTGCCTCTTTCCTCCACCTACACGAACTTCGTTACACTGAGTTGTCCCCATTAAATAAGGAAAAGTAATTAATTCTGAAGCAAAACTAATAAAGTTAATCATATATTTACAGACGCAAAGATATTTTTATCTTCTTTAGGTGAAGAGGAACAACTGTGTTTAGTGTTTCTGAGTTAATATTCTTGGTGAGGATATCAAGATCTTCTAAGTTATCAGATATGGTAAGGAATGGAGAAAATTCAGGTAGATTATCGAGAAACGAGAAGTTATTGTTCTACCATATTTGTAACATGGAGTTTTATTTGCAGCTATATACTAGAGATAGACCGATGTATTGTTTTACCAATACATTTCCCAATATTTAATAATTTTCTCATAATAAAGTTATTTGTTTTGTAATATTGGATTCACAGTCAAAACGGCATTTTGCTAACTGTTTGTTAACAGAGTTGCATTATTGCATAAGGAGTAGATGCATGTCTGGTGCACTGGTGACATGCTGTTACACTGAGCAGACCCTTTGCTTTGCGTGAGCACTGAGCGACCAACGTGGATCACCAGTGATTGGTTTCTCTCCAAATATATACAATATAAACATGTAACATGAGACCCTTAATTCATATGAGACAGATCAATATGCTTACATCTATTTTACAGTCAAACAGAACACAATGAAGTCAGAAGTGCTGCATAATCATGAGGAAGCCACTTACATCACCGTGGAAACCGTTTCCTTTTATGGAGTGAAGGTGGAGCCTGAAAATGTTACCGTGAATTTACAAGAAGCAGCGTACCACGACAATCAGGTGCTGGTAGTAACAGATTGGGGTCTAAACCTCAGTCAGAACTTCACAATCAGCTGGATGTAAATTTGATTTCGAAATCAAGCTGCCGTCTTGTATTTCTCATTACTCGTGAACAACCTTTACATCTGCGTTGGAATTGGGAGTATGAAAGTAGTATCTGTAGTAGTAGTAACAGTATCTGTTGTCTGAAGGTAATGAAGAGAGATGAGGGCTCGCTCAGTGCAGGAGAAATGATTGAAAGCGTGATGTTATCGTTCCCCCTCACATGTACACAATATAAGCATATAATGTTTATATGCAGTTTTATCTCTAAAGGTGATGATGATATATAAGGGCTTTCCCATTGCAGGAGAGATGATTGACAGCGTAATGCAATCGTTTCTGCTCACACATGTACAATATAAATATATAACATCTCTCAAGGTAATGATGAAGGCTCGCTCCGTGTAGGAGTGACTGACAGTATGACGTGATTGTTTTTTTCCATTTACAAATATATAACATATATGTGACCCTGGACAACAAAAGGGGTATCTTAAGGGTTCATTTGAAATGGAGATTTTATATCATCATCTGAGTAAATAGGCTTTCTATTGATATATGGTTTGTTAGGATAGGACAATATTTGGCCGAGATATAACTATTTAAAACTCTGGAATCTGAGGGTGTAAAAAATCCAAACATTGAGAAAATCGCCTTTAAAGTTGTTAACCTTCTTAGCAGGGTGCAGCTGAAGAAAGGTTTAACACTCTCTTTTTGCTTACAGTTGTAATGATGTTGTGGAGAATAGATGAACCCGAAAGCTGAAGTTCTAAGCTTTACATAGATATCAAACTTGAGTGGGTATTTCCCAAAGACAAGGCAGCAGCGAGTGAAGTTCGTAGACATGTTTCCGGGCATTTTTGTTAGCGATGCTGCATCCACTCACAAAAAATAAGTTTTGATATATTTGCAGTAGGAAATTTATGAAACATCTTCATGTTATATTATCTTTACTTAATATCCAAATGATTTTGTCATAAAATAAAAATGTGGTAGTTGTCAATAGCTAGCGGTTTATGTGAGATGAGGAGATGACTGCAGCCGGCGATGAGGCCAAAAGCTGCATGTCCAGTGTAAAAAGGCTTTGACTTTAAATTTTACTTCAAATGATTTTATATCTCTGTTATATCAAAGAGTTCTTTTTGAAGGATATGTTTACTTACGAGCACTTGAGCTTAACTGAGACTTAGTGTTTCTAATAGACGTAGGCTATGGTGTCGACCTTGTCTTGTTGCAATTATTAGGTGTTTTTAATGATTTTTTAAGGACTTCAAGCAACTTCTGTGCCTCTCCACTCTTCCTCCAGACTCTGGGACCTTGATTTCCAAATGAAATGCAAAATTTACTTTCATCTGAAAAGGATGATTGGATGATTTGAATAAATCTCAGAAACAATATCAACATGTCTGTATTCTATTTTCGACTACTTCAACGTGCGGTTGTTTGTTCTTTTGCTTGTCTTGTATAGGCTACATAACAAATTACTGAACATGGTGCCATCTAGTGGATTCTCCTGAATAACAGGCACAATTTATGTTTATTTCACAATTATGACAACAATTAATTTTAAAGTCTAACTATCGAGACTACTAGGGACATCAAAATTGGGCTCTACGTAGATCATAAACCATTGAAATGTGTTTAGAAATGTAAACGCGATTGTGATTTTAATAACGAAAAGGCTCAGCTCTCCCATTGACTTCTATGTGTTTCGTGAGTTTTTGCCCTACATAAGATGGCGGCGCCGTTGACGTATCGCAGCAGCGGAGAAAAGCAGCCAATTGCGCGTAGAGGTATATTTATTATGTTTATTTATTATCCCGGGCCGTTTTTTAATTAAAGGTGAAACATGTATAGCATATTTCGATACAATAAAATATTACATTAACTCATGAGATTCAAAAATATTATTATAATATTTCAAACATGTCAATGCTTTTTTGTTTTTTACCAATTTAAAAGAGGATATGAAATAATCAAATTCTGTTACAAACATCATTAAATCAGGAGAAGAATTTAAGACATTTTTGTTTATGAATATAAAATTTATATCCCGGGCCGTTTGAAATTGGAACGCACCGGATGTTGCATTGCATGCTGACGACGTCATATCGTAGACCATAATGCACTTTTTTGTTGGAAAGTACCATTTCGATTTGAACGGGGTCTTATGTTCCCATCTTGCGCCTACCTTAACAAACAGTTGTACTGTCTTACATAGCAATGTTTTATTTGACGTATAATATTATTAAAACAGCATTTTATCAAACATTTGCGCTGATTTCTTGTAAAACATATTTGTTTCTAAATTATGAAAAGCCAATATTTTGGGAAATGTACCCATCTCTTATAATGGTATACCCCAGCGCTCAATGCACACGCTCCTTTTCCTCAGCGATCCGCCGCGATGAGGTGAGAGTGTGAGATTGCTGATACAAAAAATGTCCGAAGTTGTACAAAATATGTTGTTATTCTTCAGTGGTTTGACAAAACGTTGAACACAACGCTGATTATGGGATTTGTCATTTGTTGATGTTATCTGCTTTTGTTTATGAGTATTACAACTCAAAGTGCAGTGTGAAGTGTAACGTACAGGCCTCTGGTCGCATCGTGCTCCACGTTTCTTAGTCGGCTCCAAAAAAAGCATACTGACATTTATGAACCCTTCAAGTAGTACTGTGTACAACGTAGTTGTCTTTTACACAACCGACTTATTTAGTTTTGTTTCTAATAAGCTACAATAACTTTGGTTCCTACAGTGTGTTTCCGGCGTAATGTTAACATTAGTTTTGAACTGAGTAATCTCTTAGGACGTTGTATTGGAATGACGTTTAAATGCTATAATCGACTTTAAGTCTGATTGGTGAAAACGTTTTTCACATGTGCACAAAGTTATGTATTTGTTTAGAAATGTTTTGCATTTTATTTTTCTAGCATGCTCAGGCTGCAGAAGCGCTTGGCGTCCAGCGTCTTGCACTGTGGCAAGAAGAAGATCTGGCTGGACCCTAATGAAACCAATGAGATTGCCAATGCAAATTCCCGTAAGCAATTTACGTCAGTTTTACTGCTCTTACTTTGTTGTTTGCTTCTGTTGTGCTGATCAAACAAGTCATCTGGACAACTTTTTTGATATCCAGTGTTGGGTCAAAAGAGATGAACCCAACCGTTGGCTTGAACCTATACTGTTTTCATGTAGCGCAATGTCTTGGTTTGTCCCTTTTAGACCAAATGCTTGTTAAACCACCCCAGCATTTTGTAGTGTGTTGCCCAATTATATTTTATTGTATTTAATAGTACCGCATGAATTATGTGTTTTTGTATGCTAAACCTGGAAGCGAGTTGACATTATATCACTTTGGTCTGGTACCATCTTCCAAACATCTATGGAAAAAAATCCTTTTTGTGTTTTTTTCAAGAAATCAGTGCAGCGCCAATTTCTGGTTTAGCTTACACAAATATGTTGTCTTTGTGGCACTATAGTACAGCCCTTTGCTTACAGTGATGACTTGTTGCAAAAGCTCTACTGAAGCATTGCACTAACAAGGCCAATATCAGAAGTTTGCAAGTTTGCTTCTGAGGGAACACCCATGCTGAAATTACAAAAAAAAAGCTTTGGTTTTGTCCCCCTTCAATTCAATTAACCTAGAAAATGTCTGTAATTGAACCAACTATGGGTTAAAACTAGCCAAAGATTTATAAATGACCTTTAATGTTTTGTATTAACCTTGCAATTTATAAGTGTCTCCAGAATAATGAACTGAATCTGTCAACCTTCTTTTATTTGTAGGTCAGCAAATTCGCAAACTGGTAAAAGATGGTCTGATCATTAAGAAACCTGTCACCGTTCACTCTCGTGCGCGCTGTCGCAAGAACACATTGGCACGTCGCAAGGGGCGTCACACGGGTGTCGGTATGTTGAGCCTAGATGCATTTAATTTTTTTTCGTTGTACAATCACAAAAATACTTCTGTATAGAAACACTCATGTATGTATACGACTCTTTTTTTTTTTTTTCCTGTGGAACACAAGAATGTCTCAAGTGATTTTGTATCTACACATTCACATTTCTGCATTAAGTTGTTCAAAACGCAGTGCCAAACACATTTTCATGCATTTGCCAAACTGCTCACATCTCTCGTGCACGTTCTGTGTATCTGTATGTATAAACATTACAGTTTTTGTCTGCATTTTTTGCATTTGTCCTCATATAGTTTAGAAGGTCAGTTTTAAGTTTTTTAACTTCCTGTCTACACAGCATGTGAGCGGTCGCAGCTTTTTTGAAGGAAACGGATAAGTTAGAATTTTTTCGATGAGAAATGATTGCATTGCTCTCTGTTATGATTGCATTGCTCTCTGTTATTTTTTTCCAATTGAAACGATGGGTCTCATTCACAAATATTTGTGTCGATTTTTCGTATTTATACCCACATTCGAACTTCTCGTGAAAACTTTCCTCCTGATTCACAACACGTGCGTACGCTCATGAATTTGTTCGTAACCTCGTCCTGATGTTAGTGAATTTGAAGTTTTCTGACCGGCCAGAGAATGTTTGCGTACATGTGCTTACAGCTGTTCCTATATTTTTTCTTAAATTTTGATGCAAAAGTTTTATTGAATCATGATTTCTTTGTGACAACGTTTGTACGCAGGTTTCGTACGCATGCTTGGTGAATGAGACCCAATGTGTCCATGTAAACGTAGCTAATGTTTATTGGGTGGGAGTAGGACATAATACCTGTACAGGAAAGCACCCCATTGGGTGTTAAGACAACTCCTAGACTAAAATAAATGTTGGAGCTGTCTAAAGCATGTTGTATGGCATGTTCGTAGAGCCTACTTATAAATCCTAATTTAACTAAGGCCTAGTCCTGTCTTAACCAAATTCCTGTATGGGGAAGCACCCCATTATTGCTGGACTGAATTATGTGGGAGAGTCGGATTGAAAAATCTGTCCTATGCAGCACTCTAGTTTGAACAGTCAGCTGTGTTCTTAAAGGTTGGTGTCAAAATAACATGATCATATGGTTAGGTATTATTTGGGATTTTTACAATACATATGGCAATTTGATACTTTATATAAAAGGAGCCACAAAGAGAGTTAGTGACAAGTTTTTTTTATTGAGAAATTTTATTGTGTTAATACAAAACAAACAATTAGAGGGATACTTAAGTCAAGGACCAAAATTTCTCCCAAGTTTTACCCCATGTAACGGAATTTGCATTATCTTCTAGAAGAAAGTCATATTCACACAGGATGCCTTGAGGGCGAGTAAAACATGGGGATATTTTGTTTCTTGACTAAAGTATCCCTTTAACAAACAATTCACAATAAAAACCAAGTCACCTTAACCCAACTACAACAATTTAAAAGATAAAGACTGTAGGCTTCTGCCATCAGAGAAATTTGCATTCATCTGCTCCTTGGATGGATTTTTTGAGTTGTGCTTTTTAAGTCTAAATGTGAACACATGGACACTAATGTTAACTACAAAGATGTGTTGAATTTGATTTTTTTTTCATAGAAAATTAATACGCAAGTTGGAAAGCTCAATTGGGAAATAATTATTTTCAGTTATTATGAAAATAACCCACATGAACGCAGCATAATTTAATTTGCGATCACATGCAGTGCTGGTAATGATGCTTCTTATGTCAACTTCAAGTACCAGTTCAATCGTCGACTCGTGGCACTTAACACTCCTAGAATGTAAGGGTGCCTTTAAAGTTGTTAATCATAGGCGCTGTAGCAGGTCACTGCTAAGAAGGACATATGACTGCTTTTAAAGCTCTCTATTGGCTTAATGCTGTATTGACGTAATGAAAAGTAGATAAACCCGAAAGCTGAAATTTGAAGCTTTACATATATACCAAACTTGAGTGGTTTCATTCCGAAAGAGCAGGCAGCAGTGAGCGAAGTTTGTAGACATGTTTCAAGCCATTTTTGTTAGCGGTTTTGCTGCTTCTAATCAAATATAAAGTTTTGATACATTTATGGTAGGAAATTTACAAAGTATCTTCATGGAACCTGACCTTTACTTAATATCCTAATGACTTTTGGCATAAAAGAAAAATCAAGAATTTTGACCCGTACAATGTTTTGTGGGCTATTGCCACAAATATTCCCGTGCTACTTAAGACTTTTTTGTGGGTTTTGTGGTCCAGGGTCTCATTTGGTCTGGTACATACTGATCATGATTACGGTACTCAACCCTAGGTAATCAGTGACTAGTCAACAATTAAACCTAAAGCATCTTGGTAGAGCATTAATGGCGACTGGTTTATGTGACCCCTATTGTATGTATACATTTTTTTCTTCCTTTGTTAATCGCTGTCAGGTAAGAGAAAGGGTACAGCTAATGCCCGAATGCCCGAGAAGGTTATCTGGATGCGTCGCATGAGAATCCTGCGCCGTCTCCTGCGTCGTTACAGGGAGTCCAAGAAGATTGACAGGCACATGTAAGCTATGTTTCTACTTTACTTTTTTAGGTAAATTTTGATTAGATTTGTTTTTAATAAAGGTTTTGTATTATGGTTTACTTTAGGTACCACAGCCTGTACCTCAGAGCTAAGGGAAATGTGTTCAAAAACAAGCGGATCCTCATGGAGCACATCCACAAACTGAAGGCTGACAAGGCTCGCAAGAAGCTGCTTTCGTAAGTCGGAATTTAAATATGCTTACACTGGAATGTTGTAACGTTGGCTCGTTTTATTAGACTTTTATTTCTCTCAATAAACAGGCTTGTTTTTTTTTATAAAAAAAGGGCATATCATGACGGTATTTTCTAACTCTTGTCATAGTGACCAGGCTGAGGCTCGTCGCTCTAAGACCAGGGAGGCCCGTAAGCGACGTGAAGAGCGTCTGCAGGCCAAAAAAGAGGAGATCATCAAGACCCTGTCAAAGGAGGATGAGACCAAAAAATGAGTCACCTAATGTCAAGCCTAGTTTCAGTTGTAATAAAAAGCCACAAAACATCAGTTTGATTGTATTCTTTTGTAAGTAGATTACTTTGTTACCAAACTGATGAGTCATAAATTGAGGAACCAGGTTAGACAGCTGTGAGTACAGGTGAAAATAAGCTTTAAATGCTTAATGTCTAGTTGAATTTGGTTTTCTTTTGTTGACACTGAAGCATTGAAGGCATTGTTTACTCCAAAACGAAAATTCTTTCATTATTTAATCACTCTTGTCATTTTAGCCCTGTATGGTTTTTTTCTGCAGAACACAAAAGACAATTTTAAAAATGCTGGTAACCAAAAACTTGGTTTCCATTGACTCCTATTTATTGGAGACAAAACCAATGCAAGTTAATGGGGACTGACCATTTTTGGCCAACATTTTCCAAGATATATTTTGTGTTCCACAGAAGAAAAGTCATACCAGTTTGAAATGACAAGGTGTGTAAATAATGACAGAATTTTCATTTTGGGGGGTCAAATTTTAGCAGTGTAATAGCATAAGGATATTTGGCTTAAGGCTGAGGGGAAAAGGTTTAAATCAAGCTGTACAGTAAACCTTATGAAACGGACAATACATGAAGAAGAAATTATATCAAATTCGGCAAAGACGTGTGTTGTAGTAACGTGTGAATAAAAATCGTCACATGCATTGTATTACACACAAAATACATGATCTTATTTGGAACATCCAAAATATGTTAATTCAGCTACAACTTTTTTTTGTCAGGCAGTGTTAGAATGTGGGTGTTACCATGTTTCACTGTTTGGTATGTTATCAAATGAAGATGCTTTATTTTTTATCAGAACATATCTTGCTGCATCTGATATTAGTGTTTGATTATTATCATGCAGGGCTCAATTTATGCTGTAACACATTCAAGTTTAGATCCAGTGGGGATCCCCCAACTCAAGTGTCAATGTATGTTCACCCTGACCTAGGGCTGGTAATCGATTGTGAGGCGTTAAGAACTGAGAGTCAATTTCAAAGGTTAAAATCGATTCCACTAGAATAGAGAATCAACGACTCGTTGAAAACCTTTAACACAAACCCGCCCTGATTCATTGCTCTATTCTATCACAATTGCATGTGTGCCAATTCAGATTATTTGCACATAAGACCCAAAATATAATTTAAAAGTATAACATATTTTGTAACTATAACAAAAAGATTACTAAAAGCTTTAGAAAGAAATTTATTTGAATGGATTATGTTCCTTTTCCACTAAAGAAATTCTCTTTAAAAATTAAATGAGGGTAAGTAAATGTTAAGTAAATTAAAAATTCTGAGAAGAATCAAAAACTGCCAGTAGGCGGCAGTAAATGTCATTAACACTGAAATCAAAATGAAAGTTTTTTTTTTCCTTTTATTAAAAATATGTTAGCCTTAAGGACTTCAATAAACTGATATGCTCTTAAGCACTGACAAAATTCACATTTAGAGGATATACGCGGTCTTGCATGTGCGCTCTAAATCGAAAAATTCCATGAATTTCAAGCTACTTCAGCGTTTCCTCAAAGGTGCCCCAGAACTGTTTGCTTTCCAAATTCTTCAAAACATTATCTGCAAAAGACAAAAGAATGGTTCTACTATGGTAGTCAGTGGTGCCCCAGTACTGCTAGTTAACATTCTTCCAAATATCTTTGGGTTGCAACAAACCTGTGGCATTTCCCTTTAAGATTGGGGATTACAAAACATTCTTTAAATTAGAATTTAAGCCTAAATCAGAAATTTCTAAAGAATGTTGTGTGAATCTAGCCCTTGATTAATCTGAACCTGCATACACACACCAATTTCTCCTCAGAAGGATTACTTTTATGATGGATGTGTGCGCTTCAACAAGTTGAATCCTATTTAAAGGAATAGTTCACCCAAAACAAAATGTATGCTATAAATTACCCTCATGCAATTGTATGCATACATGTTTTTCTTAATTCATCTGAACACAACAGGGGGAATAATCCAAATCCTGCATGTTGTAATGGCATTGGATAGTGTCTCATTTTGAAAGTTCAGAAAAGTGCAAGAGTACGGTTTTTTAATATAAATAGTGTTGCACTGATTTTTATATTAAATTAGCAAAGAATATTTAATTGTAGGCCCGTAGTCTATTTTATTAAGTACTATAAACCATCGACTATAAAAGTTGGCTAGTTAAAGTTGTACATGAACATTGTCTGTAGTTTCCTTGGCTCTAATACTTCCTGTTACTAGTGACACTCTCTCAGTGAGGTCATGGATAAACCATTCCAGATCATAAAACGTATGTATTTTACTATACTGGATAACATACTGAAAATATATGCTTAATCCCCACTCCAACTATTAAAGAAAGACTTAAAAATATATACAGTTAGGTCCATAAATATTTGGACAGAGGCACGTTTATCATGGCGAGGATAATGCCATCATCCACCACTTTTATCTTATATGGACGTCCAGGATGTTCTTGTTGCTGAGCTCACCAGTGTTTTTTTTCCTTCTTCTCAGGATGTTGATTTGGTGATTCTTAAAGTTCATGGGGTCGTTCTGGTGGATTTGTTGTGTTTTTGAAGTCTAACTGTGGTCTGTTTCACTTACATAGAGATCTCCCTGAACTATATGGGTTTACAGCAACAACTTACAAATGCGAACACCACACTCCAGAATCAACTCCACCTTTAACATGTTTAATTTATAAAGAACTTATTTAACGAAAAGCCCATACCTGTGAATAAAACAGCTTTTGATTTAACTGTCCAATTACTTTTGGTCCCTTAAAAAGGGGGGCGCTACATATTACAGTACTGCAATTCCTAAACCTTTCAGCTAATCTCGATGTGAATACATTTGAAATAAAGATGAGTGTGCACTTTAAGCCAACATCCCTTATATAACTGTAACTTAAATACATTTTGGTACACGGCTAAAAAACTAAAAATGTGCTTCTGTTCAAATATTTATGGACCTAACTGTATGTGTGTGTATATATATATATATATATATATATATATATATATATATATATATATATGCTATATATGTATTTTTTTGAACAACCATTAGAACATTTTATAATTTTAAAGTTGTGGCTGAAAATAAATATTTGTTTAGAATTTACAATGTGTGAGTTAAATTATACACAAGATGACAATATTACTTTAAAATTTCATATTGTATATTGATATAATTAAGACATATTCAAAACAGAGCAGGGCTTCCAGTATTAATAACATACAATGTTTGTTTTATCTTAAAACACCAGAATTGTTTTATATACTGCTTAATATTTTTACCAAATGCTAGAAAAAAAAGACTTTCTCTAACATGATTTGCACAAATGAGAAGTTAAAAAAGGTATGACATTTAAAAACATATAATATCATAGAATGTAAAGAATCTAATTACCTAATTACAATAAAACATGCTGCAATCATATGCCACTACAAAGTACAGTCATACCATTATCTATTTAAATGGTTCTAAATTGCCTGTTAAGGCTGAGTCCATGAGGTCGTCGTCTTCTGTATGCATATACACAGGACTTGGTCGTGAGGTGCGCTCAGAGCTAAGCATCGTCATTGAAGGTTCTGAAGATATAGGTGATCTGGACCAACTATCTGTCTTTATTGAGTGAGATGATGGTCCACAAGACATTGCTGACTTCTTTTTTTCTTTTTCTCGCTCTCTGTCTCTATCCCTATCCCTTTCTCGCTCCTTCTGCTTTTTCTTTTCTTTTTTATGCTTCTTGTGTTTTTCACCTTGGCTAATTGATATGGAACTCATGTAGTCTTGTGGGGGTTGGTGTGGTCTAATAGCTTGGTCATCATCTGAGCTAGGGCTGTTCTGATGAGACTTTTCGGCAACTGAACTGCTTCCAGACTCACTCTCACTGTCTGGGTTGAGAGGAGTGTAACCAGGGGAACGACTATGGCTTGGAGAGCTCCGATCATGTTTTGGTGTTGAGCCACTAAAAAGAGGTGATGCTTTGAGACCTGTGTGCTGGGACCGCATGGAGCCATCTCCAGAACCTTCTCCAGGTTTCTGGAGAGTTACTTTTGACTTGATGCTTGGAGAGCCCCCATCTGGTTTGCTGATAATAATCTTTGCCACACCTGTGCCACTTGCCACACCACTTTTGGAATCTATTAACTTCTTATCGCCAGAGTTGCCCCCTGATCCTGAAACCTTGGACTTGCTATCTTTATCTGTCTTGTCTCGTTTGTTTACAAACTCTCCTCCCTGGGAGGACATTCCATGCTTGGAGGATGAAATACCAACATTTGAAGGCACTCCTCCACCTGCACTCCCACCACTACATTCACCCTCTTCCCCACCAATACCACCACTACCCACACTTTTTAGTTTGTCTATAACTGCTGTAAGAGATGGCTTTTTGTTTCGGCTTGGTGACTTACCCTTCGCATTAGGGTTGTTCCCACTACCTCCACCCCCACTGCTCCCATACTGTGACTGCCCCCCTGAAGAAAAGGAAGAAGAGGAAGTATTTGCAGAAGATGATGAAGATGAGCTTGAGGATGAGCTATTGCTTAACTGTTTTTGGGTACCCATTCCACCACCTGAGGAGGGCTTGGACCCTCCCAACCCTCCACTACCTGAACAAATGGGAGATTTTGCTTTTGAAGAGGGTGGAGTCCCAGGAACCTGTCCTTGTTGAAGTTTCATTGGAGAGGAGAGTTTGTCAGATGTTCCAGAACGAGAGTGTGAAGGAGAAATGTTGGGCTTGATGTTGGGGTTCATGAGTGAGCCAGAGGGTTTACCACCTTGTGGCTTAATTTTGTTTCCACTTCCTGTTCCACTATTGCCTCCACTGCCTGAGCCTGATATCCCATGCTTGGTAATGGGAGAAGAGGAAAGCTTGCCAGTGCTCATCCCTAAGGATGACCCTTTGGATTGAGGAAGCATACCACTCCCAACACCTCCAGTATTTGATGGTTTGGAGATGTTGCCTTGCCCAGTGACTTCAAGTTTACTGCTCTTTATCTTCCCTAAGGAAGAAGAGGAGTGGGAATGATGACTTTTGCTAATGCTTGTGCTACCTGCACTACCAGTACCTCCACTTGTTGAGCTACTTGATGTATAGCCTCCATGAGAAGTTGTTTTTCCTCCAGTTAAAGTCCTTGGAATTTGTATAGTAATTTTGGGAATTGGTGGAGTAGCACCCCCTGGTGGGGTCTGAGATCTACCTGAGCTACCAGGTGACTTAGATCCACCTGCACTCACTGTTCCTCCAGAACTGCCACTACCACATGGAGGAGTATAAGGTCGACCTCCTGAGCTGTGTGAAGGGGACTTGCCATCTGGATCCAGCTTCTTGCGCTTAGGTGGTTTGTCTTTTGATTTGCTTTCACTTGAAGGAGTACGACTACGCTTCGCCTGTTTCATCTCAGAAGAGCATGCACCACTGATATCCTCCTTTGGTCTTATTTGCTGCTGCTTATTTTTTGAATCACTGCTTTTAAAATCACTACCTGCTGCCCCAATGGCCATCATGAGTGGGCTTTGACCTCCACCAGCATGAGAAGGATGCAAGTCCACCATATCTGATGCTGGACCCAGCATTGGCTTTCCTCCACTACTGTTCCCACTAAAAAATCCAATGTCAAAATGGTCTTTTAATGAGGCCTCTGGTGTATTTTGCCCATGTGAAGTGGGATTCTGAGGTGTGCCTGTAGGGGTGTTCTGCTGACTCCCTCCACTAAAACCTTTGACAAGGTCATTATCTGAAACAGGGCTGGAACTGTCTTCAAAGTAATGCTGAGAAAAGCTTCCCTGTCCAGGGAGAAGTTCTGGGTTAAAGTCTGTATCTGGAAAGAAGTTTGTTGAGGAAGAATCACTGTTTGGCGTTGCTGCAGTAGCAGCCTCAGCAATCAGGTCTGCTGCATCGGTAAATGGATTTTCATTGCTGTTTGCATTAAAAAGGTCTGCCTCAAACACTGTGCTTCCTTGGCCTGAGCTGGAGGAATCCCGGAGTGGAGTTCCCAAGGAACCTCCTTCTTCCCCAGACATGAGATGTTGGCTGCTTCCTTTGTTGGCCTGATCAGGAACATCAGATAGAATATCATTAATATCAGGCCCAACACTTTCAGAGCTAGAGAGACGGACCATACGGGGTATGGATCCTTGTGGCTGATTTTGGACATGAGACTGTTGGTGGTATGCCATTGCAGGACCTGAAGGGGGAGTTCCACACTGACTTGGGGCTGGAGTGATGCTGTGAGGTGTGTCAAGTCCATCACCTGCAAGACTGACATCAAAGATTGGGTTCTGGGAGGCATCAACATCCATGGAGAAAAGCTCACGATGGAAATCATCTTCAGAGTGGTGTGTGTGATGATGCTGTTGTGTCATGACTCCCACCTGCTGTTGAGATTGTTGCTTCATGCCCATTCCTCCACTTGTTCCCATTAGTCCCTTTTCAGAGCCTCTTGGACGTTTTTTCTTACCTTTGGTGCCAGAGCAGGACTGCCCTTGGCTATCAGTCCGTGGGGATCCAGATGAGTTCTGTCTTTCTAATGGGCTACTGCCATACAACGCAAACTCTTGTGAAGGGTTATCTTTTAGTAGGTTCATTAGCATGGGGTGGTTTTTGGTGTTGCTTGCCGGTGAGGTGGTCGGTGGTGGAGTCTGGTGAGGCTGAGGTGGCTGTGGAGGAGGACTGGACCCGACACTGCCTGTGATTTTTAGAAGACTTGTTAAGATTGGATTCTGAGTGACTTTGCTAAAGTCATCTGAGCTGTGGTTCTGCAACTGAGGTTGTTGTTGCAATGCTTGCTGCTGTCCTCCAACATGTCCGATGTTATCCATACTTGAGCCTCCCTGACTTGTTCGACTTATGTTGAATGAGGTGATTGGGCCTTGAAAAGACCCACTTCCCCCTACACCCACAACACTGTTGCTTCCTGTGGATGTGGTCCCACCACTTACACCAGGAAGGCCTATTGGGTTGCTTCCATCAGCTCCTATACCTATTCCCAAGTAACCAGGGCTACTAGTTGGGGGCAGGTTCTTTTTCACCATTATTTCCACAGTCTCAGCAATGAGGGACAATGCTGGGGTATCTGCCTGAATAGTCTCCGCCTTGCATCGGATGGCACGCATTGTCACAGGAATAGACATACATCTAGGAAGAAAATAGATAATGGAAATTCCAGTTCATTAACTTTAAAAAGAAAAAATACAATATTATGTCAAAATCTTGCTGTTATTTTCTAGCATGTAGTCATTTAGCTTGGAATACATAAAAAAATTATTTCATAATTTATTTGGGATTTAGACAAAGTCTGCTTAATTTGTTACTCTGTAGTTTATTTTGGGGCTTTTTGATATCAATGACTGCATTATTGTACATACTGGTATATTATATGCATAGCAAAATGGCATAGATGCCAGAATATTTACATTTATTTTGTAGATGATACAAAGCAACTAGTAGTGCATTAGAGCTATACATTTTATGAGTATGTTTATAACCTGGGAACAGATTTCCAAACCTAAGTGTTGCTAGGGACATTCTCAACCACTGAAGCTACACAATCAAACTTAAACATACCTCTGGACTACTTTGGTAATAAAGTCATCTGTGCAGATCAAAGCGTCAGATGAACCCTTATACAGCTTACAGGCTACCTGCCTTGAGTCAGTCACCTCCATCACCACTAATAAAAAAAAGACAGAGTTGGAGTTTGAAAAAACAAAACATAAGTTAGAGATTACATTAAGGGTTTTTCTAGATAGTTGTAAACAAAGTAATTTGTGACTTTACCACAGACAAGTGATTCATTAACTGGGTGTTGGAAGGACACACTAAAGCTCGAGTCTGTTAGCGGGCACACCTCAAACTGCAGAAGTCCTGGAGTATCTGCTACAAACAGTAAATAACATTATATACTTTCTTCACACACCAAAACAAGAACATTATGTTCAAGAAAGTTGTCACTTCTAGTCAAAAGTTTTGTCCCAAAGGCTTCTATTTTGTCAAAATGAGTCAACTTAAGAAATCTGGATAAAGGGTCAAATCTTTAAAGACATCTCATAGTTTTGATAAAAAAAGACAAATAATGGTTTGTATGGGCCAATTTATTTTACCGGAAGTTTAGAAGAATCTGAAAATGTGTTTGATCTACCATATCTGACTGTCACAGCTACTGCCACTAAAAAGATAATATACCCACCTTCCTTAATATAGGTCTTTTTAACACAGCTACCAATCAGTGTGTTGTAAGCAGCCTGGTGTCGTATTATGTCAAGGAGAGTGGGCACTTGAGCAGGATGTCTAAAGGGAATCTTGTTAACCAAAGCTCCTTGCAGTGATCGTCCATCCTGGACTGGAGCATCACCATTCAGATAATAGCAGTGCTGCTGTCCTGGTAAACACTTATTGAACAGAGGGGCATTTAAAGAATTGCAGGGTCATTTTAATTTTATAACATTTAAATTTGGACAATTTTCTCTTAATGAACCAGGGATTAAATGTCCCTCTTCGAAATTTCTCTAATCTATGGTTAAAAAGATGTTAAATACAAAAAACACTGTAGTGAGAAAAAAACTTCTTAAATATGTCAAGATCTTCAGAATTCACAGCTTAACCATGTACTAGAATATATCCATGTTATAATCAAAACATTTAAAGGCATCTAACACTCACTGCATAGAAGCGCATTGGTTTGTCCAGAGCAGGGACGACACATCCCTCTTCATTCAGTTGGCTTTTAATAATGAGTTCATAGAGTGAGGAAAAGGTGGGCGCAGTTTGAAAAACTGGGATTCCTACAAAAATAAAATTGTAGGAAGTAGACAATTGGTGACATTGCATAAAAAGATGCCATAATTGGTAAATGGCATTATTTCTCACCTGTGATATTTCCCATTTTTGTAACAAATGATAAAGAAAAAGGCATTGGATGGTTCATCTTCAAGAAGAAGCACGCAGGTAAATCTACACAGTTTGAGTTTGTTACTGAAGAAAATGATGGAGTCCTAGAAACACAATAAAAAGTAAAGAAATATCTTACATGACACTCCAACAATGGCACATTTTCAGAATAAATTACTAAATAAAAACAGTCCAAAAACAAGTAACAATTCAAAAAAGAAATTTCTGTCAAATCTCAGAAAGAAAGTTTAAAAACCAAGTATGTTGTGCATATTACATGTCTGTCTGTCTGCCTGTTATGTTGTGGATTTTGTATAACTTTTATTTTGTAGTTTTATGTTATCTTGTGTTTTCATTAATTGGAACAGTGTACAAGTGTGGAGATTCTGTTAGACATCATATTGTGTAAACAGAACGTTTATACGGGTTTAAAACTATGAAATTATGACAGAAATTTCATTTTTGTTAAAATATTTCTTTGCCTGTATGTCTGACCCTTTGTTATCAACTGGATGGGATCCTGTAATAAGTGGAGCAATGGGAAGCTTATAAACTGATGAGGTGCCCTCGACGGTCACCAATACGCTCACACCTAAAGTACGAGGAACTGCAGAACATAAAAGACAGAGAAAAACAAGATTGGTTAACTATATGAATGAGCTTTTGCATTCTCTCTGATTGAAAAATAATCTCACTATTGGCATCTGTAAAGTTGAGTTGCATTCCTGATCCTTCCTCAAAGATGTCGTATGGAGAAACATAACACTGCAGAGACACTAGATGACCACCACTCCTCGCTGTCAACAGACCCACATTTCCATGAAGAATTGTCTCCACAGTGTTGGCATTCATGGCTATCCTGTAGCAGAAATTGTTGTTTGTCCTGTTCATTACTGTGAAGCCGCTTTTAAACAATTTTACAAAAAATACTGTGGCTATACCAAGGTATAAAATGGTTATACATTGCATAATAACACTCACAATAACCAGTGGAAAAATGGTTCAGACACCTCTGATTCTGTTATATAACTACCAAAGAAGTGTTTTTCCTTGCTCAAAATGAGGTGGAAGTGGTGCCATCCGGATTATATGCACATGTGCATGTGTACCTAACCCTTAAGTGGCATAACCAGAAATCTACAAACAACATTTTAAAAGTTTACATTAAGATAATGATATGATTGTAGTGATGATAATGATGCAAAGTGTAGTGCCTATTTAACAAGCTATTATTCCACAAATGGGATGCAACGTTAAACTAAGAAAACCTTTCAAGAAATTATGCATACTTAGATGCAGAAAAAACAATATTTACCTGAACAGTCACAAAATATAGCCAATACAGCTCCTTTATTCTCAGGAGGAAATTCCTTAGATTGTAACTCTACAGTGACTAATAACGGAACTGCACCACTAAACAGGTGAAATGCTGCAACAAATTACAATACAACAAGTGCACAAAGAGTTTTTCGTGAAGACACCCAATATCTTGATCTTTGGAGCACAATTTATGATAGTTTTGATGAGTTCTGAGAGCTTTCTGACTCCCCCATAGACAGCAACGCATGTACATTCAAAGCACAAACAGTTAGTAAATACATCCTTAAAATAGGCCATGTGACTGCAGTAGGCATGGGCCAGTTACCAGTTTTAAAGCACTACAATTTTCAGTTCTTGTGGTATGAGCCATGACGTGACATGACGGAAAGTGCCAGACACAAGAGTTTGTGTGTGTCATCTAGCTACTTTCCGTTAAAAATTTTGCTCAAGGTTATCATACCGTCAAAATCTCATATCGGCCCATGCCTAGACTCCAGTGGTTCAACCTTAATTTTATGAAGTAACAAGAATACATTTTGGGCACAAAACAAAAAAACGACCTTACTCCACAATTTCCTCTCTTCCGCATCAGTTTCCAACACGCATCCACGAGAGCACGCAGTGCAAGCGTGTGGTGCAGACGCAAGAGCTGGTGTTCTACAAAATTGATTTCATTTATGAAATTACAATTACAAAGCCGATAAGTAACGTGTTTTCCACATGGAAAGTTTATCTTTGTTACAAATGAGCTAATAAAATATTTCAAATAAATAATTCACATCTAATAGTTTACTCATGTGGCAAGTAGCCGTGTAATACTTGGTATAACGTACATCCAGTTGGTTGTAACCCTGTTCTGCGTCTAGTCACTGTGACGTGGTTTACTCTGCAATATCAAGTGGCGGCTGGCTGTTTTCAGAAGCCATCTAAATTTAAGACTTTAAGGCCTTATATTAGGAAAAATGATATGTATACTATATATATATATACATACTAATATAGTTACTGGGCATTAAGAGCTGCAATGTAAATGCAGCTTCTTTTTTGCCGAGTTTATGTAAGCCACCACCACAGACCACCATTTTGACCCAGGAAAACCCTGCAGCTGTTTAAGTCCAGAGACATTCTTCCACCTTGATTGCCATCATTGACACAACCCATTGTTTCATCAATTTCTTGTTCTTAGTCATACTATTACTAATTAGTCATTATTTAGTTGTTGGTGTCCACTCTTGTGAAAAAGAGCATGTGTCAAGGTTTACATAAAATGGTTTATTTTTTTTAGGTTTAAATAAGCAGAGAAAAACAAATATTTGGGGTAAATTACTCCTTTCAAAGAATGTACCTGAACATATGCATCATCTTGGTGAGGTCTAACTCCAGAGACTGGAGAGCCAGGTACATCTTAGTCTTCAATTTGCTGAAGAAAATGAGAAAATCAACTTAAATCATCTATTGACTGCATGTGTTGATATTATACATGATGTGATCATTAAATGCATAAATCCAAAAAACAAACAAAGCAATACACACTTGTCTCCAGGTAACTTGTAAAGATTGACCAGCCCCTTCAGATGTTTGGAAAACTCATCAAAGTTTTTGTCTCTGTAAAAATAAAAGTTTGCATTAAGAAGATGATGTATATGGAGGACCAGAAGAGTCATGTGTAAAGTAATAAAGCATTTCATTGTTTAATAACTAATTCTACAATACAAATAGTCATAAATACATCTGTTTCCAAGTTCATTTATTTATTTAAAAATAAATAGGCTAAATTACAAAGTAGTTCATTATTTAATAATTTAATCTGCAATAAAAAGCGTGATTATAAAATGTATTTATAAATTAAATATGAATCTATCAATTAATACTTTAAATTAAAAAGGAGATTTACAAAAACAACATAAAACATTCAATAAAGTACATAATTTTAAAGTGCATTAATGAATTCCTAAATAAATCGTGAAATTTCAAAATGGATTAGAAAATGCAATTTAAAAAGAGAAATAAATAATTGTATTTAGAAATTGAACTATGTTAATCGGTCATTTAAAAGGCGATTCCGTTTACCATTTGCACTTCCATTTTCCCACTTTAGGAATTCATTAATGCACTTAAAAATTATGTACTTTATTGAATGTTTTATGTTGTTTTTGTAAATCCCCTTTTTAATTTAAAGTATTCATTGATGGATTCATATAAATACATTTTATAATCACACTTTTTATTGCAGATTAAATTATAAAATAATGAACTACTTTGTAATTTAGCCTATTTATTTTTAAATAAATAAATGAACTTGGAAACAGATGAATTTATGACTATTTTTATTGTAGAAATAGTTATTAAACAATGAAATGCTTTATTTCTTTACACACGACTCTTCTGGTCCTCCATAGATGTACTTAAGAGGGTGCTATTTTGCTTATTTTCAAAGTCTTGATTATGTTTTTTGGGTGCTCATGTTTTGTTTAAAAAAAATTTTTAATTCATAAATTTCACCTATATTCTACAGCGCTGTCTGGATTTTTAGGAAGTCCCTGGTTCTATGAAATCCTTATGATTGGTCACGCTGTTGTGATGGATTACCTGCATAAGAGTGTGTGTCGGAGATGGCCTTTAAACTATATCACAATATTTTTTGGTATTTTTTGCGGTAACAATATATATAGCCCCATTCACCACTGGTTTTGTTTACAAGTAAGTGATGGCTGCATGTACAGGCATAAAAATGTAATTGGTAATGTTCAACTTTCCAAAGGCTGTAGTAAAGAATCAATTTAAATAAAATTCCATATACACATCATGATATATGCTTATATGCTGATCTATAGTGCTGTAGGAAATAAATAATCACTCTGTCCTGCACTGTGTAAAGCTTTATCTCTTCTTCTGAAAATTTATATTACTGGCACTATATGAATATTGCTTTACTTAGACGAATCGCTTGCTGTTTTCCTCAATTGTAAGTCGCTTTGAAAAAAGCATCTGCCAATTGAATAAATGTAAATGTTCTCACAACCTTCAGCGAAACGTATAAAGCACGATAGGTCTTTATCTGCTATGACTCAAAAATAATGTGTATAAAAAGTTTTTTCTTGAAAATGTATTTAAAATAACATAACGAAACTCACATTTTTTTAACTGAATTTACACAAGCAGCAGTGAGGTGCATGCTGCAAACTTGCAATGGGAGCGCGCTGCTTACAGGACACTCCGCTTATGCATCCAGTATGAAACAGGCGTGACTTTTAAAGACTTTTAACCTTAATGTTGCAGTGTTTGTAGAGACAGTTTGTCAAAAATCTAAATCATATTTGTATATTTAGATGATTTAGAGTATGTTAAATCTATATACTAAAAAAATAAAGTTTCTTCTCTAAAAAAAAAAAAGACTGTCCGCATTCTCATTATTATTTTTGTAGCAATAGTCATTTCATTCAGGTTTCCACACTAATAGATCTTAGGATCTGTGTTAAAAGAAACCTGTGTGTGTCTCTGAGAGATGATGAAATTCTGACTTACATTTGTGATGTATATTTCTGTTTAGAAATATTTAGTTTATTACTTTTTATGCGTTTATTAGTTATATACAGTATATATTCATTTAATTTGACCTATTATTCTATTACTTTTATTAATGTTTTTTAATCTTTCATTGAATGCTGTATTTGTATTGTCTTCACAAATAGATGGGTTTCCAGTGGTCTCATAACGTAAGACGACAATTTTGTGAAGTAGTAATTTTCCACTATCTTTATAATACCTGTTTAATCTGATTCTAGTCAGACAAAGTTAGACTGAGCATTAAAACATAACTAAGTTTATAAGAAATTCTGCTTATTTTATTCTATTATCACTTTATCTCCTGCATGCTGTTGTTCCCGTTCATCTTGATCAGAAGTGTTTGTAGGATGTACAAGTCATTTCCATAGTTGGATCTATCAACACATTTAGTATTCTTTCTTTTAAAATAGTATGTTTACCTTAAATGTTGTGTCAGCTCATGACAACTCTATTTGAAAAAGAACAAGATAAAATTACACACATTAAAAACATGGAAAAAGCTTTTTACACAACTCAAAAACACAAAGAATGTTCCCCTCACCGCAGGGTTTTCTCCATGATGGGCTACTTTGACATCCACAAGCTGTCCTGCTTTATCCAAATGCACCTCTACATAGAACATATCTGAGGTGATGTAGCACTCAGTTCTTGAGGGACTCAGGTGGGATCCCAACCTGCAGGTTCACAGCAATTACATCAATCACACCTTTATGTTTTAATAAAAGATTAAGAAAAGATAAGGGTATTGAAGAAAAGGTCAAGTGAAAACCAAGTTAGATAAATCTGATGTCAATACATTTAATTACATTACTGTTAAATAAGATAAAGTATGGTAAGATTAACACCCAGTGGTTGACAGACCCCTTGTTATTACTGCGGAAAAAGACTACAAATACACCATTCGAAACTGTTAAAGCCAAGGTCTACCTTTAATTTGTGTATACTTATAACAACAAAACTTTGTGCATTAGTAAAATAAACAGCTTTCAGCCATCTCTCTAAAAATCATCATTAAAATGAACTGAAACTCAGCGAAAGCTTGCCAGACGTGAGAGATTAGAAAGCTTGATTCAGTGTCTACAAATAATCATAAACAAATATTCTGTGATTTTGAAATAAGCATGAAAGTAAAAACAGGTAGATTTTGTCCGGTCTCAGCTCATTTTTAATGTGATCATGCCCTTAAGCAGTGCGTTCTATTAACATGGTAATGATCTGTGCAGGGCATGCAAACGTGGTCAACGCCCAAAACAAAGGCACAACAAAACAGCAAGATTCCTGAGATTTAACTGTGCGCTTGGGTGATGTCACAGTGCACTGCACATGACGAATGAGTAGCTTATTGTTTCTTTCTTTCCTTATTGTTTTTCATGGTTTTCTATAGTAAACGTGTAACCGTGGTTTTTGGCCAGATTGAATGCCATTTATTTACTACAAATACCATGGTTAAACGATGGTTGTTGTGGTAAGAACATTGTGGTTACTATGATATTACAAATAAATATCATATACATGTTATACATGGGCATTGTTAGTAGTCATATTTATTTGGATTATTCATTAATACTGTGCACAATATACACTAACAATTGTTTACATTTTTCTTTTAGGAATGTAGCTTCATCACTGAACCTGTGGGCTTTGCAAAGCAGTGCATGCTAAAAGACATGCCAGGCATATGATGTTCACCTGTGTCTTCAGTTGCAAAGAAAATGCTTCCAAAATTGACACAAAGATGTGTAACTGTATGCTCAAAGTGTACTTATTTTGATCATATAGTGCACTACTTAAAAAATGAAAAAACAATAAAACATGTATTACCTTTTCAAATTCATTGTTCTAGCTGCCTAAGAACATTGCACCTTGATATACTGTATGTCTTCGGCCACGTTTACATGTTTCCTTTTTTTTTTTTAAGTTTCACGTACACATGACAGCATTATCAAAACGGTCTGCATGGACTTTCCACAACAAAAAGTGTCTTACAAAATTTAAACACACGATATTGTTTTATGTGAATGAGTGGGCAGAATGGTTTTCACATATTTTTGTAGTTGCGCCACATGTCTGGAACACTGTCCACACAGCCACAGGCTCTGACCCCACCAGTTTTCAAAGCTTTCTGACTGTGTTAATAACATCATAAACTGGATGGCCAACATCTTTCTTATGCTAAATTCTAACAAGACAGAAGTATTAATTATTACACCAAATGGTAACACTTTCTATGAAGTAGGGTTGGCTCGATACCAAAATTTTGGCCTCGGTACGGTACCAGAATCTAATACCGGTAATATCGGTACCAAATCGGTACTATAGGTGATCAATTAACAGCCCCAAAACATAAATTAATTGAATATATATATATATATATATATATATTAAGAAGACTGCATGAAACTGCAGAAACAATCGTGTTGCTTTAATGCATATATTGTTTTATAGCTATATTATTATAGCACACTTATTAATTTTTTTTACACTTTTAACTGTATTACTAAAAATGCCTTGGTTATATAGACTTATCATACATGACATTTTGAACAACAATTACATTTTTTAAGTAGGTCTATTTAACATTAGGCTAGCATTCAAGATGAAATCTGAATGATCAATAAAAAACAAAACTACACAGTCTTTACTGTATAAAATAAATATGCGTTGACTAATTAAAGCTACAAAAGTTCTTCAGTCAGTGAGTGATTTTCTCTTCAATATAGATTTATTAGATTACTGTCACTTCAAGACATAATGCTGATACATATTTAAGACATAACCGACTGTGCTTAAATGAACCTTGTGTTTTTGACATAACATTGTTTGTATTTTACAGAATAAGCACAGGACGCGAAAGAGAACTTCTGTTCTGTACACGCGCTGCGGGAGACTGTATGCGCAAGCTCAGAAAACAGCATTTAAGCAGAAGTAACATAGCTTGAAGGTTTAAACTAGCAAGACGCAAAAAACGCATGCAAATAATAAACGTTCATGATTATTAGTAGGCTAACTGAGATATATACACCGTTTAATGGTTTTGTTAAAAACGCATTGCGCATCATGTTGCATGTACATACATGTAGAATGTACAATGTAGCACAATTTAACGATCTCTCTGTAAAAGTAGAGCGAAAGAGCCAGATTTGCGGGTCGCTCACATGACACTAGTTGTAATAAATCACTCGCGCTATAGCGGCTATCACTAGACTAGTGAGAGCCGTGTGTAGCGCAATCCATATTGTTCAGTATTGTGCCATACTGCCGCATAGCGGTGAACTTCGGAAAAGCAGCGTATCAAGTACCGAAACGAGCAAAATCCTGGTATTGAACCGTTTGAAATCTAAACTGTACCGGTAATTTTCCAGTACCGGTTTACCGCGCAACCCTACTATGAAGCCTGATGTATTTATTACTATTTGAAAATATATGTTAAAACTTATGCACTTGTTCATCTCCAGACATTTCTTCAAATCAGGAATTTGTTTGACTATAGATGTTCAACATTTAAAAGCTATAATCTGTTATAATGCAATAACTAATTGAGATTATACTTCAAAAAACAGTGTTATGTTAAATGTTTTAACAATTATTCACTGAATAATACTTGAATAATACATTGTCAGAAAAGTAACTTATAAAACAGAGTATGCATCATTCATATTAAAGCAACACAAATCAGCAAATCATCTGTTTGCCTGTGTTGTTAGAAATCAGGTCTACTTTAGGACCCAGGAGACACCTTGTTTGCTCAGCGCAGTGTATGTGTTTGTGCCTGCAAGTAAATAAATCATATAAACATGATAACCATATGCAACGGGTTTGCTTACATTTGCCATTTTAATAAGGACAGCCTGCTTCATTAGCAGTTTTGACTTTTGCTGTGCGTGAGCCGTGAGGTCAAGTAATAAAACATGGACAGTGTCCGCTTGGGTAAAATGCGCTAGGTCTTTCTGTCGCACAGTGCCCATATGCGTTCTCAGATTTGCTCTGTAGTATCAACGCAAAATTGGTCTGTGCTTTTAAAAGCATTGAGTTTTATACCTTTATACCTTTATATCTTAGTTATTCATTTATTAAGGACCCAATGTACACAGAGTTTCATGCTGGCCAGTGTTCGTGCATCTTGCGGTCACGAAATTCTAAGTCTGATTTTAGTCAACGGTTGTAGGGTAAACTAATATCAATAAGTCTGGCCCCCCCAATCATCATAATAGTTATTTTAGTCACGATTAAACATGCTAAATTAGGTGACAGACAAAAATCTGGGATCCCTGGTAAATGTGCCCCATGCTCAATTCAAAATCAAAACCCTAGTATGATCTAATCAAGGTCTTTTGGGCGATGTAATTGGTGCAAACTTTGGGGGCCCTGCAGGAGGAGGAAATATTAAAAATAATAAAAATAATTGGTCAGGTGAAACAAAACAAAAAAAAATAGCTTTTCAGCAGCAAAAACTCAAGATGGGTTTGGTGCAGACAGAGATAAAAATGTGTACCCCACGTGTAAATTATATACACTGCAGTATCTTTACTGTTTTGGACCTAATTCTCTGCTGGAGAATTTTGTTCAGATAGACGGCATAATGAATTCAAGCAAACATCAACAGATAATTCTGAATAATTCAAAACCTGACATAATGTGCCGAGTTTGGATCTTCCAGCAGGACAATGATCTAAAAACAAACATCAAAATCGAAATAAAATGAGTCACTGAACACAAGACCAAGCTTCTGCCATGCCAATGCCAGTTCCCTGACCTGAACCCTTTAGAGCAGTGGTTCTCAAAATTTTCAGAACAAGTACCACTTTTAATAAAATAAGTTGTTCCAAGTATCACCTAATGATTGACCGCCATAGAAAATGACACTCAAATTAATTAGAGCTGTGAATCTTTATCTCTCGTCCTCCAATTTTAATATAGGCTATTATTAATAATACAAATACATTTTTATTTACCAGCTAATAGTAATAGTGGACACAAACACTTTTCTGTAGTGCACTGTGTGGCAAGGGGGGCGTGGCCACACTCCGTCTGGGAGGGCGGAGCTACGATTCGGAGCACGGAAGGTAGCGAGTCCGCCACGAGTGGCTTCTAACCTGCTGTCTCTTGTTCCAGTGATTGGGGAGAGGAGGCTTAAGAAGCGCCGCCGGGGCTGGCTTCGAGAGAGGAGACCAGAGAGACACTGTGTGCATGCAGGGAGGCGTGCAAAGCTACACGTGGCTAACTAGCAAGGGAGCTAGTTTTTTGTTTATTGATTTGTGTTTGTTTGGGCGTTTTGAAAGCAACTTTTTGCTTTACTTTACAATAAATATTATTTGGAACTATCCTGCCGACCCCGCCTCTTTCCTCCAACTTATCGAACTCATTACACACTGTAAACAGGGCTCCATAAATAACGCAGGGATTATGGGTGATTTATTAATTTTGTGGGGACTTGCAGAAAGACTACAAAGCTATATTACAGTATGGAAACAATAATGGAAGAATATTTCAAATAAGAAAAATAAATATGCATATACTTAAACATCAAGAGAACAGCTGTATATAACAAAAAAAGACTCACACTCTACTGCTGCGGCTCTTGTCAAAGCGATGCGTCAAAACTAAAACGCGGCGTGCTTCATTGATTTAACTGAGTAGAATTAGGGCTTTACAGGAATAACAACAGCTTTAAAACAGCTGTTCAAGTGCAGAAACATTATTTACACACAGCTCATCGGAAGAGAACAAGTGAGAGACTCACAAGCAACTGCATCTCTGTCTGCTCCCGCTCTGTGTTTGAGCTGCCTGTCATGTGCCTGAGTTAGATCGACCAATGATAAATAAACAATAATTCAAACAACTATATTAAAAATGGACATAGGCTGAGATGTACCTTTGCCGTATTTATCTATCATGTATTAAACATTTGAAATTGTATTTAAAACACAAAATGTAAATTAATATAGAGTTTTTAATTTTCTGTTGTGTCATGTACCACCGGGGTCTCTTCAAGTGCCACTGGTGGTACACGTATAGTTTGAGAACCACTGCTTTAGAGAACAGAAGAGAAGAAGCACCAACATGGAGCTAAAAATCAGAAGGGTCTGGAGTGATTCTGTATTTAAGGAATTATCTTTCAAAAAATTTCCTTTTTTAAACTCGTCCTAGACCGTTTTACGATTTGCACGAAATTTGTTTTGTAGCATCTAAAGACAGTGCTGACAAAAAGTTATTAAAAGACTTACGATTGGCCAGTCTGTTCTTGTATAGTGCTACAACGAATTTGGCAGCAATCACGCCAAAATGAATTTGATGCTGTATAATCGCCAAACTTTAGTGTATCGTCACGTCTACATGTCATCAAGGTCTGGACCTGAGGTGATGTATACAGTTTCGGCACAGTGCCACCTAGTGGTTCAGAGATATATATATGGCAATTTTTGCTTATAACTTTTGAAAACGTTGGTGTAAAATCATGAGAGTGGTCTTGGGTTTTTTGTGTTTTGACACAAATCTTGGTATGTATCATCACTGGAACATCTTGTCCACTTCAAATAATGTTTGGTGATAGCACCACCTAGTGGTCAAAAGCTATAACCACTTATACTGAGCTTTTACCATTGTTTTTAAATCTGCTTTTCAAAAATTGTCCACATATGATTCCCTTTGTAATTTTTATTCATATTGCAGGTGGTAATTGTAGTTCAATATAATCTATCGTTTATTTGAAAACTCATTTTTATTTTTGTTCACAAAAATAGTTTTTGTGACAGCTTTCGTTTGCGAGCATAACCCTGATCCTGCAAAAATGCAGCAAAGAGGAATACACATAATAAAGAAAGAGATTAAACTATTAAAAACTCACATGTTCTGGCGAGCAATGGATTCCAGGCGATCTGTCATTGACGACAGTGAGGACACTGAGGATGTAAAAAAAAAAATTGAGCACAAACAAACGTATGCAAGAATTGTGTATTTTAAATTGACTGTAGTACTGTGCCTCCGAGGCAATCAACTGTATTATTGTGTACTAAAATTTCTAAGCCAATACCATCTGACTGTATATAATAGGATTGCATTGATATACAAATTCTTTATCTTAAAAGAGTCATATAATGCGAATTAATGTTTTCCTTTATTCTTGGTGTGTTACAAGTTATATATTAGACAATGTAAAAATGCAAAAAATATAGTCTCAAATCAAAATATATGCTCTATTTAAAAGAAGGCGTAACTATTCTCGCTGTGTTGTGGTTGGCACTAGGGCTGGGCGATTAATCGAAATCGAATCGCGATTTTGAGACAATTGCGATTTGCTAATCGCAAAGGCTGCGATGTGAAAAATATCAAACGCGTCTGTTCCTGTCAAAGCATAAGCATGACTGCCCGGCTCGCCTTGAGTGACAGTCTTACTAACCAGTTGAGTGAGCGCACCTACATTCTGCCCAATCAGCACTGCCCTAGCCTGCGTAAACGCCCACCATTACAAAATAACAAACAGAACGCGCGAGAGAGAGTGAGTGGGATTGTGGCTTCTCGGAATGCTTCTCATACTCGTGTCTCTCTGCCACGCATGCGCAGCGCGTATCCCGCGTTTCACGGGTGAAGCGTTTACACTTGCCGCACACATGCAGCCTGTTTCGTAATGCGTGTAATATCCAGCTCCGCACCGCAAGTCTCCACGAGCGCATCTGTGTTAGCTCGCGCCTGGCTCCACGTTTATAACAAATGTACATTCAATCTAACTGCTTTGCTAATTTCACAATAAAGTAGCCTATTTTAATAATTGACTAAAGTAATAGGCTACAGTTCTTTATTTATTCAAAATAAACACATATTTCCAGTGAAATTCAGTAATTAAGTTCATTCTGTGAGTATTAATACCATTATATTTTCCCTGCTGAAAAAACAATAGGACTCCTCCCAAAACACAATCGAAAATTTGATGGTTATAATGGGAATTGTATTGGTTTTAATGTAAACTATAATGATGTCTACTGGTATTTGATGGATTATTTTGGTGGGATGTGATCTGGCAGATGGAACCCAATAAAACAACAGTAAAAATAATGCCCAAAACACACTATAACTGTGATGGTTTCCATTGTTTTTAATTCAGTGGGGTAACAATACTCACACTATTGACAGCACTGAGCTGAAGCTTAACTTTGCAAAATTAAATCGCAAATCGAATCGCAATCGCAATATCTGTCAAAATAATCGCAATTAGATATTTTCCCCAAATCGCACAGCCCTAGTTGGCACCTCTGCCATGTTATGGAGACGCTTGTGTGTTTCATTGCGTTTGGTCTTCCAAATGAGGACACAATTAGAAATCAGAAGGTTTCTTTACAACACTGTTTCAGAACATTTCACTACCAAGTGTGTGCAGCACATTAACATATTGTTTCTAAAATGTGAGGCAATTCCAACTTTGTAAGTATGTTTTCATTATTTATGAAAGAATTTGCTACTGACTATTCAAACGTGTGTTTTGTTGTTCCTACAATCACAAATGCAGAAATGGTTTTATGTTTACATAGTATCCTCTGTTCTCTACTGGATGCAGCAAAATAATGACTTATTTATAATGGGTTTTATTAGTAAATAAGTAATTTTTACTTATATAGCACATTTTATCCTAAGTACTGAACAGAGTAAGGAAAAATGTACAAAAAAATCCAACATCAGATGATAAAACAATGTTTTCAGCTTTGTTTTTAAAATGGGTGCAAGGCAGATGTACAGTGGCAACTGATTTGAAAGATGGGGTGATCACCCTTCATTTTTAGATGCAAATGAGGGACAACAAAAAGAACTCCGTCTGAAGATCTTAAAGATATGGGGGAAGAGAGATGAGTAAGTATATCAGTGAGACAAATGGGGCTTGATTAAGAATAAAAAATGATTAAAAATAACAAACTTTTAAACTGTATTCTAAATGGACAAGGAGCCAGTAAAGCAAAGCTAAAATTGAGGTAACACAATACTAATTCTTTGCACTGGTCCACAACTGCATGTTGTACCATCTGGAGGCATGTAATGGATGACTGAGGAAAGCCGAGATACAATGAGTTACAATAATCTAAGCAGGATGTTATAAAAGCAAGAATAACTAGAAGACGGTCAGTATGTACAATAACAACGATTTGGCACAAATGCCATGTAATAAAATGTCAATTAATGTGAGCATCACTCTGTGGTGCAGCAGGACTTTCAACTAGTAGAACAGAGCTAATGGCACCGCCCTGCTCATAGAAAACTTTACAGACACCTGAGCATTCTGGTGGCATAATAGGTCCCCTATAAGGGTTGCACAGTGTACCAGTGCTACGGTAGCATCATGATGCTAAAACCTCAAAATACTGCCTAATAGGGCTGTGACGGTGGCAGTTTTTTACCACCGCCGTGGTAATGAACAAATTAACCTAACAAATTAACCAAATTAAATTGCGGTGGTTGGGAAATATACATTATTTATATAAATAATATATAAATAACATAAAAATAATTATATTTGCGTGTAGCAAACACATGACGAGTGAAAGAGAAATATAGACCTTATTTAAATACATTTTGAAATTAGCCTATTTATCTTAAATAAATGAGGATCAAACATCCATCCGTGTTTAATGCGCGAATTCTACAGCGTTCAGAAGAACTCAAAACACAAATGATTCTCGGCATCTCCGGCAACCGTTTTTAAACCGTAGTATCGTAATACCATGAGTAATGTTCATTTATGGTTTCTTACATCTGCAAAAATATAAAAAAAATAGCCATCTTAAATGTCATTGCATTTTTGGTGTGCCTTTTAAGGACGCAAAATGTTGTGTAGAATGAGACGAGCAAGAGCTTTTCTAATAGAACAATTAAAAAAGAAAGAGATGTTACACAGTTCAATAAACAAGACGTTATCATTAATTATTACACGGCTGGCTGGAATGCTTGATTCTGATTGGCCAGTCGCGACATTTCAAGGTTTGTTATTCCCCGATAACAATGGTTCAAAACAAATAACACATGGCGGTACTACTTGTGTGTTTTATATCGGTGTTTTTTGTGATATAAAACACACAAGTATTTTTTGTTTTTTGTGTTTTTTGTGATATCACTACTTGTGTTTTTATACCAACAAAAATGACCATCCGAGCCCGTATTTATCAAGCTTCTGAGAATTACTCACAAGAACACTGCTAAGAATTGATTTAGGAGTAAAATAATTCTTGGCTCAAAGCTGCGCTTAAAAATAGTTTTCTATTTAACACACATGACAAAGACTTTTCAACAGAATACATTATGACATTGGAAATGAAAGACAAAAAGTTTTCTTAATTACCAAATTTAAACCGGTGCTGAAATTAGTTTTTATTTGCTTTAGTCGAGTAGTTTTGCTTTAAATACAATGTTATTTTTGGTACAAATCTTTTCTTGTTCGAGAAATCACACGTAATATTGAGAACAATACAGCACAACGAGAATGCGCAAAAATAATGCAAATCCATTGCAATAGAGCATAACAAGATGACGATAGCAATACAGGGTAATGCGCAACAGATGATGATCAATAGAGCAGAACTCAAATGCACGTAGCATAATGACATGTACGGACTGCGTGCCTTTTATCTTGCACACAAAAAAAGTTTGTTAAATGTATAAATTAGATTATGAAACATGTAGATGTTATTTCATTAATAAATGCCTTTATTAATTCGCAAATTCATACTTTAAAAAAATGGTGGGGACACAATCAACTTCCTATCCCACCCACAATTACGCCTATGCAGGGGAGTACCGAATTTATGCGTGTATAATGTGAAATCTATGGTTCCATTGGCCAATCCCTCTGTCCACCACATGTCTCCTCAGCCTCATCACAAGCCCCTAGTGGCAACTCCTAACCACTTGAGAGACCTCTTGAGCTGTCTTAAATTATTGGGAGAGTAACCGTGTGTTCGAAACAAGGGCGGTAAGCGCGAGTGATTTACATGTTAAGTCAATGAAAAGACGCGATCAGACACCCTGCGGTTTGCGCAAGTTGAAAAATCTGAACTTTGGTGAAAATTCGTGCCGCGTTAAACAAGCAGAAGCTTGCTCAAAGCGGCACCATTCAACGCTAAATCAAAATAGAAAGTGAAACTTAACTTTGCACTCGGAAATCAAAAGATTTGCCCAACTGGTAACAATAACAGATTTATGAGACCAAAAGACTGCCTGTTAAATGCAAACAAAATGAATTATATGCCATGTTTAAACACAACAGAGACATCAGAGCCAGCGGTGAGTTTCAAAAGCACTTGCCGAGGTGAGGCTGCGTTGGGCGGGTAAATGAGCGCTGAGCTCCGGTGATCGTCTGGAACTCACATCGCCGAATTCGTGCAAACTAATTTTTACAAAAGACGCTCTCTTTATTAACCGACCGCAGATTTTAACTTTAAACACATACATTATCGCCTGAAAAACTCTTAAAACTACATTTTGTGACCAAATAAGTGCAATATTATAAACTTTAGGCAGAAGCCCATCCCATGACGCGAATTCGCGAATTTCGCGTCTGCTGTGAAATGAATTTCACGCGCGAATGAAGCGAGTAAACTCAAAATGTTTGAGCGTCCAACTACGCGCGATTAGCGCGATTTATCCGCGCTTACCGCCCTTGGTGTGAACACATGGTAAGAGTGATTCTTAGCTTTTAGAAATTTGATAACTTGCTTTTATACTTAAATTTGGAAGTAGGAGTAAATTTCATGAATTTTCAGCACTTAAGACTAAAATGGCACGAGCCCTGGTGCCATCTTGTGAGTTAAACACCTTACGACTGCTTGGAACTATTTCTCTTCATGGATGGTGTGAAATTTGATGAAAACATCAAAAAAGCTTTAATAACACTTTACATAAAAATAGTGCACACAAAAAAAAGCAGGGCCCGTATTTATCAAGCTTCTCAAAGTGCCATTTTAGTCTTAAGTGCTAAAAATTCATTAAATTTACTTCTACGTCTCTCAAGTGGTTAGGAGTTGCCACTAGGGGCTTGTGATGGCACTAAGGAGACAGAGACATGTGGTCGGTACTTCCCTGCATACATAAATTCGGTACTTCCCTGCATAGGCTTAATTGTGGGTGGGATAGGACGTTGATTGTGTCCCCACCACTTTTGAATTTTGAAGTATGAATTCGCGAATTAATAAAGGCATTTATTAATGAAACAACATCCACATAGTTTCATATTTAATAATCTAATTTATACATTTATGCATAAACTTTTTTAAGCGCAATATAACATTTACATTTACATTTATGCATTTGGCAGACGCTTTTATCCACATTTGTACATTTTGTATAGTAAGCAAGTGGGGGTTTGGTGCCTTGCTCAAGGGCACCTCAGCCGTTACCCGCCAGACCTGAGAATCGAACCAGCAACCTTCTGGTCATGAGTCCAACTCTCTAACCACTGGGCCACGACTGATATAAAAGGCACGCAGTCCGTACATGTCATTATGCTGCGTGCATTTGCGTTCTGCTCTATGGATCATCAGTACTGTTGCACATTCTTGTTACGCTGTATTGCTATCGTCATCTTGTTATGCTCTATTGCAATGGATTTGCATTATTTTTACGCATTCTCCTTATGCTGTATTGTTCTCAATGGTACATGTGATTTCACAAACAAGAAAAGATTTATACCGAAAATAACATTGTATTTAAAGCAAAACTACTCGACTAAAGCAAATAAAAACTAATTTCAGCACCGGTTTAAAATGGGTAATTAATAAACTTTATTCTCATGTGTGTTAAATACAAACTCCTTTTAGGAATTTCACCATTCAACATGAAGGTATCAGAGAATATTCTTAAAAAAAGGAAATCTAGTGATTGGTCCATGCCAATGTCATCACACAAAATCCTGTTTGCGGCACAGCAAAGTGTCTTAAATCATCTCTAAGCCTGACTGTAACACTTCTGTGGTTTCCCCTGCCTGTTTCCCGGACTCCATTTCCCAGCACTCCCCACGCTCCCGCACCTGGCACTCGTTTGTCATCCCCGCACCTGCCAGCCATCACTCTCATTACCTGGACACTATATGTACCTTGCCTGTTCCTTTGTTCTGTTTCGGTTATTGTATTGTCATGTCGTGTTTGAGTGGTTGCTACCCGTGTTTTGTTTACCTGACCTGTGATATTATTAAATATAGTGTTTGTTCTTGAACCTCGTTTTGGATCTGTTACTCCAGCCGCGACAGAATAACCGACCACAAATATGGAATACTTCGGCTTCGACTCTCCAGAGGACATTCTCGCCTACCAGTTGAGCCAGGACAGGCGTCCTCTGGAGAGGTACGTGGAGGACTTCCTGGCCTTCGTTTAGGCGGGGTCACCCTGGATAGGATCGATCATCATCTGATCCCGTGAACACGCGTTGAGCATCCCAGCTCTCCCCAACATCATTATGGAGTCCTCCACCAGAGCCCGCTTTGGAGCATCCACAGAACTTTGCCTCTCTCTTCCCCTGGACTCTCCCCAAATATTTTTTTGGGGGGCGCACCCATCGCTGCCGAAGCTCCCGGCATCTCCCAAACCCTCTGGAGAGTGGCGGCAGCTCCCGGCAGCTACCAGACCCTGGTGGACTCCCAAGCTTCCGGACCATCCATGGTCCCCTGAACGGCCAACACCTCCGTGGCCGCCTGAGCCCCCGGATCTCCCATGGCCTCCTGAATGGCCAACGCCTCCGTGGCCGCCTGAAACCCTGGATCCTCCATGGCCTCCTGAACGGCCAACGCCTCCGTGGCCGCCTGAACCCCCGGATCCTCCATGGCCCCTGGAACGGCCATCGCCTCCGTGGCCGCCTGAACCCCCGGATCCTCCATGGCCCCCGGAACGGCCATCGCCTCCGTGGCCGCCTGAACCCCCTTACCCTGCCTGAACTGTGAGGACTCCTGCACCAGAAGTGCTGTCCTGGAGACTCTCTGTCCCGTCCCGTTCTGTCCAGCACGAGTCTCCAGGACGCCCACCCCCCCGTACTGTAACACTTCTGTGGTTTCCCCTGCCTGTTTCCCAGACTCCATTTCCCAGCACTCCCCACGCTCCCGCACCTGGCACTCGTTTGTCATCCCCGCACCTGCCAGCCATCACCCTCATTACCTGGACACTATATGTACCTTGCCTGTTCCTTTGTTCTGTTTTGGTTATTGTATTGTCATGTCGTGTTTGAGTGGTTGCTACCCGTGTTTTGTTTACCTGACCTGTGATATTATTAAATATAGTGTTTGTTCTTGAACCTCGTTTTGGATCCGTTACTCCAGCTGTGACACTGACACTTAAGATTTAGTCCTACACTTCACTTAAATTACGTCTGAGCTGCTTTATAACTAACTTTTAAGCGCAGCTTGATAAATACGGGCCCAGAACTCCATGTTGACAGGAGTAAAAGCTGGCAAACAGAAGATAGGCAAATGTGCGCATGTCACAAAGTCATTACGATCGAAAGCACCAGTGTTACACCGGCACATGTAAACAACATATCTGATTTAATAACATCTCATGTAAACAGTCCAAAAAATCTTTCAACCAGAATGATTTTAATCGGAATGACAAAAAAGTGTACATGTAAACGTGCCTACTGACTTACTCATAAAGACACTTGCTTTGTTCTTGAATAAATCAGTTGAATGATTTACTGACTCAGTAAAACATTTATGCCGTTTTGGTTTTACTTTTAAAACCAAGCCAAACAACATGTTATCAAACATTGCTGTATAGATCAAATATGTCACACAATAAATTTGTTCCCACTTGAATTGTTTTATATACTTTACTATTTACTTTAATAAACTGTAATAAAGTTCCTAAACTACTACAGTTATTATACTATATTTACTATAGTAAATACAAATGTATACGACAGCATTTTTATGTGGGTTGCTTCATGCCATTTGTATGACTGGTCGCAAGTTTTTCATATAGACAGTTATTTATTCTTATTAATAAAGTATTGAAAATTGGGACTGTTTTCTTTCATATCTGTGTATTTAGAGAATGTTTGTTTATTCTGTAGAGTATTGTGATACTATTTGGTATTGTGTAGCAGAGTTCTCATTATTAAATATGTAATCGATGGCTTTAACGGCCATTGAGTTGTATTAAAAAACAGCAAGTTCAGAGAGTAAATATAAATATGGCGAGATGACAGGTAATAGTAGATTATGACAGATTTTTTACGAGCCTGACGGACAATGATGTGTGGCACAACCTCTGACAGTTAGATACGTTTATGGTATCATGACAACCCTATTCCATATAAATAATTCCTTGAGCCTAGTATAAAGTTAACTAAAAAATATATTTCATTGATTGATTTCATTAATACTACATATATCTAGAGTACAATGTTTTGATTGAATGTTGTACCTTTAAGAGCCCTCTGCAGCGTCTCTAAACAGTTTAGCAGAAGTTGGTGACCAGCTGTATTCATCACTCCACGCTTTTCCTGAACAATCAATAAATCGAAACCTCATGAGATCAAAACATGTAAAGCAATCCTTTCTTTCAGAAAGCAGTTCTATGAGTAGGTCTTACCATAGCTTGTCGGACCACCTTACTGGTCTCCTGCCAGGGGCGGGATGAGTTGTGTTTGGCATGTAGTCTTTCTAGCAGTGCGGTTACACGGCTCTTTTTCTCTGCCTCTGTCAACAACCCACGAAAAATGACAAAATAAATTTAACAAAAACAATGTACAACCTCAGTATATAAACAGACTCACTGAGCCTTTGGTAACACTAGATTGTATAGGGGCGTAAGATTTTTTTTTACACGTATCGCAATATTTTGTTTGCCGATACTGTATCAATCTGCTAATGTCCGATTCGTGTCCTAATGACTCCTAATGAACAGATTTGTTTTAATGAAAGATTGAAACAACTGATATGTCAAACACAGAACTCACAAGACTCACTGATTTCGTGATACTTAAAAAACAAATCGCAAACATCATTGCAGTGAAGATTTTCAATATAAAACATACAGTTTGATAACACAAAAAATTATCATAGTAAAGATAATTGTGTTCCCTACCTTGAACAAAAAAAATTGACAAAAAAATTACGTATTTTATTGCTTTTTCTACTGAAATTCTAATAACCGTTACGAACCCTGAAGTGCATTATATGTTGTCATTTAAACAGAGTAAAATTTAAATATTCTGAAAAAAACTATTGGATGTTCTAGTTCTACTAGACATTGTCAAATTACAAAAAAATGACCACAAAAATCATTGACAGAATATTCATGTATAATAAAAATGAAGAAATATTGCAGGAAAGAAGTGTCGTAACGCTTTTTTAAAGACAAAAAACACAAATATATTTTTTATAAATAAGTTTGATTTTATGTAAAGAAACACATCTACTAGTACTTTTTAAATGGCTAACAAGTTAACAAATTACTATATATTTTTCCAGTTAAAAAAAATTATATTCTCTTGTACACAACCCTTTTCCCTTCATATTACAGATACAGGTAGTTTTCCACATTTAAACAATGTATAAGATTCTATTAAAATAGAATTCATTAATGTCATATGGTGGTGGTTTGAAGAGAGATCCCCTCGTATGATTGTAAAGCGCTTTGGTTGTACAGCAATACACAATAAAGCGCTATATAAATGCTTCATTCATTCATAGGAATGATTAATAAAAACTTGCTTAGGCATCATGGCTTTGCTTGCTTTTAGCAAAACATGCTATGAAATTGACAGTTTTAAATGGTTACAGTAATAAGAATTTTTAATGCCTTTAAACATATCATACCTTGTTTTTAAGAAAATAATGACATTATAACGTCTAAATTGTTGCAGCGGCAGCCATTAAAATAGTTGAGTTTTGTTTCAAACGCATGACGAGTCTGTTTATATTCCTCATTCAGCTTCAGCTGTCACCGCAAGAAAAAACGTTGAATACATGCGACATAGTGACATTACCGGGTTCCTAAACTGCTCCAAATATTAGGTTTGTTGGACATCATGCAGCAATTCGCGGACCTATCGGCGCAAAGCATCTTTCATTATTGCTCTCGTGTTATTTTGGTAACATAAGCTCTGTGCAATGCGCACATAAAATTAAACACATAATAAATCACAAAATAGGATTTTATAGACGTCATCCAGAGACCTCAGCTGAAAGTAGTACGCCTATAAAAAAATTTTTTTTTAAATAATAATTTTTAAAAAATTAATTCATAGGCTTTCGGTCGAGGGAACCAGCGCGGCGCTAACTTCCGGGTTAGCCTACAAAAATATGTAATCTCTGAGACACTCCATTGCTAACATCTAAATAGAAATCGCATTATAGTGCAGGCCCGTAGCCAGCCTAATAGTGGTTCTTTTTCTTAAAAGATTGACCTTTTGTAGTTTTCTCACATTTTTTATTTAATTATGAGGTCCAAATACTTAATTTTGGTGACTTTTTATGCACTAGATTAGCTCATCTGCTGGCATGTGAACAAGCAGTGATATTGAAATGTTATGCAAAAAAAAACAATTTCATAAAAAATATTAAAGGTCAGATCTGTGGCTCAGTGGTTACCACTCCAGACACCTATATGATCATAAGATTATAGATATTATGACATTATAGGCCCAGAACAACGCAAGACGGGGTCCTGTTTGTTGGGGACCCGAGAAAACCAATGATCTCGAAGTTCCATGTCTAATAAAGTTATTTTTTATTTGAGCTTAATGTCAATTTTAATTTTTCACATGGCACATCTACAAAAATGGCCATTTGGCTGCCCAAATCACCACTATCCTAAGGTGTAGGGGTATAAGAGTTGCATCAAATATTATTTTTTTGTGTGTGATAAGCCTATGTTTATTACGGTTGCTCTCTTAAAAAGTTTAAATATTTTGAAATAAAACTACTGAGCATGCATAATGAACTGAAATGCTCTCATAATGAGCAGAAAACAAAGTTACTAAATATGCCATGCATATTAGAACTGATTCTATCTCTAAATCATTTTACCAGTTGTAACATATTATGAAAACATTATGAAATACTCATAACATGCTGATTAATAATGCTAAATGTAAACTTTGGCGGAAGAGATTCAATGCGTGCAGAGCTGAATGGGTTAAAATAAAGCGCGTTTGGCGCTAGATAAAGAGTAAGTTAGAGTGCCAAAAGATCATCAACATAATGAATAATGTTTGTCTCGCAACGCAATCCGCCAACTGAGGATCACTGGTTGGGTAACGGTAGTAAATACAACACTATTAACGTTAACGTTAACCCTGCAATCCTAATAATGGACCAGCGTTATTTAAAAGGACACTTGTTCATAACAAAAATTCACAAAAAACGGACTTACCCCACCTATCTAGACGCACGCAAACGCTATAGTAATTCCATAATAGTAAAATGATTAACATGTGTATGCCATTCATTTACAAGCTAACTTATAAGAATCTTAGAGAACACCATGGTACTTTTTATTAGTGTATACACTCAATATTAAAACTATAAAGCATGCTCAACAATGAACTACAAAAAATGAAATGACCGTTTATAACGAAATAAAACAGTTTGTACATTACCGGACCCCTCCTCAACCCGTAAACGGTCGGACCCCGCTGCTATGCCGTAAGATGCGTCTGCTCCCGGGCTGCTGCTCTGCACAGACAACGCCGCCATTTTCAGCACTTATAAACAGGAACTTCTGATCTCAGATGCACACATACACACACAGGGAGTCTGAACACATACGTTTATATCAAACATTCGTCATGTTAAAATAAAAACAAACGATGTAAACTGTAGACTACGAATACTCGGTAAACACTGAACGTTGCGTACAATGCAGAATGTTGGATCGAATGTACTGACGTCACGATTCTGCGACAATTCACCCCTCCCCCATGGGGATACTAGGAAATGGGACGTTTCAAATAATTCCACTTTGCCTGAAATATACCATAGTGTAAGAAATAGATTTAATAAATATGTTTTTCCAAACAAATATATGAGCCATGTATACTTAAATGTTATACAAATACATAATCATATATGAAAGAATTTAACTTTAATTACAACTTAATAACATACATACAGCCTACATATTTATAAGAGGTAATCACAAAGGGGCAACAAATTAAGTTTTTATTACATTTTCAATGAAATTGCATTCATATTTGACCATATACATTTTTTAAAATCAGCTATATTAGTTGGGTAGGCTACATGAAATTTAAGTGGCAATTCAATTAAATTCTAAACATTTTGTGTCTGCAATTCAAAGCTCTGCCATTTTGCAGATTAAGGCAGTGCTAATCTGTCCAGAGGTTGTTTTTGGGTGTGATCATTTGAAGAAATAAAGTTAGAAACACATTATGCAGTTAAAGCCTTTAACACAAGGATAGTGGCTTTAACACAAACGTTAGTGGGACCTACCCAGCTAACATAAGGCCAGCGGACCACCAGTGGCAAAGTTGGCGGTCCACCGGCGGCACACCAGCTTTTTGCTCATCATTTTTTCAGTGGTCCACCAATGTTTGGTGGTCCATGGTCGGTCCACGGTTCATAATTGTTCAATATCATGCTAAACAAAATGTCCTTCAACACAATAATGGATCAAAACCAATGTTCAATAACAACTGCAAATTTATTAGATTAAATACACAAACCCCTTTCGGAATCCATGTTTTTTTACAACTTTGCAATTAGACCAAACCATAGTACTACAAGAAATATTGATTGTTTTAGCAAATATGGCATTACTAGAACACCTACAGAAATTTCTATGGTCTCAAATGCATCAGAATCATCTTCAAAACCTTGGTAGGAAAAAAGATCTGGTTACTTGTCACGGGACTGGTGAGTGCACAAGCAGGTGAGGACGCCACAAGGGATAGATAGATGGATTTATTGCCAAAATAAACAGGTAGGTGTTCCAATAATCAGGTCTTCAGATAAATATTCCACATTCAAACAAACAGGTAGGTATTCCAATAATCAGGTCTTCAGGTAAATAATCATCATTCAAATAAACAGGCAGGTATTCCAATAATCAGGTCTTCAGGTAAATACTCCACATTCAAATAAACAGGCAGGTATTCCAATAATCAGGTCTTCAGGTAAATATTCCACATTCAAATAAACAGGTAGGTATTTCAATAATCAGGTCTTCAGGTAAATAATCATCATTCAAATAAACAAGCAGGTATTCCAATAATCAGGTCTTCAGGTAAATACTCCACATTCAGGTAAATATACAAAAGCTCAACCATCACACCGAGAAAGTAATAATGAGAACGTAATAACTAGAAAATAACAACTAGACCCAACACCAAACAGAACTCAAATGGAACTTAAATACACACAAGAACACATGGCAAACACAAAACAGGTGCACACACAGATGAGAAACAGGTGAGAGTAAAATCAAAATGGCCGGGTGAAGGTGCAGTGAATGCTGGGAAATGGAGTCCAGAAACAAAACTGAAAACAGGGACAGAACGGGAGTGTTACATTACTGCAGTTTTATCACAGTAAAACCCAGATTAACTGTCTTAAAGTTATAGCACTTACAATCCATATAATTTCAAAGCAGCTTAAAAATGCATGTTTAAATGTTACAATCAAAAAATATATCCTTTGATCAGTCAGACATGGCTGTGACTCACTGAGAAACAACTTCTGGCAACAAAGTGATGTTCATATCACAATAGCTCGAAGATGACAATCATGTGTTTCAAGTCAAGTTCAGTTAAACAGACAATATTTAGGTTAAATATTATATTTTCAGAGTTATATTTTCAGAGATTTTTATTCCACTTTGTATATCCGGCAAATTGTTTTGTGGAGTAAATGGGAATATATCAGTAAGTAACAAAAAAAAGCTAAACATTTTCATATATTGCCATTATTGTAACACTACAAAGTGGATTGAAAATCAGCAAACATACACTTTAAGGCAGTGATTACAATAAATAATATTTAGCAATGTTGTATGTCCATCATCTAAAGCAGGGGTAGGCAACGTCGGTCCTGGAGTGCCGCTGTCTTGCAGATTTTAGCTTTATCTCAGTTCAGATCTCTTACTGTTGTGAGAGAAGTTCTCTGTCCTTGAAGATGATCTTTGATCAGGAGTGAATATGTTGTTTTACAAGAAGGGGCACCCTTTTGGCCAGGGTTCCCTATTGTGCTTAAAGACATTCTTTGTTTTCTCAGGAGAAGAATAGTTTCCCTGATCAGGACATTTTGGCACCGACCTTACACAAACAATAAAATACTTTTAAAGACAAATCTTGGTCTCTTCTCTCAGAAAAGTTTCCACAACAATTTGGTGTCAGAAGTGAGATCCCTCGACTGGAATTCCTGGACCTCGGGACAGACAGTGATTGATCATCTTGGACCTAGGGTCCAACCCTACCCCGTTTAGCTTCAGGGACGAGGGGCTGTCCCGAGGACCAGGGAGAATAGCATCGAGATCCAAAGAACTCAGTGAGACATTCTGGGTGAGAACCAAGGTAAATAAAAATACATTCTCCCCAAATTAAACCCAAATGAAAGAGAAACATTTTTTTATTGTTTGATTTGTTTGCTGTTGGAAAGGACTCCCATTTTTTTTTGTCATGCTATTTGGGAACCGTGATGAGGAACTGGCCAACCTCACAGAGAGTCACACCGTCGTGTCGCAGGAGACACAGCAATTTGGTCAAGATAGCTAGGTAAAGCCGAGAGTCGAACCGTTGACCGGTGCTAGATGAGACAAATTGTATACGTAGATGCTTCCCTCGAGGTGACGAAATGGGTGCCTGTAACAGCAAACAGATTAGATTTTCTGAACCAGTTTATAATCAAATGAGAAAAACATATGGCCTGAGAAGCATGCTAGATATCAAGCTCTTGATTAAACACCATGGTTTTCCTAGAGGGGACACTAAGCGTTGCTAAACTAAATAAAATTAATCAGTCAGTGATGAAACAAAGTAGCAGACATCGTGTAGGATGTTGTTCCCATTAGTGTGAAAATTGTGAAGAAACACTGAGTTTCTGGTTAAAAGAAGCTGAATAGAGAGAGAAAATCTGGGTTGAAAACTTTGCCAAAGTCAGGCTCTGAGAGTGTTTCTGAAATAAAAAAATCTGATATTGACGCACACACATCAACTAACTTGTTCTTCTGTTTCTAACTCCCCACCGCCATACCCATACCACTATCCCGTGGGAGAGCTGCAAGCCCTGAGAAGCGACCCTGACCTCGACAGCTGCCCTCCTCCACGAGCACAAGTTCAACAGTACGACGAACTGCCGCCTGAAGCGCCGAGTGCATCACCCGGTGCGCCCCACCAATCTCGTTTTTGCCTGCCGACAGAGAGCCACATCGCGAGCTGCTGGTCGTCACATCTCAACCAGCATCAATCCCGCCTGTTCTCAGACAAAGAAATCCATACGAGACCGGGGGCAAGACGTACAAGAAGAACGAATCTGTACAGAATTATTATGTCCGTCTGTACGATGTCTTTAAGCGCTATTCTGGCATAGAGGAGCCTACAAACCGAGGACACGCAGCAAGCGTTTGGGAAAGTCACCTGAGGAATTGCTTTCTAAATGGACTAAGATCTGAAATTGTGACATCTGTAAAGTCCACATGCATTAACTGGAAAAGTGAGAGACTTGACACTGTGCGTGATCATGCGGTACATGTCCAAGAGAAAGAGGACGACAAACAGGACATGAAGCGCGAACATGTCATGATGCGGAGTGAAGACCCAGTTGCAGACAGCGGTGGTGGAGAACACAAAGACTTTTAATATGACACAAAGCAAAATAAAGGCCCACGATGGGGTAAAACAGGACACAATAATACAAACTCAAAATACAAAAGCAAGACTATAAAAACAAAGGCATCCCACGAGGGGGTAAAACGGGAACACCAAAAACTGACACGAACAGCAACAAAGAACAAGGCTATGAGGAAAACACAAGACAAGAGTTCTGACGAAATATCGCAAAACATACCAGCACAGGACAATAAACATGGGGGCATTTTATAGGGGAACAAACAAGGGATGATTACACAGGGTGCAGGTGTGAGTCATGAAACACAGATGGATTGATTACGGGAAAACAAGGGGGCGGGGCTAAGACGCGCAACATGAAAACACGCGGCAAAGGCGATCGGCCAAAGCTGCGTGTCTCCCCACAGAACGTTCACACAAAGACAAGATACTGACGCAATCCTGCCCACTAGATCATGAAAACAAGACATAAACAAGGAGGGCAGGATTGCGGAAGTATCCGGGGGGCCCAGGCCAAGCGCTTCCACGAGTAACATAAACACGGAGACAAGGCACTGTCATGGCCCCGCCCACAAGGCTCTAGGAATTTACAAGACAAGAAGGGCAGAACCATGACAGAACAATCTGACAAAAAGTTACAACTGGTGATGACTGCTGTGGCCCAACAGCAGAAAGGAAATGATTTTCCCCACCCACAGCGAAACTCATATCGGCGAAAATTCAAGCGTGCAAACACTAACAACAGCAAACAAGATTCTTCTTATTGTAAAGTCTGCAAGAAAGATGGACATTGGACAAGAGACTGTGTTGGGCCACTGGGCAGGAGATTCCAGCAGAAGAGGTGATCCGAAGAAGAAAGCAGAGGAGGGAGGGGGAAATTCTGGGTGTGCAGCCAACTTCAGGAGATAAGGGAGGTGGTAACTATCTAACTGCACACACACGTACACTGATACTGCTCTCTGCAATGAAGAACTTGCTTGCTCTGTTGTTTCTTTGTGTGATATTGTGTGAGCAGAATTGAATTTTATGTTTGTTTCTTTTGAGTTTATATATATATATATAGATGGAGAGGGGATTCCCCAGTCTTGTGATGGGTGACGTCATCGGGGTTACCTTATATATATCATCATGGCCCTAATGGCAGTCTCTCTCGCTCTCTCGTTCCCTCCTTTGTTCCTCTCGGAGGGATCACCGAGAACTGCTCGCCGCTCGTTGAGCGCTTTAGTTTAGTTTGGTCCTTTGTTTGTCTTATACTTTTTGTGTTAACTTTTCTTATGTTTATTTGCTGGTAACGGGTAGTGGTTTTATTTAGGCCACCTTCTTGTTTAGTCTGGAAGAATAGCGAGGGAAGCAGAGGCCCGGAAGACTCACCTGTTTTCTTTATTTTTTCGGGAACAAGGTAAGATCTTCCTTGGAGGACAGGCGTAGTCAGGTTGTCTTTTTGTTTTCCTAGCTACCCTACCGGTTACCTTGGTTTATTCTTTGTTTTATATACATTTTGTGTACTTGGATTTGTGGTATTATGTGTTGACTATTTAAAAGATTTATTTCGTTATTCTTATTATTAAAAGAAACTAAATTATTGGACATCAAGCCTCTGTAATTTGTTTATATGTTCGGCCATGACCAACAATCTTGGGTGATCTTTAGATGAGCAATTTGGAATTGGTATTGGTCCGTAACAATGTTATACAAGTCTGATTGTTTCAAAACATTGCCAAGATATAATCTTTTGGAAGATTGTGTATGCATTTCATTTATGGTAGATAGCGGGGCAGGTAGATCCACCATATGGCCTAGCAACTTGCCATGCAAACCACGGCTGACCGATGAAACAGTTTTGTGGGTGTCAGCATCTGGGCATCATGTTTCTGAACCACTCACAGTTCCCCTAAGTTGTGAAACAGGAGAGGGAAAATAGATGATGCATAGATTTGTGTTGTCCTATTTCTGTCCTGTTCCATTACTAGGAAGAGATTTAATGTGCAAATTGGGTATATGTCTTATGGCCAGTGACGCTGGCATTATGGTGTCCGAGATGGAGAATCCATGATGTCAGTCAGATTCTTATTTTGCATATGAATGGCCTGTATGTGCTGAAAATTGGGCCAAAGACGTTTGTGTAATCACACGAGCAAAAGTAAATCCATGTGGAACTAAATTTATGTTGCCTGAAAACCTGCATTGCACGTCGCATGTTGTATGTGAAAGAGATAAGACTTTTGAAAATATTGGTTTTCTAATGACATACCAGAGACCATAAGCACCGAATGGTTATTCTGGTCAGTGCACTCGTATGCACTTGTGTGATTTTGTTTGACAGACAGTTTTTTTTTTAATGTACAGAATTCTATGCCACATGTTTCATTAGCTGTTGAGGCAGACAGTGAGTGGGCAGATTTAGGCCTCTTTGTGAAATCTTGTTGTGAGGCCTCTGACTGGACATGTGTGTCCGAGTCTGTATTTTTCAGCCCATCACTGCTTATCGATGTCCCCATAAAACTGAGATTGCAGTTGAACGCAATATTGATCAAATAGCATGTCATACTACCCCTTTGATGTCTGTCCTTACAGCCTGAGAATTCCATCCTGCTTTGTCTAGTGTACCGAGTAGTCTTTGGGCAAAGCAGGAATATGACGTAGGACTTATAAATAATTGCAAAGCTGTTACCATAACTGCAAAATCAGATTACCGGCCTTGTAAACCACAATACCCACTAAAAAAAATTTATTGATGGCATTAGGCATGTCTTTGAATCACTGTTAAAGGAAGAAGTTATTGTTCTATGTAATAATTCTCCTGTGCACACCCCTATTTTCTGTAAAAGGATTAGGGATGTTGGCCAACCCATATTTGTAGAAATGTATACAAGACCTGCAGGCAGTAAATTGCATGCTGTTCAAATATATTTCTGTTTTCTATTCTATGTTGCATACCACAACCAGCCTATTGATTTTCAGTCGTTGACCTGGCAAATGTAATTTTTTTTTTTTTTTTTTAAGCATCCCCATAAATAAAGACGTGATTCGTTTTTTACTTTCGCCCTGGTCTCAAACCAGCTTTCGCCAGGCATGGCAGTTCTCCATTGAGGTAATTTGTGACTTTTTTGTGCTGACGAGCATGTTTGTGTGGATGATACAATCCCACTTCTCATTCATCTGACCTGAGAAGGCCATAAAGTCGCAGTCTCAGCAAACTGCAGTTTGTGAAAATTTTTAAGCTGTGTTCAAATTATGAAAGTTTTAAATCTGATAGCAAGCTTATTTTAAATGCTGACCTAATTTCTTAGCTACTTGAAGCCATAAATGCACAGCGCAAACTAACAAAACTGATTTCATTTGTATAGGTGAAAACACAGCAGATGCGGCTGCCAAAGCAGCTGCCACACACACTAAAACATCTTTCTTGTAAACAGAACAAACTAATTTAACTTTTTTTCTCCCTACAGAAGATGCAGTATCTCGACACCCACACAGACCTCTATGTGTGGAAGAATGCTGGGTGTTAGATGGTATCTGAGTTGGCTTTCTTAAACATTTTCCCCACATTATGCAAAATTGACGCATGGGCAAGACCATGTGTCCAAAAGGGGGATGGTAGACCAATGGTAGACCAACTGACAGCTTCATGGTTTACAAAAAGTTTCACAATTTATGCAGAATTATTTTTGCAAACAAATGCATCATTTGCAACACATAATGTGGCAAAGGCAGTATCAAAATGACACTAGTACCTTTAAAAGTAAATTGGCAAAATGGTATGAAGAAACTGGGCTAACATTACCCATTGCACATACATGAAAATGAGGAAACAATCAAAATTTCTCATTCAAAATTCTGTTTGGCAGACCGCCACATGTGGGAATTGACACTAGAAACACCCGGCTGCCCTCAAATGATCTGTGTAAACATAGCATGTTGGAATATTGCAAGGGAATGTCTTCTATGCTTTCTGATGTCTGTGTGCAGGTAAAAGCATCCCAAGCTCGAGCAGCAGACAAACCGCTGCACGATTTGCAACCCAGAGATTTCGTGGTGGTTAAAGACCTAAGGAGGAAACATTGGAGATCGAAACGATGGCAAGGACCTTTCCAGGTGCTCTTGGTCACACACACAGCAGTAAGGATAGCAAAGAGAGCCGGATGCTAGTGAAGGGACGGGTGCCGTGGCTCCACCTTATATATATATATATATATATATATATATATATATATATATATATATCCTTTATATGGTTTTGAGACTAATCAATCATTAATCAGCATTATCTTATGAGAAACAGATGATTAAAATAAATCAATATTTTACTCTTTTATTTCTGATTATGATATTAACAATAAAACTCTAGAGAGTAAATATTACTAAAATAATTCACTGTATGAGTCCCTGAATGTTTAGGCCTCTCTTCCTGCTAAGTCACCGTGGCTTTTAGAAGAGACCTCTTATCATCACGTGTAAAAACATCTTCTGCTAGCATGCACTCTAGCCTTGAGGGGTTTTGTGTGTGTGTGATTGTATTGTTTCAGAAGTTAGTTATTGGTGGTAGAAATACCATATTTAAAAGACAGGATGTAAAGAGATGCGTATATGTTGTGGTTATACTAGGGTTTCTGTGTCAAACTTATAATCAGTGAAGATATGCTATGAACTGGACGTCCAAGCTAAATTTATGTATTGTCTAACCTATCACAAGATTTTATTTATCTAAGTAATGACGGAGGTTAGATTGCTCTGTTAGTATAAATATTACTGCATTTTTATGTAACAGCAGGTTGGTCTGTGGAACTCCTTGAGAGTGCCGAAGCTGACTTCTGCTGGCAAAACTACAAACAATTCTTCTTCAGTAAATTTTCTTTTATTAATTACATTCCTGACTCTGTGTCTTCAATTATCACAACTGGTCTACGGGTCTTTACTGTAAAATCCCCTACACTAGAGAGGAATTGAAGTGAGAGATGCAGAGAGACGTATGCCTGTCGTGGACACACCTACTCCCCTTGACAGTGGAACACGTGGCATACCGAGCAGGAAAAGAGTCTTTGACCCATTCACCAGAATCAGAACACAGACCAAACTGGGCAGATACCAATTATACACTGTCCGTCCACCACATCATGCACAACTTCACATGCCCATTTTGCTAGCCGTATAGTGTGGGTGTGTTCACATGAGAAAGGCTGTAAAAGAGCCTAAAGGGATGAGTAATTCTTGGTTGAAATGGTTAAGTAGTTCTTGGGAAGGTTGGGAGTATTGGCTGATCAACACTTTGATCCCTGTAATGATTGTGATACTGTTGATTCTGATGTGTGCATCGTGTGTCATCCAGTGTTTTTTCAGGAATGATGCAACAAGTAGTTAATTCAAATGTTTCTATGCAGATGAGTAATGAATGAAAATGACATCTATGGGGAAGTTGAAATTGATGATGATAGTGAGCAAGAGTAAATTCCAGTACAAATTTGACATGTGGTGTAAATAGTACAAAACAACCTGCTAAGCTTTAAAAAGTTAGACATGTCTATGTGTTGAAAAAAAGCATTCATTCAAAAAAGCATACTCTTTCATGTAGCAGAGTTGAGGCCTACGTGAGGCTTTGGTAGAGGTTAAAGAACAAACAGTCTTCTAGAATGAATAATGCTTTGTGTTATTAAGAAGGGAAGATGTGCAAGGCTTTGGAGCTGTGGATAAGAGTGAAACATAGTATGGGGTGATGTAAATGAGAGATGATTGGTGGAGAAAGGAGAAGTAGGGGTATAAGAAAGGAATACAAACAATAGAAAGTGTTCCACTCTCTTCAGACTGACGTTTGTCAATCTGTTTTGAGTTGATCCTGCTTGCAAGCAATAAAATACTTTTAAAGACAAATCTTGGTCTCTTCTCTCAGAAAAGTTTCCACAACACCCCTTGTCCCGCACGTTGCATACTGAGAAAATGTCCCGCATTTGGTTTCATTGGTTTTTAGTCATCACTCTCTTTTACCCGAAACGCACATTAGACACTTGTTTGTGCCATTGTTTATTTAACTATTGAACAGCGCTGTGCCAAAAGCAGCAACCGGTGCACACCAGTGGCCAACAAGCTCATACAGACCCAACTATTTTTAAAGCCTTTTAAACATTTTTGACTTTTATCCAACTCATAACCATTACATTTGTTTAATTATTTAATCTAGTTGGAATGGACTAAATAACACATTTTTACAAGCTGAAAGGTAAAAAAAATATTAAAATGTTTTCATTACGTTATTATATCAGTTTTACGTTACCTTTCAGTGGTGTCCCACATTGTCCCACACAAACATATTACCTGTCCCACATTTGGTTTGTTAGGTGGTGGTCACCCTACTGGGACCCTAGTTCTTTTCAATTTAACATCTGACCAAGTCATGGCTAAAGTGTCAAAATTTTACTTTGAGATAACGGGTATTATCACGATTGATTTCAACTATTTAGGCCTACTATGATTTAAATCTTTAAAATGACCTTACTCGGTCAATATTAAAGATATCAAAGTTCTATTTTTACATAATGTACTTAACATAGCATGATTTTATGTATGTACAACAGTAAATCACAAAAATGACTATGATGGTCACAAATAATTCAACCTTTTACGATGTTTTGTGTCCTTTTTGGAACTATTAAAGTCACCGTGCAATTAAAAATAGTAATACCTGTACATATTTTCTTAGAAAGCGTTGCATGTACATCATTATTTTTGTATAATTATTTGTACTTGTAATCTTTACTCAAAAACATTACAACAACTTCTCTTCTCCTTTAAACAACAACTCTTCTCTGCATGACATAATCTGCATACTGAGAAATAGGTAGGACTGACTGTTCAATGAGTACCAGTGGTGTATAGACCATTTTGGAGTGCAGAAAAACAGTGGAAACACAGCATCAATGAGTGAAACGGAGACAATTCGTTCAAAAACGTGTTTTTGTGTTGTTGAATGTCATAATAGAATTGCTTATGGAATACCGTCGTTGAGTACTGTACACTATAACAGAGTAATCTTAGATAAACCTTGGGGCCACATAATGTCATTGGTGTTGCAACATAATGACTGAGAATTTGTTACATGGAAGACATCCATGGATCCAGAAAGTACAGACTTCATTTCCTTGTGTACTTGTCCATGTGAAGCTCAAACAAATGGACAGGTAACCTTCTTCCGCTATTTGCTATCAAGTATCAACTTCTCCCTGGGCGCTGCAGCAAAAATGGCTGCCCACTGATCCGGGTGAGTGTTCACGGTGTGTTGGTGGTAGTATATGTTATTTTGGTTATAGGTTTAGAAGAGAAAGAGGGCTGAATCTATCAACAAGTTCTCTCTGGTTGTCACATTAAGCCATAGGCATAATCAATGTTTCAGTTTCTAATAAACACTTTGTTAAACAAACAAAACATTTAGAGTGGAAATGTATTGAATTAATATCAAGTTTATTGGACATTCTCTAGTATTAAGTGTTCTGTTTTATAAAATGTAGTCTTATCCAGTAAAATCCATAGATGTTAGGAACAACATTGACTGGAAAGCCACAAACTGTGCTGAGAAAATGTGCCCAGGTACTGTAAGATTACCACTAATATGAAGTTGCGGATTGTAAAGAGGAACTCTCCTGGACTAACAACACTGCAGCACTGGCGAAGAAAGCACAACAGCGTCTCTACGTTCTCCGCAAACTGAGAAGAGCCAGAGCCCCAACCCCCATCATGTGCACCTTCTACAGAGGCACCATCGAGAGCATCCTGACCAGCTGCATCACTGTGTGGTATGGTGCCTGCAACGCATCCTGCCGCAAGGCCCTCCAACGCATAGTGAGAGCAGCTGAGAAGATTGTTGATGTCTCTCTCCCCTCCCTCCAGGTCATTTTTGGTACCCGTCTCACCCGCAAAGCCCTCTGCATTGCAGGTGATCCCACCCACCCGTCACACAGATTCTTCAGTCTGCTGCCATCAGGGAGGAGACTGCGGAGTCTCCAGGCCAGGACCAGCAGACTGAAGGAGAGCTTCATGCACCAGGCAGTCAGGAAGCTAAACTCCCTTCCGACCCTGCCTTCCCTCCCCTCCCCTCCCCTCCCCTCCCCTCCCTTGCCACATGCACCTCTGATCACTGAACCATATCCACCCCTTCCCACATCATACTCTGTCCCACACGTCACTTTACGGAACATTGGACTGCTCAACCCCTATTCAGTATTTGTCTGAGCCTCCTCAACTAACTACCTCTAAGTCAGTTAAACAAGCCTGCTCTCTTGACACTTTAAAACAGACTGATAAACTTTGCACTACATTACATTTGCACTGTTGTTATTTCATCTGCACTGTTGTGTATTTCATCTACACTGTTGTTTATTTAATCTGCACTGCTGTGTATTTCACCTGCACTGCTGTTTATTTCATCTGCACTGTTGATTATTTCACTGGTTTGCACATTTATCTCGGTTACATATCCCTTGCTTGTAAAGTTGTTTTGTATATATAGAGATTTTGTATTTATCTGTAATTTGATATATTTTTTTATATATGTTTATTCTCTGTTATCTGTATGCACCTAGGGTCTGAGAGTAACGCAATTTCAATTCTCCATTTGTATGTGCTGTACATGTGGCAGAATTGACAATAAAGCTGACTTTGACTTTGACTAAAAGAACAACATACATGACTGTCATGATACGCTTAGAATGAGGACCCAGATGTAGGCAGCCAAGACGGGGGACACAGAGACTTTTAATATATATAAATAACAGAATACAAAACAAAATCCCATGATGGGGAAAACAAAACTAAAGACACTAGAACTAAAAGACACTTGACAAAACTGTGAAACAAAAACTTCCCGCGAGGGGGCAACGAAAACTCAGGGCAAGAATGTAATGCACAATAGAAATAATAACTAGACAAGACTAGATGAATGATGTAAAAGCAATAATCACACATCACAAACATACCTGACTGCACAAAACGAAAGAGCACAAGACAAGGGCTTTAAATAGGGGAAACAAACGAGGGATAATTACAGCAGGCAGGTGCACGGCATGAAACACTGATGAAAAAGTAATTGGTGTAACAAGATGGGCGGGGCTAGAACACCCGACAAGAGAACACACGGCCAAGGCAATGAAACCTTAGCCGTGTGTGCCACAAGGAACGTAAACACAAGACATGTTATTGTCATGGCCCTGCCGGCAAAACTATGAATTTAGAAACACCTACAAGATGGACAGGACCATAACAATAACCAAGGGAGTGACAAAGACGCATGACCGGAGAGCACGTGATGTAGGCAATCCTCGCCCAGGCCACGCGCTTCCACAAAATACAAAAACACAAGGGCACGGTGCTGTCATGGCCCCGCCCACAAGGCTCAAGTAATTTACAAGGCAAAAAGGGCGGAACCATGACAAATGACCTTCAACCGGTGACCTGAGAGTAAGTATAGTTCAAGAAACCCTTTTTGCTAAGGGTTAGCTTATTATTCTAAGACAACCGATTTCCATCGCTAAGGGTTATATTATTAAAGAGTACATTCTACAAGATCATAAACATTACATTTCATGCATTGTGTAATGTTGCTGTGTTTGAAAGTAAACAGTCCGCCAAAGTTGTAAATCCGAAGGTGAACGAATAACAAGGTTATTAGCTTGTAAAAACGAGTCGTGACCTGTCCGAATCTTTAACCGCAGTGCATCTACGTACATAGAAATAGTCCACGCCTGCCCGTGAAAAATTGAACACACGCGCTAAACCAATCACAAGCAGACTAGACCCTCTGACCAATCACAGCAGACTACGCTAGCGGAAAGGCGGGGATTAGACCGATGAATCGCGGAACGAATCATTTGAGAGTCAGTCAAGAAGTAAGGTAATAAAAACGGCTTATTATTACGAAATAATAGTGTTTTTACACCATGTATGTACATAAAACTGTTGTCGGACACTCCTCAAACCATTTATCCAAATCAACTTACATTACATTGTACTATACATTTGTACATTTTGTATAATAAAATGGGGGAAGAAGCCTCTTGTATGCCGTATCCAGCCCTGACATGATTCCTCACCTATATCACCACAGGCTTGCAGCAGATTTACTCTGGTGTAGGGTTGTCTATCATATACTTTCCATCTCCAAGAGGAGAAAAACTCCTTAATCGGATTCAGGAAAGGTGAGTATGGAGGGAGGTACAAGTTCATAAACTGCCCATTGATGTTAAACCATTCCCTTACCTGAGCAGTTCGGTGGAAGCTGACATTGTCCCACACTATCACATAGGTGGGAATGGGATTCTCATTTAGCTCTTGACCCTGCTGCTCTTGAACCTGCTGCTCAAATAAAATATCTCTTAGATTGGCAATAAATCTTAAAAGGTGCTGTGTGTCATATGCCCGAGTGTAACATGGTGATGTAGAACACCATGGTTGCTGATAGCAGCACAGATTGTGATATTGCCACCTCGTTGACCAGGGACTTCAACAATGGCCCGCTGTCCAATCATGTTTCGACCTCTCCTTCTCCTCTTTGTTAGATTGAAGCCTGCTTCATCGACAAAGATGAAGTCATGGGGTCTGTCCAAGGATTCCAAGTCAATCAAATATTGTCTGTGTAGAAATACAATATACAGATCTGGCCTTTAAAAATGTGTGTTTTTTCGTGCAGGATCCTGAAGGCGATCATGCAGTTTGCCGCAGGACTGGTCTGACCTGTTTTTTAGAATAAAAAAAAACTGCTACACTTCCCAGAAGATCCACCAGGTGGCACATCGACTTGTTTTAGGCCTGTAGCACGATGACATACTGGATCAATCCAATACGTCATGGATGTTGTACTATGCATGCACCGTGGTGTACTTTGAAGACGCATGCGTAATAATAGCGCGGCTGAACAGATATTTGTTATTGTACGTATATTAATGCTTACGTTGTCTTAGTTTGTTTAAAATCAATAGTGTCTGAACAAACGTGCAAAACGTTCAGTATATTGTTTATAGGTCACAGCTTTTATCACAGGATCTTAGCTTTAGAAGCTAAATGTAGGCTATTTGATGAATAGTATATAAACTATTATAAACGTTATATTTCAATGTTAAGTAATATGTAATTATATAACGTATATAATTATAACGTGTTTAGAGTTGCATTGCACAGCCATGAAACATCTACCATATGTCACCAATGTTATACTATACAGTCAACATTTTTATAATAAAACGATATATTAATTGCATTTGAGTCATATAAGAATTAATTAAGAAACGCAGTAGGCTTTTTCATAATGTTCGTTTTTCAAACATGGCAGGCGCAGCAAGTGCGCGTCTTTGTGAATGCGCAGAAATGCTTAATGATTCTTGTATCATTTGTATTAGATTATCTTGAAGGACCATGCTCACTATAACAGCCTCTTGCTCCTGAGTGAATATAGCTGTCCTTCCACCTGCATGTGGCAGCCTTGCAATTCTACACAAAGTAGATGTGCAGTTACAAAAAATCTTCATGCAGTACTATACATACAGTGATGAACTTTACAAATGTCGATTGAAACAGCTGCATATTGTCACGGGACTGGTGAGTGCACAGGCAGGTGAGGACGCCACAAGGGATGATGGATGGTAGATTTATTGCCACAAACACAAAACAGGTGAAACAGAAAAGTGATTCAAACAATCAGGTCTTCAGGTAAGTATTCCATATTCAGGTAAACAGGTAAATCTTCAAACAATCAGGTCTTCAGGTAAGTATAGAAAAGCTCAGACATAACAACGAGAAAACAACAACTGGAAAATAACAACTAGACCCGACCCCGAACAGAACTCAAATGGAACTTAAATACACATACGAACACATGGCAAACACAAAACAGGTGCACACACAGATGAGACACAGGTAAGAGTAAAATCAAAATGGCCGGGTGAAGGTGCAGTGAATGCTGGGAAATGGAGTCAGAACGGGAGTTTTACAGTACCCCCCCTTTACATAGGCGCGGCCTCGCGCCGTAAATGGTCCAACTGAGGCGGGCAGGTGGGGCGCTGAGGCGGGTCCTGGATACGCTGTAACGGGCTCTGAGGTAACGGGCTCTTAGGTAACGGGCTCTATGGGCACCGGCTCGGGATCGGGCTCTACGGGCACCACCTCGGGATCGGGCTCTACGGGCACCGGCTCGGGATCGGGCTCTACGGGCACCGGCTCGGGATCGGGCTCTACGGGCACCGGCTCGGGATCGGGCTCTACGGGCACCGGCTCGGGATCGGGCTCTACGGGCACCGGCTCGGGATCAGACAGATAATTCAGGGCAGGCAGGTAATTCTGAGCAAACAGATAATTCAGGGCAGGCAGGTAATTCTGGGCAAACAGATGATTCAGGGCAAACAAATGATTCAGGGAAGACAGGTGACTCTGGGCAAACAGATGATTCAGGTTAGACAGGTGACTCTGGGCAACCAGATAATTCAGGGCAAACGGATAATTCAGGGCCGACAGGTAGTTCTGCGAAAACGGATAATTCAGGGCAGACAGGTGATTTTGGGCAACCGGATAATTCTGGGCAGACAGGTATTTCTGGGCAAACAGGTAATTCAGGGCAGACAGGTGACTCTGGGCAAACAGATAATTCAGGATAGAACTCGTAAAATAGAATACTACTCTCAAATAACTGCCATAACATAAAATGACATTACATTACATAACAATTTAACATAATTAGTAACCAAACTAATGTAATGGGGTCAGTAGCGTAACAAGCCAACACCGGGCCCCTAAACAGGATTATCAAGGCGGGCCCTCAACTACAGCATGTGATGACGCAATGTCCACAAGCATGCTACAATGAATAGGACAGGATAGGATCATAGAGACACAGCATTTAAGAGATGAGATGACTGACAAAATCAGAAATAGCCTACGCGCACCACAAAAACACTGCTGGTGACGGCGCACCATAATATATGAAAAAACACTGCTGGTGACGGCGTACCATAACATGAAAAAACACTGCTGGTGACAGAACACTATAACACATTGTTACTCACTGCTATGACTATTTATGTAGTCAGATGACATTCTTAAAGAGGGGCACACCATTGAGCAGGAACGTATAGCTGTTACAGTCAAAGTGAAAGGCCCGGTCGCGAGAAATGAATATGCGATAGGGGTCCCCGGCTGTCAATCAATATCTTCCAGTCGGGCGGGCCCCTGATTGGTCCGGGCCCGTAAGCACCGCTTACCCTGCTTAGCGATAGTTACGGCCGTGAATGGGGTATATCATATGCACACATGGCAATGATGAACTTCCGCTAAAATCTCAGCCAGCTAAGCCACGTCCACTCTCATAGAGCTGAGGTATGTTTTCACCAAGTTATGACGATGTGTTTAGTAGCTAAGAAAACGATGGAATTTCAGCGAGGCAACAGCACCACAGCTGAGCATTGCTATGTGCCTCTGTGATCATGCCTCAAGTAAGTGCAAAATTTTACTTAGCTTTTTTTAAAAATATTTTTGGATGTAGCTTGAAATGTGGTAGCCTGAAGCACTTCTCCTATTTGGTTGTTGATGTATGACGTAGTGTTTGAATAATTTGATTCACGTTGTTGACCATATTCCAACATGCATCCTGAAGCGGTTTGGTGAAAAATGCCATTGTTCTCTATGGACGCTGCGTGCGCCAGAAGTAATGGAGCTGGCTGAGATTTTTGCGGAAATACGTCATCGCTCTGTGTGCATATACCCCATTATTTACTGTTTGTATTTGAAATACAGTTCGATAAGAATTTATCACAAAACAATATTAATAGTCCTGGTTTCAATAAAATGGACTGGACAGATTACTACAAACGTTATACATGTTATATGATCTTTAAATTTTAAGTTGCCTTTGTATTCTATTGTAAAGATACACAGGACAAGAATGACCTCTCAAATTACTTTCAAAGAGTGTATCTATGTCAAATACTCCCATTGGCAACATCCGTGCCATGGATGTCTAGTCACTTGCCAGACATTTCTGGGAACCATCTGTTGACGTTTTATGTCTTGTTTATTTTATCAACATTATAACACTCCCACTTAATTTTTACAATGGCATCACTTCGGGCATGCTTCATAATAGTCAGCAAGAGATCCTGATTTGATCATCGTCTTAACACTTTGAGAATGGGTTTTCTTTTTTCCTGTCCAACTTCTAATATGCCTAAAACCCATTTTTTTTGTGCGCCGGCAAGCAGCACTAAACCGCCACGGTTGTACTGTAAAACAAAAGGTTGAAATCAGTGCTACAAACAGAATTATTTATAAGAATTACAATTATCCACAGATGTTGAGTAAGGTCATTGTTTTAATATACTGAGCATCAAATTAGTACCAGTGGATGTCATCACGAGAAGGCCAAAAGAATCTGTTTGGTCCAACACGATGCATACACTTGACTTGAACACTTGTTTCGTCTGTGTCAAGGACAATGCCTGGGTACAAGTCATCATCATATTTCAGTATGCACCACTGTCCAACATCTGGATGTACAAATTTCTCCACATCCATGGGTTGTGGATTTTCCTGATTGTCTGCTGGCTGTGCAGACATTGGTATGTTCTGACCAAAACTGAAGTGCTGTGTGTTAAAGCATGTACAGTTTAAGTCTTTCTTTGTTGAACAAAAGCAGCTTACATCACGACATATCAGCTCACCTGGAGCAAAGGTGACGACCTGATGTATTCTCATTGAAGAGGGCACCGCTTTTATAGAACTCTGCATCATTTCTACAGCACGGTCAATATCAGTGCTTTCCACAAAAAACAGTTCCACTGATGTATTCGTTTGTCTGAGGACTTCATACAGTTGCTGTGCATCTTGGATGTCATGGCCCTTAGCCACCAACCTGTCTGCAGCTCTCTTTAATGCTCCTCCTACACCATCGGGGGCCCCTTTCCCTAGCTTGATTCAAAATAGTTCCATGTGCCAGCTTTAAATCCACGTTTGTGAATTTCTGTAGTAAAAAGCATGAAATTTCCTTTCTGTTTGTACTGTGCACAAGGCCCATCACTAAAAAAATGTAGGACAGAAACTTGTGGATGAGTAGCCTGAAGTTGGTCTAGCACAGGATCAAGATATTTCCAGATAGCAGGAGGACCTTTGTATCTAGAAGGGGAGATTGTGGTGAAGCACATGGGCTCTTGTTGCCCTACATGCATTACCCCAGTGTGTAGAGTGGCTTGCTTATGTGAGCCCCCAAAGTGAACAGCTTGGATCTCTGATGCATATTTACAGACATAGTTCTCTAAAAAATCAATGTGGATCAATGCCTCATCAATTGGCAGTTTTTCTTTTAGCTCACGATTGTAGGCATATTGCTGTTTGATATTGAACAGGTGCTTCTTAAACTTGTGAATGTTGTTGTGAAGCAAATCTGTAAGGGTCTCCTGTGTACCCTCAATAGTTTTCTTGACAGTTATCTTTACTGTTGAACTCTTCTTCATGTGGTCTTTTTTTTCTAAAGCCTTGTCTTCAGTGACCCACTGTAGAAAAGATGCTTTTGCCATCCCATCATATTGACTGGAGAGGGGAACACGCTTTTGTTTGCATAAATTACATTCCCCATACATACATGCCTTGCTAGAAGAATCACAAGATACCATCTCAGCCAATCGCTCTACATTTGAAGTCTCAACCACCTTCAGCTGATTCAGCTTGTCAGCCACAAAGCTCAGATTCTCATGGAGCTTACACTGGCATGTGTCTCGGTCAGACATAGAAGGGTGAACAACCCAAAAAGGTCTAAGAAGGCAAAACAGAGAATAAGAGATATTCCCAATGTTCTCTGACAAAAAATTTCTGTGCAGGTTTTTCACAGTGTCCTGCAGGAACCTTTTCTGCATCTTGACTTTATGCACTGTGATTGTTTGTTTCTTCCCTGTTGTAATCCTGCTCACATCATCTCTCACAAAGAATGACCTCACTTTGCTTTTAAATTCATCGGAATGTCGGTTAACAGCTTTTCTTTCAAAGGCTGTTATATTTTTACTCTCCAGATGTCTCCAGCATTTGTTTGAAAATCCTAGGGTATGTTCAGCAAATTTCTGCAATTTGTATTTTCTAAAAATTTTCCCTATTGTCACTTTTGAAATTATTTGTTTGTCTTTTTCCTTTCTGGCATTACGATATTTGTGTTTGATGTCTGCAATAAGAGCTTCGTGATACAACAAGGTCTTCCTAATTCTGGCGTTTACAGGGCAGTTCAATAATGTTGTTTTCACTTTTGACCGAGGAGATTCTAAGGACTTCTTCTGTCGCTGGACTCTCTTTTTATACTTCTCTGTTAACCGCGTTTGCCTGTCCAGGGCTTTCTGGAGCTGTTTAATTTCATTATGTAGCTTCTTTCTTTGTTTTCGTGATCGTCTTTTTCCTTCCTCTCTTTGCCTACAAAACAAGTAATCAATCAAATTAGTCAGTCCAACATTGCATGAAAATGCTGAGTATGTCACATTAAACCAGGGATTCACAAACTTGACCTCAAATATTGATATGAAGAACCCCCCGATTCTCTGATGTTGGTTAATAGTCACATGGCATACAGATAAACAAATAAAATATTTAAATATTTTTAGCAAGTGATTTATTTTAATTTCTACGATTTTATAAATTATTAGCTATTCATCAACTCGAACCCCCTGCAGTTCCTTCACATACCCCATGGGTTTAAAAGCCCCAGTTTGGGGAACCGTGCATTAGACAATTACACATGCTCTAAACTAATTTTCTACTCTCAACTTATGATTCTTCTGCCTGTTGCACTTCACATTGACAATGGCTGTCGTGGCAGCTCTGGCATATGTTCAGGACTTTGTGGTGGAGTGCTTGTTTCTTAATGCTTCTCTTCTTTCCTTGCTTCTAGTGTATGCTGCTCTCCACTCTTTACACCTCTGACGCTGTGCTCTCTCACTTAGGTCACTAATTGTTTTTTTCTTTCCTGCCTCAACATTCCTGCTCCATCTCTGCCTCTCTCTCTCAAGATACTGTGCCCTTTTTTCTGGGTCAGCATCTCTGCGTGCACGAAACTGCCTTTGCCTCTCTGCTGTTGATGTGGGTGCCATTTCTGACTAAGATGCCTGTTGAAGTTTAAGTGGAAACATTACATCAAATATTTTATCTATAACACAAATATGAGTTATGATTTTGGTAATAATATATTTACTGAAATTAAATTTTAAAATTGAAATCATTGATTAAATTAAGTGAATAACTCAACCCTGTCACAAAGTTTACAACCCCAAAACAATGACGTATGTGACGGGGTTGAGTGTGATGGGGTTGAGTTTTTTTGCTCAAAATGGCCACTGCTCTTAATGTGGTGTAGAAGAGTGGGCCACATGGCAACCAATGAAATAAGTATATTTTAGATTTTTATGGATTAAAATAAAATTTTGAAAAGTCATCATTTTCCATCTTAATTGTATGTGATGGGGTTGAGTTGTTAAGCTTGACAGTACCCTCCCTGACTATAATACACCTCAAAAAATGAATAAAAAGTGTGATATCACTCACCTTCTTCTGCACCATGCTGTTGAAGAGAGCTGAATGATGCAACTTCCTGTGAATGATGTCACATATGGGTGGAGTCTAAATTATTATGGGCGGAGAATGGTTGGCGGGACGGGGTTGAGTTTAGACTGAGGGACGTAACTTTATAAGTTGTTTTTTATCAAATATCTTGCATTTTTTAAATTTTTTCCTTTACAAAAGCAAAGAACACAAATAAATACTTGCATTATTGCCGAAAATTATAGACACTGTGCACATTTTATTAATTATTTTCCAAGTTTCCAATTTTCCAAATAGATGTGTGTCGTGAATATATCACAAAAAAATGTAATTTCATGTGCTCTCGGGGGCCCCCGAGTGGCGGTGGGGCCCTAAGCAGCTGCTTAGTTCGCTTATGCCTTGGGCCGGTGTGATGAGAAATCCAGTCCCCCCTAGGATTTGGTCCCCTTAGGACCCCGACTGGTAGCTATTTTAAATGCCTGATCAAAACGTTGTTATCGCGATATTTTATTTTATGAAGAATCCAACCAGCAACCTTCTGATCATGAGTCCAACTCTGCCAATTACAGCTATATCTTTTCCCAGGTAAGTAAAACATGGGTAAAATTGCAAACAATAGTGTGGACTCCATACAATTACATTTCCGAGAGAAGTGGTCCGAAGACGCCTGATTGAATACTACAGAGACTTTACTCTGGTCACATGCTCTAGTCACAGTATCCATGTAGCATCCACCGCCTTTAGCAACAAAAGTACATTTATCTACCTGTCTGCTATATTCATGTCATTACCAGTTTGTCTGACCAAACTGTTGATTTTTTTGTGTCCACTAATAGAGTCTTGATGAAATAGAGGTGTACGCTGTGCTTGGCAGTTGTCCACTAAAAATTGACATGTGCCGTCAGCCGACACGATTGGGATTATCAAAGAAGGACAGCCCGTGGTCAGAGGTGTGCCAAGCCTGTAGAAAGCATGCTGCCTCCTGTTTGGACTTACCTATGCCCTCGACCTCAAATATCCCTGAAAACTGGTTTATACTTTTGAGATATATCAGAGGCTCTTTGTGGGATTGGACCCCATGCATCCTAAACCATCATCCAAGTATGCAAATCTCCTCACCAAGTTGTCTTAGATGATTTCTCAATGTCATCTGGCATTGTTTGCCATCATCGTTATTCTTCTTTTGTATTCATTGTTCAGTGCCTTAATTATGTGGACTTTGCACTCTGTTCTGTGCCGATCATTACCTCATGAGGTATATAATCAACAGTGTTGTGTGCACAGTTTGGGAGTTCTTAAAAATAATAGTAGTTCAAAATATTGAAATATTGTAATCATTTTTGACATTGCAGTTCCAGTGTGATAACGTGATGTTAGGGCTCACATTTACCATTATCTAAACATTGCAGATTGGGCACTTTGGATAATTCACTTTACTGTTCAAAACAGGTTGAAAGTACACTTATACAGTGTTTGTTTCATATTATTGTGTGCATGTGCAGTCACATTTATTGGCGTTTTTTTGTCACTGTTTAAAATGAAACTTGAATAAATGTTATTGTCTTTAATTTGTCTTCCCATCTTTTTTTTCTTAAATTGAATTTGTAATTGTTCTGAAAACAAAAAGTCTGTTTATGTAAAATTAATCACTGTAGTGCTTTGAATATAGACATTTCGATTTCTAAATCTAGGAGGTTATAGCCAGGAATCAATTGAAATGTTTTTTTCACATATGATTAGGTTAATTTCAATATTTTAGTACAGGCACTGATTTTAGAGCGCGTGGATCTGGTAAAAACCCTCACTTGTGTTGCAGCAAACAAATCAAAACACTATAACATTGTTTTGTGTGGTTACTTATGGAATATTTGTAATTTATTTGTGAAAAAAATTTGACCGACATGGTCTCCTTCCTTTGGGGTCCTTAGAGAGGGGGACCGTATTTTTTCAGCAAGGTTTTTATAACTCAACTATTATACATTTTATCAGGTGTAGTTGTTAATGTGGAAAAGGATATCTAGTTTACACATTCATTTGGTAGGGGATTAATATTTTAGCCTATAAAGACATTTAAACGGAAAATCGTTTGAAGGGCTTAAGCATCGCTGTCTCTGTCTTTCTCTCTCTTTATACAGTGCCCTCCACAATTATTGGCACCCCTGTTTAAGATGTGGTCGTGGACTTCTAAAAATTCTCCTTTTTTTCTGCGCAAAAAAAAGAGAAAAATCCAACCTTTCATTTAAGTACATTATTTTGGTGGTAAATAAATCACACATTTAGAAAAGATAAAACCTTTGAAATCGTGTCCCACAATTATTGACACCCCTGATGTTAATACTTTGCACAACCCCCTTTTGCCAACAAGACAGCACTTAATCTCCTCCTATAACATTTCACAAGATTGGAGAACACAGAGAGAGGGATCTTTGACCATTCTTCTTTGCACAATCTTTCTAGATCATCCAAGTGTCCTGGGTCCTCTCTTATGCACTCTCCTCTTTAGATCGCCCCACAGGTTTTCAATTGGGTTGAGGTCTGGGGACTGAGATGGCCATGGGAGGACCTTGAGTTTGTGACTGCTGAACCATTTTTGTGTAGATTTTGCCACATGTTTTGGATCATTATCCTGCTGAAAGACCCAATGACGACCCATCTTCAGCTTTCTGGCAGAGGCCATCAGGTTTTTATTTAAAATGTCCTGGTAGTTCAAAGCGTTCATAATGCCATGCACCCTAACAAGGTTCCCAGGGCCTTTGGAAGAGAAACAGGCCCACAGCATCACAGATCCTCCACCATACTTCACGGTGGGCATTAGGGGCTTTTCGGCATACTCATCTTTTGTTTTACACCAGACCCACTTAGAGTGTTTGTTGCCAAAAAGCTCAATCTTAGTCTCATCTGACCAAAGCACACGATCCCAGTTGAAGTCCCAGTACCGCTTAGCAAACTTCAGACGTTTACGTTTGTGAGTGTTAGTAAGAAAAGGCTTTTTCCTTGCATGCCTCCCAAACACCTTGTTGGCATGTAGAGAGCGTCTGATGGTTGTTTTGGAGGCTTTGTGACCCCAAGATGCCACTCTTTGATGCAATTCTGTGACAGTGAGCTTAGGAAATTTTTTTACTTCTCTTACCATCCTCCTTACTGTGTGTTGTGGCAAGATAAACTTGGGACCTCTTCCAGCCTTGTTTGTCACTGTTCCAGTTGTTTTAAACTTCTTAATGATTCCTCTGACTGTAGATACGGGCAAGTTAAGGCGAGTGGCTATTTTCTTGTAGCCATTGCCTGACTTATGAAGGTCGACACACATCTGCCTTACTTGAATGGTGTGTTCTCTTGTCTTTGCCATGTTGAGAAATGGGTAAGAGAATTAGGCCTCTGTGTCACGTCATATTTATACCCCAGGGATACAGGAAGTCATGAATTACTAATTAAAAGTTCCTAGATACCCTGACCAACTTTAGCAAAAACAGAAAAATATATAAAAAAACAATTACATTTTTCTGAGGAATTGTTAGGGGTGCCAAAAATTGTGGGACACATGATTTCAAAGGTTTTTTTTCTAAATGTGTGATTTATTTACCACCAAAATAATGTACTTAAATGAAAGGTTGGATTTTTCTTTTTTTTGCATTTGGGTTCTATGTTGTTTAACAAAAAGGAGAATTTTTAGAAGTCCACGACCACATCTTAAACAGGGGTGCCAATAATTGTGGAGGGCACTGTATGTACATTTATTAAATTGAGGTTTGTACAATAATTAGATGCAATGTAATATAAACACACAACACACTTACACAATGAAGGTACCTAATATTAACAGTTAATTTCTATGACTAAGACATACACGATGCACACTAATCCCACCTTTTTTGACTGCTATGCATCTGAGATATCGTCTGACATCTGACTGCTGTTATGAAGCCTTCAGAACCCCTTCTGCCATGATGTGAACAAGGTGTTCCAGGAAATCAAATCCAGGTAAGGCACTCAAACTTGTGTTGTGTAATAGTGATATGAAGTATTACACAGGTAGGCTACCTAATATTATCAGTTAATATCTAGACATACATGATGTGCACTAATCCCACCTTTTTTGTTTGCGTGTTTGGGGAATGACTGCTGGACATCTTAGATATCAGCTGAAATTCAACTGCTGTAATGAAGTCTTCAGGCCCACTTCTGCCATGATGTCCACAAGGTCTTCCAGGAAACTGCTATCAACATTGTGCCAAATGTTCAGAGGAGAACTGTGTCCTGGTTTGTCCTATGAATGTTTCTCCACTAACTAAATCTTATAATTTTCGGTGCTTGTCACGGTTGCATTTGGCTTGCTTAATGTGTTCTGTAAAAATACGTTAAAATGTTATGCATTGTGAAAAGCTGTACATTTCTTATAATAATAGTGTCAATGATGCTTTAGATTTTGTGTATAAAAAACCATATTTATTTCAGTTACTTTTGTGTTTCTTTTCTGTTGTGGCAAATTGTCTTCCTGTTTTTGACAAATTAGATTAGATTCAACTTTATTGTCATTACACATGTACAAGTACAAGGCAACGAAATGGTACAAGTACAAGATGGCAACGAAATGTAGTAACGAAAGTAATAGAATTATATTTAATAATTGTGGTTAACTATTGACAGTGTTTTTGTATTATGTTAAAAACATTAAGTGCAAAAACAACGTGATTGAAATATTATTGACTTATCATCAACTATCATCAACACCACAATCATAATAACAATGAATAACTGAAAGAATTACAATGTTTGTGTGGCAAGGGGGCGTGGTCACGCTCCGTCTGGGAGGGAGGAGCTTCAGTCCGGAGCACGGAGGGTGGTAAGTGGGTCAGGTGTGACTTCTAACCTGCTGTCTTGTATTACAGTGATTGGTGAGAGGAGAGACAAAAAGTGCCGCCGAGGGCGCAGACGAGGCTTGCGTCATGAGAGAGACAGGCGTTCACGAGAGCAAGAGAGGCTGTGACGCACTTTTGTTTATTTGTGCTTGTTTGATGTTTTGGTTTTTACCCGTGTTAAAATAAATATTATTTTCGATTTCAACCTGCCGACCCTGCCTCTTTCCTCCTTATACAACTTTGTTACAGTTTGTATTAACTATTATTGCACATGTAGGCTATTGCATAATAAAACAAATTGGAAGCACGCAATGCCTAACATAATGTAATGTGTTTCACTAAATAAACTATTTTTAAATAATAAAGCAAAAATTGAAGAAAAAATGTACAGTATATAATACAATAATTATAAAATGGTTTTATACAAGCAATTGTTTTAAAGATATCAATTTATTGTCATAAGACTTCTTTGCATGATTTAAACACTGGTCCAAGCTGTATGTATGTATTTATTTATTCATGTGTCATTTTATTTAAATCCTAAATATATAATTAATCATTGAATATATTCGTTAAACAATTGGATATCATAAATGTTTGTAGATTGCATTTTGTTGAAAAGTTTGTGTAATGTAAAATGTAAAAACTGAAACAGGACATTCTTCTGGACCCGCGTCTTTTACCTTTCTATTACCTATAATTAGTAAATATGTAAGTTGATTACTGACGTCAGTGCTTTCACTTGCTAAACTAAGCAACAACAACAACAACGTAACAATAAGAGCACCACTAATAGTAGCTAGTTCATACATAAGCTAAGTAAGAAATTGCGTAAAATACGTAAGTTCATTCGTAAGAACGAGATTTGTTTGATTTAATTACCTACAGTCTCATCTATATACTATCATAGGAAGCATTTAATGTAAAAGACGTTATAATGACACCGGTGTTATGAGAAATCTAGTCCCCCCCCGAGAAATTCGGTCCCCTTAGGACCCCGAGTGATTTTATTGGCCGAAAGAACGTCTAATGGGTTCTCTTTTAGCGCCTGATTGTAACTCTTACAAAATAATATTACGATTAATGTCGCTAGAACTTTGCTAAAATTACCATTAACGTCTTTTACATTAAATGCTTCCTATGATAGTATATAGATGAGGCTGTAGGTAATGAAATCAAACAAATCTCGTTCTTACGAATGAACTTACGTATTTTACGCAATTTCTTACTTAGCTTACGTATGAACTAGCTACTATTAGTGGTGCTCTTATTGTTGCGTTGTTGTTGTTGTTGCTTGTTTTTAACATAATACAAAAACAGTTTAAAAAAAACACTGTCAAGTTAACCACAATTATTAAATATAATTATATTACTTTCGTTACTACATTTCGTTGCCAGCTTGTTTCAGCTGATATCTAAGATGTCCAGCAGTCATTCCCCAAACACGCAAACAAAAAAGGTGGGATTAGTGCACATCATGTATGTCTAGATATTAACTGATAATATTAGGTAGCCTACCTGTGTAATACTTCATATCACTATTACACAACACAAGTTTGAGTGCCTTACCTGGATTTGATTTCCTGGAACACCTTGTTCACATCATGGCAGAAGGGGTTCTGAAGGCTTCATAACAGCAGTCAGATGTCAGACGATATCTCAGATGCATAGCAGTCAAAAAAGGTGGGATTAGTGTGCATCGTGTATGTCTTAGTCATAGAAATTAACTGTTAATATTAGGTACCTTCATTGTGTAAGTGTGTTGTGTGTTTATATTACATTGCATCTAATTATTGTACAAACCTCAATTTAATAAATGTACATACAGTGCCCTCCACAATTATTGGCACCCCTGTTTAAGATGTGGTCGTGGACTTCTAAAAATTCTCCTTTTTGTTAAACAACATAGAACCCAAATGCAAAAAAAAGAAAAATCCAACCTTTCTTTTAAGTACATTATTTTGGTGGTAAATAAATCACACATTTAGAAAAAAAACCTTTGAAATCATGTGTCCCACAATTTTTGGCACCCCTAACAATTCCTCAGAAAAATGTAATTGTTTTTTATATATTTTTCTGTTTTTGCTAAAGCTGGTCAGGGTATCTAGGAACTTTTAATTAGTAATTCATGACTTCCTGTATCCCTGGGGTATAAATATGACGTGACACAGAGGCCTAATTCTCTTACCCATTTCTCAACATGGCAAAGACAAGAGAACACACCATTCAAGTAAGGCAGATGTGTGTCGACCTTCATAAGTCAGGCAATGGCTACAAGAAAATAGCCACTCGCCTTAACTTGCCCGTATCTCAAAGTCAAAAAGTCAAAGTCAAAGTCAGCTTTATTGTCAATTCTGCCACATGTACAGTACATACAAGTGGAGGATTGAAATTGCGTTACTCTCAGACCCTAAAGGTGCATACAGATAACATAATATAAAAAAAATATATCAAATTACAAATAAATACAAAATCTATATATGTACACAAAACAACTTTACAAGCAAGGGATATGTAACCGAAATAATTGTGCAGACCAAAGAAATAATCAACAGTGCAGATGAGATAAACAGCAGTGCAGATTAAATAAACAGCAGCGTAGATGAAATAAACAACAGTGCAGATGAAATAAACAGTAGTGCAGATGAAATAATCAAATCAAATGGTGCAGATGAAATAAACAACAGTGTAGATGAAAATATCAACAGTGCAAATGTAATGTAGTGCAAAACTTATCGGTCTGTATTAAAGTGTCAGTAGAGCAGGCTTGTTTTAACTGACTTAGAGGTAGTTAGTTGAGGAGGCTCAGACCACTACTGAAAAGGGGTTGAGCAGTCCAATGTTCCATAAAGTGACAAGTGACAAGTGCGGGACAGAGTATGATGTGGGAAGGGATGGATGGGTTCAGGGTTCAGAGATGCGTGTGGCAAGGGAGGGGGGGGGGGAGGGTCGGAAGGGAGTTTAGCTTCCTGACTGCCTGGTGTATGAAGCTCTCCTTCAATCTGCTGGTCCTGGCCTGGAGACTCCGAAGCCTCCTCCCTGATGGCAGCAGACTGAAGAAGCTGTGTGATGGGTGGGTGGGATCACCTGCAATGCAGAGGGCTTTGCGGGTGAGACGGGTACTAAAAATGTCCTGGAGGGAGGGGAGAGAGACACCAACGATCTTCTCAGCTGCTCTCACTATGCGTTGGAGAGTCTTGCGGCACGATGCGTTGCAGGCGCCATACCACACAGTGATGCAGCTGGTCAGGATGCTCTCGATGGTGCCTCTGTAGAAGGTGCACATGATGGGGGTTGGGGCTCTGGCTCTTCTCAGTTTGCGGAGAAAGTAGAGACGCTGTTGTGCTTTCTTCGCCAGTGCTGCAGTGTTGTTAGTCCAGGAGAGGTCCTCAGTGATGTGCACACCCAGGAACTTGGTGCTGCTCACTCTCTCTACGGTCGCACCGTTGACAGTGAGAGGAGCATGCTGAGTGTGCGCTCTCCTGAAGTCGACAACAATCTCCTTTGTCTTCTCCACGTTCAGAGAGAGATTGTTGTCACTGCACCACCTGGCCAAGTGGCTCACCTCACTCCTGTAGTTTGTCTCATCTCTGTTGCTGATGAGACCCACCACAGTTGTGTCATCCGCAAACTTGATGAAGAGGTTGGAGTCATGTGATGGTGAGCAGTCGTGGGTCAGCAGGGTGTAGAGGAGGGGGCTAAGTACACATCCTTGGGGGGCCCCCGTGTTCAGTGTGATAGTGCTGGATGTGTTACTGCCGACCCGTACTGCCTGAGGTCTCCCAGTCAGAAAGTCCAACAGCCAGTTGCACAGCGAAGTGTTTAAACCCAGCTGGGACAGTTTGTGAGTGAGCTGTTGAGGGATGATTGTGTTGAATGCTGAACTGAAGTCTATGAACAGCATTCTGACGTAAGAGTCTTTTTTGTCCAGATGAGTTAGTGTGGCATGAAGAGTAGTGGCGATGGCATCATCAGTCGAACGCTTGGACCGATATGCAAACTGGAAGGGGTCCAGAGTGGGGGGGAGGACAGACTTGATGTTGTGCATGACCAGCCGTTCAAAGCACTTCATGAGAATAGGAGTGAGTGCAACTGGACGGTAGTCGTTGAAGCAGGATGGAGATGACTTCTTTGGGACTGGGATGATGGTGGTGGCTTTGAAGCATGTGGGAACAACGGCCTGACTCAGCGAGATGTTGAAAATGTCGGTGAAGACATCAGTGAGTTCTGCTGCACAGTCTCTCAGCACACGCCCAGGAATGTTGTCAGGACCCGGAGCTTTGCGTGCATTGACCCTGCTGAAGGATCTCCGCATGCTGTCTGGGGACAGAGTCATCACCTGGTCGCCAGGAGGTGGTGGAGTCTTCTGTGCAGTGGTGTCGTTTTGTGCCTCAAAGCGAGCGAAGAAGGCGTTCAGCTCGTTTAGCAGGAAGATGTTGTTGTCACAGGTCTGCGGAGGGGGCTTGTAGTCCGTGATGGTCTGAATCCCCTGCCACAGGTTCCGAGTGTCTCTGCTGTCGCTGAATCGATGGGATATCCTCCTGGAGTACTGTCTCTTGGCCTCTCTGATTCCACGGGATAGATTGGCCCTAGCTGTCTTCAGGCTCACCTCCTCTCCTGTTCTGAAGGCAGCGTTACGAGCCTTAAGGAGACGGTAGACCTCCCCTGTCATCCACGGTTTCTGGTTGGCCCGCACAGTGATGGTCTTTGTTGTCGTTACATCATCAATGCACTTGTTGATGTAGGGTTGACAGTCTCTGAGTACTCCTGGAGGTCTGTGGTGTTGTTGTATGTGGCAGCCTGCTTGAACATATCCCAGTCAGTGGTGTTAAAGCAGTCTTGAAGTACCTCTGATGAGCCTTCTGGCCACACTTGTATCTGTTTGTAAACTGGTTTGGTGACTTTAACGAGCGGTCTGTATGCAGGCATTAGCATGACAGTGATGTGGTCTGAGGCGCCAAGATGGGGGAGGGGGAGGGCTTTGTAGGATCCTCTCTGGGTGGTGTAAACAAAGTCCAGTGTGTTGTTTCCCCGAGTTGGAAAGTCTATGTGTTGGTGTATTTTCGGGAAAACGCTCTTCAGGTTTGCATGGTTGAAGTCTCCAGCCGAGATGAGAAAAGCATCTGGGTGGGCTGTCTGCTGCTCGCTGATGTGCTGGTACAGTTCATTCAGCGCCTCACTCCTGTTGTTGTTGTTGGAGCTGGGGGGGATGTATACAGCAACGAGAAGTATGGCTGTATATTCCCTCGGGATGTAGAACGGCCGGCACTTAATAATCATAAACTCCACCAGGGGTGAGCAGTGTTAGCAAACCACAACAGTGTCGCGGCACCATGCATCGTTGATGTAAACACAAAGTCCGCCGCCGCGGGTCTTGCCTCCCTCGACGAGAACTCTGTCCGCTCGATAGCATGTTAGCTCGTCGAGCTGGATGGCGCAGTCCGGTACGTTGTTGTTGAGCCATGTTTCCGTGAACACAAAAACACAACAGTCTCTTACAGTCCTCTGAGTTGACCGTAGTAGTCGGATGTAGTCCAGTTTATTGTCCAAAGAGCGTACGTTAGCCAGTACGATGGTGGGGATAGCTGGCTTGTGTGGGTTAGCCGCTAGCCTAGCTCGGATACCTCCGCGCTTACCCCTCTTCTGCTTTCTCTCACGCCGCTTGTGGCGCCTCCACTGTGGGCGAGATGCAGTAGTGGGGGTCGGTGGTGACGTGATCCTCCGGAGCAGACCGAGGTCACGCAGCTCTTCGGCGTGTGCAGAGTTTAACTCTAGAAATGTTGTTCTGCCAACATCGAGAATAAACTCACGACTGTATGCGCGCTTAAAGACAGTAATGCACGACGAAGACGTACAAAGACACTGCGACTTACAAGACAAAAAACACGAAAACACCGTTCTGTCGGGAGAGAGAGAAGCCGCAGCGTGTGCACGCGCCGCCATCTACAGTCAGAGGAATCATTAAGAAGTTTAAAACAACTGGAACAGTGACAAACAAGGCTGGAAGAGGTCCCAAGTTTATCTTGCCACAACACACAGTAAGGAGGATGGTAAGAGAAGTAAAAAAAATTCCTAAGCTCACTGTCACAGAATTGCATCAAAGAGTGGCATCTTGGGGTCACAAAGCCTCCAAAACAACCATCAGACGCTCTCTACATGCCAACAAGGTGTTTGGGAGGCATGCAAGGAAAAAGCCTTTTCTTACTAACACTCACAAACGTAAACGTCTGAAGTTTGCTAAGCGGTACTGGGACTTCAACTGGGATCGTGTGCTTTGGTCAGATGAGACTAAGATTGAGCTTTTTGGCAACAAACACTCTAAGTGGGTCTGGCGTAAAACAAAAGATGAGTATGCCGAAAAGCCCCTAATGCCCACCGTGAAGTATGATGGAGGATCTGTGATGCTGTGGGCCTGTTTCTCTTCCAAAGGCCCTGGGAACCTTGTTAGGGTGCATGGCATTATGAACGCTTTGAACTACCAGGACATTTTAAATAAAAACCTGATGGCCTCTGCCAGAAAGCTGAAGATGGGTCGTCATTGGGTCTTTCAGCAGGATAATGATCCAAAACATGTGGCAAAATCTACACAAAAATGGTTCAGCAGTCACAAACTCAAGGTCCTCCCATGGCCATCTCAGTCCCCAGACCTAAACCCAATTGAAAACCTGTGGGGCGATCTAAAGAGGAGAGTGCATAAGAGAGGACCCAGGACACTGGATGATCTAGAAAGATTGTGCAAAGATGAATGGTCAAAGATCCCTCTCTCTGTGTTCTCCAATCTTGTGAAATGTTATAGGAGGAGATTAAGTGCTGTCTTGTTGGCAAAAGGGGGTTGTACAAAGTATTAACATCAGGGGTGCCAATAATTGTGGGACACATGATTTCAAAGGTTTTATCTTTTCTAAATGTGTGATTTATTTATCACCAAAATAATGTATTTAAATGAAAGGTTGGATTTTTCTCTTTTTTTGCATTTGGGTTCTATGTTGTTTAAAAAAAAAAGGAGAATTTTTAGAAGTCCACGACCACATCTTAAACAGGGGTGCCAATAATTGTGGAGGGCACTGTATAAAGCAAAAACGGGCAGGTAACCCTTGATTTTTCTTGGTCTTAAACATGTACAGTACACAGTTGTAATATACAGTACTTAGGCACACTTGCACATAACTAAACTGTACCTTTGTATATTATTAGATTTTTATACATATTTATTTTATATTCTTTTCTATTTCTCGTGTTATGTGTACTCAGGGATATACTGTGTGTTTACTTCTTATAATAATAGTGTCAATGATGCTTTAGATTTTGAGTAAAAATCGAATATAGTTATAGTTCCAGTTATAGTTATAGTTATTGTTATCGCGCATGAACGTAATGACCAATCAGAAGTTTAGATGGGTCATCATCGGTGTAACAGCTTTGCTCGCCAACAGAAACAACCGAGTGCAGATACGGGCAGTCAGACTCATTTATTATAACGGGAATTATTTCATGCAGTCATTTTATTCATTATAACGCTAAATTATAACAGAAGTCACTGTTACAGTGACGTTTTTCGCTCGCTTTCTGTTTAATCCTGGTTTAAAATGTTTCATGCATGCAAAAACAAACTATGTGAAAATTTACTAATGCAAAAAACGCAATAATCACCCTTAAATAGTTGGTCTGGAAAGTATAAAAAGAATATGACATGCAAAAACGATTTTAATGTTTTATTTGGTATTTATAATCATGATTACAATTTCAAAAGCAATATTAACAATGTTTTTTGCTTAAATCATCCTTAAACTTTGTTTTTGTCATTGATAATTTTTATTTGTGCTGGGCAAATATAAACAATAGATGAAATAGCAAAACTTGAGAGAAGTGGGCGGGGCCTAATTTGAGTGGCTCCTCCCCTAACACATGCAATCTCACGCCAAACTTTTGATGAAACTTGAGAGCTCTGGGGATGTTTATCACAAACTTTCAAGATACCGCCATCATATCAGTGTCATTGATTACAGCCTAAAAAGTGAATATAGATATAGAGCCATATATTGCATTAATGTGTGACTTGTGTGTCAATGTGGTTTTGACTATGCATATTTTTTAATCCATGTATCAAATGTTTTTAAGAAAGACTTGACAAATTATTTTTAACTGTTAATCTGTGGAAATTTGTACTGTCAGTTAATAGGCCAATGTTAGCATCCTACCTAGAAACACCTGCTATGATTTTCTTACCTGTGTTTTCTTACATATGTTAACAAAGTCAGTAACATCTATTTACAATCTATCTATTTACTTTACAGATGGAGCATGGAGCATGGAGAGACAGGCCATGGATCACAGCTCTAGTTTTTCCACACACACACATTCATAGAATTCTCACTGATTAAACTGTTCATATGTATATCAGGCATGTGATTGGCCAAGAACGAAAAAAGAAGGAACATAATCCACACCCCTGACCACGCCCCCCACACATATTAGCCCCACCCTCCACAAAATGATACATATTTTTGTCTTACAGTAAAATGACAATTAAAACATGAAAAATAGTTTCTAATGTACATAATGAAATGTTAAGTTCTAAGTTAACTAGTAAGAATGCTATACTATAATACTATAATTCTGTTGTCCTGAAACAAATATTTTATACTCACACAATTGCCACACAATATACAAACCATTATAACTACCTGATACTGATTATCAATATTAGTTTTAGCAGTTAAATGTTCAATAGTTTAAAAGTCCCCTTAATAATGTTTAAACAAATAGGATGATACTTGCAAAACAGTCTTATGCTGATGTGAAATATGATTTAAATATGTAATCTCTTCAGTACTTTAAGTTACTTTTTATTTGATTTTTATCAGCAATAATTAATTTCCCTAATAATTCGTACACATTAAAATAGAACACTGTGAGCTTATGAGAGTTCCACAAACAACCGCTAGATGGTGCCGCTAACTTGTGACGTGGTATCATCAGCATAAATATTAGTATTTCAAAAAGCAAAATTTAGCAGAATTTGTACATTTACAATTCCGTGTTGATTAGACCCTTTATTGCAACATGACTTATAAACGAATAGTAATTCAACCATTAGTATTTTTTCAAACCATTTAATTAATTGGCCATTTTGCATTTCAGTCAACATTGTCATAAATATAATGAACTGTATTAATATCAATATCAGACGACTCAAAATGTTACGTTTTTACCGCATTTTGTAACTAACAAGACATACACTGTCAAAACACAGTTCAGTTCTTCACTAAAATTAAAATGAATGTTAGTAAAAATAATAGTACATGTTTTTAAAGTGCTAATCTACAGTAGCTTATATTTGAAGCCTTTTCCACGGACTCTTTGGATGCAAGTGTGTTGGACTTATGCGGTGCTGCATCAGACTGATAGTAGCCTATAACAAAAGTACCGCAAGTGTGTTTCGAAACCATACAGAGCAGTCGGTTCAATTTGATGATGTCATACACAGATCCGTCTGTGCAGCACCATATAAAATCCAACACAACTTATTATTGTGCTTCAAATGAAGCAGTCTTTCTGCGCACACAACCGGTTGAATGATAATGCCGTGCGCACCGCAACCCCCCGCCCCCCATTCATGAAAAAAAAGAAAGGATTTGCGCAATTTACGGGGTGTCTCACAAGGTCAGAAAATACGGAAATCCGTATTTATACGGAACAATCACATCCCTGGTATATGTATGTTTTGGTGGTCAAGTTAAAATTAATTGTCAAATTTAAATCTTAATATTCGTTTTTTACATTTTATGCCATTTTACCAAACTTAATTAGTTACCTTAATTCGTTTTTTAAAGTTTTTTTTTAATTCAATTGATTGCACATGTTGTATACTTTTTTGTACCTGGAATGATGTTAATAAACATGATGTTGAAAGAGAATGTTGCAACTGAATCTTAAAATAACATTTATTCCAAATAAACTTTTTTGGAACATGGTGTTATTAGTAAAATGTAAGCGGAAAGAATGTTGTAGGAACATTATGCTAACCATAAATTAACGTTCCAGCAAGCAAACTGGACTTTTTAACGTTCTTCTAATGTTACAAAAAAAGTTCTCAGAACAATGTATTTTCAGTTAGACTTTGGTGGCAAGAACGTTGTGAGAACATTATGCTAACCATTAAATAACGTTCTAGCAACGTTAAGCAAACTGGACATTTTAACGTTTATGGAACATTTTAAATCACGTTCCCACAACCAAAACAGAACGTTTGTAAAACGTTCTCTGAACATAAAATTGTTAGCTGGGTTGTTCGCACATTTATTATGTCCTACATGGTGAATGACACAAAATGCACTAGATGGGAAATAGGGGATGATCCAGACAGTGTAAACATTTAATATTAAAGTCTTATTTTTGTGTCAATGTCACACGAGCGGTTACACGTGAGACATGATAGCACAGAGCTGATCATATGCGCCGATCATATGCGCAAATCCGCAGAGAAAACGAAAAGCTGTGTCACTCACCAATGTAAATAACAAGCTGTGGCTATCACGCAGCTTTGCCAGGCTGTGCCGTAAACTAAACGCTATTGGTTATTTTAAAAGAGGGAGGGGCCACTAGATATGTCTCGCGCTCTTTGCACTTTTCAGTTAAAATTACGTCAACACATCAAATAATGCTGCGAGTTACAAGCCGTTTCACTGGGCCTTTAAGTCGAATGCACATTACTTACATTATGTGACAAACCACCCAAGTTCATTCAAAACTGCAGAATTCACAAAAGTTAAGATGTTTGAAATCTTACTATTTATCATCTTGTTAAACAGTTGGCTTTATTGTGTTTGCCTTGACAATGCCTTCTTATAACTACCACACAGTCATCCTTTAAACTGAATTCGTGCTTGGTTTCTGTCAGAGCCATTGAGAGAGAGTTGTGTAATGCCCTCACCACCTGATGAGGGGAGATGTATATAATAAATTAAACACAGACACGGGGCTGCTGCTTCACCATCAGAATCTCTGTATTTTCTGATAAACATGAGAAGCATTGCAACACATTTTATCAAGTTTCTTCCAATTTCAACAGTTTTACATGGATGACATGAGATTGTTATAACTACATGAAATACATTTTTATAATTACATGAGATTCATTTTTATCAGGCAACATGTGCGTAGTACGTTCCTTTAAAATGCTTTCTTCACACATATGACCCGTACAGGTAGGTATTCCAACACTTCATACACTTGAGACATTTAAAATATGTTTCCAGTGTTCTTTTACCTTTCAGAGAATTCTTAATAGTAAAATGTGTAACAATCATGTACATTTTAAACAATATAAACACAACTGAAACTGATAAACCATTCTGTCACATTTATCACAAATATATTATATTTGTATTTCGCCAAAGTATATTACATAGTCACTGACTATGAGAACACGTTGTCTCCACCGTTAGCATAGAATGTGTGATTAGCACATGCGGTGCACAAACCAAACTCGATACAACTTTTAAACATCCAAAAATAATTAAATATTCACCCTTTAACATTTGTATAACATTTGTATTTCTGATACTTTAACACATTAGGAATGCATTCTTATTTAATTGACGTGAGTTTCATACCTGATGAGGGGAGATGTATATAAATTAAACACAGACAAGGGGCTGCTGCTTCACCATCAGATCTCTGCATTTTCTGAGCAGCGCAGCCCCTCACCCAACAGATGAACACTTTCCAAGGGAATATAATCAAGCAATAATTATTTATCACTCAAAACTGAGCAGGGAACATTAATCGTCACAGAAAAGTGCATTCGATAAAGAAAAACATTCACTTGTTCTAATATAATTTATCTACAGTTTTCCTTGATGTTCAACATTTACTTGTCTAATTATTACCACCTCCACAGTTGCGCCAACGTAAGTTGAACATTTTCGCTTGTCACGTGATTCATGGAGCCTTCAAATAGTTCCCGAAAGTTATGTTTTCTCTTTAAATGCTTTATTTCTTTCATTTATTTATTAATTAAATGACGTTTTTAAATTGATTAAAAGTTCGTCACAATCGGTCTGCTTTGCTGCAGCTCCGTGCGTTACTAACTTTCGGGAACTGAGAGGCTCCATAAACCGCCATTGCTGTGAAAAAACGGTTCCTTAACAGAGCTGACGCAACTTTCTCTCTCTCAATGGCGCTGGTTTCTGTTAGCACCCGCAGAGCCCTTTAGTATGGCTCTGAGCACCCGCCTGCCGAAGTTCTGTCTTCTTCAATTTAATTGGCTAAAATGCCTGTCTTCTTCAGTTTGATTGGCTTAAGTTTCGCTTAGCCTCTGTAATTTGATTAGCTAGAATTCTGTAAACCCTGTTTGATTGGTCAACCTTTTGACATTGACGAGCGCTAATACCGCTGCTAGGCTAGGGCACAGAAATCACAACTATAACAGGTGGGAAAAAGATTTTTTTCCCTCTTTATAACCTAACAGTGGGCGGGCTCCCATTGAGCTCCAGATAAGTCCGTCGCTGATCAGCTCTTAACTCTGGCAAAAGCTCCTTCATTTTTAAATGCACAGTCTAAAAGATGTTTGTGCCTTTGAGGTTTTTCGCCCTGTCCAGCACTGCTTCCTTATCTTTATAATGATCAAGCATTTGTGAGTATTGCTACTATGTATTTATGCATTTGCAAATCATCACACGTGTGTGGATTGCTTAAAATTTGTGTAGTAGCCTATTTTCGAAACCTTCCTGCCAGGTTAAACTTTACAAAAATCTTGATAACACTTATAATAAAGTATATGTTTCTATTAGTAAATGCATCATGAACGAACTATGAGCAACATACTTTGTGAATGTTATCTGATGCCAATACAGTTGTAAATATAAAAATTATTTAATATTGTGTGATAACAGTTTTATAACACCAGATGGCGCTTTCTGATCAACTGTTCAAAAACGTGAAGAGCACGCACGCACACACACTTGCTATATGCGGTCTATATGTATGTAAGAAGAACGAGGGTTGGTTGGTTTGATATGATTAAAAATAGGCCTAAGTCAATAAAACACAAAGGGTCCACACAGAAGGGATTCATGTGGCACAGGAAAATAAATAAGGCACTACTTTACCCTGCCATGCTTGCAGCGACCTCCTTTTGCCTGGGGGCAGTAGAGGAGAGCATTAGCCAACAGTAGCCTAAATAACCTTCTCTTGTCTTAATGTAAATTTAGGCAAAGAATATGCAGCAGTTTATCTCTCTATTTTTATGTTAACCCTTCAGACCTGTTTTTTCTTTGTGCAAAAAAATCCAGTTGATATTAACTCTTTTTTCATATAGAAAGAAACATAGAAATACATTTAAAAATAAAAAGATTTGTGATTTTTATCGTAAAATTGTGAATTATCATAAAAAAATTAACAGTATGATAAATAATTATAATCAGTATGATGAATATAGATTTAGAAAATATATATTTTGATGGGACAAATGATCACCTTCTTATTTTTGCCAGTATGAGTACAGTATGTTTAGGTATGTCTGGTTGTGTCAGCTGTTGGGTTTATGTGTGTTTTAATTATACTTGCATGCTTGTATATGCATGGTTGCATCAATGGATCAGTGTTTGTGAAATGCCATTTATAATTGGTTTTAATAACCTGGAGTTAAAAAAGTCTGACATTTTATACTCTTAAAGACCAAATGTCCTTTGGGGTGGACCTGAAACTTTCCACATCTGTATAACACAGGATTTTTGAAGACTCTCTTAAGAATATAACGGGCTCGGCTACCATAAACATAAATGTGTTTTTATAAAGATCAAAAGATGTCTCCTTCTGTCTAGGTGGTGAGACATGCCTTTATAATGTGATGTCTGATGCTCTCTTAAGCCCTGTTTACATCTGGTATTAAGATGCATTTTCTGCTCTGACAGCCGCAAAACCGCGACAAACAGTGTGTAAAAAATCTGGAATGGTGAGAGAACATTGTGCTTGGTACATTTTTTTAGTGCTGAAATAATACAAATGGTGAAGCGGTTCCCGTAGTGATACTGGTGGAATATTGCATGGCTCTTAGCCAATCAGATTTGAGAACCAGAAAGAATTGTTGTTAATAGTGAGAAATAGACCTTATAATAAATTGTGACCACAATGATATTAGATATAATAACAGTAGGATCATTGTTGTAGCATTTTTATGTAGAAACTATATTGTTTTTCAACACAATTTACCAGGCTATCTGACAATATTTTTAGATGAAAAAAATATCTGATGTGGGAATGTAATGTGTAAATGTGTAACTGGAACATAAGGACTAATGTGTGTGTGTGCGTGCGTGCGTGCGTGTGTGTGTGCGCGCGTGTGTTTGAAAGAGAGAGAGAGAGATAGAGATAAAGTGGGTAGTTGATGGGGGTTATGGACAGCCTTACAGAACTATTTATACAGAGGCTCATTTGCACAATGGTACTTAATTGGCAACAACAATTAATTAATGAGTTAAAAAGTTGGCACAAAAAGTTAATTTAAGAGGGTTTTAAAAAACAATTAAGAGGAGAATAACCACACATCAGAAATACATAATATGCGGTTATGCTCTAAAAATTCTGAAACTGTACAGTTGCTACCATTAGCAGGTATGTGCTATTTCTAAGGGAACAAAAATGATAAAAATGACATTTTGAATAGGATCATCAAGGACATTTTTAATAAAAAATATATCAAATAAATAAATATATTACTAATTTATAAAGACCAAGTAACTTCAATATCATTTATTTCATCACAAAATTGTTTTTTGTGTGCATTCCAAGTAATATCAATCAAACTACAGTTGGGTTGTTTTGATTAAGTAATAATAATAAACACAATAAAAACATTTTTTATTTTTTTGTACACGCAAACAGAGAGAGAGAGAGAGAGAGAGAGAGAGAGAGAGAGAGAGGAGCTAGAGAGAGAGAGAGAGCGAGAGAGAGAGAGAGCTCTCTCTCTCGCTCTATCTCTCTCTCTCTCTCTCTCTATCTCTCTCTCTCTCTCTCTCTCTCTCTCTCTCTCTCTCTCTCTCTCTCTCTCTCTCTCTCTCTCTGACACGTGTGTGCATGGCCACACTCACGCGCACACTCTGTGAAAAATATCGCATGACTAATGAGAGAAGCAGGTTGTGATGCTGGGGAAGATGTCCTTAGAAGACAAATGCATTTTCTGCAGAATAATTAACTTAATTAACAAATTCACATGCATATTCATCAGCCTATTAATGTCTCCTACGCGCTGGTTGATGAGCAGTGGGGTAATAACCATCTCATTTGCATAGAGCATTCACACCATTCTGCATTAAAATAGAGAAGAAAATGAGAAAAAACATAACAGTACACAGTCAGGACAAAGTGGAGAGAGACAATGTATTCAAACTGCTGCTTTCTGTTTTAAGTGCTTGATATATCATTCTGTATGTTGGAAAAGTCAAAAGTGTTTTTATGTGAGAACTGTCTGAACCCTCTCTGTCTAGAGGATGGATCAGTGATGACCAGGCTTGGGCTCTGCATGATTGAGATATTTAGCATTACCTGGTGTCAAAAGTAAATTAGAGGCCAGAGCGCCTCCTTAATCAGACCAAAAGCACTGTGTTAGAGGAATTAGGTCGACAGCTGCTGAGTGCTGCTCTGTCTCCCTGTCCCCTTCTCTCTCGCTCTCGCTGTCTTTCGTCTCTCTCTCTCTCTCTCTCTCTCTCTCTCTCTCTCTCTCTCTCTCTCTCGCTCTCTTGCTGTCTTTCCTCTTCTTTTTAGTAATGTTTTCCAGTTCTAGATGAAACTTCTGGTAATAGACAGGGTTACAGAATTGGCCTTGCACCACTTCTTTAATATACTGTAAATCCTCTAAGTGATTATTAGGCTGCATTAGTTAGATCAACCGAAACCAGGAACACTTCCTATAACAGCTGATGCACTTGTTGCATTAAAGAGTTTTGAACAATATTTTGCTCTCAGTTGTCTTTTCTCAATGTTCTGAGGTTACCATAGCGAGCAGGATGCAGTCCGTACTTAGACAAGATGGTAGAGATGAAAGAGTGAAGCGGCGACACAACATCTTCTTACTACAAAACTGCAACTGCAATTAGATACTGGAATATTAATGATAATCTTTTACCTATTGTCTACCTTTTTATTTTTATTTAGCCTAGCTGTGCAAGCACTGTTGAGTGGGGGGGTGCTGACATTAGCTCTTTTTTTGTTAATTAATTAATATTACTTTAAATGTAACATTCTGTGTAGATTATTTAATATGGATAGAAATTTATAGTTTGTATAATACGTTGTATAATCTCTTTATTATATCTTCTATGTGTGCTTCTCTGTAATAACACTGTGTGCGTTTTGCGTGTGAGTGTGTTCGGTGAGTGTGTGTTGTGCGCCTGTGTTTTCTTGCATGCGCGCCATGTGAGCATGAGTGTATGTGGTTGCATGAAAAAGAAAATTCCAATGAAAATTGTAAAAAGCGCTATATAAATAAACTTGAGTGAAGAGTTGAGTTAATGTGGACTGCCCCTCTTGATAAGATGAAGTCCTTTTTTGTGGTGTTTTTGTTGTTGTTGCTAACCACACAAATTCGATAAGATATAGTCCTTATTTTGTGGTTTTTTTAAATTCCACTTTTCAATTAAGTTATTGAAAATATCTCTGAAGAGCATTGCTCCATAAAAAAGAATTACTTGAGATATAGCGATTATTTTTATATTTAATTATAATATTTAATATTAATGTAATTAATGTAATATAGTGCCTTGCAAAGGTATTCAAGCCCCTTCATTTTAATAACATGTTTTATGTTGCTGCCTTATCTTAAACTACTTTAAAATATTTTTGGGCGACATTAATCTACAACCCATACTCAATAATGACAAAAAAACAGATGTGTTACAAATTTTTTATCTCATGAATGTCATATTGCATACTACAGAGGGTTTAAAATAAAAAACTGAAATAATTACATTGCATAAGTATTCAACCTCTTTTCTGCTACACTTTAAGTGAAGTTAACCTGTGGCTAATTCAATTGAATGAGTATGACTTGGAGTGGCACACACCTCTTAATAAAAGGTCCAGTAGCTGAAAATGAATATGAAAGTAAAACCCAAGACATGAGGACAAAAGAAATGCCAGTAGAGCTCTGAGACACGATTATATACAGAGACAAATTGGGAGAAGACTACAAAACAATCCAGCTGTATTGAAGGTTCACAGGATCATGTAACCTCCCTTAATCCTTAATGGAAGAAGTTTGGAGCAACCAGATGTCTTACTTGAGCTAGCCTCCTGGCCAAGCACAGCAATCGATGGAAACGGGCCTGGGTTAGATCACTCTGGTTGAGCTCCATGATCATGGAGATGGGAGAAACGTACAGGACAAACATCACAGCAACACTCCACCAATCTGGGCTTTATGACTGAGTGGCCAGACTCAAGTCTCTCCTCAGTGAAGACACATGAAAACATTTGGAATGTGCAAAAAGCTCTGTGGTTTTTTTTTTCAGCAGAAGGGACTGGGGGACTTGTCAGGGTAGGTTGTGAGAGGTGCCTTAGTCGTGTTTGTTGCATCACTCTCTGTGAAGAAGACTGTTTGTTCCTTGTTGATGTAGCTGAAATGTTAAAGTTCTCTTATGAGACCCTATATTTAACTGTAAATAAAAAAGTAGTTACCAAACTAAATGTTCAAAATTAAGAGGAATTAACATGTATAAAATTGGGAACATCATAACTCAAACCATTTGATGTAACTGATTACCTCAAATTTTTTGAGTTTTCCCAACTTATTCGGGTTTACAGTGTATCCAAAAGGATTTGAGGCTGTACAGTAAATGTGCTTTAAACAACTTCTGAGTTTCTGAGTTATGCAATGTGCTTGTTTCAGTTTTTTTTTTTATACATTTGCAAAGTTTTCACAAATCTTTTTTTTTATTATTTTGTGTGAAGTGTAGATTAATGTAAAAAAGCAACATAACAGTATGTGATTAAAATGAAGAGGGTTGAACAACTTTTGCAAGATACTGTACATAATGATTTTCTTTCTACATCTGTTAAAATTATTTTTATGCTCCATTGTTTAAAAACACATTCTGTTGAATTAACACATCTTTTTTTTTTTTACATACTTTACATTATTTCAGCATTTATATCTGTCTTAAACAATTTAATCTAGCATTTGTCTCTTTAAAGCCCCCACTTTCAAAATGCTCGTCTACTCTGATTTGTCAAGCTGGCCCAGTCTGTTGTGATTGGTCACCTGTTTACAGCCAGTTTCACAAATGTCCCAGACCTTACCATAACCACTAGCTTCAACAATGCAAATGTAGAAGGAAAAAAACACCTTCGAGTACGACTCACATGGCTTTGTTTTATTTTGAAAAAATGTTTAAAAATTAGGTTTCCTCCACACAATATTTTTGTATTACACAAAATAGCTTTTGTGTATTTGTATATCTTAACACATGACTATAACTGACAATGAGGTCTTTCCTTCTTTTATTTATGCATTTGGTAATTATTTAAATTAGATTTGTGACGTTTGACGTTCTACTGTTTTGTAGTTCAATTCATCCATTCACTGTAGCTCTAAGTATTAAAGCAAATGTACTCTAAAATAAAGTAATGCCTCTCAAAACTTCTGAGAACGCAGATTATATTCTTATAATTCCAAGGCGACAATATAGCATGTACTTCTTAAGAAGTGAATGATGTTTACACTCTCAATGTCATAGAAGAACAAATTTTGGATTTATGGTTCCATAAGGAACTGTTAATATCTAATGAATCTTTCTGTGTTACAAAAGGTTCTTTCTGATGGTTCTTTAGATGATAAAAAAGAACCTTTATAGGAACCTTTGAGTAAATGGTTCTTTGGAGAATTAAAAGCAATTTTTTATGGCACCGCTGTGAAGAACATTTTGTAGCACCTTTTTAAAGAATGTAGCATTTAAAAGCATATGTCAAGTAGCTGTTTCCATTGTCCTTATTTTAGAATAATAATAAACTCATCAAAATTATGAAATAAAACAAAGGGAATTATGTTGTAAATAATCTTTTTTTAATAAATTAAAACATTTATTGTTTTTATTGTCATTTTTCAACTAAAATTTGTAGAAATGTTTTCATGTAATTTTATCAAGCAGCTTCTTGAGGTCTCACCCTGAGATGGTTTTTAAACCATATTAAAGGAGTTTTAATCTATTCTGTGCTCTTATTGTCTGTTCTTTCTTAATTATACAGTCAAAGTTAATAATAAAAAAAATCATATTAGTTTTAGTCATTAAAAAAACAGGTATGTTTGGAAAGTTATATTTTTTTCTACTAAACTATTTTCAGACATTTAAGCAAAAACTTCAGATCAAAAGTTTTTTTAAATAATGAGAAAAATTTCACACATGACAGACAAACCAGGTAAAAATTAAAGACATACACACAACAGTAATAAGAGGAATAAAATAGGTTAAAATGGCTAAGACAACATTTAAAACCTATCAAAACTATAATATATATATATAGAGAGAGAGAGAGAGAGAGAGAGAGAGAGAGAGAGAGAGAGAGAGAGAGAGAGAGCGCGAGCGGTTAAAACAAGTGTCTTGTGTGACAGTGTCACACCATTGTTTCTCATATTGCTCTTAATTGTAATGTTCTCGTTAAATTTAATTTAATTAATATTACTGATTTATTATTTAATGAACAAAATGAACACATACAAATTATAAATGGGTGCAAGACAATGAGGTCAAAAGCCACAAAAACATTCTAGTCTGAAATGTTCATTATTACATACACCATACTTTTGCACATTTTAAAAACTAGTTGTGCAGGATTCAGTAATCAGTAAATATTGTCTATTTTAATTGTTTATGCTGTAGGACACCAAACACATGGTGGTGATGCAGGGATGAAAGAATATAGAAACACAGAGTTAGGTCAAGAAAGGGATACATTTTTGGGTTCAGTCCAGCTCTTTATTACAGCTCACAGCTTATTGATGGAGTATCTACAAAATGTGTTCTCTTTCTAACACATACTTATTTGAGGCCTCTATGCCTTTCTTTTTTTAATATAGACATCTTAGTCAGTTGTTTTGAAGCAACAGTCAATGTAAGTCTTTTAGACAAATTGTTATGTTTATACTGTGTATTTTGACTGTATTTGATCTATATTTAATGTAAATAATTGCAGCTGTTTTATAGAGCACAATGCTAGTAACACCAAGGTCATGATATTGATTCCCAGGGAACAAACTAAGAAAACTTAAATGCTTTAATCGTGTACATTTTCTTCAATGTGTTTACACATACATAACATCACAAGTTGTGTGAGTGTCTGCAAGGTCATGTTTGTGAGTTATATGTGTGATTGTAAATGTGTAAGCATTTGGAGGATGTAGTGATCCAAGCGAAAGCCTCCTGTTTGGCTTAAACTCAGAGACAGCAGAGAGAGGTGAATTGTGGGTATACATGTGGATGGGAGGATTGGGGTAGGGGTGGGGGGTATGCACCAGATGGCATGGCACACTGGGGGCTGGCATGGAGTGTGGAGGGGATAATATGGAAGGGTGGTGGTGGTTTTATTGTGCCAGGAGGCACTAGTGTGTTTGTGTGTGGGGGAAGGTTTGATCTGGAATAATGCACTATAAGAGGTGAAGCTCCAGTGACCTCAGTCGTGCACCATGAAATACATTTGTATAGCATTGGATAGGCCTCTGTGTGTGTTTGTGTTAAAGCATGTGCAAATGCTCCAGGGCTGTGTTATGATAGTTATTTTATGAGATATCCTTGCATATCGATGCTGTACTTCTGAAACCTTTTTTTTGCCATAAATCATTATTGTTTGTCATCTTTTATGTTTGTCACTGGGTTTTGCAAATATCTAACCAATACAAAGCAATAAAAGGTATTTGTAAACTTTGACAACACAGTATTTAATAATTTAAAAAATACAGTATTTTTTCCATTTGCTGAAAAACAACAATAATAGAGCAGCAGCTTGTGAGTTTTTGGTTGTGTAAAAATGCTTTTTTTCAGATTTTGTCATGTCTTAATCTTTAACGTTATCCCACGCACTATGAAATGACTGAAAAAATTACCAAGTTAATCGATGAGACAGTTTGGGCGAATCGACCAACGCCACGTAAAACGAATGCATTCTGCTGTATGTATGGACAACCAGGTTGTATCGGTGCCTTTGACTTTTATCTGTTTTTATACACCTTTTATGTTACATTTTGGGAACGTAATGCTAGCAACATCCTAACTTCGTACTATTTTGTTAATGAGTGTGGCAGACTGTGTTAAAGCGAAATTAAAAATTAAATGATTTATTGAATAATCTCAGTTGTGCTTCAATGCTTAGTCTAGCTCTGTCCAACTTCGTCTGACTAGTAACAGGTTCAATAGGTATATTAACCATGCAAGATAGTGGAAAATTACAGTATCAAAACATTGTCTTGTGACGTTATTATGAACCGGAGACTCATATCAGCATAAAGAACAATACAGCACTCAACATCAGACTTAACAATATTAAAAATAAGGACAAAATGTAACAAATAATAAGAATAAAAGTGAATAATAAAATGATAAAATAGATGAATGAATATATATGATAAACTAAATGTAATAAATGCATAAAACTTAATAAGGGCTAGTAAATATATAATAGAAATAAAAATAAATAGAATAATGAGATAAATGAGATGAATCAAATAGAATAATAAAGTAAAATAAGATTGTAGAAATATATGTTTCTACTCAGCTCTATCAGAGTTTATTGTCTTAAATTTGTTGAAATATAAAATGTAAAAGCTCAGGCAAGCTGTTTTCTTTTTCAGTCATACACTATAAGAAGTGTTGATATTTGTTGGAAAGAGCAGCTCCATCTCTTTGTAGTTCTGTATACATAGAGTAGTAAACTTAGAATCTGTACGTGGAATGTAAAGGGGTTTGCTTGGGCCTCTTAAATTAAAAAGGGTTATTGCCATTCTTATAAATGAAGGGGTAGACATTGCCTTATACAAGAGACACATTTAGATGATGATGGACATTTAAAGTTAAAGCATAATTGGATTGGTCACATCTTTATTTCATCATTTTACAACCAGTATACAGAGGGGTTGCTATTATTTAAATAAAACCCTCTCTTTTTTGCTTATAAAGAGTGAGAAAGATAAATATGTAGATATGTTAATATTAGTGGGGTCCTTCACTGGAATAAAATTGTTACTACATGTATATTGTCCTCCAAACTTCTCCCCTAAATTTCTCATGTTAACTCTCTAAATTTTTTGTATCTCCATTAGAAACACTTATAATTTGAGGGGACTTTAACTGTCTGATGTACCCCATGTTAGACAAATGGCCTGTTCGAAATCCTGTTTTTACTAAACAGTCAAGGGCTTTTGCAGAACTGGAGTATTTATTCTTCCCCACATAAATGTCATTCAAAAATCGATTCTTTTTTGTTAATAAGCTGTTTTTACAATCAGTGGCAGGTTGTAAATTGGGTAATATTTTAGTATCAGATCATGCAGCTGTATGTTTGGATATTAGCAGTGGCTTAACTCTGTTTCGAAAAGTGGTGGGGAGGCATTTCAAACTAGAGAAAGCGAGTTTTAGATGTTAATGGCCACTAAACAATACACATCTTCCGGAAGCATTTAATAATTTCTTCCAAAAAGTGGTGGGGACATGTCACACCTGTTCACCTGCAAATCATGCCTATGGATATTAGTGTCCAGGGAGTCCCACAGCATACAAAAAATGGCAATTATAACTTATTTTAAAAAATCTTCCTTTCTTATCTCAACACAGAATGTAAGATTTTTCTTTGTATTAATTCAACTGCATCAGTTAACCCTTCTTATCGGAAAAATGTAAAGCCTACATTATAGGGCTGACTATTTCGTACTCATCTAACAAAAAGCGCAAACAAATGGCAAACCAGAAACTATACAAAACTGAATTGGACAATGTAAAAAAGAGTTTTCGGTTACAACGGATCCTGTAATACTTGAAAAATAATTAATATAAGGACATCTTTAGGTCTGCTTTTAACTCAAAAAGTCAATACAAATCTTTTATTCTCGAAACAGAGACTATACGAGCACGGTAGAAAACCTGGTAAATATCTTGCTCAGCTGACTATGGATGGAACTAAACAGCAATTCATTAGTTCTATTGTTGACACAGATTGTAAACAATATTTTTATAACCTGTCAAATGACAGGCCTGTGCAGAACAAATGAACATCTTTAGTGATTTAAAAACTCTTTCACAAGCTTGGGATGGTCCAATTAGTAAGAAGCTATATGGGAGCTTGAGAGCTATACAGTGGCATATACACTTAAGTATATAAGGAGTTCCAAAGTGTCCTACTGGATCCCTTTCTAAGAATGTTGAATCACTCTTTGAGGCAGGGTTGTTCACTCAAAGAGGCTCACATTTCTTTGATTTAAAAAAAAAAGTATCCAGAGCACTGTGAATCATACAGGCCGACAGCTCTGCTTAATTCTTGCATTAGGATTAGAAGAAATGTTGCCAGTCTTAGTTTGTATGTACCAAACTGGATTAACCCTTTATAGGGCACTCATTGAAATACTTGGAAACTACAAATTTCAACCCTGGAGTGTTATTATAGGTTATTACAAGACTTTTAAACTTTTGTGACTTTTGTGAAAAAAATAATTTTTATGTTGCAAATGAAGATCAATATAGTTACCATATATGATTCCTTGCCGGTCTATGGTCACTTTTTCCCAAACAGTATATATATATTTAAAATATAAGATACATATATATTAAATATTAATAAATGCATAAAACATATATAAACTTCATAGAATATGTATTTAGGAACATTTTACTTTAATGTAGGCAATATTTTTATTTTATCCAGAAACATTTTTTATTTTATTTATGATAATTTAGGAACACAAACACACACTCAAAACAGTAAGAGTGAAGTGCAGATCTACTAAAAACAAAGAATACTGACATATAAATTGTAATTGTACCACCTGTAAGTACAGGTGGTAAATTATAGCAGTAATAAAGCTCACAGTAAAAATAACACAAATATATTTTACTATATAATATATTTTACCATTTAGGTATAGGCTAATAAAAACAGTTATAAGTTAACATTTTCCAAGATCACTGTAGAACATACAAACATGAAATGCACTATTAAATACTTTTGTCCTACGTTATAATGCATTATTAGTATAAAAAAAAACTAAGTATGGTTTACTAGATGCATCGGGCGTAGGCCTATGTCTAAATATGGACACTTAGTCATTTACCTGAAACGGGCAAATGATCAAATATGATCACACCATTTTCATGCAACGATGTTCACTCATTTCTAGAAATCCTATGCAAACAGCAACTCTCTCAATATTAAACACAACTATTTAACTATATAATGTGTGAGTTTCATTAACTTATCATTGTTCGCTTCAATGCCATTTACGTATTTGTAGGAGTAGGTAGGTGCGCAGACCCATGTTTCCCAAATTCCGGAATTACACTGAAGTTTGAAACACCCCCGTCAACTTCTTGGTCAGATGCCATGGTGTCACTATTTGTGACGTAGACTAATATCCAATGATTGACTGGGAAAAATCCCTGTGCTTACACGAGCTCACAGAGAGGCATGGAAACGCTGTTGTGATTGGTCGATTACGTTACCAAATATGGTTATTTGCCCGATAAAGGGTTAATCAAAGGAAGGAGCTCTAGTATCAATGTTAGGAGGCTTTTAGATATTATTAATATCTCACATAAAAAACTTTATATGTTAGTGCTTTCGTTAGATGCCGAAATGGCTTTTGATCGTGTTGAGTGGCCCTATTTATTTTATACCCTACAGAGATTTGGTTTTGGAGCTAACTTTTTAAGGTGCGTGTGTGCAGCTGCTTTTAAACCCTCCTCTGCTGTCACCACCAATGGCCTTATATCTAAAAGAAATGTCCTAACCAGGGGCACCAAGCAGGATTGCCCTCTCTCCACTGCTTTTTGCCCTTGTCATTGCAGAAGCGATACGATGCAATTCAATGAAAAATGGGGTCGTAATAAACAGCTGAGAACATACGATCTCACTTTATGCGGATGATGTTCTGCTACTTCTGTCCGTCCTGTCATGGTTCTGCCCTTCTTGTCTTATAAATTCTTAGAGCCTTGTGGGCGGGGCCATGACAGTGCCATGTCTCCGTGTTTATGGTATTCGTGGAAGCGCGTGGCCTGGGCGTGGTTCGCCCGTGTCACGCGCTCTCTGGTCTTTCGTCATAGTCACGCCCCCCCCGGATACTTCCGCAATCGTGCCCTTCTTGTTTATGTCTTGTTTTCATGAGCTAGTGGGCAGGACTGTGTCAGTATCATGTCTTTGTGTTTATGTTCTGTGTGGATACACACGGCTCGAGCTCGTTTGCCGTTACCGTGTGTTTCCGTGTGTTTCCGTGTCGCGCGTCCAAACCCCGCCCCCTCGTTCTCCGGTAATCTCTCCCGCAAATGTTTCTGATGATTCACACCTGTCCCCATGTCATTATCCCCTGTTTGTCTCCCCTATTTAAAGCCCTCGTGTTTATTGATGTTTTGTATCTCTCGTTTGGAATTACCCTGTCCCTGTGTGAGTCTTGCCCTTGCTCTTGCCCTTGCCCTTGCCCTTGCCCTTGCCCTTGCCCTTGCCCTTGCTCTTGCCCAGTTTCTTGAAAGCCTTATTGTTTGGATTTTTATTCTAGTTTTGTTTACTGTTTTTTTCCCCCTCATGGGAAGTTTTCTGTTCTAGCCTTTTGTGTGTTTTAGTTATTGTTATTGTCCTGTTTTTTGCCCCCACGTGGGCATTATTTATTAAAGTATTTTGTTACCCTGTACCACCTGCTTTTTTAGAGTGCAGCCTATTGGCTCTCTTTTTAAATGACATTGGGCTTGTCCAATCACACAATTCCCCGGCCTCTGCGTACGACAGAAAGATCACGGAGAAGAAACACAAAGGAGGTGCAAAGATATGAGGCCCTTCATCCAGGTGCTGCAAAATGTGTAAACTAACACAAATGTTTTATGCAGCAGCCGGTGTCATGTGACCATAAAAGCATTGGCGTGCACAGAGAGGAGATTGGGAATGAGGAGAGGGAGACGTTAGTCTCTGCCCTGCGGTAAGCAGAACTGCTTTCAAAACAGTGATAGCGCTTGATAAAACTGTGTGATAGACAATCTACCTGTTTGCCAAATTATGTGCGAACAATACATTTTTCTGTGTATCATGGGTGCAGAGCTGTGTGAAGTACGTTTGTCGTTGTGCTTGTTCATGTCTGATGTTAACTGCTGGCGCACCACTATTTATTTTAGTTTTTATTTAGTTTTTAGATGAATCGGCTGCATTGAGTCTATTTATCTAGAGCCTTTTGATCTGCGCAAAGTGGGAAAACGTGGAAGTCTAATTCTACTATTTAAATATGTAATCTGCTTGTTCTGCGTGTGTGAGTGAATGAGTGGCACAGTTTAACATGTTGATTTGTCTGTATTTCACTATACAAGGACATGAACTTCATCCACAGAGCTGTTCTGAGTTTATTTTATGAGTGTTTGAGTGAAGCTACGTCAAACACAATGAAACTCAAGCATCCCTGCACCAACCCATCAAAGTAAAAGTCTGGTTAATTTCAACCAGATGAAAGAAATCATTTACTTGTAGTAAATGTATTAACTGTAGTAAACAATATAGTATACTTTAATATTTACTATAGTAAGGTTCAAAAATACTATAGTACATAAGAGTTTTACTGTAGTATACTACAGTGTTTTTATTTTATGGACAAATGTATTACTATTGTATTGTATTACTTTACTGTGCCGTTCCATATACTTTCAGTTCACTGCTCAATGCAGCTATAAACAGGTGCCTTGGTGACATCACACATAATACACCCATGTGTCTGACAAATACCGATTCTATACAATCATGATTTTCCTCCTTGAACTACTGACACAGGATTTAACCTCTGGAATATCCGGGGCATTACAAAGCTTATTGATATGTTTCAATGTTCTACACTTCTCTCGTTTGAACAGTTGTCTAAAAGATATAACCTTCCTATGCAGAACTTTAGGTACTAGTGATGGCCGGTTTGCGAACGAATCGTTCTTTTCCGTGAACTGTCGATCCGGTTCACCAAATTGGACTAAATCGTTCTAAACGGTTCGCATCTCCACTAAGCACTTAACTACAATTTTTTGAATTATTCATTTTCTGGCGTGTCTGACAGTCCCTCTGACTCTAAATAAACAATTTTATTATTCATTTAGTCCAATTGTATTGAACTGATCTGGTGTGAAGGGAGAACTGATGAGCACATGCAGCTGATACTGAGCGGTTCTCGAGTCAAGAATCCTAACCGAGAGAGCTGTTTCCTTCGGACACGTCTGATTGAGAACCGATGAGCCGATGATACTGCACATGCGTGTAACTTTTAAAGCAGATAAAAAGCTTGTAAGACAATACTTTCATTGAACATCAGAACTGTGACATAAAACACATTAGACATGACTTAATTGCGCATTATCACTGTATGTGTACACCGATCTGCACGCTGTTTACTTGCATGCCACTGCTAGAGCGGTTCTCTAGTCAAGAACCGGTTGCAACAATTTTCTGGTCAGCAGTACACTCACTGAAACGGGATTTCGGACACGACCAATTTGAGAACCGATGAGTTGATGACACTGAGCATGCGTGATTCATTGTGATGCTGCTGAACAGTATGTACAACTGCTGTACTAATCTTACTAGTGCACGTGAACCGAGGACTTAAATAAAGTGAAGCAATCTGGCAAAACGTAAGTTTTATTTAATTATTAGGACGTAAAAGAACCGATGAATCTGTCTTTTGAACCGGTTCATTGAAACCAACTGTCCGATTGAACCGATTTGCGGAAAAGAACTGGACTTCCATCACTATTAGGTACTTGCAGCTAAGAGACCGTATTAATAAAAATACCACTCTACTAACTCTATTTGCCTGAAATAGAGAAAATATTGCTTACAAGTTATAGAAAATATCACATTTTTATGCTATATTGAGTTTGACCTTAGACAAACTTGGGAAAATGATCTAGCAACAGGAAAATACATTTCCAAGTGTATTTATGTGTGTAACAGAGCATAGGCTATTCAATTAAAAAATAATTAATTGTCTAAACATTACCCCATTATATACGAAATAAGATGAATTCATGATTGTCCCCTCTCAAAATGTAAAACATCAGTTGGTACTTATATTCACTGTATATGGTCTTGTCACAGAATTCAGTTATATTGGAAAAAATATATATATACCACATAAGCAACATTCTGGACACAACTCTAGATTTTAGGCCTGCCCACCACATGTATCCGGGATACATATCACCAGCGACTCATCCCAATGGAGTATCTAACATGTACAGTCAGCTGTACATGTTAGATACTCAGAATACTGCATTCTTCTATGGATGTATTTCATCAGATATAGACAACCTACTTGGATTATGTTTCTCCCACTTTGGACAACTGCCTTAACAAACAAAAATAACAACTATATTCAAACACTTCCTGGTTTGATGTTAGATTCCAGCGTGCCCTCCCGAGAGCCGCATGATGTATGCATGTGTGATGACCATACATCTGACGACAGCATTGCTTGATGCATGCACGTTCTGAACATGGAGCGCACGCTGGAAACTGAGGCTGCGTTCAGGTTCACTTTTAGACAGACCCTCGCAAACTTCCCTAAGCACTTTCCCTCGGGGGAATCCCCGCCGCCATTTTGAAGTGCGTTCCACTTTACGAATTGAACGAGGAAAGTTTATATGGACAGACCCTTGTTCCCTCGACTTTGACAGAGGGAGCAAGTCTACTTCATATGTACACTTCAAGCAGTTTGACATCCCACAATTAAACTTGATTGTGACGTCACAGCAGATCGCTCAACTGTAGTGTATGGTGTATTCGTTTTTTTGTGAATTAAATGCATAATAGTGTAGGCTAAATTACATTATTTATTGCGTAATACTTGTAGCTAGATTAGCCTATGTTTATTGTCAAAGTTTATACTATTGATGTTGTGATTGGGTAATTTTATTGTTCTCCAATAGCTTGCAGTGATTAGATCAGTGACATATATATATATATATATATATATATATATTCTACAACAACTTATATGTATATAGAATGGTCCATAAAACAAATTCATAAGTGAATAGGAGTTTATTTAATAATTCAGCTTCAAAGTGAATACTAAGTGATCGTGGCAGTCGTGGCCCAGTGGTTAGAGAGTTGGACTCATGACCAGAAGATTGCTGGTTCGATTCTCAGGGCTGGCGGGTAACGGCTGAGGTGCCCTTGAGCAAGGCACCTAACCCCCACTTGCTTACTATACAAAATGTATAGTACAATGTAATGTAAGTCGCTTTGGATAAAAGCGTCTGCCAAATACGTAAATGTAAATGTAAATGCATTACTTTGCAATAGGGATGCACTGAAGTGAAACACATGGGTTCTTGCATTTCTTCTGTTTATATAGCCAATTTTTTCACTATTGCATAAACTGAATGGTCAAAATGTTATTTTTATATTTTGTCTTGCTTTTAAATATAATACAATATAACTTAAAATAAAATTGAGCCCTCTCTCTTCTCGAATAGCCTGACTAATGTACTCTGTACACCTACAACAAAACAGTTCATTAAAAAGTGTTTTTTAACATTATAAGCCAAAAATACGAATAAACGAAAACTGTTAGATTTAAATGTGCTACACTGCAAAATGATTTAAAGAAAAAACATCCATGCAAGGAATGCTGACTGACGCTGACAGACAATCATTTCAGTTCACCTCTCTCCTCCAAACTCCGCCCACAAAGCAGACCTCTCAGAAGGCGCATTCATGGCAAGGATGCACAGAACAAACACTGACAAGTACAAGGACCTGTGTGCATGCACGTGATCACTGTATGATGTCAGAGGATGTCGCGAGCAGAGGGGCTACTGTCAGACCGCCTGCTCCCATCTGAAGTACACCAAAGTTACCGACCGGTAAATACCCTTTCATTCGTAAAGTGACTGCCACGCCGCGGGTCCTATGTCATGTCTTTCTTTGACATTTTAAAATGCTTCTACACACTGCCGACATGTTTGCTGCATTAATAAAGCGTGCGCATCTCTCTCTCCGCAATGGTTGTTTCTTCATCGCATCAGACGTCATGTTCGGTAAATGTATTTGGCTATTCCGCTTATTCCACGAACATGCTTATTTTGCTATTTTCGGTTGCAAACATTCGGTGCATCCCTACTTTGCAAGACATCAGGCTCGACTTAAACAATAATTTCCTAACCCTGAAAAACAAAATAACAAACAATTTATTCCCAAGTTTAGTAAATTATTTATTAAACCAAATTTCTGAATTCTTTCCGTTGTCTTTTTCATTGTTTGCTTGTTTATCCGCGCTGCGTACAGAGCACGTTGCTAGCGTATGATGTCACACACTGCGCCCAGCACAGCCGCGGCATAAAAGCGTTTAAGTGCCGGTGTCTTCATAAACTTACATCGGCCAGCAGATCGGGGCAATTGTCGCTGATACCCGATCTAGAATTTTATAACGTATCGACGCCAGTACCCGATACAAATATCGGATTGGAGCATCCCTACAGCAAACTCGTAAGAATTAAATAGGGGCACACTAACAAGGGATAATTACACAGGGCAGATGCAGGGCAGGATAACATCCTGAAGATTGGAGAATTGAGACGAAACCAAGGGGGCGGGGCTAAGACACGCAACATAAAAACATATGGCAAAAGGCAAACGAGCCAGAGCCGTGTGTTCCCACACAAAATGTAAACACAAATACATTATACTGTCAGAATACTGTCCACACAAATCAAGGACTTTGACAAGGAGGACAGGACCGCGACAGTATCCGGGGGCGTGGTCTAGACGCATGACGAGGGGATGCATGACGCAGACGAGCACCCAGGCTATGCGTTTTGCACACATAACATAAACACGAAGACCCGGTTCTAACCGGTCCTACTCGCACCCGCCCCGAGCGGGCGTCGAACCGGGTCGGTCCGGCATGGGAGTCGGGCGCTCTAACGAGGAGGCTAAAGGCCGCAGTCTCTAGCGTCTGTCGCTAGAGCACCTCTTGAGGTCGGAGAGTGAGGTTTACACTGCACAGCTCTTCACTAGCTGGCCTCCGTTACACCGGCACTGTCAAGATCCTGCCCACAGGACTTTACTAGGAATTTACTAGGCAAGAAGGGCAGGACCATGACAAAGTTATAAACACACAAGTGACGTGTGGCCAAGTATGGTGTCCCATACTCTGAATTTGTGTTCTGCATTTCACCCATCCAAGTGCACACACACAGTAGTGAAACACAGGTATAATATATAATGCAGATTATAAAGAGAGAGAGAGAGAGAGAGAGAGAGAAATTAAGTTCATGTGTTAGTAATGCTTAAAATATAACATTTTAAATAGAAAACTAAATTTTAAATATGGTGTCAGCAGCCCCCTGGTGAGCAAAAAGAATGCAAACAGAAATAAAAAACAACAAAGAGATAACTTGGTAGATACTATTTTTAAGATAATCTAATTTTAAGGACTTGTCTGGTTGCCGGCTCTGACTTTCTGCTCCAACATCTGGTCGGGGTATGGTCTGAATCCCGCTCACTATGGTAACCTCGGAACAGTGAGAATAGACAAACTGAGAACAGAATACCATTCCACACCCTTTGATGCAATAAGTACATTCCTGGTTCTGGTTGATCTAATTAATGCAGCCTAACAATCCCATAGTGCATGATAGGTTAAATAAATGCATTTTTTCTAGATTTAATTTGACAGAGTTTGTCAGAGACCTTCTCTCTGTTTTTGTTTTATTATTGGTGAGTTACAGTTTAATAAGTTATAAGTTATGGACTGGTAGTGTGAATAATGTGAATAAAATATAGGAAATATATGGTAAAATGTAGGATTATGCAGGTAAAATGTGTAAATATGTCTTGGCACATGACTTGACTAAATAAAAGATCAACTGGAGATCAGCGTGAAAAATGATGCCCTCTGCTACAACAGTCCTTCAGATGAAGACGAATTTGCATCCATGAACACAGGGTGCCTTTCATGTTCTGGAGGTATGGATCTGTTACACTTCTTTCCACAAGTCAAGTCTTTGTCTCAGTAAAAACAGCCATCCCTGCATCTGTAGCCTGTGAGAGACTTTTTAGTCACGCAAGACTCCTGCTCTCAGATTAATGATCAAGATTGCATTGTAAATGCAAGAAGAAAGAATATATGACCAAATAAACATTCACATACTCAAGTGCAAACACATAAACAAGTTCATACACAAACATAATAACAAACACACTCTGCACACACACCTTCTCTTTTGTTCTCTGTTAGCTTATTTAAAGGCAAGGTGGGTGATCAGAAACATTTTTTGTCATGCTGGTTGGAAATCTCTTTACATCCTGGTAGCAATCAAGAAGTATTGATCATTCCTTCAGCTGAGCCACCTGCATTGTGATCTGGTGAGTGTGAAGGCCATTGGAGTACAGTGAGCTCATTAATATGTTCAAGAAACCAGTTTAAGATCATTTAAGCTTTGTGACACAGTCTATAATCCTGCTGGAATCAGAAGATTGGTATACTGTGGTCTTGAAGAGATGGAAATGGTCAGCAACAATCCTCAGGTAGTCTGTGGCATTTAAATGATGCTCAATTGTTTGCTCATTTTTTTGTGTCCCTACGGTTTAATCTAATTTAAAAGTGTTTAAATTTCAAAATAAATTGCAGATTACTTGCATACATTCTCTTTTCTGAGGACAAGTTGTAGAATGTCTGGTTTTAAATCATTTTGAGAGAATATTTGGGGAATGATTGCAAAAATGTCTATGAGGTGTAACTGTAAAAACTTGATACAAAAAAATTCATCTTATTGAATTCATTCAGGCAAGGTGAAATTCTAATTTAAACACAATTTCAGATAGCACAATCCTACATTATTCCTATGTAATAGTAAATAAAAGTAACGAAACACCATTGTTCTGAATATTAGAAATAATTTGGGGAATCAGGTGAAATTCATGAAGTGTCAGGGTGGTGTAACCAGCATTTAAGGAGCAATTATGTTAATATTGTGCAAGAAGACATACAAGAGGAAATCACAGAGAAGAACCCCTGGTGACTCTAACCACTGAGTGCAAAGGTTAGTAACTCTTTTTAAATGTAAAATAATTTGACATTTTTAGGGTGTGGCCAGGTATTCTTAGGTATGCATGTCAAATGGTATGACCCCAGATATACATTGATAATTTACCATTATTATAAAAATGAGTATTAACTTTAAAAATTTCATTTGAAATCTTCCCATCACGGTCATATGTGATTAGATAGTTGTCAATTTATGCCTGTCAAATAGTGTGACCGGTTACACCCTTTGACTTCTATCACAAATCTTTTTGTTAGGGGACCATTTAGTCAAATATCATGAGATTATGATGCTAATTAAATATGGTTAATAAACTAAACTACTATTTGGAACTATTTTTAAGTGTTTAATGTTATATTGTTTTGAGAAAGTGGTGCTTTATCCACAACTGTAGTGTTAAAGATCTTTAAGTTTAGGATAAAATAATTATGTTGCACAACATTAGTGTTTTTAAAAAGTTCAACATACATTCAGTGATTAAAGAAATGTTCACCAAAGATTACAATTCATCACTTGTACTTCATCAGTTATAAGGTTCTATATGCATTCTGAGCAGTTCTGAGATATTGAGCTTCAAGGTTTTTGCATTCCATTTGACTTTGCATTCTATAACTCCCAAAATGTATAAAACATGAAGAAAAACATCACAAACTATAAATAAGTTGTCACAGAATTAAAATAAGAATATAACTGAAATTTGACAAAAATATCAGTTAGAGCATTATACACTATATTGCCAAAAGTATTGGGTCACCCTATCTAATAAACAGGTTTAATGACTTTAGTAATTTCCATGAGTAGAAATCTTAATGCTGCAGCATATCATGATAGTCTATGGAATTGTGTGCTTCTAATTTAATAGCAGCAGTTTAGGAAGGGCCCTTTTCTACTCCATCATGTCAATGCCCCTGTGTATGAGACAAGGATCAGAAAGAAATAATTGATTCAGTCAGTGTGGAAGAACTTGACTGGTCTGCATAAAACCAAGTCCTGAACTCAGCTGAACACATTTGGTGTGACTTTAAATGCAGTCTTTGAGCCTTTCAGTCTTTCAAAAGCCCTTTTCCTGTCCCAAAATGATGACTCCTGTATACAAGTCATTGGTGTTTGCTGATGAGTTCTTTGCTTAAAGTCTGCATTTAAAATGAGACCAAAAGTGTTCAGCTGGGTTCAGGACTTGGCTTTATGCAGACCAGTTAAGTTCTTCCACACTGACTTTTTTTTTTAACCTGGCCTCATCCACCTGACCTCCTGTTCTACCACAGGTGTGACGTGCTGCATGTAATATCTGAGCCAGAACCTTTGAACTTGTGTCATTCAAAACTCACAACTGAGGACTGGAAGCAGTTCAAAGTACACACAACCTGAATTTTTTTTCTCAATTTTTGAACACATGATTTTACCCTGATTTGTTGTTGGCAGATTTTTTTCAGCACTTAAAAAATAAAATCACATCAGCTGAAATTATTGCCTGTCATGCTTAATATTCAGTGTTAATTTATTCAATACACACTGGCCTTTGGCTGTAGGAACAACATAGTCAGGTGGTGTAACCGGTTTGTGTAAGATGGTGTAACCAGTTTTTTAAACCAAAATATAATTATATACAGGAACATTGATGTGGAATAAAATAAAGTCATCTACTTAAGTGTATTAATATGTGTTTTAGCCATTTTTACATAATTTGCAGTTTTTTCTCGATGTTGGCAGAACAACATTCCAAAGAGCTGCGTGACCTCGGTCTGCTCCGGAGGATTACATCATCACCGACCCCCACTGCTGCATCTTGCCCACAGTGGAGGCGCCACAAGCGGCGTGAGAGAAAGCAGAAGAGGGGTAAGCGTGGAGGTATCCGGGCTAGGCTAGCGGCTAACCCACACCAGCCAGCTATCCCCACCATCGTACTGGCTAACGTGGAAAATAAACTGGACTACATCCGACTACTACGCTCAACTCAAAGGACTGTAAGAGACTGTTGTGTTTTTGTGTTCACGGAATCATGGCTTTTCTCATCTCGGCTGGAGACTTTACCACGCAGACCTGAACATTGTGTTCCCAAAAATACACCAACACATAGACTTTCCAACTCAGGGGAATAACATACTGGACTTTGTTTACACCACCAAGAAAGGATCCTACAAAGCCCTCCCCCTCACCCATCTTGGCGCCTCAGACCACATCACTGTCATGCTAATGCCTGCATACAGACCGCTCATTAAAGTCACCAAACCAGTTTACAAACCGATACAAGTGTGGCCAGAAGGCTCATCAGAGGTACTTCAAGACTGCTTTAACACCACTGACTGGGATATGTTCAAGCAGGCTGCCACATACAACAACACCACAGACCTCCAGGAGTACACAGAGACTGTCACTGCCTACATCAACAAGTGCATTGATGATGACCACAAAGACCATCACTGTGCGGGCCAAGCAGACACCGTGGATGACAGGGGAAGTCTACCGTCTCCTCAAGGCTCGGAATGCTGCCTTCAGAGCAGGAGATGAGGTGAGCCTTAAGACAGCTAGGGCCAATCTATCCCATGGCATCAGAGAGGCCAAGAGACAGTACTCCAGGAGGATATCCATCGTTTCAGTGACAGCAGAGACACTTGGAGTCTGTGGCAGGGTATTCAGACCATTACAGACTACAAGCCCCCACCACAGACCTGTGACAACAACATCTCCCTGCTAAATGAGTTGAACGCCTTCTTTGCTCGTTTTGAGGCACAAAACGACACCACTGCACAGAAGACTCCACCACCTTCTGGTGTCCAGGTGATGATGCTGTCCCCAGACAGTGTGAGAAGATCACTCGGCAGGATCAATGCACGGAAAGCTCCGGGTTCTGACAACATTCCTGGACATGTGCTGAGAGACTGTGCAGCAGAACTCACTGATGTCTTCACTGACATTTTCAACATCTCGCTGAGTCAGGCTGTTGTCCCCACATGCTTCAAAGCCACCACCATCATCCCAGTCCCAAAGAAGTCATCTCCATCTTGCTTCAACGACTACCGTCCAGTTGCACTTACTCCCATTCACATGAAGTGCTTTGAACGGCTGGTCATGCACAACATCAAGTCTGCCCCCCCCCCCTCTCTGGACCCCTTCCAGTTTGCATATCAGTCCAAGCGTTCGACCGATGACTCCATCGCCACTACTCTCCATGCTGCACTCACTCACCTGGACAAAAAAGACTCTTTCGTCAGAATGCTGTTCACAGACTTCAGTTCAGCATTCAACACACTCATCCCTCAACAGCTCACTCACAAACTGTTCCAGCTGGGTTTAAACAGTTCGCTGTGCAACTGGCTGTTGGACTTTTTGACTGGGAGACCTCAGGCAATACGGGTCGCCAGCAACACATCCAGCACTATCACACTGAACACAGGGGGCCCCCAAGGATGTGTACTTAGCCCCCTCCTCTACACCCTGCTGACCCACGACTGCACACCATCACACGACTCCAACCTCTTCATCAAGTTTGCGGATGACACGACTGTAATGGGTCTCATTAGCAACAGAGATGAGACAAACTACAGGAGTGAGGTGAGCCACTTTGCCAGGTGGTGCAGTGACGACAATCTCTCTCTGAACGTGGAGAAGACGAAGGAGATTGTTGTCGACTTCAGGAGAGCGCACACTCAGCATGCTCCTCTCACTCTCAATGGTGCGACTGTAGAGAGGGTGAGCAGCACCAAGTTCCTGGGTGTGCACATCACTGAGGACCTCTCCTGGACCAACAACACCACAGCACTGGCCAAGAAAGCACAACAGCGCCTCTACTTTCTCCGGAAACTGAGAAGAGCCAGAGCCCCAACCTCATCATGCGCACCTTCTCAGAGGCACCATCGAGAGCATTCTGACCAGCTGCATCACTGTGTGGTATGGCGCAAGAGCCTCCAACGCATAGTGAGAGCTGCTGAGAAGATCATTGGTGTCTCTCTCCCCTCCCTCCAGGACATTTATGGAACCCGTCTCACCCGCAGAGCCCTCTGCATTGCAGGTGATCCCACCCACCCGTCACACAGCTTCTTCCACAGTCCAATGTTCTATAAAGTGACAAGTGCGGGACAGATCATAATGTGGGAAGGGGTGGATGGGTTTAGTGTTCAGAGGTACGTGTGGCAAGGGAGGGGAGGTAAGGCAGGGTTGGAAGCAGTGCTTTCAGTGGGCCGGTACGCACCAGTACTCAGTACCGCCACTTCCAAATATAGCTCTTGAGCGTACCGCCACTTCTCCGTGCGCCCAGAACGTGCTTTTAGCGTACCGGTACGCTCATTTGGACATCTGTAGAGGTTTTAATCCTTTGCCTGCGAAAGCGCCCTTCACAATGCACGCTTCCTAATTCGTCCCACCGAGAGCAGAGACTACATTACCCATACACCCTTGAGTTTTACAAGTGAAAAGCGCATGTGTCGCTTTTGCCGCTGTCAGTGTCAACAACTCAACGTGGCCGGAGAGGGTGTGTGAAACGCGCACACTCGGCTCGGTAAAAATACAAATACAGTGAACAACACTTAATATGCTCTCCTGGCTTCAGACTCTGAGTACTAAAAGAACACGGTCAGAATCAGATGACTCGCTGGCTGACACCCCACCAAGCCAGAATGATATCGCTGCAGGTCAGACGCAAGCTAATGAAAGCAGCACTTGTGCCGCGGTCGAGAACGAGGACGAGAATGACATCACTTCTACTGATGACAATAGCCGCGTTAGCGATCATGAGTGGCCAGAATGTTGGTCCCAAGCACAAGTCCAGTATTTCTCCACAAATTACAAGTGGCTGATGAGCAGAAATCAAAAGTTGGGTTGTAATGTGTGTAGTCAAGTTTGTGCTCGCGTGGACATGCAGCAAGTCAGAGAGTGTCGCAGGAGTGGAGTGGGTGCTTAATCTCGTGTTTTGGAAGGGACAAGGCTACACAACAAAACTCACTACGAAAGAAAATAAAAGAGCACAGAGACTCAATTTATCACAAGAAAGCAGTTGAAATAAAAGAGAAGGCAACACAAAATACAATGCAAAAACACATTGAAGATATGAGAAAGGCTGAATATGCTTCAACTTGCAATGTGTTTTGGAATTTTATAAGATTGGCAAGCATGGGCGTCCCTTTACAGACATGCCAATAGATGTCCAGTTGCAAGTCTTAAATGGGGTCAAGATGGGCAGAGTTTTGCACTCTAATAACTCATGTGCAAATATACTGGATCACATTGCAGCTGAAATGAAAAAGAAAGTATTCAATGACATAGTGATGAATGAAAGAAAATTGTGTGTGCTCATTGATGAATCCACTACAATAAGTGGAAAGTCTGTGCTTGTCGTGTGCTTGCGGTCAGCTATTTCTAGTGAACAGCCAGACACAATATTTTTTGAACTGATTGAGCTGCAGGGGACCACAGCAAAGGACATCACTGAAGCACTGTTAGGATGTCTTCATAACAATGGCTTTGACCCTCACTACCTACAGGAACATTTGTTGGCATTTGCTTGTGATGGAGCCTCAGTGATGCTTGGGAGGAAAGCAGGAGTTGCTGTGCAGCTTTGTTCCAAATTCCCCTACCTGTTTGTCTGGCATTGTTCCAATCACAGACTGGAACTGGCAGTTTGTGATGTTTTGAAGGAGGTAGGAGGAATCAACCACTTTAAAATATTTTTAGATCAGCTTTACTCCCTCTACCACGCATCCCCCAAAAACCAAAGGGAGTTAACCGAGAGTGCTCACAATGTTGGACAGCGTCTCCTTGTGATAGGCCGTGTTTTATCAGTGCATTGGGTTGCTTCAAGTGACAGAACAGTGAAAGCAGTATGGGAGAACTACCAAGCTCTGCAGGTACACGTTACAAGTGCTGCTGCTAACACCAGCAGGGATTCAAGAGGGAGAGCAAAATACAAAGGACTCAATGATGTTCTCACTACTGTTTCTTTTGTGGTCAATCTTGGCATCATGTATGACGCTCTCACAAAACTCAGTGACCTCTCAAGAATGCTCCAGAGACGGGACATGACTTTGGATCAAGCCGACAGGCAGCTGGACCGACAAATCCAGGTGTTTGAGTCAATGGTATCCACACCTGGTCCCTACACACAAACTTCATCTTCAAAAAATCTTCAGAAATGTATGCCTGCATGAAAATGAGAGGGTTATAAAAATCAACCCTGGGCAATTTTTCCGTAGCCTGGCTGAAAATGTTAAGTGCAGGATGACTCCAACAACTTCCTCACATGTCAGTAGAACCTCATCTGACAAGACAGATAGTCACCTCCTCTCAGACATCAAGGGCCTCCAATCTGACTCATGGCCTGCATCTCTAGATATTCAATATGGAGATGCAGCGGTCAGACGTTTATGTCAGAGATTCAAAGTTGGGGAGAGGGAAAGTGTCCTAGGATTTAAGGAGTATAAAGACCTAAAAGCTTCCAAGACACCAGAAGCCCTGAAGCCTCTTCTTAAAGCTGTCCACACCATTGCAGTATCAACAAGTGAATGCGAGCGAGCTTTCAGCTCAATGAATGATACTTTGACAGATAAAAGAAACTCTCTCGACATCAAAAGGCTTTCAAATCTGATCTTCCTGAAATGCAACGGACCACCCTTGGATCAGTTTAATGCACAAACATATGTGCAGACATGGCTGGCACTAGGGAGGAGAAGTGCAGCATCCACAAACTGTGAAGCCCAAAGTGCAAGGAAAGTGGAGCCCAAAACGTGCTGGAGCCTTTTCTAGGTAAAATTATTTGTACAGTACTTCTTATTTTTCATTTGATGTACTGTGATTGTATTTTGCTGAATCTGCTTTTGTTTATTTTTCAGGGGTAAAGAAATTAACCATCTTCAAGACTTCAAGACAATGTTTATGTTCTACTGTTCTATCGTTATGTTATGTTTTATAATTTATTTTATGTACATTTTGTTAAAAAAATTTCAATACCCTTTTGCACATTTTATTTATGTTCAGTAGCTCTTTCTAGCTCAATCAAATCCACAAACTAATAAAAGGATTTATTATTTTTTATAAGGTCGTCTGTTGACTGCTGTATATAAAACCCCTTCAATATAGTTGTTGTTACCTCAGGGGATGAGGGGAGTCATCAAAAAAAAAAAATATATATATATATATATAGGCTATAATAGAGTACCGGCACCTCTTTTGGGCCACTTAAAGCACTGGTCGGAAGGGAGTTTAGCTTCCTGACTGCCTGGTGGATGAAGCTCTCCTTCAGTCTGCTGGTTCTGGCCTGGAGACTCCGCAGTCTCCTCCCTGATGACAGATCATAATCTGTCCCGCACTTGTCACTTTATGGAACATTGGACTGCTCACCACCTCTTCAGTATTGGTCTGAGCCTCCTAAACTACCTCTTAAGTCAGTTAAACAAGCCTGCTCTCTTTGACACTTTAATCAGTCTGATAAGCTTTTTTGCACTACATTACATCTGCACTGTTGTTTATTTCAATCTGCACTGTTGTTATTTTAATCTGCACTGTTGTTTATTTCATCTGCACTGTTGTTTATTTAAATCTGCACTGTTGTTTATTTCATCTGCACTGTTTATTATCATCTGCACTGTTATTTATTTCATCTGCACTGCTGTTTATTTCACTGGTTTGCACATTTATATTCCATTGCTTGTAATTTTGTATTGTGTATATATAGATTCTGTATTTATTTTTTTTGATATATGTTTATTCTGTGTTATCTGTATGCACCTATGGGTCTGAGAGTAACGCAATTTAAATCCTCTATTTGTATGTACTGTACATGTGGCAGAATTGACAATAAAGGTGACTTTGACTTCTGTTCAACGAAACAGAGGAGGAAGAGCTGATGACGTCAGGGATGGTATTGATAGACCAATCAGCAGAAAGGGGCGTTTCATACCGTTCACATGTGTAAAACGAGATTTTTTTTAATCCGTTTTCTAATCCTCAATACAAAAACGAAAAAACGAGCCGAATTCTGGTTTTTCATTTTTTTTGAATGAACGAAAAACAAAAGTTTGCTGTTTTCTCATTTCTGTTTGTTCAGTTTCAAATAGAAAATCAAATGAATAAAACGTACACGGACCCTATTAGCCCCGCCCGGTTCGTAAGCCCCAGCGTGCACTGGCAAGTGGAAATGCGGCAAATGAATGAAAATAAGACAGTACTTTCGCGAGATGGACGTATGTGCATTCAGTGGCGTAACTTTATTTTGAAAAGTTATGGGGACATGCACGCATTTTAATATTTCAATAAAAGAAAGACATGCACGCATTTCCAACGGGACTTCGCAGCTCTCTGTCTTCCGCAAATATAACTTAAGCGCGAGCAACAGGAGATTGTGAGAAAGCGGCGCATCCTGAGATTTCCACGAGTTTTAGATGTTAATGAGCACTAAACAATACACAGCTTCTGCAGAGCATTTTACATGTTACATGAACTGAAGCAAACGTGCCAGTTAAGGAGACATACAAAATGTGCAGAGCAGTGGGTCCCCAGCAACAAGGTTGAGAACCACTGATGTAAACTCCAATGCCATGACAAGATGCAGATTTTTTATTTTCTTATTGTTTCCATTATTTTATTCACTTTGAATTCAAGTGTTAAATGCTCTGCAGTACACTTTGTCATTTTAGTATGTTAAGTTCTACTTCTGTAGTTATTTTGGTGAAAGTAACTCAAAAGTAATACAGCAGTCATGTAACGTATTACAATTCCGAGACAGTAAATTTTAATTTTGGAAGTAACTTGCACCACACTGGTTATTACAGAGAAGCACATATATAGGAAAGAGAAACACAGGTAACATATTATACAAACTATAAATTCCTATATGGAGTATTAAATGAATTAAATAAATTATGCAGAATGATTACATTCAATGATTACAAGTGATATTAATAAATACAAAAACTTTAAATTCTAGACCTGATGTGAGCTGCCTCCGGGATCGAGCAAATAGTGCAAAACAATATGCAAACAGTGGCGAGGAACCCAAAACTCCAGTGGAGAAAAAAAACCTAGGGAGAACCCAGACCCAACCAGGGGAACCAGTTCCCCTTTGGCAAAAACTGCAGCATCTCTTCAAGTTCAACAGTGCTTGCACAACTAGGCTAAAATAAAATAAAATGGTAGATGGATGTATGATTATCATTAACATTCCAGTAGCTAATTGCAGATGCAGTTTTGTAGTGAGGATTTGACGGGTTTGCCGCTTCGCTCTTTCAGCTGTACCATCTGGTCTGGGTACGGACTGCATCCTGCTCACTATAGTAACCTCGGAACATTGAGAAAAGACAACTGAGAGCAAAATACTGTTTAACACTCTTGAATGTGCATCAGCTGTTATAGGAAGTGTCCCTGGCTCTGGTTGATCTAACTAATGCAGCCTAATAATCCATTAGAGCAGTGGTTCTCAACCCTGGTCCCCGGGCCCCCCTAATTGGAGTCAGGTTGTAGCACATCTGGAATCTCGTTAAGATAATACGTTTGGCGGTGTGGACTACAGTTACTTTGACTGATAAAAACCCCTCAAACATTTGGAGTTTACTCTGCACAAAAAGAGGACACGCTTATGTGAGCCATGCCTTGCCAAAAAAGAGCTTTCAGAGGGCCTACGATCAAGAATTGTTGATTTACATGAAGCTGGAAAGGGTTACAAAGTTATTTCAAAGACTTGAGAAATTCACCTGTCTACAGTTAGGCAAACAATCTACAAATGGAGACACTTTGGGACTGTTGCTACTCTACCAAGAAGTGGGCGCCCAGTCAAAATGACACCAAAAGCACAATGAAGACTCATCAATGAGGTAAAGAAACAACCCCGAATGACAGCCAAAGATTTGAAGGCATCATTGGAACTTGCTAACATCTCTGTTCATGAGTCTACAATACGTAAAACACTGAACAAGCAGGGTATCCATGGCCAGGAAGCCACTGCTTACTAAGAAGAACATTGCTGCATGCCTGAAGTTTGCAAAAGAGCACATTGACATTGAGCACAGCGGTATTGGCAAAATGTTTTGTGGACTGATGAAACTAAGACTAGACTTCAAAATAAAAGTTTGTGCTTCCATAATATATGTCTGTGTACTGTGCATATGAATTTTGTATTTATAAACACAAACACATACATGTAGGCCTATATATATTTTGAAAATATTTCGATGTATTTATTTATATTTACCAAGAATTGAAATTATATTTAAATGTTTATATTTAATATGAATACAAAATTAATATGCACAGTACACAGACATATATTATGTAAACACAAACTTTTTTTCTGGATGCGATTAATCGCGATTAATTGTTTGACAGCTCTAACTAAGATTTTACTATTTGGAAAAAAACACACAGCACTACATCTGGCGTAGAAAGGGCACGGCATATCATCATTAAAACATCATCCCAACTGTAAAGTATGGTGGAGGAAACATCATGATTTGGGCCTGCTTTGCTGCATCAGGGCCTGGCCAGCTTGGAATCATTGAGGGGAAGATGAATTCCCAAGTATATCAGACAATTCTTCAGGATAATGTCAGAATGTCTGTACGTCAGCTGAAACCGTGTAGAAGGTGGGTAATGCAACAGGACAACGACCCAAAACACCGGAGCAAGTCCACAAAAGAATGGCTTCAGAAAAACAAAATCCGCCTTTTGGAGTGGCCAAGTCAGAGCCAAGACCTCAACCCAATAGAGATACCAGAGGAAACAAAACTTTGGACCATGTCTATACAAACATGGCTGAAGCTTACGCAGTGACCCCCCTCCCCCACCTGGGACAGTCAGATCACCTTTCTTTGTTCCTCACCCCCAAGTATTCACCCCTCATCAATCGTGTGAAGCCATCAGTGAGGACCATCAAAGTGTGGCCTGCGGGGGCAGACTCCACACTCCAGGACAGGTTCCAACACACAGACTGGAGTATGTTTGCTTCTCAGGCCACCTGTGGCTTTCATACGGACATAGATAGCTACACCTCCTCTGTACTGGATTACATCAACATCACCATAGACAGTGTTACAACCCAGAAGCAGATCACTACATACCCAAATCAGAAGCCATGGATGAACAAGGAAGTGCGCCTCCTGTTGAAGTCACGCAATACTGCCTTCAGCTCAGGTGATGCACAGGCCTACAGCACTTCCAGGGCAAATCTGAAGAGGGGCATCAAAAAGGCCAAGCACTGCTACAAACTAAAGCTAGAGGAGCACTTTTCCAACTCTGATCCTCGACGCATGTGGCAAGGCATCCAGGCCATCAGCGACTACAAACCCAGCCACTCCACCCCCGTAGCAACAGATGCTGTCTTCCTAAACGAGCTTAATGACTTTTATGCTCGCTTCGAGAGAGACAATAAGGAAACTGCCACCAAGCTCACACTCTTAGATGACCACCCGACCATCACACTCACCTCCTCAGATGTCTACACGGCACTGAGCCGGATCAACGCACGAAAGGCTGCTGGACCAGATGGCATCCCCGGTCGTGTACTTAGGGCATGTGCAGAGCAACTCGCTGGGGTCTTTACGGATATTTTCAACCTGTCCCTCGCCCAAGCAGCTGTGCCAGCATGCTTTAAATCCACCTCCATTGTGCCAGTGCCGAAACACTCTAGCCCAACGTGCCTGAATGACTACCGCCCTGTAGCACTCACACCTATTGTTATGAAGTGCTTTGAGCGGCTGGTCCTGGCTCACCTAAAGGACTCCCTTCCGTCCACACTGGACCCATACCAGTTTGCCTACCGCAGCAATAGGAGCACAGAAGATGCTGTCTCCATAGCACTGCACTCTGTGCTCTCACACTTGGACAATAAAAACACTTATGCACGAATGCTGTTTGTTGACTTCAGCTCTGCATTCAATACTGTCATCCCTTCCAAGTTAATCACCAAACTTGGGAACCTGGGCATTAACACCTCTATTTGCAACTGGATTATGGACTTCCTGACAAACAGACCTCAGCTTGTTAGGTCAGGCCACATCTGCTCCACCACCATCACACTTAACACTGGCGTACCACAGGGCTGTGTTCTGAGCCCCTTTCTCTACTCCCTCTTCACACTCGACTGCAGGCCTGTGAATGGATCTAATGCCATCATTAAGTTTGCAGACGATACTACAGTGATTGGTCTCATCAGCAACAACGATGAGACGGCCTACAGGGAGGAGGTCCGGCACCTGGCCACATGGTGCTCAGACAACAACCTGCTCCTTAACACCTCCAAGACAAAGGAGCTCATCGTGGACTTCAGGAAGGAGAGAGGAGGCACACATGACCCCATCCACATTAACGGGATGGCTGTTGAGCGTGTCTCCAGCTTCAAGTTTCTGGGGACCCATATTTCGGAGGACCTGTCCTGGACCACCAACACCTCCAGCCTGGTCAAGAAGGCTCACCAGCGCCTCTTCTTCTTGAGGACCCTGAAGAAGAACCAACTGTCTTCAGCTATCCTGGTGAACTTCTACCGCTGCGCAGTAGAGAGCATCCTAACCAACTGTGTCACAGCCTGGTATGGGAGCTGCTCTGTTGCAGAGCGCAAGGCACTGCAGCGGGTGGTGAAAACCGCCCAACGCATCACAGGGACTCCACTTCCATCCATGGAGGACATCCAGAGGAAATGCTGTCTGCGTCGAGCTCGCAGCATTCTAAAGGACTCCTCTCACCCTGCCCACAGACTGTTTTCTCTCCTGCCCTCCGGCAGGCGCCTCAGATGCCTCCGGACAAGGACTAGCAGACTGAAAAACAGCTTTTTTCCCAGAGCTGTTTGCCTACTGAACTCTACCCCCCACTGATTCCACAACCCCCTCATATACCTCTAACTTAATGCTGCTATATTGTTTTGTTATTGCACTACAGGCCTGTCAAGCACACGACTGGACTGTCTACACATGTACTACATGTTTACTTGCTCTACCGGACTATTTATACTATACTGCATCATTTGCACTACTGGACTATTATACATATACTGCATCATTTGCACTTCAGTACTATGTACTGAATACTGCAATAACTCATCTACTGCACTGTTTACTTTAACTTAATAGCTGCTGTCCATCATTTATGCACACTTTATACTCATTTGCACTACTGTTCTGCATAGTCTAATTTATATTGTACATATCCATCAGTAAATTTCTGTTTTTAGTAAATAACCATCTGTATATAATGTTCATAGTACATTCCCACTTGTAAATTCTTCATAATTTTTGCTTTATTCTGTATTTATGCACAACTGTATATCCTGCACTTGCTTATTGCACTTCTGGTTAGACCTAAACTACATTTCGTTGCCTTGTACTTGTACATGTGTAATGACAATAAAGTTGAATCTAATCTAATCTAATCTAATACTACATTTACATTTTACATTTATTCATTCATTATTCAAGCAGACGCTTTTATCCAAAGCCAAGTAAGCAATATTCACGAGAAGTGCTAGTAATACAAAGTTTCAGATACAACCTCAAGATAGTATAACCAAGTATATAGAGAACATTAGAAAAGAAAAAGAGAGGTAGAAGGTTTTTTTTATGAGACAGTTAAGTGCCCACAGAAGAGGTGGGTCTTTAGCTGTTTTTTGAATTGTGAAATTGATCCAGCCGTCCTGATGGAAACAGGAAGATCATTCCACCAGCAGGGAATGGTGAAAGAAAATGTCCTTGAGATGGATCTCATGCCTCTCTGTGAAGGAACAACGAGGCGCCGATCGTTTTCAGACGGCAGACTTCAGGAGGGGATGTAGGTCTGTAAAAGAGAGTTGAGGTAGATGGGTGCTGTGTTAGTGGCTGTTCTGTTGTAAGCAAGCACCAGTGCCTTGAACTTTATGCGTGCCGCTACTGGGAGCCAGTGCAGAGAGATGAGCAGAGGTGTGACATGTACTCTCTTGGGCTCATTGAAGACCAGGCGTGCAGCAGCATTCTGGATCATTTGCAGAGGTTTGAAGGCACAGGCTGGGAGACCAGCCAGAAGAGCATTACAGTAATCCAGTCTAGAAATGACAAGAGCCTGGACGAGAAGCTGTGTTGCATGTTCTGTTAAGAATGGTCTGATCTTTCTAATGTTGTACAATGCAAACCTGCATGACTGAGTTGTTTTAGTAACGTGATCCTTAAAAGTCAGCTGATCATTCATGATTACCCCAAGATTCCTGACTGAAGTCGATGGGGTTATCTTTGATGGACCAAGCTGGATGATACTATGGATTGACTTAAAGAGGGCCATACACACGAGACATCCAAAGAATATGACAGAGCTAAAGCAGTTCTGCCAGGAAGAATGGGCTAAAATTCCTCCTTAACGATGTGCAGGTCTGATCCACAGCTACAGGAAGCACCTGGTTGAGGTTATTGCTGCTAAGGGGGGTCAACCAGTTCACTTACTTTTTCCACTGCCATTTTGAATGTTGAATGAGTGTGTTCAATAAAGACATGAAAGCTCAGATTTTTTTGTGTTATTATTTTTAGACACATTCTGTTTGTCAATACCCTTGACTTAGATGAAGGTCAGATCACATTTTATGACAAATTTATTCAGAAAACCATGAAATTGGTGAAATGACTACCGGGCAGTCATGGTTCAGTGGTTAGAGAGTTGGACTCATGACCAGAAGGTTGCTGGTTCGATTCTCAGGTCTGGCGGGTACATTTATTCATTTGGGTAACGGCTGAGGTGCCCTTGAGCAAGGCACCTAACCCTCACTTGCTTACTATACAAAATGTACAAATGTATAGTACAATACAATGTAAGTCGCTTTGGATAAAAGCGTCTGCCAAATGCATAAATGTAAATTCCAAAAGGTTCACATACTTTTTCTTGCCACTGTATGGGAAATATTGATTGAGGTGAACAGAATTCACTTTACACTTGTACTGGTCTGTCAACAAATAATACAAGTTACAGTTGTAATGTAATTGTGAAAAAGACAATTTTACAGCACAACACAAACTTTCATGACTTTCAGTCTTCAAGATCAAGGGGTGGGAGGAGTTCCATCCTGTAGTGCAGGTTTCTCCAACCCTGCTCCTCGTGAGCTACAGTTCTGAAAATCGCAGATCCAACCCCAATCAAACACCATCTAATCAAGGTGTTCAGGGTTGCTTAATAATTACAGACAGGTATGTTGAAACGGGGTTGGAGCTGCAGCCTGCAGGACGGTAGCTCATGAGGAGCAGTGTTGGAGATCTCCGCTGTAGTGGGTCGCACTTGTGTTTTTTGATAATAATGATAATTTAAAGTTACAGACATAATTTTCTTTGACTCCTTAAATAAACAATCTTAACTTTATGGTGCTTAGCCATAACTTTGGGGCCTGCTTCATCTAGCGTAGCTAAAACTCAAAATCAATAACAATTATGCTATTGTTGCTATTGCATGTGTTTTTCTTTAACGCAGATTGGACACATGCATGCTGCGTCACAAATTAATTATATTACAGAGTTGGCAAACAGACATTTCTAGTTTAACACCAAAAAAACACATAAGACGTCATCACATCCCAAAAACCTGACATGTTTTTTTTATTATTAAATACATTGAATAAAACCATTATCACAACGTTTATACAAAGCGAAAACATTTTTTACAACGTTTATGTGTTTGCTGGGTTAAAAATAAATAAAATGAAATATTTTAAACTAGAGCTGTCAAATGATTGATCGCGATTAATCGCATTCAGAATAAAAGTTTGTGTTTACATAATATATGTGTGTGTACTGTGCATATTAATTTTGTATTCATAAAAACATACACATACATGCATATATTTAAGAAAAATATAAAACTTAATAAACATTCAAATATAATTTCAATTATTGGTAAATATAAATAAATACATCTAAACATTTCCTAAATATATATAGGCCTACATATATATGTTTGTGTTTATAAATACAAAATTAATATGCATAGTACACAGATATATATTATGTAAACACAAACTCACAAACTTTCTGAATGCGATTAATCGGCATTAATCTTTTGACAGCCCTATTTTAAACATTTTATATTTAATAGTTTCCTTAATTTAAAATTTTCCATTTTCATGTCAAGACAGGACAAAAATGCTATTTAAAATGTTTACACAAATCTACCAGTTATCAGCATATTAGTAAACAGGTAAACACAACCAAAACCCTTTACCAAATACTGTTTATGGTGCACTTTATAATAAATAATCGCATCTCTATTCTGGGTAAATTGAAATATTTAATGCTTGAATTTATTCTCTACATTTTATATTTTATTTTGTTTGTCTGTCCAGCTCCATTTGTTTATCTTCACTACTATCATTTTACTCAGAAATAAACAATTAACCAGCTTCACTGCACAACAAATCCTGCCTCCGCATTAAGTGTACAATTGAACAGATGCTGTGGAATTTAAGATGCAGACCTCCCCCTTTCCCCAACTCCTCTACCTTCCTAGTCTATCCCATCTACCCCCCACCTTACCTCTCCACACCCACCCCCAGCTGGCCCTGGGAACGGCTGTGCCATGTGGTGGCTCACTCCCCCTGGCACTGAGATGTCTGTCGTGTGTATCTTCTCTGCCAATCTCACCTAATCTGTTTTCTTCTGACTGGAAAACACAGAAACATGCCACACACAAATTCATCCTTACTTTTGTCACTGGAAATTATGATAAAATTGGTGCAGATGGGTGCAGAACAAAGAAAAGAGATTTCTGACTAAGAAATACATTCAACAATGTAATATTAGAAGTCTCATCTAGCCCTTGCCCCCCAAAAAAACAGAAAAAGTTAAAACACCCTTGTTAAATATGAGCAAAGAAGGCTGTAAAAATAAATCTGCATTGTTTCTCATTTTGATCTTTGTTTTAAAAAAATCTACAAAATTCCAACGTTTCATTAAAGTAAAACTATTTTAAGTGGGGGGAATATCACATTGTGAAAAAAATGTTTTTCTCCAATATACCCTGACCATAATTATTGACACCCGTGTATTTAAAACTTTCTGCAACCTCTATTTGCAAGACAAACACCCCTGAGTATTTTCTTTTATGCTGAGGTTTGAGAATACATTAAGAGTCATCTGAGTCCATTCCTCTGTACAGGATCTCCAGATCCTTCAAATGTTGGTGCTCCCTCTTCTTCAGTTCATCCCACTCATTTTCTATAGTGTTCAGATCAGGGAACTGGGATGGCTATGGCAGGATCTTGATTTTGTGTTTTTTTTAACCATCTAACCACGACCATTATAAGATTTTTAGAAGTGCAAGTCAGGTTTTGATTTTTTTTATCTGTTGGTATTTTAGGACAGGACATTTTTGGTACATGTCTCACCCGCAGAGCCCTCTGCATTGCAGGTGATCCCACCCATCCATCACACAGCTTCTTCAGTCTGCTGCCATCAGGGAGGAGACTTCGGAGTCTCCAGTTCAGGACCAGCAGACTGAAGGAGAGCTTCATCCACCAGGCAGTCAGGAAGCTTAACTCCCTTCCGACCCTGCCTTCCCTCCCCTCCCTCGCCACACACACATTTGAACAACTGAACCAATCCACCCCTTCCCACATCATACACTGATACACTTGTCACTTTACGAAACATTGGACTGCTCAACCCCTCTACAGTATTGGTCTGAGCCTCCTCAACAACCTCTTAAGTCAGTTAAACAAGCCTGCTAACTTTGACATTTTAAAACAGACTAATAAGCTTTTTGCACTACGTTGTGTATTTAATCTGCAAAGTTGTGTATTTAATTTACACTGCTGTTTATTTAATCTGCACTGGTGCTTATTTCACTGGTTTGCACATTTATCTCGGTTTTGTATTTATCTGTAATTTGATATATTTTTTGATATATGTTTATTCTATGTTATCTGTATGCACCTAGGGTCTGAGAGTAACGCAATTTCAATCCTCCATTTGTATGTACTGTACATGTGTCATGATGTGGACAGAGGACCCAAACGCAGAGACAGCAGTGCAGGACAAACAAGACTTTAATATACAAGGGGTCAAAATAAAAGCCTGCGATGGGGAAACAGAATACAAAAAACTAGAACAAAAACACAAGGCTAAACAGCAAAACATAAACTACCCACGAAGGGGAAAAACAGAAAACCAAAAACAAAGACTAAACACAAGCTCAGGAACAAGTAAACAGGAACAGGCAAGACAGGACTTCAACAAAGCTTACAAATGTTACAAAACGAACCAGCACAGGATAATGAACACAAGGGCTTTAAATAGGGGAACAAACAAGGGATAATGACACAGGGACAGGTGTGAATCATCAGAAACATTAACAGGGAAGATTACCGAGAACGAGGGGGCGGGGCTTAGACGCGCGACATGAAAACACACGGCAAAAGGCGGAAGTCTCTTTCTGTCACGGGACTGGTGAGTGCACAGGCAGGTGAGGACGCCACAAGGGATGATGGATGGTAGATTTATTGCCACAAACACAAAACAGGTGAAACAGAAAAGTGATTCAAACAATCAGGTAAATATTTCATATTCAGGTAAACAGATAAACCTTCAAACAATCAGGTCTTCAGGTAAATATTCCATATTCAGGTAAACAGGTAAATCTTCAAACAATCAGGTCTTCAGGTAAGTATTCCATATTCAGGTAAACAGGTAAATCTTCAAACAATCAGGTCTTCAGGTAAGTATTCCATATTCAGGTAAACAGGTAAATCTTATTTACAGGTAAATTTACAGGTAAATCCATTTCGCGGCTCTACGGGCACTGGCTCGGGCTCTACGGGCACTGGCTCGGGATCGGGCTCTACGGGCACTGGCTCGGGATCGGGCTCTACGGGCACTGGCTCTGGGAAAACTGGCTGTTCGGGGCAGACGGATAATTCAGGGCAGGCGGGTTGTTCGGGGCAGACGGATAATTCAGGGCAGGCGGGTTGTTCGGGGCAGACGGATAATTCAGGTTAGGTTCCCGTGAGTTAAGAGAACACCAAATGGGATTGTCACGGGACAGGGTTCAGGCAGAAGAGCAGGCCGAAAACCGAACAAGGCGGAGTTAAAGAGACGAGGAAGCCCGGTGCTCTGGAGGCTTGGAAGCGGGCTCTGGAGGCTTGGAGGTGGGCTCTGGAGGCTGGCGGAGACTTGGGAATGGAGTCTAGAGACACAAACTCCGAAACGGAATCCAGGGACACCAACTCTTGAAAAGAGACTAGGGGAACAAACTCGGGAACAGAATCCAGGGGCATCCACTCTGGAAAGGGGTCTATGGGCACAAACTCCGAAACGAAATCCAGGGACACCAACTCTGGAACAGGATTCAGGGTAGGGTGGAGGCCATATAGGAGATCGAACTCCAGGAGGATGCCTTCCTGCAGGGAGCGCGCTGGCTCGGGTGAGCGTCGGGGTGCAGGCTCGGTTGACTGGAAGCTTCCATATTTGGCTGTTGGCCCCACTGGTCTTCCAGATTTCTTTGGGGCGCCAACCCGGAAGTGCGTCATGCTCCGCGACGGCGGGGTTTTGCGGAGGGCTGATGCATGGAGCTTGGGTGAGAGAGATGACCCCCCCCATCTGATCGGTGTTGGATGACCATCCCCCGCACCTCAACCAGTCTCCCCGACGCGGTAACAAGAGCCTGCAGCTTGGAGGACCCGATTAATAAAGTCCTCCAACGGGGACTCAACCAAGTCGGGGAGCAAAGGGAGCGCGAGCAGATCGTCATCCAACCCGATCAGAAACACTCAGTGGCGAGGTAGTGATGAAATCCCACGGTGTGGTCATTGTGGTGGGTCCAGTGTTCTGTCATGGAACGGGGTTCAGGCAGAAGAGCACACCACAGGATTTCGACAGGCAAAACAGGTTTATTCCATAGATCAGTAAATCCACACGGGTAACACACAACAGGCAGAGAATAACAACAACACTGGACACCAGACAAGGCACAAGACTGAACTTAAATACAGGAACAAACACAGAACAGGTGTGAGTCCAATCAGGGTGAAACAAGGGACAGGTGCAGAAACAATCATGATGGCTGACGGAGTGCAAGGCATTCTGGGGAGTGTAGTCCAGTGACGGGAACGGGTGGAAGACAGGCGTGTTACAGGGATCGCCCTGATCTAGAATCCAGATATCCTGAGAGAGACACACCCTCTAGAAGAGTGTGGAATATGTGTTAAAGTTACTTATTGAAATTAGACCTTTTTACCCATCACACCAAGACCTTCAAAATGATATCAAACATCATGATCACATCTTTGCAACATCACAATGAATGATATATACAGTATTAGATAGAGCTTAAAACCGATGAAGAAATGGATAAAGAAAACAAAAAAAGAAAGCCAAATTGGACAGAGGAAGAGAAATTAATTAAAATACGGTAAAGAAAAGCAATTTTAAAAAGCAAACTGAATCCAAATGTAACTGAGGCAAAAAAAAAAACAGTGGGAGGAAATAACAAAGAAAATAAATGCACGTAATCTCGAAGTGAAGAGGACAGTTCAGGAGGTCGTGAAAAAATACGAAAACATTTGTCGTTGCAAAAAAAGATTTGAGTGTGACTGGTATCTGGTAAGTTAAAACTACACAAATCCATTTTTTAGATTGTAGATTGTGCTGCCGTATAAGTGTCACATAGCTAACGAAAACAAAACTAACAACCAGGAGGACGACCCCAGCCGGCCGACTTGTCGGACTGTACCAAAATGGTGCAAGACATCCTAGGGGCGGACTCACCTATTCTGGCTGGCATTTCTGGGGGAAGAGAGAGCGAAGTTGAGCCAGTGCAACAATGTATCTCAGAGTAAAACTACATTGATAACATGTATCAGTGTAACTAACGTTAGCATTAAACGTATCACTATGTGGCTTAGATTATAGGCTACATGATCGTTTTAACATAATTAAACATAACATAATTCATATAATGTATAATAACATAATGACTGACATTCCTTCCTTTCGCATATAGACCTTTACAGCAGTCTGAGGAACAGGAGATACAGCAACTCCAGAGTGCCAGCAGAGCGCGTGCCCAAGCAACAGCTATGTGAGGATTTATTGCTCTATGTTATCTAATGTATTAAGCTATTATTTTTTCAACTTAGAACAACTATAATATTTTTTTCCAGATGACCGCAAACAGTTCCAATAAGAGAAGAAGTGTTGGAACTACAGAGAGAGGTTCTGCAGCTACAAAAACAGAAACTGCAGCTAGAGATTGCGAAAATAAAAAAGGAGAAAGAAAATCAGGATCTCTTAACATTGTTCTCAACAACCAACTGTTGCAGCTTCAGAGTGAAGGGAAAATTACAATCACACCATTTGAGGAATAAATTAAAATATAAAAGTATTGTGTTTTTATGTTATAATGGCACCCACAACAACAACAATGTCAATAACAATAATAATAAAACAATTTGTATATGTAATGAATAATACTAACAACATTGCTTTTTTACTACCACTACTACTAATACTAATAATACTACTAGTAATAGCCTAAACGTCAATAATATTAGGCCTACTTTACTGTTCCTATGATAAAAAAACGTAAATATTTATTTACTATTATTTACATAATATTAATATATATTAATATTATTTGACGGCTACTAATTAAAGAATGCATTGACGATTGCATCTCGGGCAGCATATCCAGCCTGCTGGAAGTCTTCATGGATCGGTTGCACTTCGGGACCCTGTTCTTCCTTGTGCTCATCTTTCTCATCGATGGCAGAATACATCTTCAAAATGTTGAAAAGCACAACACAAGCTACAATAATTTTGCAAACCCTTTGAGGCTCGACACGCAGTTCGCTGTGGAGGCAGTGAAACCTGCGTTTCAGCTGTCCGATGGTCCTCTCTATTATCGACCTTGTGTGGGTCAATGCATTGTTGTATCTTTCCTACAGGGGTAAATCCATGATCAGCATCAGTATTAACAATGGTTTAGGATAAATAACATGAATGTAAATTAGTGTATAAAAGATTTCATATCATTTTGAGTTAATTTCTGTGTGCTTAAATATTTGGAAGCATGTTCATAATTGCCCAAAAGCTGCAAATGTGTTATAATAAATCATACTTTAGTTTTTTTTTACTATTGGATATAATTTCGCAAACCTTACTTTATGCATGCAAATCTTTTATGCACCAAAGTTACATTCGTAAAACAGACATAAGAGTTTATAATTGACATGCCTGTGCAGCATTACGAGGATTCATGAAGGGTGTCATAAGCCAAGATCTGCAGGGGTAACCACTGTCCCCGAGTAGGAGACCAGTGTGCATTCCAGCTTCAAAATCTCTCCCAATCTTGCTCTCTGACAAAATCCTCGAGTCATCTGTACTGCCGGGCCATGATGCAATGACATTTGTTATTCTGCACATATATCGTGTGTTCGGGGTGCCTGTATTCTGATGTGTGTGCCGTCAATTACACCACTTATGCGAGGAAAACCAGCTTTCCGAAAAAAACTGGTTTGAATGACGTCTTGTTCACGTCGAGATGGAAATTTGACAGTTTAGTTTAAATGATGGCAAAGAGCTCATGCAACCTGGTGAACCACTCTACTGACAGATGACTTATGTATGTGGAAAACATCTCCCAAGTCCGACTGGAAACTCCCAGTTGCAAAAAAAATTCTGCAACACCCTTAAGTTTAAGGGAAACTTAAGGGCGAACTTAAGGGAAAATTACACTTAAGGTGCTTTATGCAACCGGGCACAGAACCTGAGGAGAGGAAGGGTAGGAAGAGGGGTGATTGGAGTGGGGGGTCAGCTCCTGGGCAGCAGCGGCCCCTGCAGAGAGAGGCAAGATACAATCTCTCAAGATCTAGCATGGAATGTGGTTTTATAGTTTTACAATCCAACACCACAAACAAGCTCAGTCCTTGTCACTTGTGCAGCTGCCTTACAGCGTCTAGTGGCGGGGGACCTAGCCTGAGTGACGGTATTGGCCACTACAGGAGGTAGGGCACTCAGGAGTTCCTCGTCCCATCCAGAGGCCAGACGTGGAGGTTCCACAAGTCCGGCCTCGGGTGCCAGACCGTGCCCTTCCCCTGAGACAGAAAGTCCCTCCTCAGGGGAATCGGCCAGAGGGGGTTGTAGTCAGAGGCGTCAGCTTCGAGAACCACGTCTGGTTGGGCCAATAGGACACCAATAGGGCGCAACTAGCAGCAGCACACAGCTGTGCACCAGGGCATCCATGCCGAGGGGGCCCTCGGACAGGGAGTACCAAAGCGGGCAATGGTTGGTGTCCGGGGAGGCAAACAGGTCCACCTGTGCCTGGCCGAACTGCTCCCAAATGAGCTAAATAACCTCGGGGTGGAGTTGCCACTCTTCGCAAAGCAAAGCCTGATGCAAAAGTGCATCGAATGTCTGGTTCAGGTCGTCTGAAATGTAGGAGGCACACAGGGACCAGAGGAGGAGGCGGCGGGCAAGTTGCGACATCTGCCTGGTGCCAAATTTACATTTAAATTTATGCATTTGGCAGACGCTTTTATCCAAAGCGACTTACATTACATTGTACTATACATTTTTACATTTTGTATAGTAAGCAAGTGGGGGTTAGGTGCCTTGCTCAAGGGCGCCTCAGCCGTTACCCGCCAGCCCTGAGAATCGAACCAGCAACCTTCTGATCATGAGTCCAACTCTCTAACCACTGGACCACGACTGCCAAATGGATGCCAGGATGCGCTTCTGCATCAACATCCTGAACGGCATCCTGTGAAGGTGCTTGTTCAGGGAGTGCAGATCCAGAATGGGGCGCAGTCCCCCACCTTTTTTGTGGATGATGAAGTACGGGCTGTAAAACCCGGAGGACATCTTGGCCAGGGGGACGGGCTGGATCGCATGCTTCGCCAGAAGGGTGGCGACCTCAACCCGAAGCGCGGGAGCGTTCTCTCCTCGCACTGAGGTGAACAGAATGCCCCAAAACCTGGGTGGGCGTCTGGTGAACTGGATCTGGATGAAGATACTGTCTTTTCAAAAGTACTGTTCCTAAATGCATAGGGTATGATTGTTTTGAAATATTTATAGAAAAACCTAGAAACTTCTCAGTGTTCAGTGTTATTCAGTATACAAGTCGTACACCATACAATGAAATATTTAATTGCCATTTGTCCACAAGGTTAAATTTCTTTCATTTACAATGGATGGGGAGGCCACACAAGTGATAAGTTAATCACGGAGCAAAGCAATTTTTTAACCCATTTGCTCCCAGGAGATCTGGTTTTGGCAGACAGAGGTTTCAATGTAAGAAATTCCATCTGTACTCGCCAAGCTGAACTACAGATTCCAGCATTCACGTGGAAAAAACAATTAAATCCTGTTGACTTGGAGAGTACAAGACACTTAGCATCCCTTAGGATACACATTGGAAGAGCAAGCAAAACAGCACCTAACAGAAGGAGAAGGAAGAAAGCAGGCCATTTACTCATTACTCATTTACTTCAATTCAAATACTCTCACCACTAATGTTTTAGTTTTTTTCTGCAGCTGGGACATAACAACTGTTTAGGATTTTTTTTTATGTGAAGGCTAGATTGGTGGAACTTTTTAACTGAACACAAAACAGATGTACAAACCTGTCCACATGTTAACATGTCCCGTACTTTTGCCTCACAACTGTAGCACCACTGTTTACCATCATTATCAAATGCTGCAGCTGGTTTTGGAGCAGATAAATATTTGAAGAGATCAGATGCAAAACCCTCTAAATAAGTCAGATGACTTTTTGTTTAAACAAGCAATTTGTATCAGGCTCCTCCATTTACTTTAGATTAGATTAGATTCAACTTTATTGTCATTACACATGTACAAGTACAAGGCAACAAAATGTAGTTTAGGTCTAACCAGAAGTGCAATAAGCAAGTGCAGGATATACAGTTCTGCACAAATAGATTAGATTAGATTATATTAGATTAGATTTAACTTTATTGTCATTACACTTGTACAAGTACAAGGCAACTAAATGTAGTTTAGGTCTAACCAGAAGTGCAATAAGCAAGTGCAGGATATACAGTTGTGCATAAATACAGAATAAAGCAAAAATTATGAAGAATTTAAAGTGGGAATGTACTATGAACATTATATACAGTTGGTTATTTACTAAAAACAGAAATTTACTGATGTATATGTACAATATAAATTAGACTATGCAGAACAGTAGTGCAAATGAGTATAAAGTGTGCATAAATGATGGACAGCAGCTATTAAGTTAAAGTAAACAGTGCAGTAGATGAGTTATTGCAGTATTCAGTACATAGTACTGGAGTGCAAATGATGCTGTATATGTATAATAGTCCAGTAGTGCAAATGATGCAGTACAGTATAAATAGTCCAGTAGAGCAAGTAAACATGTAGTATATGTTTTTGGCCTGGTTTAAATCCTACCTCGCAGATAGGTCCTTCAAGGTAGCTTGGGGAGGTGAAGTGTCCAAATCACACCAACTAGTCACCGGGGTCCCACAAGGATCGGTTCTTGGGCCTCTGCTCTTCTCCATATACACCACATCACTGGGTTCCTTCATACAAGCACATGGATTCTCCTACCATTGTTATGCTGATGACACTCAACTTCACCTCTCATTTAATCCAGACAATTCCACGCTAGCCACACGAGTCTCAGACTGCCTGGATGACATCTCTTCTTGGATGAAAGATCATCACCTACAACTCAACCTGGCCAAGACTGAGCTTCTCGTCCTTCCTGCCACCCCGTCAGAACAGCACCAGCTTACCATCCAACTTGGTCCATCAAAGATAACCCCATCGACTTCAGTCAGGAATCTTGGGGTAATCATGGATGATCAGCTGACTTTTAAGGATCACGTTACTAAAACAACTCGGTCATGCAGGTTTGCATTGTACAACATTAGAAAGATCAGACCGTTCTTAACAGAACATGCAACACAGCTTCTCGTCAAGGCACTTGTCATTTCTAGACTGGATTATTGTAATGCTCTTCTGGCCGGTCTCCCAGCCTGTGCCTTCAAACCTTTGCAAATGATCCAGAATGCTGCTGCACGCCTGGTCTTCAATGAGCCCAAGAGAGCACATGTCACACCTCTGCTCATCTCTCTACACTGGCTCCCAGTAGCGGCACGCATTAAGTTCAAGGCACTGGTGCTTGCTTACAGAAAAGCCACTAACACAGCACCCATCTACCTCAACTCTCTCTTACAGACCTACATCCCCTCCAGAAGTCTGCGGTCTGAAAACGAGCGGCGCCTCATTGTTCCTTCACAGAGAGGCATGAGATCCATCTTGAGGACATTTTCTTTCTCCGTTCCCGGCTGGTGGAATGATCTTCCTGTTTCCATCAGGACGGCTGGATCAATTTCACAATTCAAAAAACAGCTGAAGACCCACCTCTTCCATGAGCACTTAACTGTCTCATAATAAAAAAAATTTTCCTTTCCGAATGTTCTCTATATACTTGCTTATACTATCTTGACGTTGTATTTGAAACCTTGTATTACTAGCACTTCTCGTGAATATTGCTTACTTAGACGAATCGCTTGCTGTTTTCCTCAATTGTAAGTCGCTTTGGATAAAAGCGTCTGCCAAATGAATAAATGTAAATGTAAATGTGTAGACAGTCCAGTCGTGTGCTTGACAGGCCTGTAGTGCAATAACAAAACAATATAGCAGCATTAAGTTAGAGGTATATGAGGGGGTTGTGGAATCAGTGGGGGGGTAGAGTTCAATAGGCAAACAGCTCTGGGAAAAAAAGCAGTTTTTTAGTCTGCTAGTCCTTGTCCGGAGGTATCTGATGCGCCTGCCGGAGGGCAGGAGAGAAAACAGTCTGTGGGCGGGGTGAGAGGAGTCCTTAGAATGCTGCGAGCTCGACGCAGACAGCGTTTCCTCTGGATGTCCTCCATGGATGGAAGTGGAGTCCCTGTGATGCGTTGGACGGTTTTCACCACCCGCTGCAGTGCCTTGCGCTCTGCAACAGAGCAGCTCCCATACCAGACTGTGACACAGTTGGTTAGGATGCTCTCTACTGCGCATCGGTAGAAGTTCACCAGGATAGCTGAAGACAGTTGGTTCTTCTTCAGGGTCCTCAAGAAGAAGAGGCGCTGGTGAGCCTTCTTGACCAGGCTGGAGGTGTTGATGGTCCAGGACAGGTCCTCCGAAATATGGGTCCCCAGGAACTTGAAGCTGGAGACACGCTCAACAGCCATCCCGTTAATGTGGATGGGGTCATGCGTGCCTCCTCTCTCCTTCCTGAAGTCCACGGTGAGCTCCTTTGTCTTGGAGGTGTTAAGAAGCAGGTTGTTGTCTGAACACCATGTGGCCAGGTGCCGGACCTCCTCCCTGTAGGCAGTCTCATCGTTGTTGCTGATGAGACCAATCACTGTAGTATCATCTGCAAACTTAATGATGGCATTAGATCCATTCACAGGCCTGCAGTCGAGTGTGAAGAGGGAGTAGAGAAAGGGGCTCAGAACACAGCCCTGTGGTACGCCAGTGTTAAGTGTGATGGTGGTGGAGCAGATGTGGCCTGACCTAACAAGCTGAGGTCTGTTTGTCAGAAAGTCCATAATCCAGTTGCAAATGGAGGTGTTAATGCCCAGGTTCCCAAGTTTGGTGATTTACTTGGAAGGGATGACAGTATTGAATGCAGAGCTGAAGTCAACAAACAGCATTCGTGCATAAGTGTTTTTATTGTCCAAGTGTGAGAGCACAGAGTGCAGTGCTATGGAGACGGCATCTTCTGTGCTCCTATTGCTGCGGTAGGCAAACTGGTATGGGTCCAGTGTGGACGGAAGGGAGTCATTTAGGTGAGCCAGGACCAGCCGCTCAAAGCACTTCATAACAATAGGTGTGAGTGCTACAGGGCGGTAGTCATTCAGGAACGCTGGGCTAGAGTGTTTCGGCACTGGCACAATGGAGGTGGATTTAAAGCATGCTGGCACAGCTGCTTGGGTGAGGGACAGGTTGAAAATATCCGTAAAGACCCCAGCGAGTTGCTCTGCACATGCCCTTAGTACACGACCGGGGATGCCGTCTGGTCCAGCAGCCTTTCGTGCGTTGATCCGGCTCAGTGCCATGTAGACATCTGAGGAGGTGAGTGTGATGGTCGGGTGGTCATCTAAGGGTGTGAGCTTGGTGGCAGTTTTCTTATTGTCTCTCTCGAAGCGAGCATAAAAGTCATTAAGCTCGTTTAGGAAGACAGCATCTGTTGCTACGGGGGTGGAGTGGCTGGGTTTGTAGTCGCTGATGGCCTGGATGCCTTGCCACATGCGTCGAGGATCAGAGTTGGAAAAGTGCTCCTCTAGCTTTAGTTTGTAGTAAAAATACAGTATAAAGCAAAAATTATGAAGAATTTACAAGTGGGAATGTACTATGAACATTATATACAGATGGCTATAGACGCCTTTTGTGTTTGTAAACAATGTGACGCGGTTCTGTGGGCGGAGCCTAACTGGTGGCAGAAAGCGTCAAGTGTCGGCGCTAAAACCAGCCTGACAACATAGGAATGTGGATGGTTCAAATGCCTTTTCAAATTATTTTAGTAATTTATCAGCAGAAAACCCGCTGTCTTACATTGACAAGTTAACACTTAGCAATTTAAATCGGTTGTCTTACATTAATAAGCTAACCCGTAGAAAAAAGTGAAGTTTGCTGAACCATACGATCAGGTCTATGGTTGAAGTTCATGTAGCTATGTTGTAATCCGCAACTTTATATTCATCTTACAGTAGCCTATATGTGCACGTTTTCTCTACAGTTTGTTGTTTTAAAAACAGTCAATATTGTTCCTAACATCTCTGGATTTTGCTCGATCTACATTTTTTAAAACTCAACACTTAATAGGCTAGTAGAGAATGTTCAATAAACTTGATATGAATTTATTACATTTCCACTCTAAATATTTTGTTTGTTTAACAAAATGGTTAGAAAAAACTGAAACATTTATTTGTGTTGATTTTAAATACATGAAGTCAGTAAATGTAATGTTAAAGAAACGTTCAATACTTCAAATACAGCTTGTGAACTGTTGTTCTGACTGTAAAAGTTAATTTGTCACACTATTATGTACACAGCTGACTTGTACTGCAGTAAAAGTCGTGGTCTAGTGGTTAGAGAGTTGGACTCATGACGAGAAGGTTGCTGGTTCGATTCCCAGGGCTGGTGGGTAACGGCTGAGGTGCCCTTGAGCAAGGCACCTAACCCCCACTTGCTTACTATAAAAAATGTACAAATGTATAGTACAATGTAATGTAAGTTGCTTTGGATAAAAGCGTCTGCCAAATGCATAAATGTAAATGTGAATGCACAAGCATAAATTTTTTATTTTTTTTTATTTACTAACGTTACCTGAAATAAAATGAACACCGAGAAACGAGAAATCCTGATAATTTCGTCAGTCCAGCCTGTTCGTTTAATGGCTTGTTTAGCTTAAAATGGCGTATTTAACGACGGCATTCCATGGAAAATAATGCCATAATTTTTGGCATTCCTATTGTGACATTCAACAACACAAAAACGCGTTTTTGAAGTAACTGTCCTCTCCGTTTCACTTATTGCTCCTTGGTTTCCACTAGTTTTCTGCCACCAGTCTGCGCGTGCATCTGGCAGTGACGTAATCGTGACGTCGACTACAAAGGCGTCTATTTACTGAAAACAGAAATTTACTGATGGATATGTACAATATAAATTAGACTATGCAGAACAGTAGTGCAAATGAATATAAAGTGTGCATAAATTTTGGACAGCAGCTATTAAGTTAAAGTAAATAGTGCAGTAGATGAGTTATTGCAGTATTCAGTACATAGTACTGGAGTGCAAATGATGCGGTATATGTGTAATAGTCCAGTAGTGCAAATAACATTAGTACATAGTACTGGAGTGCAAATGATGAGTATAGTGTAAATAGTCCGGTAGAGCAAGTAAACATGTAGTACATGTGTAGACAGTCCAGTCGTGTGATTGACAGGCCTGTAGTGCAATAAACAAAACAATATAGCTGCATTAAGTTAGAGGTATATAAGGGGGTTTTGGAATCAGCGGGGGGTAGAGTTCAATAGGCAGACAGCTCTGGGAAAAAAGCTGTCTTTCAGTCTGCTAGTCCTTGTCCGGAGGCATCTGAGGCGCCTGCCGGAGGGCAGGAGAGAAAACAGTCTGTGGGCGGGGTGAGAGGAGTCCTTAAGAATGCTGCGAGCTTGAAGCAGACAGCGTTCGCTCTGGATGTCCTCAATGGCTGAAAGTGGAGTCCCTGTGATGGGCTGGGCGGTTTTCACCACCCACTGCAGTGCCTTGCGCTCTGCAACAGAGCAGCTCCCATACCAGACTGTGACACAGCTGGTTAGGATGCTCTCTACTGCGCAGCGGTAGAAGTTCACCAGGATAGCTGAAGACAGTTGGTTCTTCTTCAGGGTCCTCAGGAAGAAGAGGCGCTGTTGAGCCTTCTTGACCAGGCTGGAGGTATTGGTGGTCCAGGACAGGTCCTCCGAAATATGGGAATTTGAAGCTGGAGACAAGCTCCACAGCCATCCCGTTAATGTGGATTGTGTCATGTGTGCCTCCTCTCTCCTTCCGGAAGTCCACAATAAGCTCCTTTGTCTTGGAGGTGTCTGAGCACCATGTGGCCAGGTACTTCCAGCAATACCAGATATCTCAATCTAAGCAGAGTATGGTATTTAGCGGCTTTTGAAGCAAAATTATAGTAGTAACGTATATTATGTGTGGAGAGCATTCACTTAACATCATAATCTAATTTTTGACAGAAGTGACTTTTAGAGGGTTTTGCATCTGAACTCTTCATTTGTCAATCAGCTCTGGCATGATGCATTTCTTAAAAAAGTTTGTAGCACATGCCAATTCTTTGTCAAAAAAATGGCACATCTGGTGTCACTCATTCCACAAAAGGTGAAATACTGTCCCTTTCAGTCCAAAGTATAAAATCACAGTAAGGTTTGTCAGTAACAAATAACTGCATTTGTACTTGATAATAATAGGCATGGTCCCAATTCAGTCTGATGCTTCCATACACATCATTTTTAAGGAAAAAATTTGGAGCAGAGATTGCTGCCTCGTTTACAGAGAGGTACTTGGCACAAAATGGGTACTTAATTTCTATGATGCCTAAACCACAACAGCTACAGGAAACATACCCATCAGGTGAGGCCCCAATAAAAGGATGCGAGAGTGAAATCCGGAATCCAGCTGTTTCTACCAGGACATCCGAGGCGATGCTGCACTTCATAGTATTTTCACACCATCTCTTCATGCTTACATAGCCATCTAAAAAAAACACAATAAAATTTGTTTAGATAACTTTTAGACAGTATTAATGTTGTCTAACAGCAACACATTAACATAACAATTATCTCACAAGGCACAGGATTTTGTGATTAAGCAGTATTATACAACAATAGAATTCACTTTGAATTGAATCTGAGATTATCACACAAGGCTAAAGCTCATATGCTACACTAACTTGTTGCCATATCTAGCCTTGTTTTCTACTCTTATTTATACCTGGTAGCCTCAGTGGTGAAGCTATGAAACTGGGTAGCATATTTTTCTTATCAGGGACACTGAGGGCTTTCTGACTGTCTATCTGTCTTTGTGGCTGCTCTGAAGGTTAATGCTGTTATCCTACTACTCCTTTGATCAAACCAGATCCTGGACTTAGACTGTGCTCGAGTCTCCTCCTCTACAATATCACTCTGACAATATGATTGAAACAGCTGATACAAAATTACATTTTTAGGAATATCACATTAATTTAATTCTAAATAATGATGTACCTTTTGTTTGTTCACACTTATATCTTCAAAGAGTGCATCTTGTAACACTCCCGTTCTGCCCCTGTGTGGTTTTTGTGTTTTTACACTACCCAGCATCCACCTCACCTCCACCATCTTGATTGGACATTCACCTGTTGTTCGTTTGTTTCTCACCTGTTGCTCGTTTGTGTTCACACCTGTTCTGTGTTTGCACTTGTATTTAAATTGTCATTTGAGTTCTGTTTGTCGTCTGGTCTAGTTGTATTTTGTTCAGATTGGAGTCTGTGCCAGTTGTTAGAATACCTGCCTGGATTATGCTCACCTGTATACCTGCCTGGATTATGCTCACCTGTATACCTGTCTGGATTATGAAAGTGAAAGTGACCTATTTGTCAGATATGGTGACCCATACCCAAAATGTGACCAACCAGTGAATAGTGAACACACACACTTCATTTACATTACATTTATGCTTTTGGCAGACGCTTTTATCCAAAGCGACTTACATTGTATTGTACTATACATTTGTACATTTTGTATAGTAAGCAAGTGGGGGCACCAAGGGCACCTCAGCCGTTACCCGCCAGCCATGAGAATCGAACCAGCAACCTTCTGGTCAGGAGTCCAACTCTCTAACCACTGGGCCACGACTGCCCCGGCAACCTTCTGGTTACGAGTCCGATTCTCTAACCATTAGGCCACAACTGCCCCTCTGGAATAGCAGAGTGGCCTTAAAAACTGCTCTTTTTGCTGCTCGTTGTGTGTTGTTACAAATGATGTCCTTGCCTTGCTGATATTCCACACCTTCCATGATTCCTCACTTGGTGTAGACCACTTGCACTTCTTTGATGTTACCACTATCTCTTCCTCTCTGTCATTAAGCTGCACAGAGTCAACTCAATTGGGATATGGATGGATGCAAGTTAAACTGTTGCGTTGTTTTCTCGTGAAAGTTGTGTGCGTGCCTTTAAAGTAAATTTATACTTGCATATGTGATAACATTTAAGCCTTGTCATCACTCCCATTTGTTAATGTTTGATTACTAGAACGTATATATGAAGAGTTTGGTTCCAAAACGCTATAAATCCATTAAAAAAAATAAATCAAAAATCATGTTTTTTGATTGTGCGTTCCAATTAATATCAAACAAATTGCAGTTGTTTAGTTTTGATTTAAGCCATAATAACAAAAAAATACAGCTAACTTACACAATAAAAACATGATAACAATAAAAAACATGAATTTTGAAAAAAATGTAAAATGGATTTACTGCGTTTTGGAACCAAACTCTTCATATTTATATCTATGTTAATACGAAAGTGAGTTTGCAGATCGGGTTTCACATGTATGTATCTGCCCAGTAATTTTACAGTTTTATGATTATTAATCAGATGACTGTATTAATGTGTCATCTTCGTATTATTTGTTATGTTAATCAATTTAATGATGTTTAACTGTTCTTTGAGCGCGTGCTTATTGACGCACCTATGGAGTAGGTGGCCACATATATTTGCAAAACAAAATATAGTTTTGCAAAACAAAAAATAGTTTTGCAAAACAAAAAATAAGTTTTGCAAAACAAAAAATAAGTTTTGCAAAACAAAAAATAAGTTTTGCAAAACAAAAAATAAGTTTTGCAAATAAAAATAAATTTTGCAAACAAAAAAATATTGTAAGTATTGAGCAAAAATGGCTGTTTTGCAAGTAAAAATAAAGATTGGTAAAAGAAACGTAAAGGACTGAGAGAAAAAATAAAGTTTAGCAAAATAAAACTTCAAAGCGCTATCCTATTGCAACACATCATTTATTTTGCGCCGCTCCTTTAAAATCGCGTTTCAGTCAACCGTGTCCTTATGGCACTGTTTTATCTTCGGTGACACAAAGCGAGGCACAAAGTAAAGTGAAGCGCAAAGATAAAACAGTGCCGTAAGGACACGGTTGACTGAAACACGAATTTAAAGGAGCAGCGCAAAATAAATTATGTATTGCAAAATCACTGTAGCTGAAGTTTACTTTGCCAAACTAAATTTTTTCTCTCAGTGCTTTACATTTCTTTTGACATTCTTTATTTTTACTCGCAAAACAGACATTTTTGCTCAATACTATATTTTTATTTGCAAAACTTTATTTTGTCTTGCAAAACTTTATTTTGTTTTGCAAATATATGTGGCCCTACTTTGATTCCATAATGCACCAGGCTGAGCGTTCTGCCCATTGCCATGGTTACTGCATCTGCGTTAACAGGGTGTCAAATATCAGTTGCTCACTTTTTATGCTCTACTGGTGCTATATCAGCATGTAATGGCACTTTTTTCTCTCATTTTATTTTATTTATTGAACAATTACTGCTTGTAATGTTTAATGTTTTTTATTTATTGTGGGGTTTGTCAATTGTATATAGGCCTACTCATATGTTTGTATTATATGCTTATCAACCACACACGTATGAATGCAACAAATTGCACTGAGTTGTGGTGACAATAAATGGCTTATTCCTGTATACCTTACCATCTGTTGTGAGTGTCTCTAACCAGACTATCTGAAGTGGGTCTAATACCAACTGGCAACATAACTATATGGAACAGTGCTCAGCCAACCATCTTTTTAACAAAGAATTTCTCTACTCACTGATACACTTCCTCAACACAATGAGTAACCTGTCAAGTTTGCGATCTGACTTCACTGAAAATCTTCCTCCTTAACACAATGAAAGGCAACCCTTGCAGGATTTAACAGCTACATCTCATATGACTTTGGCCTATGGGACTTACCAGTGCTTCTCGTTTAACACTATTATCATCTAACATAAACACTACACTTATATAAATGATAACAGTCACAAGCCTGTTATAAGGCTTTTGCTTTTCCTCACCATTAAGGGCACTAGAGGGCAACATGTTTTTGTATAAGTCAGGTCATAGAGTAGAAGGAGGAAGTGTAGCATGTAAACGCTAAAGCATGGCCTTGCCATGTGCTCCTTAAATCCTTGTTGGGAAACATTTGTTTTAATGCTCAACTGAAAGTAAGTGATGTTATATTGCGTATGAAATGTATTTAACTTGTCTTTTCATTTGGTTTTGGAAGTGGTGGGATTGTATTATTTGAACTGTTTATTTATTATGACTTATTTTGATTTTGTAGGACTTTTTGTGGGTGTATGGAGGATGGTATGTGAAGGGAAGATTGTGGGGAAGTTTATTCCAAAAGCTCTTCATCTCAATGTTCCAAATCACCTTTATACAGAATTAACATGAACTGTGATGTTTGAGTACAGCAGGCAATTGGCTGGAGGATATACTGAACATTGCAAGAACTTGAATGGAAATCAGATAAGACTTTACTGAAGCTATTTCACCAGATTCGTTATTCATGAACAATCATGATCTGTCTTGAACTCTATTTACCTTTCTTTTTTTGTGGTTTGATGTTTTACTAGATATAAATATGATATTTTGAGAGTCACTGATTTGTTTTGGGTTTTGTTGAACAGATTACATTATTGCAGTAGCTTTCTTTTTATAAAAAAGTTGTTTGACTGGTTTTGGGTTTAGTTAAATCAGAAACGTTTATAAAATATTAAAATCTGAATTCACTGTTCTCCTCAAGACTAACTCAACAGAAAACAAAGATCAATGCATGCATTTAATGCTTTTGGAATCAAAACCCCTTTTTTTCTTTAATTTTAATTTTTTTATTCCATTCAATTTAGTTTGATGAATTTAAAAGAACTTAAAGTGTCTCACCACGGGCAAACAACACAACCAATCTAAATAAGCAAAGACTGCTTACCTTTAGCCAATTTCTTGTGTTGTTCATCCAGAACCCGCTCGACGTGGTCCACTTCACTGTTCTTTTTCTATCCTGTTTGTGATGCCATTTTTTGTAGTTTCCCTTTGTCTTTAATTGAAGTAACACTCTTGAGTCTTGGATTTTGATGCCAAATATAAACTTTATTGCTGATACAATCAAGCCAAGTTTTCTGTAGAGAACTGTTTTTGCCAGGTTGGGGAAAGGCCTTTATAGGGGTCCTCTCACACACACATGTCAAACTGAGTTACTGGGGGGTCCTTGGAGTTACCATTATAATTTGAAACAGATGTTCTTCCTCACCATGCCCTTGCTAGTGGACCTCAAACAATAACAAGAGACCTTACTATGTACAGCAGAATAGAACTATAATGGTAAAATAATTTGCACATGATTCCTTTAATTTGGTTAATAAAATCTTCCTCAAGAACTGCTGTTTCTCAGCATCACTCATCTGCACAAGCGTGAGCCACAGATGTCTCTCTTGGACCACCAGTTGCCTTTGTCACCTGCAGTGCGAGCTCTGTGGTGGTGCAGAGCTCCTGCATGAGTGCTGGGTTCGTCTTCCCGTCATCCAGATCTTAAAGTGCCTTGGCCTGATGAACCTGCAGAATGGCCATGGCATGCAGTGCGGAGGCAGCCTGACGCGCAGCAGTGTAAGCCTTTGACACGAGTGTAGAGGAGAGCTAACACATCTTGGAAGGTAGCCTTGGTCAACCTCTCCAAGTTGCAGCCGTCTGCGGGCAGAGATGCACCGCAACTACACGTTCCACCTGGGGGATATCGACATATCTCTTAGCTGCCTCACCATCAAGGGAAGTAACTGCTAACGAGCCCTTCGGATGGGAAAGTGCTGAGAACAGGGTGTGCCACGTCTTTGTGAGCTCCTCATGCACCACCGGAAAAAATGACACCGGGGCCGGCGGCCCAGGCAAGCATGGCTAACATCTCTGCATCGGCTTCGTCCTGTGCTCGGGGGAATCCTCCATGTCTGATGCCAGAAGGTAGTTATCCGATGCTGCAATAGATAGCTCGTCCTCATCATCCTAGAAGTATATATATATTCCTGTATACCTGTATATATATATATTCAAGAAAAATCTTGAAGTTTGTCTGCAGTTACATAAAGCCTATAGGTAATAGACGCACTTTTGTTAGAGGTGACTCATAATTAAAATGTAATGTAATGTAAATGTAAAAGTACTTGCTGTTATGTCCACTGCTGATATTGTGTGTGTATTGGTTACTTATGGAATTTTCTTATCTATTTGCATTTGTTTGCTTTTTGGGTAAGAGAGTGTGTGTAGGAGAGCAAATGTGTGTTTCCAAAGCTCCAGGGAACTGTAGTGCAATTTATGTTGCCATGGCAATGTCCAGAACAAATGTTGATGTGATCAAATTAGAACATAACTGAGATTTTTCACTGCATCTTGCTTGTTTATTTTTGACAGATGATGTTTATTGACTGATATACTTCATAATATTTGACCACCAAATGTGGTCATGAACAAATGTCATCTGTGAAAGTGATATATCACCCCAAAATGAAAATTCTGTGATCATTTCTGTCATTTACTTACCCTATTGTCATTTAAAACTCTCTGACTTTCTTGAGCAAAACACAAAAGAAGATATTTTGATGAATGCTGGTAAACAAAAAACGTTGAATTCCATTCATTTTCATTATATGGACACAAAACCAATGCAAATCAATGGAGACCCACGGTTTTCTGTTACAAACATTCTTCAAAATATCCTCTTTTGTATTCTGCAGAAGAGAGAAAGGCACACAAGTTTAAAATTACATGAGGGTGAGTAAATGATGATAGCATTTTCATTTTGGGGTGAACTATTCCTAGAAGAAAGCTGGTCAATAATTTGTATGCTTTTAAAGACTCGTAGGCCATAAAATAGAAAATTAAACTTTTTACACATTTTACACACTTAAATTTTTCACAATGGCTTTGTCACTATGTCTTTGGTTATACAATGAAAACCCATGAATAGCTTTTTCTATAGCTTTCCAATATATGATCTCTAGGTGTAAAGGGTTAAGATTTTGAGATTATATATGTTAAAATGTTAAGAAACAATTTTTAAAACAAAAATATATTGTAAAGGACTCATGACATTGAAAATCAAATTTACCTTGATCTTTTGACATTGACAATGTCTTGGTATCATTAATACACCATGTACAGAGGGTTGAGGCAGAAAGAGTATCCAAATCCATGCACGGTTTTTAATTAAAGTACAAATAATCCAGAAAATGGAACAGGGCAAAGATTGTCTACAAACAGCATGCCAAACCAGCAGGTTGCAATATAACCCTAACCGTAAAGCCATGTAGGCCAGTCCGAAGCCTCAATAAAGGTTATGACATATAGCCTTGTAGGCTAACACTAAAGGAGATTATAACACACACTTTGACTTCACTGTTATGGCCTGCTCGTACATAACGCAACATAAAAGGAACAAAACCACAAAAATTGTTGTTAACAATGTTTATTTAGTGCATTTTGCAGATGTCTATGGGTTTAACATCAGTCAGCCTGTAAGGAGGGCAGCAATTACTTTTTTAAATTACATATATGAAGACTGCAGTAGAGAGGAAAATAAAAACAAAAGAGTGGTGCATTTTCAAAAACCTCTCTCTACATGTGTGTCTCCTTTAAAAAACATGTATCATCAGGGCTTTTCTGTGTGGGTTGAATTCCTTAAAAAATAGCAGACCAGATGTTCAACAACAACTTGCAGCAGGACAGCTCACACACCGGAATCACTGGAGTCAACAGACAAACAAAACTTCCACAAATGGACAAGCAGATTACACAGGAGCAATAGACCATTCAACTCATCGTGTGCGACTCAACCGAGCAACGACACCGGCAACGCACAGTAGTATCTTTTCTAAAAAATCTTTACTTTACTATTTTTCTCTCCATTCTTTTCGCCTTTTCTATCCTTACTCGCACAGCATGTGTTTCCAATTCATTCCTGTGGTCTCTCACCCACGACACTCTCTTACAAGAGGAAGGCGGAGCAATTCTGCCGACCTTCACACTATCTGTATCTATCTACTCTTCCACTCTCTCTTTCCATTGGTCTCTGGAATTGTCAATCTGCTGTTAATAAATCTGATTTCATCCCTGCATTTGCATCCCACTCTGCTCTTAGTATTGTAGGATTAACTGAAACCTGGATTACTTCTGAGAACACAGCAACCCCTGCTGCTCTTTCTAGTAACTTCTCTTTCTCTCTCACCCCCCGCCAGCATGGGAGAGGTGGTGGCACTGGTCTTCTCATCTCCAAGGACTGGAAGTTCTCCACCTACCCCTCCCTAATCGACACCAATTCTTTTGAATTCCTCTAAAACTCCACATTGTAGTTATTTATCGCCCTCCAGGTCAACTGGGTGAATTTCTAGAAGAACTGGACATGCTGCTATCTTCTTTCCCTGAGGACGACTCTGCGCTTCTTGTCTTTGTGGATTTCAACATCCACCTGAAGAAGCCTTATGCCTCAAACTTCCACTCTCTGCTAACCTCCTTCAATCTCCAACTAGTCCCCACCACAGGTACCCATAAGTCAGATAACCAACTCAATCTTATCTACACACGCAGCTGTGATACAGAGAACACCTTGGTTACACCTCTGCATGTCTCTGATCACTTTTTTTATCACTTTTAATTTAATACAGCAGTCCCTCAACTCACCAACCCCTCTGCCAGTCTCATTTAGGCGGTATCTTTCATCTGTCATAGAAACCTCCCTTCCATCTTTCACACACTTTGCATCACTTGATGTAAATTCTGCCACAGACACACTTCTCACAACACGAACCTTGTGTCTAGACACCATTTGTCCTCTTTCCTCCAGGCCAGCACGTGCTACTCCTTCCAGTCCCTGGTTGTCCGATACTCTCCGGGAACACCAGGCTAAACTAAGAGCGACTGAAAGGAAATGGCACAAAACTAAAGACCTCGCTGACCTCTGTAAGTATCAGGCTTCGCTCTCTGTCTTCTCTGCAGACATTCACACTGCAAAATCGCCATTTTTCCATGACAAAATTACTAGCGCCTCAGACTCGCACAAGCTTTTCAAAACTTTCAAAACTCTCCTCTGTCCCCCTCCACCACCTCCGTCCAACTCCCTAACAGCTGATGACTTTGCCAGCTACTTCACAGACAAAACTAGGTCCATCAGCAGTCAATTATCAGCTCCACACATCCATGATCTCACACCACACATACACGCAGCAGACCATCTTCTCTCCTCTTTCTCTTCTCTTAAAGAGGATGAGGTCTCTAAATTTCTTCTCTCTACTCACCAAACCACCTGCCTGTTAGACCCCATCCCCTCACATCTACTACAAGCCATCTCACCCACACTCCTACCATCGCTTACTCATATCATCAACACATCTCTCAATTCAGGAATTTCCCCACTGCATTCAAGCAGGCCCGGGTAACCCCGCTACCCTATTGGAGAACTATAGACCCATTTATCTCCTTCCATTCATAGCAAAAGCACTTGAACGGGTTGTTTTCAATCAGGTGTCTAACTTCCTTACTCAAAACAACAGGCTGGACATTAACCAGTCAGGCTTTAAGAGCAGTCACTCAACCGAAACTGCCTTAGTAACAGTTACGGAAGCCCTAAGGGGGGCAAGAGCTTATTTCTCTTATTATTTTTCATGCTTGTGTTCTGGTAAAGGCATTCAAAATTATAAATTCACTGTGAGAATCATAATACACGGGATGAGATGTTACACTCTCCCTTGTGCCAATAAGTGGTGAGCACTTACTCAATTAGACTTGTTGTTGTTGGGAGTGGTAGACGATCAAGTGGTGGGGGTGTGGTCCGCGTGTTGTGTGGGAGGTGAATCGTGGCCAGGGTAACACTCCGGGGCAGTTGGGCAAAGGACATTTCTTCAGTATTGTGCCCTTGGATCACTGGGTGTTTCGGCCTTTTTAACATTTACATTTGACATTTATTCATTTGGCAGACGCTTTTATCCAAAGCGACTTACAATTGAGGAAAACAGCAAGCGATTCGTCTAAGTACGTGTAACGTTCACCAGCCGGAAGTGCCCTAGTGCTCCATATAGGGTACTCTCCCAATCACCCGGACTGCCATCTCACACACACTACATTTCCCACAACCCTTTGCCTGGACTTATCAGCCATCATTGCATTCACCTGTGTCTTGTTATCTGTTGCACTTCTGTCTATTTATACCCGGTTCACTTAGTCACTCGTTGCAAAGTCTTGTTTGTGTCTATACTGCATTTCTGAGCGTTTTCCCGGTTGTTGGTTTTGCGACTTGATCTTCAATTGTGTTTTGTTTTCTGCCTGTTTGCTGCCTGCCCTGACCATTGCCTGTTCCATTGCCTTTGCCTGATTGCTGCCTGCCCTGATTCTTGCCTGTATCTTTATTCTGTTATTAAAGCTGCACTTAGATCCTCAACCTCTTCGCGTCTCTGGGCGGTTTGTGACAGTAAGCAATATTCACAAGAAGTGCTAGTAATACAAAGTTTCAGATACAACGTCAAGATAGTATAAGCAAGTATATAGAGAATATTAGAAAAGGAAAAGAGAGGTAGAAAGATTTTTTTTTTTTTATTAAAAAAAAATGCATTATTATAATTATGAGACAGTTAAGTGCTCACGGAAGAGGTGGGTTTTCAGCTGTTTTTTGAATTGTGAAATTGATCCAGCCATCCTGATGGAAACAGGAAGATCGTTCCACCAGCAGGGAACGGTGAAAGAAAATGTCCTTGAGATGGATCTCATGCCTCTCTGTGAAGGAACAACGAGGCGCCGATCGTTTTCAGACCGCAGACTTCTGGAGGGGATGTAGGTCTGTAAGAGAGAGTTGAGGTAGATGGGTGCTGTGTTAGTGGCTGTTCTGTAAGCAAGCACCAGTGCCTTGAACTTAATGCATGCCGCTACTGGGAGCCAGTGCAGAGAGATGAGCAGAGGTGTGACGTGCTCTCTTGGGCTCATTGAAGACTAGACGTGCAGCAGCATTCTGGATCATTTGCAGAGGTTTGAAGGCACAGGCTGGGAGACCAGCCAGAAGAGCATTACAGTAATCCAGTCTAGAAATGACAAGAGCCTGGACTAGAAGCTGTGTTGCATGTTCTGTTAAGAACGGTCTGATCTTTCTAATGTTGTACAATGCAAACCTGCATGACAGAGTTGTTTTAGTAATGTGATCCTTGAAAGTCAGCTGATCACCCATGATTAGCCCAAGATTCCTGACTGAAGTCGATGGGGTTATCTTTGATGGACCAAGTTGGATGGTAAGCTGGTGCTGTTCTGACGGAGTGGCAGGAAGGACAAGAAGCTCAGTCTTGGCCAGGTTGAGTTGTAAGTGATGATCTTTCATCCAAGAAGAGATGTCAGCCAGGCAGTCTGAGACGCGTGTGGCTACCGTGGAATCATCTGGATGAAACGAGAGGTGAAGTTGAGTGTCATCAGCATAACAATGGTAGGAGAAACCATGTGGTTGTATGATGAAACCCAGTGATGTGGTGTATATGGAGAAGAGCAGAGGCCCAAGAACCGATCCTTGTGGGACCCCGGTGACTAGTTGGTGTGATTTGGACACTTCACCTCCCCAAGCTACCTTGAAGGATCTATCTGTGAGATAGGATTTAAACCAGGAGAGCGAAGTTCCAGTGATGCCCAGTGAAGAGAGCGCAGACAGAAGAATGTGATGGTTAACCGTGTCGAAGGCTGCAGAAAGGTCTAAGAGAATGAGAACAGATGATTTGGACTCAGCTCTTGCCCTCCTTAGGGCTTCTGTAACTGTTAGTAGGGCAGTTTCGGTTGAGTGACCGCTCTTAAAGCCTGACTGGTTGGTGTCCAGCCTGTTGTTTTGGGTGAGGAAGGTAGACACCTGATTGAAAACAACCCGTTCAAGTGCTTTTGCTATGAACGGAAGGAGAGAAATGGGTCTATAGTTCTCCAGTAGGGAAGTGTCATGTGTGGGTTTCTTAAGCAGCGGGGTTACCCGGGCCTGCTTGAATGCAGTGGGGAAAATTCCTGTATTAAGAGATGTGTTGATGATATGAGTGAGCGATGGTAGGAGTGTGGGTGAGATGGCTTGTAGTAGATGTGAGGGGATGGGGTCTAACGGGCAGGTGGTTGGGTGAGTAGAGAGTAGAAGTTTAGAGACATCATCCTCATCCTTTTGTTTCCTCTGTTAGCTCTGTTGAGTTCAGCCAGTTTGAACCTATTTCTTTTATACATCTTCAAGAAATAGTATGTTAATTAAAGCCGTCCAGCTTCTCCATTGATTCAATTCCACCATATTTCCTGAAACAAGTGTTTGATGCTGTCGGTCCCTATCTTGTGACTATGATAAATGAATGTTTTGAGAGTTGTATTGTGCCTGATGTGTTAAAACATGCTACAGTTTATCCCTTGCTTAAGATGGCAAACTTAGATCCTTCTGTTTTAGCCAATTATAGACCCATTTCAAATCTGCCTTTTATCACAAAGATCTTAGAAAAAACTGTCCTGCAACAGCTACAAACGTTTTTAAATGAAAATAAGATCTTTGACGTCTTTCAATCTGGTTTTAGAAAACACCACTCGACTGAGACTGCACTTCTGAAAGTCTTAAATAATATTTTATTAACCTGTGATCGTGGGGATCATACTGTGCTGGTGCTCCAAGACTTGAGTGCCGCTTTTAATACTGTGGACCACGTATTTTTGCTTGCTCGCTTGAAGACTGTGTAGGCATAAAAGGAAGTGCTTTTGAATGGTTCAAATCATATTTCTCCAATCGAAGTTTCAGAGTTAACATTGGTGAACACTCATCCGAGGTAGCTTCTCTATCATGTGGTGTTCCACAGGGATCCATTTTGGCTCCTATTCTTTTTTCATTGTACATGCTCCCATTGGGTTCTATTTTTAGGAAGCATGGTCTGTCTTTCCATTGCTGTGCAGACGACATGCAAATATATTTGCCCTTAAAACAGAGCTCAAATGACCTGGAAGACATTTATGTCTTGCCTGTCTGCACTTATGTCTTGCCTGTCTGCACTTATGTCTTGCCTGTCTGATGTGAAAGCCTGGTTGTCTTTAAATTTTCCTAATTTTAATGAGAGTTATCAGATTCTCGTAGAACACGAAAGTAAATCTTGGTGATTTAACTCCTTCCGTGAAGCCCTGGGTTAAATATCTGGGTGTTATTTTTGATGAAGGTTTTTTGAAATTTGACAAACAGATAAACATAGTGGTCAAGTCCTGTTTTTTTCAGCTTCGACTTCTCGCAAAAGTAAAACCTATTCTATTTAGTACAAATTTTGTGTTTTATCACATCTAGATTAGACTACTGCAACTCGCTGTATTTGGTCAGATTGGTCTATTCAGTTCAAAATGCAGTACCAACAAGTACCAAAAAACGGTAGTATATTACACCAGTTCTCCGGTCCCTGCACTGGTTGCCTGTGCGCTATTGAGTAAATTAAAAATTTCTTCTCTTGGTGTTTAAATCTTTAAACAGTCTGGCCCCTATTTATTTATGAGATTTTTTGACTGAATATCTGCCCCTTTTGTCTTTCCGGTCATCCAACCAGAGTTTATTATGCACCCCGAAGTCAAAGCTTAAGTGCAGGGGTGGTCGTGCTTTCTCAGTTGCTGCCCCTAGATTATGGAATGCTCTGCCCCTCTGTATTAGAACTGCACCTTCACTCTCTGTTTTTAAATCCATGTTGAAAACCTACCTGTTTGATTTGCCGTTTTATCTTTGGGTACCTTTACAGTACTGTGTCTTTTTAGTAAATGTTTTGTATTGTATTTTTAAAATGTTTTAATTGTGCAGCACATTGGTCAACCCACGGTTGTATTGAATAGTGCTATATAAATAAAATTGACATTGACCTTACAAAGTTTCAGATACAACGTTAAGATGGTATGCGCAAGTATACAGAGAACATTAGAAAAATAAAAGAGAAGGTTTTTTAAGACAGTTAAGTGCTTACAGAAGAGGTGGGTCTTCAGCTGATCTTGCTTGCTTCCATTTGCCATAGTTCCCTCCAGCTGATCTTTCTTCTCTTCACACATTTACACTGCATCCATTGCCCTTGTTTAGCAAGAGAGATGTCATGTCCTCGGTCTCTCTGTCCCGTGTCATGCCTGTGTGTTTTGTTTTGTGTCGAACACGTGGGTTGCGTTGACAGCGCGCCTCGTGTTTGGTGTCTGCGTCACTCGCCCCTCCCCTCCGTGTTTCCCTATCTGGTCTCTCTCTCTTCTCACCTCTGTTTCACCCTCGCACCTGTAGGTCATCTCGTTGTTTAGCCTGGCTCGTTTATCGCTCTCCACCTGCTTCTAGTTAGCCTTGTTAGCTTTTCCTTTTTAGTCCCCTCGCGTTCTCTCGTCCTTGTCGGATCGTTAAATTGTTATTGCATATCGCGGTTATACCCAACTTCCCTGTCTTGTCTTGCCAAGTTCATTGCTACCAAGTCTAGCTGTTTTTTCCTTGTTTTGTTTGCCTTGTTCTGCCATCTCACCTCCTTGTTGCTACCGTAGCTTCCCGCTGGCGCCCGGACACCTGTGTTCTACACGCACACCACCACTTCCCGTCTGTCAAGCCGGATTTCTCTTCTCCCTTCGTGGGTTGCGGGTGGAGAGGACTCCCCGCCGGATTTATTCTCTTGGCGTTGGAAGTGGTATCTCCCCTGGTGGGTCGCGGGTCGAGCGCTCTCCCCGCTGGATTGTGTATCTCCCTCTCTCCCCGGACGTAACATTCCCGGCGGTCACTGACTTTTGTGTGTGTGTGTGTGTGTGTGCTCCTGTTTTAATAAACTGTTTTCCTACCATCTCCGCATCTGGGTCTCCCTCTGTGACAAGAGATGGCCATCTCACTTCTACAAACCTCTTCCTGACGATGCACCTCCTCGACAACTAGCTTTCTCCGCTCTGATGTTGTAGCCTTTCGCCAGGTTGGTTCACATGCTTTCAGGCCAAAGCCTCTTCATCCCTGCTGGACTTGCCCCACAAAATTGTTGTGCTTCAGGGTTGATGTAGCTTGTTGCACTGCATTGGATTGTGTCCACTTCTGCCCAGTTACTAGGGCCAGTACAGCAGAACTGATGATCTTATCTCTACAATCCTTCAGTGTCATCTGGAGTCTAACTTTGGAACACTTGTAATCCTCAATTAGGCTAGTAAGATGTAACTCCAGGAATCCTTTGCCATAGAGGCCGATGTTAGTGTATGAAGTGATGGTTCGTTCCATCTTCTCCACTGTTTTTATAGGGACCTCATACACCGTGAGTGGCCACATTGTCCGGGGGAGGACTCCTGTGGGCACCAGAGCTTCAGTTTCCACCGTTACTATTACATTAGTCTCAATAAGGTTTGCTCCACTCAGTGACACACTGACTGAGAAACCTGCTGAAAGTGTCCTAGTTATTGGTGATTCTATTGTATGGAATGTAAACATAGAGGCACCAGCCACCATAGTCCAATGTTTACCGGGAGCCAGAGCGCCTAACATCAGATCAAATTTAAGTGTGCTGGCTAAGGCTAATAGTAAATTTAGTAGGATTGTAATTCATGTTGGCACGATGTTCATCTCTGTCAGTCGGAGATTACAAAAGATAATATTATAGAGGTGTGTGAGCTCGCAAGCATGATGTCAGTCACTGTAATTATCTCTGGCCCCCTCCCCTTATTGTGGTGATGAAATACATAGCAGATTATAATCACTAAATGGCTTGTTGTCTAAGTGGTGCCTGCAGAGTTGAAAAGCCTTAATAAATAACTGGAAGAGTTTTTTGGGCAGACCTGACCTGTTGAAAAGAGACGGTCTCCATCCCTCTTGGGCTGGGGCTGCTCTCCTGTCAAGTCCTGTCCAAGTCTCCTGTCCTGCCTCTCGAGTAATTTAATAAATGTTAAACAAATTAAACATGAACAAATTACAGATAAACTACTGATATGACTCGGTTTGCTAAATATTAGATCTCTCACTAATAAAGCAAATATGATAACAGATCATAAAATAGATGTGCTCTGTTTGACAGAAACATGGCTAAAACCAGATGATTATATTACTTTAAATTAGTCTATTCCCCAAAATTACTATTCGAAACATGAGCCTTGTCTAAAAGGCAGAGGGGGAGATGTGGCTGCACTTTACAATAATACTTTTAGCTTTTCCCAAAAGCGTAATTTTAAATACACCACTTTTGAAGTCATGTGTTGGTGAGTTTTATCAGAATTAGTACTGTCCGCAGACAATTCAATTCAATTCAATTTTATTTATATAGCGCTTTTCACAATGAGTATTGTTGCAAAGCAGCTTTACAGGAGAAAGCAACAGAAAAACATAAAAAAGGTAAAATTGCCAAACCTTTAAATTAATTTAATAAAATAAAATAACTATAAAAGCAGTCTCCCGGTGAGAAAGCCGACACGGCCCTGTGGCAAGGAACTCAATCTCCAAATGATAAATATATGGAGAAAAACAACCTCGGGAGAAACCAGTCTCAGTCAGGAGGGCCAGTTCTCCTATGACGTGTCACAGCTGTACTCAGTGACTTTGATTAATTTTATAGAGAAAATGATTATCATAGAGAGCCTATTAAATGTGGTAAGGAAATAGATTTTGTTAAATTTGTTATAAGGAATGTTATACGCAGGAAACAGAACTGTGATTGCATAATGTAAATGAATGCAGCTGTAACTTCAAACTGCTGTCATGTGATGTAAATTTAGCATTTAATAGATTAGATTAGATTAGATTAGATTCAACTATATTGTCATTACACATGTACAAGAACAAGGCAACGAAATGCAGTTTAGGTCTAACCAGAAGTGCAATAGCAGCAAGTGCAGGATATACAGTGGTTGCATAAGTTAAATAAATCAATCAATATTATAGAAGTAATTTACAGATGGATATGTACTATGACCATAATATATAGATGGCTATTACTAAAAACAGAGATTTACAGATGGATATGTACTATGAACATAATATACAGATGGCTATTACTATAAACAGAAATTTACAGGTGGATGTGTACAATGATATGTTAGGCTATGGTGAGCAGCAGTGCAATGGATATAGAGTAGTGCAAATAAATTATGGACAGAAGCTATCTAAGTAACAGTGCAATATAAGAAGTTATTGCATATTTCAGTTAAAGTGTAGGAGTGCAAGATGCATATGTAAACAGTCAGTACTGTAATTGAGCAGTTGGCAGTGCAAATTAGCAGTCTGGTAGTGCAAATGAACATAAATGTTATGTATAGACAGTCCAGTAGTGGAAATAACAAAGTGAAGCCAGGTGTGCGATGAGGGGGTGAGAAGAGTGTAACAGTATATGAGGGGCAGTGGGATCAGCGAGGGGCAGAGTTCAATAAAGAGACAGCTCTGGGAAAAAAGCTGTTCTTCAGTCTGTTGGTCCTGGTCTGGAGGCATCTGAAACGCCTGCCTGAGGGCAGGAGAGAAAATAGTCTGTGAGCAGGATGAGAGGAGTCCTTAAGAATGCTGCGAGCTCGACGCAGACAGCGTTTCCTCTGGATGTCCTCCATGGCTGGAAGTGGAGTCCCTGTGATGAGCTGGGCGGTTTTCACCACTCGCTGCAGTGCCTTGCGCTCTGCAACAGAGCAGCTCCCATGCCAGACTGTGACACAGTTGGTCAGGATGCTTTCTATTGCGCAGCGATAGAAGTTCACCAGGATATCTGAGGGCAGCTGATTCTTCTTGAGGGCACTGGTGAGCCTTCTTGACCAGGCTAGAGGTGTTGGTAGTCCAGGACAGGTCCTCCGAGATGTGGATCCCCAGGAACTTGAAACTGGAGACATGCTCAACAGCCATCCCATTGATGTGGATGGTGTCATGTGTGCCTCTTGACTCTTTCCTGAAGTCCACAATGAGCTCCTTTGTCTTGGAGGTGTTAAGGAGCAAGTTATTGTCATTGCACCATGTGGCTAGGTGCTGGATCTCGTTTCATCATTGTTGCTGATGAGACCAATCACCGTAGTGTCATCCGCAAACTTGATGACGGAGTTAGATCCATTCACAGGCCTGCAGACGGAGGTGAAGAGGGAGTAGAGGAAGAGGCTTAGCACACAGCCCTGTGGTACACCAGTGTTGAGTGTGATGGTGGTGGAGCAGATGGAGCCTGATCGAACCTGCTGTGGTCTGTTGGTCATAAAGTCCATAATCCAGTTACATAGGGAGGTGTTAATGCCCAGGTCTTCAAGTTTAGCTATTAACTTGGATGGGATGATAGTGTTGAATGCTGAGCTGAAGTCAACAAACAGCATACGTGCATAAGTGTTCTTATTGTCCAAATGTGTGAGCACAGAGTGCAGTGCCATGGAAACTGCATCTTCTGCGCTCCTATTGCTGCGGTAGGCAATTTGGTGTGAGTCCAATGTGGCAGAGAGTCCTTCAGGTGTGCCAGGATCAGCCGCTCAAAGCACTTCATGACAATGGGTGTCAGTGCTACAGGGCAGTAGTCGTTCATGCACATTGGGCTGGAGTGTTTTGGCACTGACACAATGGAGGTGCATTTAAAGCATGTTGGCACAGCTGCTTGGGCAAGAGACAGGTTGAGATGTCAGTAAAAACCCCAGCAAGCTGCTCAGCACATGCCCTGAGTACGCATCCAGGGATGTTGTCTGGTCTACGTCTGTAGAGTAGAGTGCAATTGGTGGGTGGTCAGCTGAGGGTTTGAGCTTGGTGGCAGTTTCTCCATTGTCTCTCTCAAAGCGAGCATAAAAGTCATTAAGCTCATTCATAAAGAGGACATCAGTGGCTGCGGGGGTGGAGTGGGTGGGTTTGTAATCACTGACAGCCTGGATGTCTTGCCACATGCGTTGAGGGTCGGAGTTGGAAAAGTTCTCCTCTACCTTTAGCTTGTAGCAGTGCTTGGCCTCTTTGATGCCCCTCTTCAGGTTAGCTCTGGATGTGCTGTAGGCCTGTGCATCACCTGATCTGAAGGCAGTATTGCGTGCCTTCAACAGGAGGTGCACCTCCTTGTTCATCCATGGCTTCTGATTTGGGTACGTGATGATCTGTTTCTGAGTAGTAACATTGTCTATGGTGGTGTTGATGTAATCCAGTACAGAGGAGGTGTAGCAGTCAATGTCCGTGTGAGAGCCACTGGTGGCCTGAGAAGCAAATGTACTCCAGTCTGTGTGTAGAAACTTTTCCTGGAGTGTGAAATCTGCCCCCACAGGCCACACTTTGATGGTCTTCACTGATGGCTTCACACGATTGATGAGGGGTGCATATTTGGGGATGAGGAACAAAGAAAGGTGATCGGACTGTGCCAGGTGGGGGAGGGGGGTCGCAATGTAAGCTCCAGCCATGTTTGTGTAAACATGGTCTAAGGTTTTGTTTCCTCTGGTGTGACAGGAAACATGGTTGTAAAATTTGGGGAGCACTGCCTTTAAGTTTGAGTGATTAAAATCACCTGCAACAATAAACGCAGCTTCCAGGTGAGCAGTCTGTTGTTTACTGATGGCTGCATGAAGTTCTTTCATAGCAAGCTTGGCATCAGCTTCCAGGGGAATGTAAGCTGCAGTTATAATGGTGGAAGTGATCTCCCGCGATGGATTAAAACGGTCTACATTTAACCATGAGAAACTCAAGGTTAGCTGAACAATGTCTCCCAACAATAACAGAGTTTGTGCATCAAGCTTTGTTAATGTAAGTGCACAAGGAGCCATCTAACGTTCTATCCGCCCGGAGTGTGTGGCGTCCCGCTAGCTCAATAGCATTGTCCGATATGCCGCTGTGTAGCCATGTTTCCGTGAAGATCATAACATTACAGTTCAAAAGTCTCTTGCTGTAGATGATGCTGAGTTGAATCTCCTCCATTTTGTTCACCAGTGACTGAACATTGGCAAGGAAAATGCTGGGTAAAGAGAGCCCGTGTGGTGTTAGCTTTAGCTTAGCTCTTAGTCCTCCGCGCTTCCCCCCCTAAGGCCACCATATTGCACTCGTAACTTATTAAGCGCGAAATGGTAGGCCTCGAATGGACGCTGCGCGCCGGCGCCCCCGGATTTTTCGTGGGTCGCACGGCGACGCCGAATCGAAGGGTCGGGCCCGCCGGAGCGATCCGGAAGGGTCGGGGGCGGGCTCGAAGCCCTGGGGCGCCGGGAAAAATCCCCCTAACCCGGGCTGCGGATCGTGGGCAAGGCGAAGTTCGGGCAGATGCCACCTGAGGGCGACCGGCCGTACGCCCCGCACCTATTCGAGGCGCGTCGAAAAGGTGGCGAGTAGACGTTCCAATAGGCGCCTACGGCGCCCCTTGCAGCCTAGGTCCGGGGGTCAGACCCCGGCGTACACGAGGCGCCTACCGTGCCCCTTGCAGCCTATTTGGGGCGGGGCGTCCCCCGGGCACCGCCCCATCCACGGAGCGCCTACGCATCCCCCTTGCCGCCTAAACTCGCCCGACGCCCCGAGACGCCCCGAGACGCCCCCCGAAGGCGCACGCGCGTCCCGACCGAGCTCTCTCGCGTACGCGGTGGGCCCGAACAGGCAGGAAATGGATTTCGCCTTGGCAATGAGTCACAGGCCTCGGACCGACCGCAGAGCGCATAGGAGACGCTGCCCTTCGTGGCGACGAACACCAGAACTCACGAACGCGCTCCCGATGATAAGGATGCATTTTTTCGGGATCTTTCTCCCATCTGCGTCTCGTTCGGCGGGGTCCACATTGGCAGACCACGTTCAGACCTCGCAAGCAGCCATCCTTGGCATCTGCAGGGAGTTACGCGGGTTAAACAGACCGTGGGGCGTAAAGGAGGCACGCTCCTTCGCCGTGCTGCGCATTGGAGCTCACCGATGGGCTTCGGGGGCCTAAAAACGGTGTGTCCATCACTTACCTACGCAGGCCCCGTTGAATAGGTTATGAATGTCATTCGTAGGTTTTGTACATCTGTAACTTGTTCGAAGGGGCCAACGTAGGTAGATAATGGACAATCCCTATAAAATGGTTTTATTTGACTCTACATAGGTTTATTTGAATAAAGCTAGTAGTTGAGTGTTCATTCACCTTCATTTAGCAATTGTAAGTGTATTACAGCTGTGCAACATGTTTATTATGCTTATGAACGCTGTGTACATTCGCCACCTACGTGGTCCCTGTCAAATATGTTACGAGTGGCATGTACATTCGCCACCTATATGATCCCCGTCAAATAAGTTATGAGAGTGATGCATTTTGGAATGGAAGAATTATTCCTATGACATCTGTAACTTATTTGATGGGGCCCTCGTAGGTAGATAATGTACAATCCCTATTAAATGGTTTTATTTGACTCTACATAGGTTTATTTGAATAAAGCTAAGAGTAGAATGTTTATTCACCTTCATTTAGCAATTGTATGTCTATTTCACCTGTATAACATGTTTATTTTGCTTATAAACGATGTGTACATTCGCTACCTACGTGGTCCCTGTAAAACAGGTCATGAGTGGCATGTACATTCGCCACCTATGTGAGCCCTGTCAAATAAGTTATGCTGTGATATGCATTTTTGGACTTAGACTTTTTCCTTGTCTTGTTTGCTACATGTGTAACTTATTTGATGGGGCCCTCGTAGGTGGCGAATGTACAATCCCTATAAAATGTTTTTTTTACTCTGTGTAGGTTGGTTTAAGTAGATTTAATAGTAGAGTGCTGACATAGCTCAGTTTAGCAATTACATGTTTATTACAGCTTGGTAACATGTTTATTGTGCTTTATAACAGTGTGTACATTATCTACCTATGTGGACCCCGTCAAATAAGTTATGCGTGTTATGCATTTTTGGACTTGGACTTTTTTCCTTGTCTTGTTTGCTACATGTGTAACTTATTTGATGGGTCCCTCGTAGGTAGATAATGGACAATCCCTATAAAATGGTTTTATTTGACTCTACATAGGTTTATTTGAATAAAGCTAGTAGTTGAGTGTTCATTCACCTTCATTTAGCAATTGTAAGTGTATTACAGCTGTGCAACATGTTTATTATGCTTATAAACGCTGTGTACATTCGCCACCTAAGTGGTCCCTGTCAAATATGTTACGAGTGGCATGTACATTCGCCACCTACGAGGGCCCCGTCAAATAAGTTATGAGAATAAAGCATTTTTGGAATGGAAGAATTATTCCTATGACATCTGTAACTTATTTGACGGGGCCCTCGTAGGTAGATAATGGACAATCCCTATTAAATGGTTTTATTTGATTCTACATAGGTTTATTTGAATAAAGCTAGTAGTTGAGTGTTCATTCACCTTCATTTAGCAATTGTAAGTGTATTACAGCTGTGCAACATGTTTATTATGCTTATAAACGCTGTGTACATTCGCCACCTAAGTGGTCCCTGTCAAATATGTTACGAGTGGCATGTACATTCGCCACCTACGAGGGCCCCGTCAAATAAGTTATGTGTGCAATGCATTTTCGGACTTGGACTTTTTTCCTTGTCTTGTTTCTTACATGTGTAACTTATTTGACGGGGCCCTCGTAGGTAGATAATGGACAATCCCTATTAAATGGTTTTATTTGACTCTACATAGGTTTATTTGAGTACATCCCACAGTATAGTGCTTATATCACTTCATTTAGCAATTGTGCACTTATTGCAGCTTTGCACCACGTTTGTTATGCCTAAAAACAGTGTGTACATTCGTCACCTATACGAGCCCGTCAAATAAGTTATGTGTGCAATGCATTTTGGACTTGGACTTTTTTCATTGTCTTCTTTCTTACATGTGTAACTTATTTGACGGGGCCCTCGTAGGTAGATAATGGACAATCCCTATTAAATGGTTTTATTTGATTTTACATAGGTTTATTTGAATAAAGCTAGTAGTTGAGTGTTCATTCACCTTCATTTAGCAATTGTAAGTGTATTACAGCTGTGCAACATGTTTATTATGCTTATGAACGCTGTGTACATTCGCCACCTACGTGGTCCCTGTCAAATATGTTACGAGTGGCATGTACATTCGCCACCTATATGATCCCCGTCAAATAAGTTATGAGAGTGATGCATTTTGGAATGGAAGAATTATTCCTATGACATCTGTAACTTATTTGATGGGGCCCTCGTAGGTAGATAATGTACAATCTCTATTAAATGGTTTTATTTGACTCTACATAGGTTTATTTGAATAAAGCTAAGAGTAGAATGTTTATTCACCTTCATTTAGCAATTGTATGTCTATTTCACCTGTATAACATGTTTATTTTGCTTATAAACGATGTGTACATTCGCTACCTACGTGGTCCCTGTAAAACAGGTCATGAGTGGCATGTACATTCGCCACCTATATGAGCCCTGTCAAATAAGTTATGCTGTGATATGCATTTTTGGACTTAGACTTTTTCCTTGTCTTGTTTGCTACACCTTTAACTTATTTGACGGGGCCCTCGTATGTGGCGAATGTACAGTCCCTATAAAATGGTCTTATTTGACTCTACATAGGTTTATTTGAATAAAGCTAGTAGTTGAGTGTTTATTCACCTTCATTTAGCAATTTTGAGTGTATTACAGCTGTGCAACATGTTTATTATGCTTATAAACGCTGTGTACATTCGCCACCTACGTGGTCCCTGTCAAATATGTTACGAGTGGCATGTACATTCGCCACCTATATGATCCCCGTCAAATAAGTTATGAGAGTGATGCATTTTGGAATGGAAGAATTATTCCTATGACATCTGTAACTTATTTGACGGGGCCCTCGTAGGTAGATAATGTACAATCCCTATTAAATGGTTTTATTTGACTCTACATAGGTTTATTTGAATAAAGCTAAGAGTAGAATGTTTATTCACCTTCATTTAGCAATTGTATGTCTATTTCACCTGTATAACATGTTTATTTTGCTTATAAACGATGTGTACATTCGCTACCTACGTGGTCCCTGTAAAACAGGTCATGAGTGGCATGTACATTCGCCACCTATGTGAGCCCTGTCAAATAAGTTATGCTGTGATATGCATTTTTGGACTTAGACTTTTTCCTTGTCTTGTTTGCTACATGTGTAACTTATTTGATGGGGCCCTCGTAGGTGGTGAATGTACAATCCCTATAAAATGGTCTTATTTGACTTTACATAGGTTTATTTGAATAAAGCTAGAAGTTGAGTGTTCATTCACCTTCATTGAGCAATTGTAAGTGTATTACAGATTTACAATTTAAAAAACGGTGTGTACATAATCTACTTATGTAAGCACTGACAAACTGGTAATTTATAAGTGGGATGTATTAAAATTTTTTCTAAATTCTGTAAAAATAATTGGCACACTAATAAAAGTAGTTACAGACAGACCAATCTAGTCTTCAGACATGTAGTTTGAGTCGTACGTGTAACTATGCTGTTCATTTACCCTTTGAAACCTTAATATAGCACGTACTTGTGCAGTTGCATTCATCAATGGTAGCCCAAAAAAAAATAAACCATGTTTTTTTAAAAGAAAGTATAGTAAAACACACTAGAAACACCCCAAAGCTATTTACTTTAGGTTACAAGTCATAAACGTGCATGAAATCATCTAAAGAATCTAAATAAAGTTTTCTTACACCTTTAACTTATTTGACGGGGCCCTCGTAGGTGGCAAATGTACAATCCCTATAAAATGTTTTTTTTGACTCTGTGTAGGTTGGTTTAAGTAGATTTAATAGTAGAGTGCTGACATAGCTCAGTTTAGCAATTACATGTTTATTACAGCTTGGTAACATGTTTATTGTGCTTTATAACAGTGTGTACATTATCTACCTATGTTGACCCTGTCAAATAAGTTATGCGTGTTATGCATTTTTGGACTTGGACTTTTTTCCTTGTCTTGTTTGCTACATGTGTAACTTATTTGACGGGGCCCTCGTAGGTAGATAATGGACAATCCCTATTAAATGGTTTTATTTGATTTTACATAGGTTTATTTGAATAAAGCTAGTAGTTGAGTGTTCATTCACCTTCATTTAGCAATTGTAAGTGTATTACAGCTGTGCAACATGTTTATTATGCTTATGAACGCTGTGTACATTCGCCACCTAAGTGGTCCCTGTCAAATATGTTACGAGTGGCATGTACATTCGCCACCTACGAGGGCCCCGTCAAATAAGTTATGTGTGCAATGCATTTTTGGACTTGGACTTTTTTCCTTGTCTTCTTTCTTACATGTGTAACTTATTTGATGGGGCCCTCGTAGGTAGATAATGGACAATCCCTATTAAATGGTTTTATTTGATTTTACATAGGTTTATTTGAATAAAGCTAGTAGTTGAGTGTTCATTCACCTTCATTTAGCAATTGTAAGTGTATTACAGCTGTGCAACATGTTTATTATGCTTATGAACGCTGTGTACATTCGCCACCTACGTGGTCCCTGTCAAATATGTTACGAGTGGCATGTACATTCGCCACCTATATGATCCCCGTCAAATAAGTTATGAGAGTGATGCATTTTGGAATGGAAGAATTATTCCTATGACATCTGTAACTTATTTGATGGGGCCCTCGTAGGTAGATAATGTACAATCCCTATTAAATGGTTTTATTTGACTCTACATAGGTTTATTTGAATAAAGCTAAGAGTAGAATGTTTATTCACCTTCATTTAGCAATTGTATGTCTATTTCACCTGTATAACATGTTTATTTTGCTTATAAACGATGTGTACATTCGCTACCTACGTGGTCCCTGTAAAACAGGTCATGAGTGGCATGTACATTCGCCACCTATATGAGCCCTGTCAAATAAGTTATGCTGTGATATGCATTTTTGGACTTAGACTTTTTCCTTGTCTTGTTTGCTACATGTGTAACTTATTTGATGGGGCCCTCGTAGGTGGCGAATGTACAATCCCTATAAAATGTTTTTTTTACTCTGTGTAGGTTGGTTTAAGTAGATTTAATAGTAGAGTGCTGACATAGCTCAGTTTAGCAATTACATGTTTATTACAGCTTGGTAACATGTTTATTGTGCTTTATAACAGTGTGTACATTATCTACCTATGTGGACCCCGTCAAATAAGTTATGCGTGTTATGCATTTTGGACTTGGACTTTATTCCTTGTCTTGTTTGCTACATGTGTAACTTATTTGATGGGGCCCTCGTAGGTAGATAATGGACAATCCCTATTAAATAATTTTATTTGATTTTACATAGGTTTATTTGAATAAAGCTAGTAGTTGAGTGTTCATTCACCTTCATTTAGCAATTGTAAGTGTATTACAGCTGTGCAACATGTTTATTATGCTTATAAACGCTGTGTACATTCGCCACCTACGTGGTCCCTGTCAAATATGTTACGAGTGGCATGTACATTCGCCACCTATATGATCCCCGTCAAATAAGTTATGAGAGTGATGCATTTTGGAATGGAAGAATTATTCCTATGACATCTGTAACTTATTTGATGGGGCCCTCGTAGGTAGATAATGTACAATCCCTATTAAATGGTTTTATTTGACTCTACATAGGTTTATTTGAATAAAGCTAAGAGTAGAATGTTTATTCACCTTCATTTAGCAATTGTATGTCTATTTCACCTGTATAACATGTTTATTTTGCTTATAAACGATGTGTACATTCGCTACCTACGTGGTCCCTGTAAAACAGGTCATGAGTGGCATGTACATTCGCCACCTATGTGAGCCCTGTCAAATAAGTTATGCTGTGATATGCATTTTTGGACTTAGACTTTTTCCTTGTCTTGTTTGCTACATGTGTAACTTATTTGATGGGGCCCTCGTAGGTGGCGAATGTACAATCCCTATAAAATGTTTTTTTTTACTCTGTGTAGGTTGGTTTAAGTAGATTTAATAGTAGTGTGCTGACATAGCTCAGTTTAGCAATTACATGTTTATTACAGCTTGGTAACATGTTTATTGTGCTTTATAACAGTGTGTACATTATCTACCTATGTGGACCCCGTCGAATAAGTTATGCGTGTTATGCATTTTTGGACTTGGACTTTTTTCCTTGTCTTGTTTGCTACATGTGTAACTTATTTGATGGGGCCCTCGTAGGTGGTGAATGTACAATCCCTATAAAATGGTCTTATTTGACTTTACATAGTTTCATTTTAATAAAGCTAGTAGTTGAGTGTTTATTCACCTTCATTTAGCAAATGTAAGTGTATTACAGCTGTGCAACATGTTTATTATGCTTATAAACGCTGTGTACATTCGCCACATACGTGGTCCCTGTCAAATATGTTACGAGTGGCATGTACATTCGCCACCTACATGATCCCCGTCAAATAAGTTATGAGAGTGATGCATTTTGGAATGGAAGAATTATTCCTATGACATCTGTAACTTATTTGATGGGGCCCTCGTAGGTAGATAATGTACAATCCCTATTAAATGGTTTTATTTGACTATACATAGGTTTATTTGAATAAAGCTAAGAGTTGAATGTTTATTCACCTTCATTTAGCAATTATATGTCTATTTCACCTGTATAACATGTTTATTATGCTTATAAACGCTGTGTACATTCGCCACCTACGTGGTCCCTGTCAAACAGGTTATGTTTGGAGTGCATTTTTAGACTTAGTCATTTTTTGAGAAATTTCATCTAACATCTGTAACTTATTTGACGGGGCCCTTATAGGTGGCGAATGTACAATCCCTATAAAATGGTCTTATTTGACTCTACATAGGTTTATTTGAGTACATCTAATAGTATAGTGCTTATATCACTTAATTTGGCAAATGTGCACTTCTTGCAGCTATGCAATGTGTTTATTATGCATAAAAACGGTGTGTACATTCGCCACCTATGGAGGCCCCGTCATATAAGTTACGGCTGGCATTTCCTGTGATCACAGGAAGTCCCACTCGCCGCCTTTCCGACAAGGGCCTCGTAGGCTTATTTTGGACAATACTGTAAAAGGTCATTTTTTGTTACTGTAACAAGTTTTTTATGAAAAAACCCACAAATATGTACACTAGAAGCACCATATATTGGTATGATGTACACCTATGCCTGTTAAATTGCTTACTTTGTATTCAATTGCACTTTTCACAATAAAAAGTATCCGTTCAACATGTTCTGCTTTAATACGCTTTATTTTTGTACAAAAACCTAAGGGCTTCGAATGCTGGTCTGTCACACCCTCACGCACAACATATTCAAAGCCCGTGCCCTTTGGAGGGTGGCGAGGGCCCGAAAAAAAATCAAGAAAAATATTCCAGGAAAATACACAGCCCACGTTGACCCCAAAACGGACAATTTAGTACTTAACGAGGTCGTACCGACTTCAAAATACGGAACCTGAACGAGGGGGCCGCCAGGAGCCAAATATGTCAAATCGGGGTCGTTTGGAGTCTTCCGGGTTGTTCCGGGGTCACAGTACGCTAGGCGCCTATGAAAACAATGGGGTAGGTTGCAGGTGTCAGCGGCTTCCGTACGGCCCGAGGAGGCCCCAGGAGCCCGACAATTTACAGAAAGTTGCGTCAAGTGACCCTCGACGACATACCGAGAGGGCGAGGTCGAAATACGCGAATAAATATTTTTGGTTATTTTTCATACATCTCCTCCCCCCGCATACATCTCTATGGGGCCATGCGTCACTGAAGGCCTCGAGCCACAGCAACTTTCCGGGGTGAAATCATGCTCGCAATGCATCTAGAGCCACGGAACTCGAGATCCCGATTCGTGAGCCCCCGACGGTCGACCGTGTTGAGTTTCGAGACCCTGCGACCTTTTGACCCCTGTATTCTACAGCGTACATTCCCCACCTATTTGTAGGCTGTCTGTGTCTTTTTGGGCAAACCGAGGGGTCAACGAGGTCAGAGGGTCACGGAACTCTGGAGCGTGACCCGGGGTCCCGTGACGAGGCGTATACGTGACTTTCGGGCCCTTCGGACCTTTCCATGCCAGTGTCCCTCACTAGCTTATGAAAATGAATGGGATAGGTTACGAGTATCAGGAGGTTCCGTACGGCCCAGAGGGGCTCGAGGGGTCCCAAACTTTGGATTCTGGTAGCCTGGGGGGCCCTGTTTCACATACCGAGAGTACGGCTTTTTAGAGCGGAGGGAAAAATTATAGTGCGTTTGGAAAAAATCTCTCTCGCAGGCTTCTTCCTCTCATAGCCAGACAGAGGCTCTTGAATGGGCAAACTGAACAAAAGTGGGGTTCAATCTTTTTTCAAGATAAAGGGACTTCTGGGTGGTCTAGGAGCACAAAACTCGAGATTCTAGCTCGAGGGCCCCCAGCGGTCAGCCGTGTTGAGTCTCGAGACCCTGTGACCTTTTGACCCCTGTATTCGAGAGCGTACATTCCATACCTATTTGTAGGCAGTCTGTGTCTTTTTGAGCAAACCGAGGGGTCAAGAAGGTCAGAGGGTCACGGAATTCTAGAGCGTGACCCGGGGTCCCGTGACGAGGCGTATACGTGAATTTCGGGCCCCTCTGACCTTTCCATGCTAGTGTCCCTCACGAGCTTATGAAAATGAATGGGATAGGTTACGAGTGTCAGGAGGTTCCGTACGGCCCCCAGGGCCTCGAGGGGTCCCAAACTTTGGATTCTGGTAGCCCGGGGGTCCCTGTTTCACATACTCAGAGTACGGCTTTTTAGAGAGGAGGGAAACATTTTCTGTGGGTTTGGTACAAATCTCTCTTGCAGGCTTCTTCCTCTCATAGCCAGACAGAGGCTCTTGAATGGGCAAACTGAACAAAAGTGGGGTTCAATCTTTCTTCAAGAAAAAGGGACTTCTGGGTGATCTAGGAGCACAAAACTCGAGATTCTAGCTCGAGGGCCCCCAGCGGTCAGCCGTGTCGAGTTTCGAGACCCTGTGACCTTTTGACCCCTGTATTCGAGAGCGTACATTCCACACCTATTTGTAGGCAGTCTGTGTCTTTTTGGGCAAACCGAGGGGTCAAGAAGGTCACAGGGTCACGGAATTCTAGAGCGTGACCCGGGGTCCCGTGACGAGGCGTATACGTGAATTTCGGGCCCCTCTGACCTTTCCATGCTAGTGTCCCTCACGAGCTTATGAAAATGAATGGGATAGGTTACGAGTGTCAGGAGGTTCCGTACGGCCCCCAGGGGCTCGAGGGGTCCCAAACTTTGGATTCTGGTAGCCCGGGGGTCCCTGTTTCACATACTCAGAGTACGGCTTTTTAGAGCGGAGGGAAAAATTTTCTGTGGGTTTGGTACAAATCTCTCTTGCAGGCTTCTTCCTCTCATAGCCAGACAGAGGCTCTTGAATGGGCAAACTGAACAAAAGTGGGGTTCAATCTTTTTTCAAGAAAAAGGGACTTCTGGGTGATCTAGGAGCACAAAACTCGAGATTCTAGCTCGAGGGCCCCCAGCGGTCAGCCGTGTCGAGTTTCGAGACCCTGTGACCTTTTGACCCCTGTATTCGAGAGCGTACATTCCACACCTATTTGTAGGCCGTCTGTGTCTTTTTGGGCAAACAGAGGGGTCAACGAGGTCAGAGGGTCGCGGAACTCTGGAGAGCGACCCGGGAGCCCGTGACGAGGCGTACACGTGAATTTCGGCCCGATCGGACAGGTGTCCGACACGAGCTTATGAGAATGAATGGGATAGGTTACGAGTGTCAGGAGGTTCCGTACGGCCCCCAGGGGCTCGAGGGGTCCCAAACTTTGGATTCTGGTAGCCCGGGGGCCCCTGTTTCACATACCGAGAGTACAGCTTCCTAGAGCGGAGGGAAAAATTGGAGTGGGTTTGGTAAAAAATCTCTCTCGCAGGCTTCTTCCTCTCGTAGCCAGACAGAGGCTCTTGAATGGGCAAACCGAACAAAAGTGGGGTTCAATCTGTTTTCAAGGAAAAGGGAGTTTGGGGTGACCTGGAAGCACGAAACTTTAGACCCCTGTTCGTGACCCCCTGACGGTCAGCTGTGTTGAGTTTCGAGACTCTGCGACCTTTTGACCCCTGACAGCTTCTCTTCAGTGAAAGGCACAATTCTGAAGCCCCTTGGACCCTGAATTTTAGGAAATGTAAGCAAGGGGGCCGTACGCGGTGCGTGCGACCGTTAACGGCCAGTTCCGTGCTTTTTAATTGCTGTAAAAGAAGTGTGTACATTAGAAGCCTACCGACTGACTGTCGAATAAGTTATGACTGGTACTTCCTGTGACAAGGCAAAATCACAGGAAGTCCCACTCGTAACCTATTTTACAGCCTCGTAGGCTTCTAATGGGCAATCCTGTCAGCGGCTCCCGTACGGCCCACGGAGGACCCAGGAATCCGAAACTTTGCAGAGTGTAGCGTCACGTGGCCCTCGACGACATACCGAGAGTGCTAGGTCGAGATACGAAAATAAATATTTTTAGTTATTTTTCATACATCTCCCTGCCTCACATAGATGTCTATGGGCCTGCGAACTGCCCCACGCAGTGAGTTCGGGAATCCCTTGACGTTCTGACAGAAACGCCCCCTACGCACGAAAGGGGAGGGTCGCTCAGCAGGACGGCCTACCCGGAGGCGCCACGAAAGACGGCGTGCCCCTAGGGGGCGCAAGGGAGAGAAAACAGAATGTAGGCGGCAAGGGGGACGTTTAGGCGTGTTTTGGACGCAATGCCCAGACTGGGGGTCAAGGGGGACGTTTAGGACTGTTTTGGACGTTATGCCCAGACTAGGGGGCAAGGGGGACGTCTAGGCGTGTTTTGGACGTTATGCCCAGACTTAGGGGGCAAGGGGGACGTCTAGGCGTGTTTTGGACGTTATGCCCAGACTTAGGGGGCAAGGGGGACGTCTGAGAGTGTTTTGGACATTTTTGCAAAGGCTAGGGGGCAAGGGGGCACCGAAAGGCTCCTCGTGTACGCAGCGATGAAGATTAGGTGGCAAGGGGGTAGCAGTAGGCTTCTTTGGGGACGAGGGGTCTCGTCGCAGCGCCACGATGCCCCTAGAGGTGTCCGTCCGATGCCTCTCCGGTAAAATGGCCCCTTGACTTGAGTTAGGGAAAAGGCGGTAGATCGCCATTAGAGTGCGCGCGAAATGGGCGTACAATCGAGGTCTACGATCCCTTCGTAGTCCTAGTCGATCTCTGGCAACTTATATGAATGGGGTTTTGTCCACCGTTTACCTAAATGGCCTTACCCCGCCTTTGTTGGTGTTCTGGCGATCTCAGGAAGGAGTTGAAGGTTGTTGATAAAACTGTCAGAAAGTCGCAAACCAATATCCAAAAGCTCATGATGAGCAAGAAAAATACCACAAAATTGCAGAATCTGGAGAGAGCCTGAGCCTCGTGATGTGATCGCGCCACCATCTTGGATCTATTAATACTATGTATTGTAATACTGTTAGCATTAATATGACAACAATTAGACCATCTTTGATCTTGGTTGGTGATGGGGTTGCATGAGCTGGAGCGGGGATGGTCAGTCAGGCAGAAGGTTATCGCAGGAGGGTGGTTTCGGATGTTTGACTAGAGCTGCTGTAGCCTCTAGTTAGGGATGACATAAGGTGTTCGTCTGAAATCTCTCCTCACCTCGGGATTATATCCGTCTGGACCTGGTGTAATCTCTCCCTATCTCGGGATAGGGAGAGAAGAGACTCAATTAGCATAGCTGCTGTTCTTAATATTTCATTTGGTTTACAATTCATGCATTATGTGAAAGCTTGGCTGAAAAAATATGTCTTTAATCTTGATTTAAATTGGGAGACTGTGTCAGACCCCCAAACTGTAACAGGAAGGCTATTCCAGAGTTTAGGCGCAACGTATTAAAAGCCTCTATCCCCTTTGGTACATTTAATTATCCTAGGTGTTATTAAAAGTCCGCAGTTTTGAGATCTGTGGGCAGTCGTGGCCCAGTGGTTAGAGAGTTGGACTCATGACCAGAAGGTTGCTGGTTCGATTCTCAGGTCTGGCGGGTAACGGCTGAGGTGCCCTTGAGCAAGGCACCTAACCCCCACTTGCTTACTATACAAAATGTACAAATGTATAGTACAATGTAATGTAAGTCGCTTTGGATAAAAGCGTCTGCCAAATGCGTAAATGTAAATGTAATCTTAGAGAGCAAGCTGGGTTGTAGCGTGATAGAAGCTCTGTTATGTAGGTAGGAGCTAAACCGTTTAAGGCTTTATAAGTAATTAAAAAATCTTTAAAGTCAATACGATACTTAATGGGTAGCCAGTGTAGAGATGATAAGATTGGGGTTATGTGATCATATTTTCTAGATCTTGTAAGAACTCTGGCAGCCACATTTTGAACTAACTGTAATTTGTTTATTGACGATGCAGGACAACCACTTAGTAGTGCATTACAATAGTCAAGTCTTGAGGTAATACATGTATGAATTAGCTTTTCAGCATCAGCAACACATAAAATATTTCGTAGTTTGGCAATATTTCTAAGATGGAAGAAAGCTGTTTATGTGACGTTTGAGATGTGTTTTACAAATGATAGGTTGCTATCTAATATAACACCTAGGTCTTTAACTGTATTTGCTGGGGTAACGGTGCAGCCCTCGATTTGTAGGTTGTAATCCGCAATATTCTGATTGCGTGCATTTGGTCTGCCAGTTTGGATAGCTGAAATGAATCATCTGGACGCAATGAGATATATAGTTGAGTATCATCTGCATAACAGTGGAAACTAATTCCATGTTTTCTAATAATGTTGCCAAGGGGCAGCATGTATATAGAGAATAGCAAGGGTCCTAGAACCGATCCCTGGGGCAATCTATAATTAACTTGTGTTAGATATGACGATTTCCAATTTAGTTGGACAAAGTGATATCTGTCAGATAAGTATGATCTGAACCATTTTAATGCCTGTCCCTCAATACCAGTATAATTCTGTAAGCAATCTAAAAGTATTTTACGGTCTATGGTATCAAATGCAGCACTAAGGTCAAGCAAGATGAGGAGTGAGATGTTGCCTTTATCTGATGCAATAAGCAGGTCGTTTGAAATTTTAACGAGAGCAGTTTCAGTGCTGTGATGTGGTCTAAAACCTGATTGAAATTTTTCGTGCATGTCATTATTTTGTAGGAAAGAGCACAACTGGGTGGATACAACTTTTTCTAATATTTTGGAGATTTGAAATCGGTCTATAGTTTCCTAGGTCATTGGGATCTAAGTTTGGTTTCTTAATAAGAGGCTTAATGACAGCCATCTTAAAGGATCCTGGGACATGGCCTACATTAATTGACAAGTTGATAATATTACAAATGGGATCAATTGCAACTGGTAGTAATTATTTTAGTAATTTGGTTGGTATAGGGTCTAATAGGCACGTTGTTGTTTTAGATGTTGCAATAAGTTTATTTAAATCGTCCTGTTTTATGGGTGAGAAACACTGTAGCTTTTCTTGTGGGCCAGTGGTTAATGCTAAATCATAGGGCATAGTCGGAGTTTGAGTTTATGCTATATTGTTGCGTATATCTTCGATTTTCTCTGTGAAAAACTTTATGAATTCATTGCAACCAAGGTGCGGTGGAATAGCCAGGTCAGGTGGCGTCTGATTATTTGTTAGTTTAGCAACTGTATTAAATAAATACCTTGGATTGTTGTTGTTCGTTTGAGGTTGCGTAGGTGCTCAGCCTTTGCCACTTATAGTGCCTTTTTGTAACAGTTTGCACTTTCTTTCCACGTGATTTTAAAGACTTCTAATCGGATTTGTCTCCATTTGCGCTCCAGTTTACGTGTTTCTATTTTAAGTGATTGGGTGGTGCTATTATACCATGGTGCTATGGTTTTTCGTTGATCTTTTTCAACTTTATAGGTGCGACAGTTTCTAGTGTGTTAGAAAAAATAGTGCCCATGTTGCTGTTCATATCATCAAGCGATTTTGTGTTTATTGGAATATTTATTAGATTTACATTTACATTTATTTTTACATTTATTGAGTCAGATGAGTCAGATCTGGTAGGTTCTTTGCAAAACTATCTTTAGTAGTCGGAGTTATTGTTCTAGACAGAGTCCTTGTCATTAGTGATTTTAACATCCATGTAGAAAATGATACAGATGTCTTAGGAACGTCTTTCAAAGACACTCTTAACTCCATAGGCATTAGGCAACATGTGTCAGGAGTCAGCACCCACTCACCTTTGTAATCACACTTTAGATTTAATACTGTCTTATTTCTGTCATGACCCTGGCCTCTCGGTCCCACGTCATGCCTGTGTGTCTGTGTCGTTGTTGTGTTGAGCACGTGGGTTTGCGTTGACAGCGCGCCACGTGCTTTGTGTCTGCGTCACTTGCTCCTTGTCTGCTCACCGGTAGCGCATCTTGTCAGCCCCGCTCGTTTTATTCTCTCCTCCACCTGCCCCTCATTTAGCCTTGTTAGTTTTCCTATTTATTGCCCCTCTTGTTCTCTCGTCCTTGTCGGATCGTTGTTTGTGTTATGCAAAGTTGAAACCTTGACCTCCTAGTCTTGTCCTGTCTCCCGTTTCGGAGTTGGTTTCTCCCCTCGCGGGTCAAGAGGACTCCTCGCCGGTACGATCCTCCCGTTCCGGGATTGGTTTTTCCCCTCGTGGGTCAAGAGGACACCCCGCCGGAACGATCCTCCCATTCCGGGATTGGTTTCTCTCCTCGCGGGTCAAGAGGCTTCCCTGCCCGAACGATCATCCCATTCCGGGATTGGTTTTTCCCCTCGCGGGTCAAGAGGACTCCCCGCCGAATCAATCCTCCTGTTTAGGAGTTGGTTTCTCCCCTCGTAGGTCGCGGGTCGAGAGGACTCCCTGCCGGATCGATTCTCCCATTTCGGAGTTGGTCTCTCCCCTCGTGGGTCGCGGGACGAGAGGACTCCCCGCCGGAATGATCCTCCCATTCCGGGATTGGTTTTTCCCCTCGCGGGTCGAGGGGACTCCCCGCCGGATCGATTCTCCCATTCCGGGATTGGTTTCTCCCCTCGCGGGTCAAGAGAACTCCCCGCCGGATCAATCCTCCTGTTTCGGAGTTGGTTTCTCCCCTCGTAGGTCGCGGGTCGAGAGGACTCCCCGCCGGATCGATTCTCCCATTTCGGAGTTGGTCTCTCCCCTCGTGGGTCACGGGACGAGAGGACTCCCCGCCAGGCTTATTCTCCCGTTCCGGGTTTGTTTCTCCCCGGAAGTGGATTACCCGGAGGTTCTATTCATTGATATTGTGGAGTGTGGTGTGTGCCATTAATAAAATCTTTTATTCCAGCATCTGGGTCTCAGTCTGTTTATACATGGCATGACCATTTCAGATCATTATCTAGTACTGTGTATGCTTCATCTGCCTATGGCTGCAAATCAAACTCCTTGTTACAAATATGGTAGAACTATAACTTCAACTACCATAGATTGGTTTCTCGATAATCTGCTTGAATTGTCTCAATTCCTGAGCATGCCTAATAATGTAGAAGAGCTTGACATTATCACTGAAAATTTTAACTCCTCCTTCACCGGCACGCTAAACACAGTTGCTCCTCTGCGCTTAAAGGTCTGATCAGATGAGCACTTTCAACAAATTAGCATGATTTATTACGTCTTCCTGAAATGTCTGTAAAATATTTTGCTTAAAAACACTCAATGGCTGTGTAAACAACACTCCACCCCCTCTTTTGTCCGGCATGTCAACACAACACGTGTGTAGTGCTCACATGGCAATCCTTTAGCTAAATGATATTTCCCTAACTCATCTGCTGTTAGTTTAGTTTAAAATGTCTCAAATCACTCGTCTTCAGACTAAAAAATCTGTTAGTCACGTACACCGCTGTCACAACAATGAAAGCAGCGCCGTGGGTGGAAAGGCGAGAGAGATTTTTTCCCCCCTTTTTGGGATGGCGCCACAAGACAATGTTCATTTGCAGAGTGCATTGATTGGGCAGGAACATAAGTCTGTTTTATTGAGTGAAGATATGGGGGTGCCGAACCAGTGGTGGTCTTATAGGCCAAGAGCAGAGCTTTGAATTTGATGCAGGCAGCAAGAGGGAGCCAATGTAACCTAATAAAGAGAGGAGTGACGTGCGCTCTCTCCGGTTCATTGAAGACCACTCTTGCCGCTGCATTCTGGATCATCTGTAGAGGTTTGATTGTGCAAGCGGGGATTCCAGCCAGTAGCGCATTGCAACAGTCCAGTCTAGACAGGACAAGAGCCTCAGGCAGGAAAGGTCTAATTTTTCTAATGTTCTCCAGGATACTCTGAATGACCTACCCGAGAGATAAGACTTGAACCATCACAGCACTATTCCAGAGACGCCCATAGCCCTGAGGGTGGACAGGGGGATGTGGTGATTAACTGTGTCGAATGCGTCGGATATATCCAGTAAGATGAGTACAGATGATTTGGATGTTGCCCTTGCCCCCCTCAGAGCTTAAATGACTGAGAGCAGTGCAGTCTCGGTGGAATCATTGCTCTTGAAACCAGACTGGTTTCCATCCATGAGGTTGTTCCGTGTGAGATAGGAGGAGATCTGGTTAAATACAAACAGATCAAGAGCTTTTGGCAATGAAGGGAAGGAGGGAAACCGGTCTGTAGTTTTCTAACAGTGCAGGGTTAAGGGTGGGTTTCTTTAGTAGCGGTGTTATACAGGCCTCTTAGAAGGTGAGACAAGTTGATGAAACTGCAATTGGTAGAAACTGCAATTATTTTCTACCGTATATCGTATCGGATATGTCCCTCAAGTATATAAGGTGGATGTTATTAGGCCCCTTGTCAAAAAAACAACAACTTGACCCTAGGGAATTAGTTAACTACAGACCTATATCGAATCTACCTTTAATTTCTAAGGTACTTGAAAAGGTAGTATCAACTCAATTATGCTCCTTCCTCCAAAGGAATGACATTAATAAAAAATTCCAATCAGGATTTAGAGCACATCACAGTACAGAGACTGATCTGATCAGCATTACAAATGATCTGCTTTTGGCGTCTGACCATGGCTGTATCTTGTTACTTGTGCTGCTAGATCTTAATGCCACATTCGACACCATTGACCACTGTACACTCTTACATAAACTTGAAAATAACGTCAACATGAATGGAATTGCTTTGAAATGGTTTAAATGTTACTTATGCAGCCATTTTAAATTTGGTGCAATAAACAATGAGGTATCACGCAAATCACAAGTCCAGTGCGGTATACCACAGGGCTCAGTTTTAGAGCCTCTACTCTTCGCACTATACATGCTACCTCTATGAGATATAATTAACCCTTGTGCTGTGTTCAAAACGCTATAACACTTGTGGTGTTCCCGGGTCAAGATGACCCGCCTACAGAATATAGCTTATAAATCACTCAATACGCAATATTATTATTAACTTGTTTTCTTTCATTTGGGACTATTTTTGTGTTTCTTTTTCAAACCAATTAATTGTGGGCCTAGTTAATCTGAGTTTAGGCACTTTAGTCCTTGACTGAAATTTTTTTTGTGAATAATTTTCGCAATATTACATAAAATATTACCAAAATTTGCACTGTTGTTCACTGGCCTACTTTAATGTTTAACCAGAAAGTTTGTTTTGAAATGCTTTTATTTCGTACAATATGGCACAGAATCACACTTGTTGTAACAAGCTCGTCTCCATCGTCAGCCACGCCCCCTGCATCAGCGCCTACTTCCGGGTTCACTCACTCACTCTCACTTTTGTCACGAACTACATCACCCAGAATCCATTGCACCCGATCTCCACCATGATTACATCCGCACCTGCATCTTATCACCTGGACTGTATTTAACCCGTGCCTGTGTCTTATCTTTTGTCAGATGTTGTTGTTGTTTTACTGCATGTCGTGCCATTTGGATTACTCTTCCCATGGATGCGTCTCTGTTGCGTCCGGGGCAGTCGTGGCCCAGTGGTTAGAGAGTTGGACTCATGACCAGAAGGTTGCTGGTTTGATTCTCAGGGCTGGCGGGTAACGGCTGAGGTGCCCTTGAGAAAGGCACCTAACCCCCACTTGCTTACTATACAAAATGTACAAATGTATAGTACAATGTAATGTAAGTCGCTTTGGATAAAAGCGTCTGCCAAATGCGTAAATGTGTTGGATGTTTATACATTTGACTGAGAGATCTTTGCATGTTCTTCTGTTTGTATTACTCTTCCCATGGATGATTCTTTGTTGCATGTTTATACCTGTTTGACTGTGAGATCTTTGCATGTTCTTCCGTTTGGATTACTGTTCCCATGGATACTCATTTGTTGGATGCTTATACCGTTTGACTGTGAGATCTCTGCATGTGCATTTGGATTACTCTTCCCATGGATGCTACTTTGATGTATATGTTTAATATATTAATTCAGTTTACCTCAGTCTTTGTGGCATCGTCCCTCTGTCCCTGGGAAGTGTTACACTAGTGGTGTTCGGCTCAAAATGACCCGCCTACCAAAGATAACTTATTAATCACTCAATATGCAATATTATCACCAAATATTGGATTAAATCTTTTTTGTAAACTTGTACAAATTTCTTTCATTTAGGACTGGTTTTGTATTTCTTTTTCGAATGTATTAATTGTAGGCTTCATTGATTTGAGCTTATGCATCTTAAAAAATTACCGGCCATTAAAAGTGAATGTGGAAGATCCCAAAACTTAAGACCTTTATTTTGAAATAATTGTATTTTCAAAAATAAGGTTTTAAATAACAATTCTGTGTCAAATCTGAAAAAAATCACAAAAAAGCAACAAACAATGTTTTTTGGTGAGGGGTTGATATAGTCTTTGTGAACAATCAATCCAATACCATAACATTGACTAGTTTTTTGGTAAAAGAACACACAACACAAGGGTTAAGAAACAGAGTTCGCTTTCACTGCTATTCTGATGATACTCAACTCTATAGTTCCTCGAAGCCAATCGAAACACAGCAGTTCAATAGAATAATGGAATGCATAGTCGATATAAAAAACTGGATGAGTAGCAACTGTTTATTGCTGAACTCGGATAAAATTGACACCTTATGTTGAACACTTTCATACAGTCTAGACAACCTCTGTCCTCCAGAACAGCTCGTCCCACCCCCTCTTGCCCTTAGCTGGCTGATATCCTCCGTGAACAACGGAGCACACTCAGGGCTACAGAAAGGAAATGGCATAAGACCAGGAATCCTGTTGACCTTAGAGAATATCAGTCACTACTCTCTTTTTCTCCCAGTGTTGCAACAGCTAAAACGTCATTCTATACCACTAAGGTGAATAGTGCACCTTGTGTGTTTCACTCCTGTACTTTAACTGGAATATGCAATCACTTCTTCCATTGCACTGTTACTTGGATAGCTCTGTCCATAATTTATTTGCACTACTTCATTTCCATTACACTACTGCTCACCATAACCTAACTTATCATTGTATATATCCATCTGTATATGTCTGTTTATAGTAATAGCCATCTGTATATTATGTTCATAGTACATATCCATAAATGACTTGTATAATACTGATTTATCCTGCACTTATGCAGCCGCTGTATATCCTGCACTTGCTGCTATTGCACTTCTGGTTAGACCAAACTGCATTTCGTTGCCTTGTACTTGTACATGTGTAATGACAATAAAGTTTAATCTAACTCTCGGCAGCTATTCAAGATGTTCAGCTCTCTCTCACCACTCCTATTCTACATCTACACGACATCCTTAGGACCCATCATACAGCCACACAGCTTCTCCCTATCACTGTTATGCTGATGACACCCAGACGATCCCATGGTAGCTTCTCACATTTTAGCCTGCCTTGAAGACATCTCATCTTGGATGAAAGAGCATCACCTCCAGATGAACCATGCCAAGATAGAACTACTTGTTTTTTTTCTGGCACACCCCACAGTGCAACATGATCTCACCATCCAACTTGGAAATACCACAATACTCCTTCCAAAATAACCAGGAACTTCTGAGTCATCTTTGACGACCAGCTGTCCTTCGGGGACCACATTGCAATGACAACGCTATCATGCCGATTTGCTCTATTCAATATCAGGAAGATTAGACCCTATCTCACTGAGCATGCAGCACAGCTCCTTGTTCAGGCCCTTGTAATCTCAAACTTGGATTACTGCAACACTCTCCTTGCTGGTCTTCCCTCCAAAGTATTCACTACAGCTGGCTCAGAATGCAGCAGCACGGCTCGTTTTCCAAGAGCCCAAAAGGGCTCATGTGACGCCCCTCTTTATCTCTCTCCACTGGTTACCGGTTTTTATTGCAAAAATAAAACACAACTAAAACACAGTTATCAGTGACACACAATGACTTAAAATTTAGCACACGTGTCCAGTCAGTGATGTGTTGAACCCATTCAGGAAACAGGATATAAAGCCAGAACAAATACAATGGCTTGTGTGATTTCCACAATGGAGGGCAGAAGAGGAGGAGGACAAAGAGCAAAAGCGATAATTTCAAATGAAATCAGAGCAACAATTATACTGTAATGGTTCTGGTCTCAAGGAGAAGAGCACACCACAGGTGGGGGATGAGGTAAAGGTGAGTTTACCTCAAAGCAGGTAACAAAGAGCCAAACAGGTATAATAATCCAGCAGTGGGTAAAGTATAATCCACAACAGGTATAGTCTTTTCCAAAGCAGGGAACGATAATCCTAAGAGGTATATAATGAAAGTGAAAGTGACCTATTTGTTGTCAGATATGGTGACCCATACCCGAAATGTGACCTCTGCATTTAACCCAACCAGTGAATAGTGAACACACACACTTCAAGTCGTGAACACACATACACCGGGGCAGTGGGCAGCTAACACTGCAGCGCCCGGGGAGAAAACGGGGGTTAGGTGCCTTGCTCAAGGACACATCAGTTGTTACCTGCTGGTACTGAGAATCGAACCGGCAACCTTCTGGTTACGAGTCCGACTCTCTAACCATTAGGCCACAACTGCCCCCAGTTCTAATGATCCAGAAACAGGTAAAGTAGTTTCAAACACACATATAAACTTAGACACAGACGTACTTACAACAAGACCGGACAAATTGTGAACATAAACAAGCAACAGGTGCGGGTCAAATCAAAGATGGTGGGTGACATGAAGTGCATGCTGGGGCGTGTAGTTCATCAAAAGTCTGGCGATAGTGAACGGGTGAAACAGTGTTCTGGTTCATGGAATGAGTATGAGGGAAACATTACTACGTGTTCATCCTAACATAAGCAGGTTCTCAGTGGCCTCCATAGTTAGGACATTCAGAGATGAAAACAGGTAATTTAATTATCACTTTTTGTACCAGTAGAATGTCTCAAAACATAACTCTATTCTTGCTGTAGTATACTGTGCCTGTATTGCACAGTACATATTTGGGGAACCATGTCAATACAGTATTGCATTATGTACACTACTAAAAAAATGATCCTTTGGTAGAATTGATAGACTGAGGGTGGAAGGAAATATATTCTCACAACAACAGGAAACTCTCACTGTCCACTACTGAATTACCGAACATATTTACTGTATTGTATGTATAAAGCAATCAAAAGCTGTAATGTATATAGAGACATGAAGCCTGGCATGCTGTCATTTATGTTACAGTAAAAACTTTTTTTTTCTGTATATAGAGAATGTTTGAATTGGACTCCATGGAGAGGCCTCGTGAATGCATCTACTTATGAAGCTGGGTTCAATCTCACAAAGAGGAGAAGAAGAGGTCGCAACATTATTGGTCAACGTGCCATTGTAGAGGAGCCTGGGCAGCATGATGGCAACGTGACCATATGTGCTGCCATCAGCAACTATGGGGTTCTCCACCACCATGTGACTTTAGGGCCATACAACTCTGCCCATCTGCTAACATTTCTGGATGCTCTACATGATGCAGTGCTCAGACGTGAGCAGAGAGGTCCTGAGCAGGTAGAGTATCCTATATAAGTTGTAATCTGGGACAATGTGAACTTTCACCGTGGTACAAGAATTCGTGAATGGTTTACCAATAACCCACATTCTTTAAACGTATTCCCTTCCTTAATCCGATAGAATAATTTTTCTCAGCATTTCGATGGAAGATGTATGACAGAAACCCTTATACCCAGGAAAATCTCCTCCAGTCAATGGATGCAGCATGTGACAACATAGCCTATTCAGGGTTGGATTCGACATGCTAAAGCACTCTTTCCCCACTGTTTAGCAAGGGAGAGGATTGCCTGTGATGTAGATAAAGTCCTGTGGCCTGACAATGCCCAGAGGCATGATGCTGAGGCAGAATGAATGATTTACACGTGGTTTACTATAATCGAATTATTGTGGAAAATAAATTTGCTGCAGATTTTCATTGTGTTTTAGTTTTGAAAAGTGCAAGAATGTGCAGGTACTGTATATATTATGTACAAATAAATATTTTTTCTCCTGTGCTCTGCCAAGAGTGTAGTGTTTTGCATTTATTTATGAAGTGTGTAATGATTGCTGTGTAGTGTTTATGCATTGGCTGGCTTTGTGTGTTATTTGGCGACAGTATTTGGTTTTGTCTACAAATCATATAGTTTTGAATCAATTGTTAGATTTAGCAATGCAAGTCAAAGCTTTTGACAGTGTAATTTGAATTTTGGTGTTTGTGTTTATGTAACGGCTTCCACATCCACGCCGGCCACGCCCTCTGCATCAGCGTCCACTTCCCGATTCACCTGCTCACTTTCCCCGGACTATTGAGACTACACTACCCTTTACACTACATGACCCCATCCACATTAACGGAATGGCTGTTAAGCGTGTCTCCAGCTTCAAGTTCCTGGGGACCCATATTTCGGAGGACCTGTCCTGGACCACCAACACCTCCAGCCTGGTCAAGAAGGCTCACCAGCGCCTCTTCTTCTTGAGGACCCTGAAGAAGAACCAACTGTCTTCAGCTATCCTGGTGAACTTCTACCGCTGCGTAGTAGAGAGCATCCTAACCAACTGTGTCACAGCCTGGTATGGGAGCTGCTCTGTTGCAGAGCGCAAGGCACTGCAGCGGGTGGTGAAAACCGCCCAACGCATCACAGGGACTCCACTTCCATCCATGGAGGATATCCAGAGGAAACGTTGTCTGCGTCGAGCTCGCAGCATTCTTAAGGACTCCTCTCACCCTGCCCACAGACTGTTTTCTCTCCTGTCCTCCGGCAGGCGCCTCAGATGCCTCCGGACAAAGACTAGCAGACTGAAAAACAGCTTTTTTCCCAGAGCTGTTTGCCTATTGAACTCTACCCCCCGCTGATTCCACAACCCCCTCATATACCTCTAACTTAATGCTGCTATATTGTTTTGTTATTGCACTACAGGCCTGTCAAACACACGACTGGACTGTCTACACATGTACTACATGTTTACTTGCTCTACCGAACTATTATACTATACTGCATCATTTGCACTACTGGACTATTATACATATACAGCATCATTTGCACTCCAGTACTATGTACTGAATACTGCAATAACTCATCTACTGCACTGTTTACTTTAACTTAATAGCTGCTGTCCATCGTTTATGCACACTTTATACTCATTTGCACTACTGTTCTGCATAGTCTAATTTATATTGTACATACCCATCAGTAAATTTCAGTTTTTAGTAAATAACCATCTGTATATAATGTTCATAGTACATTCCCACTTGTAAATTCTTCATAATTTTTGCTTTATTCTGTATTTATGCACAACTGTATATCCTGCACTTGCTTATTGCACTTCTGGTTAGACCTAAACTACATTTCGTTGCCTTGTACTTGTACATGTGTAATGACAATAAAGTTGAATCTAATCTAATCTAATCTAATCTAATCTAATCTAATCTAATCTAATCTAAGCTGTCCCCAGCGGAGTTGAACTATGATATCGACAACCGGGAGTTACTCGTCATCAAGCTAGCCCTGCAAGAGTGGAGACACTGGCTGAAGGGAGCCCTTCACCCATTTACCGTGATCACTGATCATAAAAATCTGGAGTACCAGAAAGACGCAAAGAGACTGAACTCTCACCAAAGCCCGCCGGGCTCTTTTCTTTTCCTGATTTGCCTTCAAAGTTACGTACCGTCCCGGATCTCAGAACAGTAGAGCAGACGCCCTGTCTCGCCTGTTTCCCGACTCCTCGGATCCCGAACCATCCTCCCTCCAGCCATGATCATCAACCCTGTTGTATGGAAACTTGATGAGGACATCGCTGCACTCCATCTCCCTACTCCGACGGGAGGTCCCGAGGGCAGGACCTTCGTGCCAGCCGAGTTCCGCACAGCCCTTGTGGACTCCGCCCTCTCTGTTCCCGGGACAGGACACCCAGGCAGACAGCGTACCCTCTCACTCATCTCCGCCCATTACTGGTAACCAGGAATGTCTAAGGACGTCTCCCGATACGTTAAGGCATGCTCAGCCTGCGCCATCTCCAAGACTCCTCGACACCTACCGGAGGGAAAGCTGCTGCCCCTGCCTATCCCCAATCGCCCATGGTACCATCTAGCAATAGACTTCGTCACTGACCTGCCCCTGTCCAACTCCTTCACCTGCATTCTCGTGGCCATCGACCGCTTTTAAAAGGCCTGTAAACTGGTCCCTCTCCCCGGTCTCCCCACTGCCCTGGAGACCGCTGAAGCCCCCTTCACTCATGTATTCAGGAACTTCAGAATCCCAGAACATATTGTGTCAGACAGGGGTCCCCAGTTCATATCACGAGTCTGGAAGGCCCTCCTCAACATCACCGTCAGCTTGACCTCCGGCTACCATCTCCAGGCTAATGGCCAGGCTGAGCGGAAGATACAAGAAATCGGGAAGTACCTGAGAACGTACTGCCACACACAAATCATACTGCCACACACATCAGCACAGCTGGCGCCATTACCTGCCCTGGGCCGAGTATGCACAGAACTCTCTGCGGCAGTCTTCAACTGGCCTCACGCTCTTCCAGTGCATATTTGGCTACCAACCGCCCCTGTTCCCCTGGTCGGGTATCCCTCCTCGGTGACAGATGTTGACCACTGGTTTCGGGAGAGCGAGAGGGTCTGGGACTCACCATCTTCAGCAGGCTGCCCACAGATAAAAGACCTATGCTGACTCCCGAAGATCCCCGACACTCACTACACTCCAGGACAACGAGTTTGGTTGTCTACCCAGGACCTCCGTCTGCAGCAGTCTTGCCGGAAGTCCCAGATTCATTTGACCCTTCCTAATCACCCCCCAAATCAATCCAGTCACCTGCAGTATTCCCACCACTACCGGATCTCCCAATCCTTCCACGTCTCCCTACTCCAACCTTACACTAACCCTTTGTCTGTTTCTCCCTCCGGACCTGATGTAGCGGCAGATCCAACCCCTCCTCCACCCCGTCTGGACACAGGAGATTCTCAACTCCCATCGATGCGCTGGACGCCTCGAATACCTCATCAGCTGGGAGGGGTATGGACCCAAGGAACAGTCCTGGGTTCCTCATACAGACATCTTGGATTCGTCATTCCTCCGAGACTTCCATGCTTCTCACCCCAACTGTCCTGCCCCTCGCCTCCGAGGTCGTCTCCGCCACCCTGTTAGGTCTGCTGGAGCAGATCGTGGAGGGGGCGTACTGTAATGGCTTCCGCATCCACACCAGCCATGCCCCCTGCATCAGCGCCCACTTCCCGATTCACCCGCTCACTTTCCCCGGACTATTGAGACTACACTACCCACCATGCACCTCACCTCCGCCGCTATGATTATTGTCACCACATGTTCTTTGTTTTGTTTGCACCTGTTCATGGTCCATGTACTATTTAAGTTGGTTATTTTGTTCAGTTCGTTGTCCGGTCTTGTTGTAACCTGTAAAGTTTATAGCTGTTTTTAAGAAAAATACTTACCAGTGAATTATACCTTTTTTGAAAAATACTTGCCAGTGAATTATACCTGTTGTTGGAAAAGACTTACATGTGGATTATACCTGCTCTCCTTTTCACTTCCCATCTTTTGGTATGCTCACCTGCCTGGACCCAGAACCATTACAGTTTACTGTTTTGAGAAAGTGAGAGTAAATAAAAAAGTGTTTTAGCAAATCAGAAAAACTGTATTGTCCTGTATGACATATTGCTTTATTGCTTCCTAATCTCGCTTTGGATATAAGCGTCTGCTAAATGACTAAATGTAAATGTTATAAATGAAATGTTTTGCTTATAGTCATTTTGTTTACAATTACGGATTACAATTATGAGTGAAACAATTACATAATCGCCAAAAGCCTCAATTACAGCTGTCCATTTGCGCTCACTTATGTGCATTTCGGCAGTGTGTTTGGGCACCGGATACAGTGACGAATCAGAAATTAATACGTTGTCCTTCAGCTATTCATTTTGGATTTTTAATTGAGGATATAATTATGTCCATACATATTTGTAATCATTTTTTTCAATAATTATTTGTCATTTACATTATATTATTTAGTTTTGGATGTTTATAAACGCCTTTGTAGTCAACGTCACGATTACGTAACTGCCAGATGCGCGCGCAGACTGGTGGCAGAAAACTAGTGGAAACCAAGGAGCAATAAGTGAAACGGAGGAGACAGTTACTTCAAAAACGTGTTTTTGTGTTGTTGAATGTCAGAATAGGAATGCCAAACACTTAATGGCATTATTTTCTATGGAATGCCGTCGTAAATACGTTTAAGCTAAACAAGCCATTAAACGAACAGGCTGGATTGACAAAATTATCAGGAATTCTCTGTGTTCGTTTTATTTCAGGTAACGTAGTAAATAAAAATAAAAATATTTTTTATGTTCGTGCTTGTGTCTGTTCTTATTGCCACATTCCTGCTACAGTTGTACCTATATACTCTTTAAATATTGTTTACTGCAGTACAAGTCAGCTGTGTACATAATAGTGTGACAAATTAACTTTAACAGTCAGAACAAAAGTTCACAAGGCTGTATTTGAAGTATTGAACGGTTCTTTAACATTACATTTATTGACTTCATGTATTTAAAATCAACACAAATAAATGTTTCAGTTTTTTCTAACCATTTTGTTAAACAAACAAAACATTTAGAGTGGAAATGTAATAAATTCATATCAAGTTTATTGGACATTCTCTACTAGCCTATTAAGTGTTGAGTTTTTAAAAATGTAGATCGAGCAAAATCCATAGATGTTAGGAACAACATTAACTGTTTTTAAAACAACAAGCTGTAGAGAAAACGTGCACATATAGGCTACTGTAAGATGAATATAAAGTTGCGGATTACAACATAGCTACATGAACTTCAACCATAGACCTGATCGTATGGTTCAGCAAACTTCACTTTTTTGCTACGGGTTAGCTTATTAATGTAAGACAACCGATTTAAATCGCTAAGTGTTAACTTGTCAATGTAAGACAGGGGGTTTTCTGCTGATAAACTACTAAAATAATTTGAAAAGGCGTTTAAACCATCCACACTCCTATGTTGTCAGGCTGATTTTAGCGCCGACACTTGACGCTTTCTGCCACCAGTTAGGCTCCGCCCACAGAAACGTGTCACATTGTTTACAAACACAAAAGGCGTCTATAGAAACAATATGGCATTCGGCTGCATCACAGAAAGTTATAAAACATTTCAAATCTTCAAAGTAAAATCTAATAATCGACAGTAATAATCGCAATTACAATATTGAGGTAAACAGACGACAATTAGGATTTTTGTCATAATCATGCAGCCCTATGTACAGCTGCTTTGTAACAATGAAAATTGTCAAAAGCGCTATATAAATAAACTTAAGTTGAATTGAGAAAACATCCACAGGTAAAACATCCACAGATAAGTAACAATGCAAAAGAATTGGGTCAGAACTAGAGGTCTTTACAGGTCCAAAAATCTGTACCCGAACCCGAAAAGACCCATAATTGTACTACACAGAACCGACCCGGACACGTGCAATATTTTAAAAGTTGGACCCGAACACGTGAAGACCCGAGAAATGCCATAAATTTACTACCCAGACCCGACAATTACTTGAAAATTGGACCCGAGCTGCTCTCGGAAAGACACAGACTCTGGACTCGAACAGCAGCTATTCCACAACAAGTTGCAAAAATAAAGGTTTTTGTCTTACCTGCCGTAACTTAGTAGCCTACTCCCTTGTACCAGCTTGTGGCGCTATCCTCATTGCTAATGTGCTATACATGTTCCTTTCTTGCAGATTGAACGAACATACTTAATCCACTCATTATTCCAGCTTCATGTTAGCAGCATTACTTTGCTATTATCTATGTGCTCTGAGCCGAGTCTGAACAAAAATGTAAGATATATCAATGCGGTTCATTAATACCAATATAAACATGATTTATATCTTAAACAAGATTGCAAAGCGCGATGGTGGGAAAAAGTCCCGCGTTCTAAATAAAAGACCCTATCGTCACTGCTGAAGCTCCGGTTGCCATAGAAACATGACGTGCACAACATGTGCATTTGCTGCCTGCCCAGCCAGGAGAAATCGAAGCAAAACAACATGTAACTAACATGGTGCTGAATGACACTGATCACAGCGGGTGTTCTCCGATTGACTCGGGTATTACACGCAATTTTAAATAGACCCAGGACCTGAAGTAATAGGATCTGGACCCGACCCTGACAACCATTTAAAATATAGACCCGAACCGGTAAGGGTTGGGTCCTCGGGTCCTCCGTAAAGACCTCTAGTCAGAACTAGAGTGAACAAGACAACAACTAGACAAGACAATGGTGAGTTTTTATAGAGGGGCTTTGGAGGCTGGAGATGAAGCCCAGGAAACTTCCAGCACGATGGAGACTGGCAGGCCCACAACGAATCAACACCGCTGGTGGAGCATGGAGGGTGAGTCGAGGGCCTGCGAGGACATAAATGACACAACAGAGAGGCAGAAAAGCATAGATATATAGTGGAGGGTTGGCGGGAGATCATGGTCGGCCTCCATGTTAGTCAGGGGGTTGTACAGGGGGTCAAAGCTCTGCGGCATGAACGGCTGTGGCTAGCGCCACCCCAAGCAGACCTGGGAGAATCGTAGCGGGCAGACTCGGGAGAGCAGGACCAGGATGCAGGCCCCCCCTCCTTTAGCGACCGGTGCTGGATGATTATACCCCACAGCATGAAGGATTAGGTTTAACAGGTAAAATATCCACAGGTAAATAACAATGCAAAGGAATTGAGTCAGAACTAGTGGAACAAGACTAACAACTAGACCAGACAACAAGCACAAGACAATGGTGAGTTTTCATAGAGTGCAGGTGATGAGTGTCAGATGCGGGTGTAATCAAAGATGGTGTACGGTGGTGAATGTGCAGGCAGAGACGGTTACAACAGCTGCTTTCTGTCTAAATGGAAACTGAATGGTTCCTGCAATAATGTGCTTAATTTCCCACCATCTACCTACCTAAAAATAACACCTGCACTACATAAAATATTAGCACTGTCTTTTATGCTTAACTTAAACCAGAAAAAATTATGCATCCTAAAATAGGAAACAAATGACAAAGATAGCATTAAATGTAACTATTTTATAAATGTCAGCACATCAAACACTAATTTCATGTTTTAAAATAAATTATAAGTAAACTGTTTGTGTTTCTTGAAAAACATTGCTTTAAATAATGTTTGTAATTTATTTAAAAAATGACTGCATTTATCTATTACAGCTATTTGAAAACAAGTGAAAGGAGTGTAGAGATCATTTTGTGTTGTTAAACTATAATCTTTATTATTATACTATTATTATTATTTACTATATAGTTATTTCGAGAAAAATAAAGAATAGTATTGTACCAAACTAAAATGACAGTGTGTATTGTTTAAGTGTCTACAGTTAATGTGTATAAAAAATCTTTTTTTTCTGAAATAAATACTAAAATGAATTTATAAACCATCTGCCTGAACAAACTGTACCATAGAATTATGACTGCACAAATGATAAGTATGTCCATAAAACCTTAACTATGACAAAATGTCCAGAATATGAATCATTATTTAAATATTGTATTAATAAATAGTATATTATTAATACCTAAAAGTTTATTGTAGTTACAATATATTTTAACAACCTTATGTATTTACAAAATACATGAAAACGTGCTGCTTGCTTGAAACGTTAATGTTTTTGCTCATCATGAAACCATTAAAGCAGGCATAACTCACGCAGTTTCTGCCAATCTCATATTAATTTTGAGCACCTATACAGTTATATTGCATACGTCGTATCTTCGAAGAGTGTTTAGTTTGATCACATTTATAAAGAAGAGATGCAGCTGTACGATTATTTCCGGGAAAACGCGACGGAGGCAGGCCAGGGGGAGGGGTCTACAGCACGAGCACACAATAAGATTACATCATCGCATTAATCCCTTCATGTTGTTAACATTATGCACGTACGCGCCGATTGCCAACAAAACACACTACCGCGTGCGGTTCATGTCCGGCATCTTTTAGCACTGGGACCGCGACATCTATTAGTTTTAAACGATCTCCAAATTCAGCATTATATCCCCCGTTTATATAACATCCATCACTGAAATGCCGTGAACAAACGAACTACTGACTTCTCTCACTATTGCAAGAGTAACGACCTTTAGCGTATCTCACAGTGCAACCGAGCATGACACACAGCACAGACAATCTTAATGGTAGGCGCGTCTTACTATGCTTCACAGTTGGAGTGTAGGTGGGCTCTTTTTCGCTTTGGAAAATGAAAGGAAAGGACCTCTGTTTCGAAACAACGATCCAGATTTATAAAAAGCTTTCCGAAACAGGTTGTAGTGCTCGGGGAGTGTATCAAGCACAGAAATACTACGTCATACGTCCAACTCGTTTTTTTACAAGCTGACCATGTTAAGTATGAGAAGCCAGCAGTTTAAAGGAACAATACTTGATTTTTTGTATGATTTGAAAGAAATGCAATATAACATACAAAACTGTTTCTTCAGAGGTGTATAAAGACTGTACGTAATGAACAGTTATGTTTTTATTACCTTAGAATAACCCCGTTTTATCTACATAGGCGCGGGCCTATATATGTGGAGTTTTCCATGTTGCGCGGCCATGTTTGGTTACAGCAGCTCTAAACGGACAAACAGCTCACAGAGGGCATTTAGTAATTCGTAGAGGCAGCTTGCGTCATCACGAGTTGAAGACTACGAAGAAGTAAGTTAGTCATAGTACGAAGAGAAGGAGGAGGAGTTGTCGTCATCGTCATCTAGCTGAAGCATAGATCGTTCTGTTTTTAGAAGTTTTGATACAATGGAAGACCATACGTATTGTGCACAAGAGCCGATAGAGCGCGAATCTCCGTCGGTGAAGCGCAAATGTGACAAATTAGAGACAAACGACGGCAGAAATCCAGGATAAACATCGGTGTAGCTATTTCCAGATGAAGGACAAATGTTTTCAACCCGACGCCGAAGTTGCCTGTTTTCTGCTGGGCTGGAAAGATAATTTAACTTTTGTGAAAGTGAAACCAGTTTTTTGGTAACGTTAGCATTTGATACAAATGGGCATATAACCTACGAGAGACCAACGTTTATCCTTATAAGTGTAGAAATAATGTAACTGCATTGTAATTTCACGTGAAGAAGTAACATGACAGTGTGGCTAGAATCACAGCCGCTGTCTCAGTCAGCGACATGTTTTTTTTAACTTTTGCGGCCACCGTCGTACTTCGAAAGGGAGGGATGAGCAAATGACTGAAATATTTATTGCAAATCTATACTGAAACGCTAGTGGCCGCTAAAAATCCAAAACTGCACCTTTAACAGTGTAAATAAGTCAGAACGCATGACATAGCCTGTTACCTCCGCTTTAAAGAGACTGAAATGAGACAGAAATAGAAGTAAATGTGTTTGGTGTTTTAAAAGTCTGATGTGAATCTAGTCTTTAGTAAAAAAAAAAAAAAGTTTTACATTTGTGATAATGTATTAAAGAAGGAAAGTTTTTTCTGGGACAGTACTTTTGAATAACAAAGGATACTGTACGTCAGATAGTCCCAATGAAAACAGTAGTTTTTGATTTAAACAATATTAACATTATTCAAAAATAACAACAAGTGATTTTAACATGCTGTTGTATTGATAAGGATAATACATTAATTATATCAGCATCAGCAATTTTGATTTGTCAATATATAGTATATCAACGGGGGTGACAAAGTGAGACAGTAAGGTTAAGATGAAATGTAAAAGTTAGAGAAGAATGGACTGACAGAGAAGAATAGAAAAATGGATGTGAGGGAAGAGGGCAGTGAGCTGGATTCAATGCCATCTGACAGTTCCAGCTGGGAGACTGGCTGCCCCAGAGCTCAGAAAACCAGGCAATATGGCGCTCAATTACTGATGCCCATGTGACCATTGCATGGCATCAGCAGAACCCCCCATACCCCCTCAAACAGACGCCATCTGTGCCGATATGCAACAACCCCAATGCACTTATTCTTCAGATATAAATACACAAATAAAGGCTGTGCTGCAAAACTATACAAGGTTAAATGCACTATGGAACTATAATATATTTCTGTTTTCCAGGGCAACAGTGACTAAATTTGTAGCACTAACACCTCACAGTGAAAGTGTAGTACCAGCTTACCAGACTGCCTCTCTGTGTGGAGTTTGCATGTTCTGCCTGTGTTGCTGTGGCTTTTCTCTAGATAACCTCTAAGTAACCTCTGATTTTGAGCTCTGACCACTAAGTAAACTCTGCCTTTCCACCACACTCCAGAGAAATTATGACCAGGTTATATTAAAAATAATGTGAATACATGTATCTGTGTCTGTGTGTGTCAGAGTAGGATACATGGATGCATTTTTGTTCTTATTCTATTCAGTCACATTCAAATATAAAATAAGAGACAAAACAGTTGCATAATTACCTCTCTTCATATTTTAACATAGACAAATTTATATATATATATATTTATATATATTTAACATCTTTACTGAAAATATTTAACAAGCTACAATTTCTAAGGAGCTAACAACAAGCACACTGAAAATCTTCTTCATTCTTTTTTTCTCTGCACACGATATCTCTGCAGTGCCTCCTTACCACAGTGAACAGATGCTGTGGAATTTTGATAGGCTATGCCAATCTGTGCCAGCCTTTATGACTGGCACTGCTGGGGTGTGGCTGGCATGCAGAAATTGGTACAGTGGTACATGAACAGAATCACAACATGATGCACAGAATATGGCAGGAACCTTCTACCACACCTTTTTTTTGTGAATTTGCAAGCCTAAATAAAAACAATATAATCCATACTTAATTTATATGTGGAGTCGGAATTAATAAATAAATCTTACAATTACTGGGTGAGATATTTAAATGATGAATTATCATCTAAAGTACCATAACATTCGAATGCATGATTAACTATTACAAAAATAAGGAATAATAAATGTAAGAAATGCAATGTCATAGTGTGCGTGTGTGTACATAGTTCTTTGTCATTGTACGACTATTGATCGATATGGTTTTCTTTTCCTTGGGTGTCTATAAACGGTCTTTATTAAGATATGCTCTTTTGTAATATTGATATCGCAGAATCATGTTTATTATCTTTAGCTACAGTTACATAATTACATAATAATTAATAAGATAAAAAAATTGTACTGTATGCCTATTCTAATTAGAAAATAAACAACTACAAAATAAATTTCTCAAGTCAACATAACAAATTAGGTTTGCATTACGTTTGGTCTTAAATCTGCATTTGCGATTTAAATTTTTTATTTTTCTAATTTAGCAATTTTAGAACTAGAAGTAAATATAATTCAAAGTTCACAAATAAAAATTATTTACATTAGTTATTTTTTTACGTTTATACAATATTTTATACGACTGTGTTAGTTGTTTCGTCTAATTCCCAAACTTGTTGGTGAAATAACGGGTTAAGGTGCACTATTTGTAGGCTACAAAGCATTGTAGAATAAAAATGTATTCGTTTGCACCTTTTGGGGTTTAATTCGATGAAATCTCGGGTTAGGTCTCGTGGTTTCATTTGCTAGCAAGGTTGAACCTTCTTTCGTATAAAACATGAAGAATAATGAACAGATGCTGCTGAATTAGTAAAGAAACCATCTCCACCCAGCAGTGCAGCTTTGGCCAGGCTTGGCACACGGCACAGCTGGCATCTCGGTGGTGGGCTGCCCCGCTGGCCACGCGTACCGACGCTAAGACATTTAGCGACTTGGCAAGCGCTTGTCTCCTGAGCCCATGGGTACCGTGCCAATCGTGGCCTCTGGACGCCGCTTAAGATCACCTCGGCTGTAATCGAGTTTAAAGAGGAAGCGCCTCTCCTCTCCTGTTTGGTTTTTAGCCTGTGGGCTTTAAACATTTAATGTTGAATGACAATGTTAGAAGTTCATATAGATCGATATTAGCTTGATATAATCACGAGAGAAATAAACATTTTGACCGGACACCGATGTTTTAGATAAACATTATCTTAGACAAGAATAAAGAAATTCAAACCTACATTAGATAATGGAGAAAAATGCGTTACTTTATGTTTATTGTTAGAAATAAAGATTCCAAAAAGGGGGTGGCAGCTTGATGCATAGAAGAACCTTTGTGAGTCGTGTTATTAAGAAACTTCACACAAGTCTAATACATTAATACATTGGTCAAAATAATCTATAATAACATATTTAAATCTCCAATGGCCAACATAGCTGAAGTAAGAACAATACAGCGCGAAAAAAATATTTTAATGGGAAATAAGTAAAGTATTTGTATAATGTAAATTTGATTCAACAGCCTTCTTATAACTTTTCAGTAATAAATAACACAGAACGGTAACAACATTCTTGCACTGGCCTTTTTACATTTTTTTAAAACAATTTAAAAACGATCCAATAATGACATGTAAACGAAAGCAGTGCTGTTTTGGTAATAATACATGCACATTAACATACGTAGCATGTTTTAAAACTGAGGCAAAGTTTACTTAATAATAAACAACATCATAAACAGCAAACCTAAAGGTAAATTCGACCGCCCATTTTTCTCTGGGTGGCAGCAGAACATCAGCCGCATAATTTGACTCACACCTTCTGACAAAAAAATATGGATTATATACAAATGTTATGTTTATTCTTTAGAGGTGTAAGATCATTAATGTAGATAAAAAAAACTCAGCTGTTGCAAATTAGCTTATGTATTTATAAAATGGTACGGTTTCCTATCAAAATAAATTAATACATCTGGATAAAATGTTCATGCAATATTACTAAGCTACTAAGTACTACAACTACTACGACTACTTCATATGATTATTATTAAATTATTATTAGCTCATTATTATTATGACACCTGTTTCAGTATTCGCTATACGGATCTGTTTCACAGCATTGTTATATTGTTAACTAAAAATAGTGCACAGGAGTGATGTAATGGAACATGGAACACTGTGAATAATTCTGAGCATACGACCTAGGTCTGATCTTGAGTGATGGCCCACGGTTGTTTGTCCGTTTTCCTCTAATACCATTTTAGACAATTCTGTGAAACATATGGGTTCCAGGGCAGAGCTCCAAACCCGGATACGGTGACAGAGTCTACGGTAACTCACATGTTCACTAAAATTTTTAAACTGTAAAAAACCTAGACGCTTTCTTGCTTAACGCTGTACTTTATCATTGGTGTTAGATAAGGCCGCTTGCTTATGCGCTCATCACAGACAAAAAAATGATCTTACGATCTGCGCCCCTAACATGTTTCGCAGTTTGTCTATAATGTCTAAAGCGGGATGTTTCTATATATTTAAGTTAATTCTACATTTTGGCCAAATGCACAATTCTCAGGCAAATTTGTCGATTTGAAATGTTTTAGAACTTTTTATATATTAATGGGATATAAAAAACACAAACGCTTTAATTTATGCTACTATATAAATCTATACCAACATTTTTTTAACAATAATAATATTAGTTAATATTTTTCTTTTTAAATGAATGCATTATTTTTATATATTATATATCATCTATAGCGTCTCAATATAAAAAGCAGAAAAAAACATGTTGGTTTCGCTCACATCATCTTAAAAACTAAATTTAAAATAATTCAGAAAATCTGAAAATAATGACACATGCCTAAAAGTTGATGTAGGAAAAAAATCATAGCCATAATGTTAGCAGGGCTATACAAAGTTTCACAGCCATTAGATGTTCAATAGCCTATAATTAATGGGATATTCACAAATGGCTGATTTGATTTTGTTGTTTATCTCTTTGACAAAATGTTTAATTCTGTCTCATTTGTAATTCGCTTTGGTTAAAAGCATCTGCTAAATGAATAAATACAAATGTTTATTCTTCAAATATATAAAAAAAAAACTGAAAAAAATATCTTAAAAACTGTCTCTTACTTCCCTATTTTAATTCATTTAAATGCTATTTTGAAATATAGGGAAAAATGAAAATACATAGAATATATTATTTTGCTTATTTTGTATAATTTTGTACCGATGCTCTTTTGTAGTTAATTAATTTTTAGAAACTATTCTTGAAATTCCTGTATGACCAATTTTCAAAAAGAAATCAAGCCTCCGATGATTCTGGAACCATTGTCTTTATTAATATTATCAGGAAACAGTCTCCGATATAGACAATTGTGTCTTATTACAGACTCATGGTTCAAACGTTTGACCTGGTATAATGTTTTGATAAAGCAGTTGAATTCATGCTGAAACTTACACATTTTAATAAATTAAAGTCCATAATGGAGTTATAGTAAAATAAAGATTACTGTCCCATACTGTTAAAAACGTATGAACCCATAAACATCTGGATTCGGTGTAAAAATAATAATAAATAAATAAATAAAAGTAAAGTAACATAGAAAGTAAAATATTAAATAAAAACAAGTCTTCTGTAGTGTGTTGGAATTTGGATGTTTTTTTCCAATTATAGCCATTCTCGTTTAAACAGCTAATTGTGGAAGAAGGCATTCAATTCCTCGTATGCAGGCACCCTATCATGGTGCACATGCACATCATGAAAAGGTGGAACGTTTTCTGAATGCGTGCTACCGCTGCGCGCTCCCGATGTGCTGTAAGCAAGACTATGAGAAGCAGACGGACGTGAGCCATGTAGACTACTGTAATGCATAGAATAATGATAGCCTCTTTCTGTGTCTGGTGAGAGTGACTCCTGTTGCCTCAAAGAAAAGTTGCCATTTACACACACCGGAGGACTGTGATGGCCGTCATAATCTGGACTGTTGTATTCTGGGGACGCGCCCCCAGGGTATACAGTATCGTAGGTTGCACAAAAAGGGTGATTTCTCAGGCTGTGTGCATTGGATCCGGATTGACATTGCGTGCTAGATAGACGGGGACATTGATATGGATATGCGTGCACGGAGAACGAGGGGTTAGGTCCGTGAAAACGCGCCTCCTCTTGACATTGTTCAGTTAGAAAATTCCGTGAGTTAATTTGCAAGCAGCCAGCTACCAGATTAGTCGTGGGCTGGGAGAGGCCTTTGCAAAGCGTTTGTACATATGAAACCACGTCCGGTCTTTTCCCGTTCCGCAGGATTTCTGACAGCGCCCAAATGTAGTTTTTCGCCAGTCTTAATGTTTCAATTTTGGAGAGTTTTTGGGTTTTTGAATAACATGGCACGACTTTGCGTAAATTGTCCAACGCTGAGTTCAGGTCGTGCATGCGCGTGCGCTCTCTTGTGTTCGCTTTTTGGCGCCGTACTTTTGAACGCTCCATCCTTGCCGGAGTCATCTTGCGTTTTTTTGGCCCGCATTTTTTGGGACTGTCTTCATCCACCTCATCACCACAATCATCTTCATCAACATCCTCGTCCTCCTCCTCCCCTGCGATCTCCGACTGAGCCCGACTGCCACCGCCTTTTGCATAGTCCTCTTCCAGCTTCTCGTCTCCTAAGCGAGAGCGCTCCTGTTCTTCGTCCTTGTTTTTGGAGTCCTCACTCCCGCTGTCATCCACCCAGCCTGCGAACTTCTGCATGTCCGGAAGCAGTGAAGTTTCGTTGAATAATCTCGTTAACATGACGGTGGCACTGAAATACATACAACGAGTAAACACGTTTATTAAAATGTAATTAAAACGTGCTGTTAAATTTATGTATTGCACATTAATGGCTTGAAATATTAATAAACGTAACGTCTCCTGTACTGAAAGTTAACGCGCTTTACCAGCATTCCACCAGTATTAAGTGAAAGACGGGTGTAAAGTCGTGACATACTGAAAGAGTTTTATTTTAGACGATTTTACAAAGAGCAGAAACAAACTGACGTCAGTTCTGTATATGAAGCCTATATCTTTATGCAAATGTTCAAAATAATGATCAAATGTAATTCTTACAAAGACTATAGAGACAGATTTTTAATATAGGGACAGATGTCGCCAGATGGTATCACTTGTAAATTCTCAATTTCTAGTTCTGTTTGGCATGCAGCAGGTCATCGCACGCGGGCCCTGTCTTTGCATCTCAGGGGGCGTTTTGAGCAGCGGGTATCCCCCTCCGCCCTGTCCTTTTACTCTTCTTTCTGGAGGCATTCCAGCACATCAAAACAAGATAATTTTAACAAAAGGTTTAACACCTCAAATGTCGAAAAACCTCACACTTAAATAAATAAGATACATTATCACTGTTATACTGAACTCATACGTAGCCTAACCAAAATAGTCATTTTCCACTCATTATCTGATGAGGCGGGGTCCCTAAAATATCCATATTCAGGTTCAGAACTATTGTCTGTATCTAACTTAATTTAACCTGTAAGCCTACAGAATTAAAATAATGGTTCAAATAATTTTAAAACCACAAATATTATATTATATATTTTGTTTAGCCGCTCCTGTCGTTGTAGTTCAGCTGCTTAACAAAGAACGCAATCCATTAATCATTCTAACGTCATAATTGTCCAAAATATAAAGCACAGTATGTCTACAAAATACATTTGTGTAAACTGAGCTTCCCTTTTTAAATTGACATTTGCTTTTCAGCGAGACGAATCGGATATTAGCTTACAACGTTATTTTAATTAAAATGTACGGTGATCGGTGAATAAAGGAGTCGTGGATGGTGAAAATCGTTATCAATTGTAAAAATAAAAAAATGTAAAGCATCAGTCGTTGACAATTGTTTATTTAAATAGTTATAATTGGTATACATTCTGTAATGTTGGAAAAACTGACCTCGTTTATGGTGCTCCGCGGGTGAGAGCGCAAACATCTACATAATCTCTCCCTTCAAATTCTTTACGCTCTGGCTGGAGTAGAGGCGCGGTTGTCTGTGAGATCCGCTACGTGTTATCCCTTTTCCGGACTGCAGAGAGGCAGTGTGGCATCGCTAGCAGGCAGGGTTACATACCTGCTCTGATGCCAGGCCATATGGTGGGCACGTCACTGGCAGGAGCCATCACATGAGAGCGGGTGATTGACACGAGCCCGCATTCGTAGAGATTGCTTTCCCGGGGGAAGAAGAGTCCGCCATCTGTCGCTGCCGCTGCACACGCACCTAACTAGTGAAACACGCTTGCAATAAGTAGGCCTATAAACACAAGAGCACACAAATATTCTCAGCTGCAGATAGGTTGAGGGAATGTAGTGAAATATGAAAAAGATAATTATTTAAAATGCGTAAAAATGCCTAAATGTAAAATAGCATAACTTTTAATACGCATTTTAATGTAAGTAATGAACCAATTTAAGCCAGTGTGCGTTTTTCAACATTTATTCGATTAATTTGCCAAAAATGTAAAAAAAAATGTTTTTTGATTGAAGTCACAAGTAATACCTTTCTGCAAAGCTCATTCACAATCCCAGTCTACAACGCCATTATTGTTGTCCTGTTAGAAAATATTTGGGCTTTAGATATACAATGGGCTGGGAAAACGGTCTGGTAGGACACCTAGTGGCAATGATCGTTAACTTCCTAGAGGGTGAACTTGAATATCAGAATCAGAATCAGAAAGAGCTTTATTGCCAAGTATGTTTTCCGTAAGAGGAATTTGTTTTGGTCACAGAAGCTTCCATACATACGTGTAAACATAAGACAGTGAAGACGTAACAGACATTAAATTAAAATAAGAATAAAGAATAGTACAGCAAATGGGGTGAATATACTAGGCATAAAGAGACATAGTGCAATAGTTTAGAGACATGTTGTTTACAGATGTTCAGTACAGATGTACAGGTGCTGGTCATATAATTAGAATATAATCAAAAAGTTGATTTATTTCACTAATTCCATTCAAAAAGTGAAACTTGTATATTATATTCATTCATTACACACAGACTGATATATTTCAAATGTTTATTTCTTTTAATTTTGATGATTATAACTGACAACTACTGAAAATCCCAAATTCAGTATCTCAGAAAATTAGAATATTACTTAAGACCAACTGCCGTTATATTCTGCTGTTATATTTTACATGCTAGAGATGTTTTACCTCCTCAGGATGTCATCACAGAACAAAACATTTTTAACGCTAAACCATATGTAATTGAAAGAAGGGCATGTGAAATGTGACTCCAGAAGACTGGTCCATAAAAGTCACTTAGAAAAGCTGAAATTCAAGTCCAAAGCCTGACTTGAATGAACTGAACTAATCAGTCAGGCTTAAATGGGTTTCAAAAAGCTTAGTTTTAGTTCACGTGATCCTACTAATTCGAACGAGGCACACGCTTTTATTCAGCAGCCCTACAAATGTTGATCAAATGGATCCCTTTTCCCATAAGGAAAAGTGAGCAGCGACTGGTCTTCTTTTTTCTGTGTTTTATGGCGGTTGACATCCAGCATATTGGTGCATTACTGCCACCTTCTCCAAAACATGTTAAGATTGTAAGCATCAAAGGTACGAAACTGTCAAAGGTAATACTAGAGAGAATGTCAAGAAATTCATAAATGGCATACAATAAGTATGAAGTGTTCAAGTTTCATATAGCCTATTTTAATACAAATAAATTAAATAAAACAATCTTCGCTACAATTAATTCAAAAAGGAAGCAAGAAAAACTGTAGGTTATTAAAACGTCTTGTACAAAATGGTAAACATGTATTACTTCAGCAGTGCTCGAATTGAATCAAGACTTATGGGGGTCCCCACCATAAGACTCTTTTTTTGGGGGGATGGGGGTTAGTCTCGCAATATACAATTTATACAAAATATGTAACAAACGGGGCTGGTCTCGGGCAGAAGAGCACACCACAGGTAGTGTAAAATGATGGTTTATTGTTGACAGAAAAAAAAACAGGTGAAAAACTCCAAACAAAATCCAGGCAAAAATAGGTAAGTAAATCCAAAACAGGGTATGAGGACAGTAACACAAAACAGGTAAATAATTCCAAAAACAGGCTTTTCAGGTAAGTAATTCCAAAAACAGGCTTTTCAGGTAAGTAATTCCTAAAACAGGCTTTTCAGGTAAGTAATCCCAAAAACAGGCTTTTCAGGTAAGTAATCCCAAAAACAGGCTTTTCAACTAAACGGGTAAATAAACAAAAGACTAACCACATGGAATGTACTGACAACAAGACCGGACAAAAAGCAAGGCAAACAACTGAACTTAAATAACACACAGAAACACAAGACAGGTGTGAGTCCAAACAATGTGCAGGTGCAGATGATCATCCGGTGACGGAGGTGAGGTGCATTCTGGGTAGTGTAATCAATATTCTGGTGACAGGGAATGGGTGAAGCATGACGTAGGCTCTGATGTAGGGGGCATGGCTGGTGGGTGAGCTGAAGCCATTGTAAAAAATACACAATATTTTTGATCATAATATGCATAAGTTTAGATCAGTACGATTTTTAATATAATGTTAATATATAATTTACAATTAATATACTATTTCAGATAAATGTTGTTCTTTTTAACTTTCAATTCATCACAGAGTCCTGAAAAAAAATTACGTCACGCACATACGTATTACTCAGGAACTATTTGACTATTTATTTATTCAGGAACTAACTATGGCTATCAATATGTCTGTCATGATTTACAAGGAGACAGAACCCAGATGCAGACAGCTCTTTGACAAAAACGTATTTATTTAACATATGACAAAAACATAACTTAAAATCCCTCGAGGGGGAAAACAAGACAAAATTAACAAGACAGGTGAATAAACTTAACTTGACCAAAACTTAACTTCGGGGAACAAAGACAGGGACGAGGTAGACAAACGATCAGGCACAGGACAGCAAACACAAGGGCATTAAATAGTAGAGGAACAAAAGAGACATAACGAGGGCAACAGGTGAAGGGCGTGAACTGATAACATGATGATTAATATGGAAACAAGGGGACGGGGCTAAGACGCACGACAGGAGAGCACATGGCACACAAACAATGGCCATGTGCTTCCAAACACAGACACAAGACATGGGTCTGCCATGATCCTGTCATTTCAAACTAGAACAACCATAAGAATGGCAGGATCATAGCTCTTTCAAGAGTGAATCCCACATTTATATGCCGATGTAATTCCCGAAACATTGCAGAGTGTATGTGGCCGTTGGTCTTTGTAGCATGAAAAACAAGTTTTATACAATTCTAAATGGATTATATATAGCAGCACAGAAACCGCACAACGAGCACTCCCTTTATAATTACTAAAAAGCTGTCACTCATCTATATCGAGATCTCTAGCACCCCAGAACCAGGCCTAATAATAGTTTTTAAGCAAGGAATACAAAAGCCCTGACATGGAGTTGATAAATATAGTGCAAAGATATATATTAGAGAGAGAATCACCCCTCAAAAAAGTATGTAATACGCTTCCTCTTCCCAACTGCGAGTGGAGGTTTATTCTCCATTTTTTGCAGAAGGTAACTTAGCTTCACCGGAGCGCGCCAATCAAGCAGTCATGTCAACAATGTCCTGCACTTCTTAGCTGTCTTTAGACGTGGGGTGGGGCGTTTAAAATTTAGAGGCATGACAACTATAAACAAACTTACCATACTTACGAAATTTACCTAATCCATTGAATGAATTTAATCACATTTGTCATTATCATTTTTACTCAAATAAAAATATCTGATATTACATCTTATGGGGGGTCCCTAAGGCCTTATGGGGGGTACCGGATCGCCCCAGCCCCCCTCAATTCGAGCACTTGTTTAAAAATGTATTACAATACAGTGCTGTGTAAATGTCTTAGACTACCATTGCATCAAGTTTTATGTCATTGGTGTAACAACACTGTAATGAGTTCGCTAAGCTGGAGGAAAGAGGCGGCGTCGGCAGGGTATGTTCCAAATAATATTTATTGTAAAACAAATCAAAAGCGGCTTCCAAAACGCCAAACAAACACAAACCAACAAACGAAAAAACTAGCTCCCTTGCTAGACATACTCTCTCTCCGGGTCTCTCTCCCGAAGCCGGCCCCGGCGGCGCTTCTTAAGCCTCCTCTCCCCAATCACTGGAACAAGAGACAGCAGGTTAGAAGCCACTCGTGGCGGACTCGCTACCCTCCGTGCTCCGGATCGTAGCTCCGCCCTCCCAGATGGAGCGTGGCCACGCCACCCTTGCCACATACCCCCACCGCCCGACTCAGGCCGGGGCCTCATCCGGCCTGCAGTTCCCCCCCCCCTTCCTGGAGAGGAAGTCGGCCACAGCCATCTGCGTCCCCGGTCTGTGGACCACCTGGAACTTGAAGGGCTGAAGAGCTAAATACCAACGTGTTACCCGCGCGTTGGTATCCTTCATGCGGTGGAGCCATTGGAGGGGTTGCCGGGTCCGAACAGAGTGTGAACGCCCGGCCCAGGAGATAATAGCGGAGGGTGAGGACGGCCCACCGTATCGCCAAACACTCCTTTTCGATGGTGCTGTACACCGTCTCTCTCTGCGAGAGCTTGCGACTGATGTACAGCACCGGCTGCTCGTCACCCTCTACCTCCTGGGACAGGACCGCCCCCAGACCTCTGTCCGATGCGTCCGTCTGTAAAATAAAGGGCAGATTAAAATCAGGAGCGTGCAATAGAGGGCCGGCGCATAAGGCAGCCTTTGGGGGGAAGGGGAACGGGAAGGGATAAAAGAAGAAAAATTAGTGGGGGTTTCGCCGACCCCGGCGCACGCTGCCAGATGGTCCTCCGCCAACTGGGTGGCCTGCGTCAGCGACGTCGGTCGGTGGCACTGGACCCACTGGGCGGTCCCCTTCGGAAGCCGCACCACGAACTGCTCCAGGGCCACCGTCTCCACCACAGAGTCGACGTCGCTTCCCTCGGCCACCAGCCACTTGCGGCAGGCATCCCGGAGCCGCTGGGCCAAGACGAACGGTGGGTCGCCCTCCCCCAGCTCCAAGGAGCGGAAGCGAAGCCGCTGTTGCTCCGGGGTTAACCCGACCCACTGCTCGATAGCCTTCCTTAGGTCCTCGTAAACGCGGAGGTTCGGGACTGGCAGCTGTTGAGCCGCGAGCTGGGCCTCCCCCGTCAACAGTGGCACCAGACGGGCGGCCCAGTCTGCACGGGGCCAGCCCGCCTCCTCCGCGGACCTCTCAAAGAGGTCTAGGAAGGCCTGCGGGTCGTCCAATGGCCCCATCTTCTGGAGCAACAGCGGTGGGGATGGGTGTTGGGGCGACGAGGCGTCCGTCTTGTGATGTTCGGTCATCAGCCAGCTCCGGAAAACTCACGGTCCTCGGATTGGGAGCGCAGGAGAATCTCGAAGCGTTTCTCCTGCACTAGGGTGGCCCGATGTTGGTCCGCGTGGAGGACCGCAAGCGCCTGAACCACCTCCGCAAATGTCGAAGCTGGTGAAGTCTGCATGGTAGCAGCGGCGTTCCTCTTCCCTCCCGGGTTTCGGCACCAGTGTAATGAGTTCGCTAAGCTGGAGGAAAGAGGCGGGGTCGGCAGGGTATGTTCCAAATAATATTTATTGTAAAACAAATCAAAAGCGGCTTCCAAAATGCCAAACAAACACAAACCAACAAACGAAAAAACTAGCTCCCTTGCTAGTTTGCCACGCGGTGGATAGCACGCCTCCCTGCGTGCACATACTCTCTCTCCGGGTCTCTCTCCCGAAGCCGGCCCCGGCGGTGCTTCTTAAGCCTCCTCTCCCCAATCACTGGAACAAGAGACAGCAGGTTAGAAGCCACTCGTGGCGGACTCGCTACCCTCCGTGCTCCGGATCGTAGCTCCGCCCTCCCAGACGGAGCGTGGCCACGCCCCCCTTGCCACAAACACTTTAGATAACAATTGTAAGATGAGTGAGTACAATATAACAAATAAAATTGGACAAATCAAAACATATTTAAACTGATAACAACTTCATAAAATAAAAAATTTAGTTTCAAAATAAATTTTAAAACATACGTAATTACTAGTCGGTTTGAGTGTAAACGTTTAATACCATCATATCTATATTTTCTTTAAATCAACAAATTTTCCTTTTAAAATGATTGAAATTTGAAAAAGACAATTCCATAAAATTATTAATTTTGTAAGTAAAATTGTATTGATTTAAGTAACAATAATATTTTAAATTAATCTTTATATTTCAGTAGCCTCCAGATGATCCAGAATGCTGCTGCATGCCTGGTCTTCAATGAGCCCAAGAGAGCACGTTACACCTCTGCTCATCTCTCTGCACTGGCTCCCAGTAGCGGCACGCATTAAGTTCAAGGCACTGGTGCTTGCTTACAGAACAGCCACTAACACAGCACCCATCTACCTCAACTCTCTCTTACAGACCTACATCCCCTCCAGAAGTCTGCAGTCTGAAAATGATCGGCGCCTCGTTGTTCCTTCACAGAGAGGCATGAGATCCATCTCAAGGACATTTTCTTTCACCGTTCCCAGCTGGTGGAACGATCTTCCTGTTTCCATTAGGACGGCTGGATCAATTTCACAATTCAAAAAACAGCTGAAGACCCATCTCTTCCGAGAGCACTTATCTCTCTCAAAATATATATATATTAAAACTTTCTACCTCTCTTTTCCTTTTCTATTGTTCTCTATATACTTGCTTATAATTTATCTTATACTAGCACTTCTCGTGAATATTGCTTACTTGGACGAATCGCTTGCTGTTTTCCTCAATTGTAAGTCGCTTTGGATAAAAGCGTCTGCCAAATGAATAAATGTAAATGTAAAACAATTATCTCTATCTTGAAGAACTTATTGACACCATTTCTGTGCATGCACTTTACTTATGTTGTACTCTTCGACTTCCAAAATTACACCAGGATATGGATCATCATCATAGTTGACCACACACCACTGGCCACTGGTGGTATCTTAGCCTCAAAAAACAAAAAGGAACCCTGTGAGTATGAGAGAGTAGAAAGCACTGATTTATAGTGGAGTGATTCATGATATATTTAACATATAAGCAAGCAAAATAATAAAAGTATTCATTAAACCATGTTACGTACGTGTTTTTTATTTACCTGGGCATGTATTTTGGTTTATTGTCTGTCCTGTAGGGGGCAGAAAAGTCTTGTGGTTTGTTTTGTGTTTTGTTTCATTATGTAGTGGTTGCTCTTCTGCGTTGTGAGTTTTAAATAAAGATTTTCACCACTGGACAGTGTCGAAAGATGATCATTTATTTTGCAATGTCGATACTGTATGAGAGACTGTAGGAGAAATAAAAATGAACAGACATGAATGGCTACGCTGCACACTCTTCCTCGCATCTCCCATCCAATGCACAGTAGAAAGAGAGAAGAGCGAAGGGCAGTCTTACACACACATACGACCACCTTGAGATGATAGTAATACTATAGTAATAATAACAAATAACACATGTATAGCCACAATTCAGTCATGACATTATTCCATGTACGCACTACATTCACAAAAACAACTATGGTATTAAATACATAATAACATACCTGTAGGAGAAATAAAAATGAACAGACATGAATGGCTACGCTGCACACTCTTCCTCGCCTGCCAACCACAAAACCCACAGGTTGAAAATCCCCATACATTATTTGTGAACATAAAAAAAATAACCCCACAGGGAAAACATCATATCTCTAACCACACACACACACAAATGTTCACATATTTGTAAGAGGTTCGTCTGTATATTTATCGATAACATTTTTATACTTTTTGCTGTATGTAAATCTGCACGCCTCCATGATGCGCAAGCACCAACCGCCATGTTGTGGCGGAGAAATTTGAACATGAAAAGAACTCGAGCAAACTTGACACAATGCAATATTAACACCGTCAAGACAATAAAAGTATGACATCACATGACAATGCTTTCGAATAACACAGTTAAGCATGAATTTAGCCAACAAAAGTAACTATTTAACATGAGTTCTCCGTAGCCCATAAAACCGTACCTCTCCCATCCAATGCACAGTAGAAAGAGAGCGAACGGCCGTCTCGCTACGTGATGTCAGCTGGGGGAATACGGCAACCAAGCATCTACAACCATTGTGAATACATTTCAAAATAAAATACCTTGTTGTTGATATATATATACAAAAAAATATAACTTCTAATGTGGTGTAACAACATATCACTGCTACAATTACATTAGATTCCTTTCACCTGGAGAGTGCCAGAGGCCTGAATATAAGGAGCTTCGCTGCCCGGTCGTGGGAGGATCGCGGTGGCTCGGGCGCTTTCCTCTTTAGTTTATCCTGACCTGTAGTCTCCCCACATTTTCTTTATTTTAATTTTATTGTAATATCATCCTTTAATAAATATACTATATACTAAATATAATTGAGTTTATGTGTTGGTTCATTTCGTATGTTATGGCAGCATCCGTAACAAACCAATACATTTACATTTACATTTATTCATTTGGCAGACACTTTTATCCAAAGCGACTTACAATTGAGGAAAACAGCAAGCGATTCGTCTAAGTAAGCAATATTCACGAGAAGTGCTAGTAATACAAAGTTTCAAATACAACGTCAAGATAGTATAAGCAAGTATATAGAGAACATTAGGAAAGGAAAAATAGAGGTAGGAATTTTTTTTATTTTTTATAATGAGACAGTCAAGTGCTCATGGAAGAGGTGGGTCTTCAGCTGTTTTTTGAATAGTGAAATTGATCCAGCCGTCCTGATGGAAACAGGAAGATCGTTCCACCAGCCGGGAACGGTGAAAGAAAATGTCCTTGGGCAGGATCTCATGCCTCTTTGTGAAGGAACAATGAGGCGCCGCTCGTTTTCAGGCCGCAGACTTCTGGAGGGGATGTAGGTCTGTAAGAGAGAGTTGAGGTAGATGGGTGCTGTGTTAGTGGCTGTTCTGTAAGCAAGCACCAGTGCCTTGGAACTTAATGCGTGCCGCTACTGGGAGCCAGTGCAGAGAGATGAGCAGAGATGTGACATGTGCTCTCTTGGGCTCATTGAAGACCAGGCGTGCAGCAGCATTCTGGATCATTTGCAGAGGTTTGAAGGCACAGGCTGGGAGACCGGCCAGAAGAGCATTACAATAATCCAGTCTAGAAATGACAAGTGCCTGGATGAGAAGCTGTGTTGCATGTTCTGTTAAGAACGGTCTGATCTTTCTAATGTTGTACAATGCAAACCTGCATGACCGAGTTGTTTTAGTAACGTGATCCTTAAAAGTCAGCTGATCATCCATGATTACCCCAAGATTCCTGACTGAAGTCGATGGGGTTATCTTTGATGGACCAAGTTGGATGGTAAGCTGGTGCTGTTCTGACGGGGTGGCGGGAAGGACGAGAAGCTCAGTCTTGGCCAGGTTGAGTTGTAGGTGATGATCTTTCATCCAAGCAGAGATGTCAGCCAGGCAGTCTGAGACTCGTGTGGCTAGCGTGGAATCGTCTGGATGAAATGAGAGGTGAAGTTGAGTGTCATCAGCATAACAATGGTAGGAGAATCCATGTGCTTGTATGATGGAACCCAGTGATGAGGTGTATATGGAGAAGAGCAGAGGCCCAAGAACCGATCCTTGTGGGACCCCGGTGACTAGTTGGTGTGATTTGGACACTTCACCTCCCCAAGCTACCTTGAAGGACCTATCTGCGAGGTAGGATTTAAACCAGGAGAGTGAAGTTCCAGTGATGCCCAGTGAAGAGAGGGCAGACAGAAGAATGTGATGGTTAACCGTGTCGAAGGCTGCAGAAAGGTCTAAGAGAATGAGAACAGATGATTTGGACTCAGCTCTTGCCCTCCTTAGGGCTTCTGTAACTGTTAGTAGGGCAGTTTCGGTTGAGTGACCGCTCTTAAAGCCTGACTGGTTGGTGTCCAGCCTGTTGTTTTGGGTGAGGAAGGTAGACACCTGATTGAAAACAACCCGTTCAAGTGCTTTTGCTATGAACGGAAGGAGAGAAATGGGTCTATAGTTCTCCAGTAGGGAAGTGTCATGTGTGGGTTTCTTAAGCAGCGGGGTTATCCGGGCCTGCTTGAATGCAGTGGGGAAAATTCCTGTATTAAGAGATGTGTTGATGATATGAGTGAGCGATGGTAGGAGTGTGGGTGAGATGGCTTGTAGTAGATGTGAGGGGATGGGGTCTAACGGGCAGGTGGTTGGGTGAGTAGAGAGCAGAAGTTTAGAGACATCATCCTCTTTAAGAGGAGAGAAAGAGGAGAGAAGATGGTCTGCTGAGTGTATGTGCGGTGTGAGATAATGGATGGGTGGAGCTGAAAATTGTCTGCTGATAGACCTAGTTTTGTCTGTGAAATAGCTAGCAAAGTCATTAGCTGTTAGGGAGTTGGACGGAGGTGGTGGAGGGGGACAGAGGAGAGTTTTAAAAGTTTTGAAAAGCTTGTGGGAGTCTAAGACGCTGCTAATTTTGTCATGGAAGAATGCAGATTTAGCAGTGTGAATGTCTGCAGAGAAGATAGAGAGTGAAGCTTGATACTTACAGAGGTCAGCGAGGTCTTTTGTTCTGCGCCATTTCCTTTCAGTCGCTCTAAGTTTAGCCCGGTGTTCCCGGAGGGTATCGGACAACCAAGGACTGGAAGGAGTAGCACGTGCTGGCCTGGAGGAAAGAGGACAGATAGTGTCTAGACATGAGGTTAGTGTTGTGAGAAGTGTGTCTGTGGCAGAATTAACATCAAGTGATGCAAAGTGTGTGAAGGATGGAAGGGAGGTTTCTATGACAGATGAAAGATGGGCAGGAGAAAGGGAGCCCATATTCCGCCTAAATGAGACTGGCAGAGGAGTTGGTGAGTTGAGGGAATGCAGTATTAAATTAAAAGTGATGAAAAAGTGATCAGAGACATGCAGAGGTGTAATCAAGGTGTTCTCTGTATCACAGCTGTGTGTGTAGATAAGATCAAGTTGGTTACCTGACTTATGGGTACCTGTGGTGGGGACTAGTTGGAGATTGAAGGAGGTAAGCAGAGAGTGGAAGTTTGAGGCACAAGGCTTCTCTAGGTGGATGTTGAAATCCCCAAAGACAAGAAGCGGCGAGTCGTCCTCAGGGAAAGACAAGAAGCGGCGAGTCGTCCTCAGGGAAAGACAAGAAGCGGCGAGTCGTCCTCAGGGAAAGACGAGGGCAGCATGTCTAGTTCTTCTAGAAATTCACCCAGTTGACCTGGGGGGCGATAAATAACTACAATGTGGAGTTTTAATGGGGAAGTAATAGTTACGGCATGGAATTCAAAAGAACTGGTGTTGACTACGGAGGGGTAGGTGGAGAACTTCCAGTCTTTGGAGATGAGAAGACCGGTGCCACCACCTCTCCCATGCTGGCGGGGAGTGTGAGAGAAAGATAAATTACTAGAGAGAGCTGCAGGGGTTGCTGTGCTCTCAGAAGTAATCCAGGTTTCAAATAATCCTACAATACTAAGAGCAGAGTGGGAAGCAAATGCAGGGATGAAGTCAGATTTATTAACAGCAGATTGACAATTCCAGAGACCAATGGAAAGAGAGAGTGGAAGAGTAGAAAAGGTACAGTGTAACACTCCCGTTATGTTCCTGTTTTCAGTTTGTTTCTGGACTCCATTTCCCAGCATTCACTGCACCTTCACCTGCCCATTTTGATTTGACTCTCACCTGTGTCTCATCTGTGTGTGCACCTGTTCTGTATTTGCTGTGTTTTGCTGAGTGTATTTAAGTTCCATTTGAGTTCTGTTCCGCATCTGGTCTAGTTGTTATTTTCTGGTCTGTTTTTTTTTTTTTTTTCTCGTCTTGTGTCTGAACTTTTGAATACTTACCTGTTTATCTGTATGTGGAATACTTACCTGAAGACCTGATTGTTGGAGCACTTACCTGTTTATCTGAAGGTGGAATACTTACCTGAAGACCTGATTTTTGGAGCACTTACCTGTTTATCTTGGCAATAAATCTACCATCCATCATCCCTTGTGGCGTCCTCACCTGCCTGTGCACTCATCAGTTACGTGACATACAGATAGTGCGAAGGTTGGCAGGATTGCTCCGCCTTCCTCTCGTGAGAGTGTCGTGGGCGAGAGACCACAGGAATGAATTGGAAACACATGCTGTGCGAGTAAGGATAGAAAAAGCGAAAAGAATGGAGAGAAAAACAGTAATATAAGGATTATTAGAAAAGATACTACTGTGCGTTGACGGTTTCGTTGCTCGGTTGAGTCGCGCAGGACGAGTCGAATGGTCTTTACCTCGTCGGTCTTCACGCGAGGAGGGCCGAAACTAATGCTGGACTCTTCCGGACTTAAGTGCTAATTTATCCAAAGGTGAAAAGCTTTCCTGTAATCTAAAATCAACTAGCTGCAAACAACACTCCAAAGCACCATAGACTTATAAGGAAAATAAATCAGAGAACGAAAAAATTCTCACTACTTAGCAAATATATCACCTAAGCGTCATACAACAGAAACATATAATATACACCGAAAACTTACACGTGCGCTCTTGCCGTGACTACAGACTACCCGCTTATCCTGGCAATGTACTGAAAATCGTTATAAATTACTTATTTTGACGATAAAAGTGAATGATTAATAATCAATTAGTAACCAAAATCAGTTTGTCACTTCAGGCATATATTGATGCTTCAGTATGACACTCATACTTTTGTAAATCATTGATTGGATAATGTATGGATGTGCAAATGTGTGATGTTGTATCCATCCAGTTGTTGTGCTGATCAGCGTGAATGCGATCAGCAGCACAGAGAACAGCGACTCAGGCCTCATTCTCAGAGCCTGAAGTTATCTGGAGAGTTGGAGCAGCTTTCACTCTACTGGCATGAATCCACTGTGGTTTGAGGTCCGTTAGAACACCTGTCTGTGTCACAGCAATGACAGTGGCAGGACCCAGATACTTTGGCTCTCCGACCTTTACTGGTTTCAGGCTCCGTATCAGGACCTGCTGATTTGGCACAAAGTTATATGTTGGTTTATCTGTGGGAACAGGAATAGTTAGTGATACATCTCCATTAATAGAGTTTATTTGTCAACCAAGGCAGCCACATAATCTGCCACAACGACCTCCATGTCACCTGTGGGGAGAACGCATGCGCGGCCTCTGACCCAGGGGGGTCGGAAAACACCTACCCATCAATATTTTCAATGGTGACAGCTTAGTGGTTGAAGACAGAGTTTTTCTTATTTCAGATAACACTGCTACCCAATTCCGGCCTGTTTCCGGACACGCTTTTGTTATCCGATCTTTTAAAGTTCAGTTTGTCCTCTCCACCGCCGCAGATGACTGTGGATGATAGGGTATATGAAAATGCCAATCGATAGATAACATTTGCGTTACTCGTGATGCGAAAGGAGTGCCATTATTGCTTTCTATTACTGTTGGTATACCGAATCGAGGAATGATCTCTTTTGCCAACATTTTTACAACAGTTTGGGCATTTTCTTTAGCGCAAGGAAATGCTTCTGGCCACTTTGAAAATCGATCAGTTATCACAAGCATTAATTTAAGATTTCTCACGGCTGGCAAATGCGTGAAATTTATTTGGACATACTGAAATGGTGTATAAGGAGGTGTTAACGCTTGTTTGATTGCATGGTGTGGATTTGTTTTTGCCCATGTTTAACACAAGTCGAGTATTAGACCAACACTGTTTCTTACTTTTGCTATACAGTACAGTTTTATTGATAGTTTCAATAACCTTGTTTTTACTCACATGTGAAATTCCATGATAGTGTCGTATCAATGGCATTAAAGCAAGTTTTGGCAACGCAATTTTGTTTTGTCTATCTCGTATGATACCATCTTTATCCGGTTTACATTAGTTTGCAGCCCACTGTTCCACGTCACCCGTACTCGGTTGGCTTTGTAAGAACTTTATGTCTATGACAGCAAGATTTGTGATGTGTTGCATGATACGTATGGACTTTGAATACATTTTGCTGCAGCATCTTTAGCCGCTTCGTCTGCAAAGTGATTTCCTACAGCAGTTTTGTCATCACCACTTACGTGTCCGGCCACCTTTACAACAGCCAGTTGTTTAGGCATGTGCGTTAATTTGAATGTGAGATTTGTTTACCATCAGCAGTTTTGAAATTTCTTTGTTTCCATGTTCACGCAAAATCGTGGGTAATTCCATGCACGTATTTTGAATATATGTATATATTGGTTATATTTTTTCCTTTAGACAATTGACATGCTCGAATTACAGCTACTAATTTGGTTGCTTGTGCTGATTTAGCACAATTTAATTTTGTAGTCTTACTACAGAGTACTCGTATAGATATACACCATCAAATGGTTTTGAACATGACCCATCCACAAATAGCTCATTCCCCTCCTCTAGGGCCGTATCTAAAAGATTGGGCCTACATGCAGTATCATTTTGAATTGCTTCCAAACAATCATGTTCTACCGGCTTCGTTTGGTCAATATAGTCTATAAAATTGCGTAAGGCAATCACAGCTGAATTCATTACAGAGGTTGGTTTAATACTCAAGTTATCAGTTGTTAACAATATGGTTTCATAGCCTGATCTCCTCTGAGCTGTCATATGCTGTTAAGGTTGGGTAAAATTGCTCCTACTTGATGTGTGGTGTGAAGTATCAGAGGGTGTGATTCCACAATCCTCTCAGCGTCCTGTACGAGCAAGGAAGCAGCAGCAACAGCTCTTAAACAAGAAGGCATACCTTGTGCTACAGGATCTAAAGTTTTGGACAGGTATGCCATTGGACGATTATGGCCGCTGTGTTCCTGGGCAAGAATCCCTGCAGCCGTGCCCCCTGCCTCATGCACATATAGCTGAAAAGGCTTGTTGTAGTCTGGTAGGTCCAGAGCAGGAGCCTTCATGATCAGGTTTTTCAGTTCATTGTATCTTTGGCACATTTCAAAAGTCCATTTGATTGGGTCTTTTGGTGAGGTGCAGCCCTTTGTTGATAACACCTTGTCACATGCTGCGCATTCTGGTATCCATGAGCGGCAGTAGTTAACCAGTCCAAGAAAACTTTGCATCTGCTTTACAGTCTTTGGTTCAGGGAATGAGCGAATGAGATGAACTCTTTCTGCAGAAAGGCGCTTCTCCCCTTTCGACAGCACGTCACCCAGATAGTTGACCTTGGTTTGGACCCATTGTAGCTTTTGACATGATGCTTTGAAGCCAGCACTAGCCAAAACATTGCAGACAATGATTGAGGCATTCTCACAGTCTTTGTGGGAGGAGCCAGTTATGAGCAAATCATCTGCATACTGGCATGTATCGGGTGGGAGTACAATGTCCTTGAGTGTTGTGTGCACTACAGCAGAGAATACAGCCCTGAAGAACTAGGCCTGAACACGTGAATTGTGTGCCTCTATCGGTGAATGCAAATAGCTGCTGCGACCTCTCGTCGACAGGAACACTGAAATAGGCAGAACAGAGATCAACAACAGTAAAATATGAATGTTGTACTCGAATGGAATTCATAACATTAGAAACATCTGGTACAATAGGTGACAATGGAATCACAAGTTCATAGATTTTTCTCAAATCTTGGGTTTGACGCCAGCTGGTTTTATCAGCTTTCTGTACAGGATTAATGGGTGTGTTGTAGGGCGAGTGTGTTTTTATTAAAATGCCTTGATCTTGATGATGATTTTGTATCATGCTAGCAATACCCTCCTCCTTTTATTTTGAGAATGGGTACTGTTTCACATACACTGGTCTGTTTGTCTTAAGCAGTGCTGTGTATGGTTTCACATTGATCAACCGAGCTTCATCTTTATGTACCGCCCACAGGGCGGGGTTTACTCTTAACAGATCAGGAGAGTTATCGGCCTCTCAATCTGTTGTTGCTGTTCTGCGGGTAATAATTCTTGCGGCTGTGTCTGCATCTCTGTAGATAAAAAGAGAGACATTAGAATCAGTGAAAACAATTGCCATTCCAAGTTTGTGCATCAAATCTCTACCCAATAAATTTAAAGGGGAATTTGGTATGATTGTGAAGCAATGCAAAAGATTCAAATCAGGTTTTGTTGTAGGTTTTTACAGGCAAAGGGTGTATAAATGGACACACAATTGGGAGCCCATCAATTCCCACAGAGTGAGTAGTCTTGGCAGACACTGGCCCAGAGTACTGTTGGCCAGAAATAGAAGAGTAGTCAAAGTTAAGTTTTATTGTCAATTCTGCCACATGTACTGTACATACAAATGGAGGATTGAAATTGCGTTACTCTCAGACCCTAGGTGCATACAGATAACACAGAATAAACATATATCCAAAAATATATATCATAATACAAATAAATACAGAATCTATATATACACAACACAAAATTACAAGCAATGGATATGTAACCGAGATAAATGTGCAAACCAGTGAAATAAACAGCAGTGCAGATGAAATAAACAACAGTGCAGATTGAAATAACAACAGTGCAGATTGAAATAAACAACAGTGCAGATGTAATGTAGTGCAAAAAAGCTTATCAGACTGATTAAAGTGTCAAAGAGAGCAGGCTTGTTTAACTGACTTAAGAGGTAGTTGAGGAGGCTCAGACCAATACTGAAGAGGTGGTGAGCAGTCCAATGTTCCATAAAGTGACAAATGCGGGACAGATTATAATGTGGGAAGGGGTGGATGGGTTCAGTGTTCAGAAGTGCGTGTGGCAAGGGAGGGGAGGGAAGGCAGGGTCGGAAGGGAGTTTAGCTTCCTGACTGTCTGGTGGATGAAGCTCTCCTTCAGTCTGCTGGTCCTGGCCTGGAGACTCCGCAGTCTCCTCCCTGATGGCAGCAGACTGAAGAAGCTGTGTGACGGGTGGGTGGGATCACCTGCAATGCAGAGGGCTCTGCGGGTGAGACAGGTTCCATAAATGTCCTGAAGGGAGGGGAGAGAGACACCAATGATCTTCTCAGCTGCTCTCACTATGTGTTGGAGGCTCTTGCGGCAGGACGCGTTGCAGGCGCCATACCACACAGTGATGCAGCTGGTCAGAATGCTCTCAATGGTGCCTCTGTAGAAGGTGCGCATGATGGGGTTGGGGCCCTGGCTCTTCTCAGTTTCTGGAGAATGTAGAGGCGCTGTTGTGCTTTCTTGGCCAGTGCTGTGGTGTTGTTGGGCCAGGAGAGGTCCTCAGTGATGTGCACACCCAGGAACTTGGTGCTGCTCACCCTCTCTACAGTCGCACCATTGACAGTGAGAGGAGCATGCTGAATGTGCGCTCTTCTGAAGTCGCTGCACCACCTGACAAAGTGGCTCGCCTCACACCTGTAGTTTGTCTCATCTCTGTTGCTAATGAGACCCACTACAGTCGTGTCATCCGCAAACTTGATGAAGAGGTTGGAGTCGTGTGATGGTGTGCAGTCATGGGTCAGTAGGGTGTAGAGGAGGGGGCTAAGTACACATCCTTGGGGGGCCCCTGTGTTTAGTGTGATAGTGCTGGATGTGTTGCTGGCGACCCGTATTGCCTGAGGTCTCCCAGTCAAAAAGTCCAACAGCCAGTTGCACAGCGAAATGTTTAAACCCAGCTGGAACAGTTTGTGAGTGAGCTGTTGAGGGATGAGTGTGTTGAATGCTGAACTGAAGTCTGTGAACAGCATTCTGACGAAAGAGTCTTTTTTGTCCAGGTGAGTGAGTGCAGCATGGAGAGTAGTGGCGATGGCATCATCGGTCGCGTGCTTGGACCGATATGCAAACGGAAAGGGGTCCAGAGGGGGGGGAGGGCAGACTTGATGTTGTGCATGACCAGCCGTTCAAAGCACTTCATGATGGGAGTAAGTGCAACTGGATGGTAGTTGTTTAAGCAAGATGAAGATGACTTCTTTGGGACTGGGATGATGGTGGTGGCTTTGAAGCATGTGGTGACAACAGCCTGACTCAGCGAGATGTTGAAAATGTCGGTGAAGACATCAGTGAGTTCTGCTCTTGCACAGTCTCGAAGCACACGCCCAGGAATGTTGTCAGGACTCAGAGCTTTCCATGCATTAATCCTACTGAGGGATCTTCTCACACTGTCTGGGGACAGCGCCATCACCTGGTTGCCAGGATGTGTTGGAGTCTTCTGTGCAGTGGTGTCGTTTTGTGCCTCAAAGCGAGCAAAGGCAGCGTTCAGCTCATTTAGCAGGGAGATGTTGTTGTCACAGGTCACAGGTGAGGGCTTGTAGTCCATAATGGTCTGAATCCCCTGCCACAGGCTCAGAGTGTCTCTGCTGTCACTGAAACGATGGGATATCCTCCTGGAGTACTGTCTCTTGGCCTCTCTGATGCTGCGGGATAGATTGGCCCTAGCTGTCTTCAGGCTCACCTCATCTCCTGCTCGGAAGGCAGCATTCTGAGCCTTAAGGAGACGGTAGACTTCCCCTGTCATCCACGGTTTCTGGTTGGCCCGCACAGTGATGGTCTTTGTGGTCGTTACATCATCAATGCACTTGTTGATGTAGGCAGTGACATCTCTGTTTAAGTTGTGCTTGTGTCAATTAAAAAGGAAAAAGTTTACCATCGACCAATAATTCAATATTAGGCAGAATGCATTCGTTATTTTTAAAAGACAGACTAATCATAGATTCATCAGGGATCTGATCACTCTGTTGGCAACCCTAGTTCGGAGTCCATTGTGTTTGATACGCTTGTGTCTGTGACTGTGATCCCGTTTGCGCATACATTTGTGTCATAAACTGCGGCTGTGAAGCCGATTGTGCATATGTCTGTTGTGAATATCGCAGTTCCAAAAATTGGGGCTGTGACACCATTTGTGGCTGTGCCCGTGTGAAAAATTGTCACTGATTTCATTTGCGACCATTTTGCTTTAGAACATGATTTAGATTTCTGTTTCGTTGCGGAATGCTCTGTCCCTTTTATTTTTCTTACTGTTTTCAGTTTGGAATATATTCTCATAGACGGTTTTTAAACGCTTATTGGTCCACAATATAGTCCCCCACACAAATTTCAAGTACGGTAATGTGTCGGAGTTGATAAGTACTATCGTAGCTTACACAAGATATCTTAAGCGAATACTTTGACAGAATAATATTTGGTTTAAGCACAGAGATCTGACTCTCTTTAATTTCGCTTTCATTTAGCTTCTACCAAGAATGCACTATATGGAAATTTTTTATGAAAACATTTAATTCAGAAATATTGTTAGAATTTTCTACCAGATTATATTTATATGATGCTTTCTTTCTGTATTTTTGTTAGGCATTGAAAATCATAAGGATTTGTCCTAGGTATTACCCTAGGGAGTGTCTAAAAAGTATGTGTAAAATCTTCTGCTTAAGAGCAGACTTTTCACAGAGGACTGTCATGATCCTGGGCTTTCTGGCTCTGTCTTCTGCCTGTTTGTCCGCATTCCTTGTTTTTTGTTGTACACATGGCGTTTGTTTTGACAGTACTCCATGTGTTCTACGTCACTCACCCCTCCCTCGTGTCTCCCCGTCTGGTGTTTCCCCACTTACCTCTGATCACTCTTTCACCTGTAGCTTGTTTCCCCCCGTTTAGCGCCCCTACCCTCTCTCTCTCTTTTGCCACCTGCTCCCCATTGACTTTAGTTAGTTTTCCTATTTATTTCCCCCTCGTCTCCCTGTCCTTTGTCAGACCGTTACGTGTTTTCGTCAACACTGACTGCCCGTGTTCTAGCTCGGCTAGTTTAAAGTCTTGTTCCTCAGTCGCTATTCTCAGCCTTGCGATTATCTCAGTTTGTGGTTTTGGGCTCCTCGTAGCTTTGTTTTGTTTCCTCCTGTTTTTGCCTCTGCTATTTAATCCTCTGCCCCGCAGCTCTCAACGTCCGCCCAAACCGGATTTCCCCACGGCACCTCGGCAACTGCTCTCCAGCGAGCGTTGCGGATTCTTCCGGACGAGTTACGCTCTCCTGAAGGAGTTTTTATTATATGCTCCCTCCTCTGCGAGTGGTCCGGGTCGAGGAATTCCCCGTTGGGTTTTAAGTTGCAGTTTGTGCTGTGGACATTATACTCACGTCTAAGATACTCACGTATATTTCTCTCACGTCTAAGATACTCACGTATATTTCTCTCACGTCTATCTCTGAAATAAAACTCATTGTTACCCCCGCATTTGAGTCTCCCGTCTGTCCTTGCCATGACAAGGACACAAAAGTAAATTATTTCATTATCATAAGGATAAGCGAGTAGTCTGTAGTCACGGCAAGAGCGCACGCGTAAGTGTTCGGTGTATATTATATGTTTCTGTTGTATGACGCTTAGGTGATATATTGGCTAAGTAGTGAGAATTATTTCGTTTTCTGATTTATTTTCCTTATAAGTCTATGGTGCTTTGGAGTGTTGTTTGCAGCTAGTTGATTTTAGATTACAGGAAAGCTTTTCACCTTTGGATAAATTAGCACTTAAGTCCGGAAGAGTCCAGCATTAGTTACGACTTGAGCCATTGCGTGTTCATTTAGGCTTTGTCCTGCTAATTTGAAACGCACGGGCAGTGACTGTAGGAGTAGCTATTTAAACTGCGAGCTCACAGCTCATTGCCAGGATAAGCGAGTAGTCTGTAGTCACGGCAAGAGCGCACGCGTAAGTGTTCGGTGTATATTATATGTTTCTGTTGTATGACGCTTAGGTGATATATTGGCTAAGTAGTGAGAATTATTTCGTTCTCTGGTTTATTTTCCTTATAAGTCTATGGTGCTTTGGAGTGTTGTTTGCAGCTAGTTGATTTTATATTACAGGAAAGCTTTTCACTTTTGGATAAATTAGCACTTAAGTCCGGAAGAGTTCAGCATTAGTTTCGACTTGAGCCATTGCGTGTTAATTTAGGCTTTGTCTTGCTAATTTGAAACGCACGGGCAGCTGTTCCCACTCACGACGTAATTAGCACGTGATTAGCAACCCATTTAATACAGATAGAGGCGCTGGCGCGGAAGCGTCAGTGGAAGCGTTCAGCCCTCCTCGCGTGAAGACCGACGAGGTAAAGACCATTCGACTCGTCCTGCACGACTCAACCGAGCAACGAAATCGGCAACGCACAGTAGTATCTTTTCTAATAATCCTTAATTTACTGTTTTTCTCTCCATTCTTTTCGCCTTTTCTATCCTTACTCACACAGCATGTGTTTCCAATTCATTCCTGTGGTCTCTCGCCCACGACACTCTCTCACGAGAGGAAGGCGGAGCAATCCTGCCAACCTTCGCACTATCTGTACCTCTTCTACTCTTCCACTCTCTCTTTCCATTGGTCTCTGGAATTGTCAATCTGCTGTTAATAAATCTGACTTCATCCCTGCATTTGCTTCCCACTCTGCTCTTAGTATTGTAGGATTAACTGAAACCTGGATTACTTCTGAGAACACAGCAACCCCTGCAGCTCTCTCTAGTAATTTCTATTTCTCTCACACTCCCCGCCAGCATGGGAGAGGTGGTGGCACCGGTCTTCTCATCTCCAAAGACTGGAAGTTCTCCACCTACCCCTACGTAGTCAACACCAATTCTTTTGAATTTCATGCTGTAACTGTTACTTCTCCATTAAAACTCCACATTGTAGTTATTTATCGCCCCCCAGGTCAACTGGGCGAATTTTTAGAAGAACTAGACATGCTGCTCTCGTCTTTCCTTGAGGACGACTCGCCGCTTCTTGTCTTTGGGGATTTCAACATCCACCTAGAGAAGCCTTATGCCTCAAACTTCCACTCTCTGCTTACCTCCTTCAATCTCCAACTAGTCCCCACCACAGGTACCCATAAGTCAGGTAACCAACTTGATCTTATCTACACACGCAGCTGTGATACAGAGAACACCTTGATTACACCTCTGCATGTCTCTGATCACTTTTTCATCACTTTTAATTTAATACTGCATTCCCTCAACTCACCAACTCCTCTGCCAGTCTCATTTAGGCGGAATCTGCGCTCCCTTTCTCCTGCCCATCTTTCATCTGTCATAGAAACCTCCCTTCCATCCTTCACACACTTTGCATCACTTAATGTTAATTCTGCCACAGACACACTTCTCACAACACTAACCTCGTGTCTAGACACTATCTGTCCTCTTTCCTCCAGGCCAGCACGTGCTACTCCTTCTCCCACACATGACACTTCCCTACTGGATAACTATAGACCCATTTCTCTCCTTCCGTTCATAGCAAAAGCACTTGAACGGGTTGTTTTCAATCAGGTGTCTACCTTCCTCACCCAAAACAACAGGCTGGACACCAACCAGTCAGGCTTTAAGAGCGGTCACTCAACCGAAACTGCCCTACTAACAGTTACAGAAGCCCTAAGGAGGGCAAGAGCTGAGTCCAAATCATCTGTTCTCATTCTCGTAGACCTTTCTGCAGCCTTCGACATGGTTAACCATCACATTCTTCTGTCCGCCCTCTCTTCACTGGGCATCACTGAAACTTCACTCTCCTGGTTTAAATCCTACCTCGCAGATAGGTCCTTCAAGGTAGCTTGGAGAGGTGAAGTGTCCAAATCACACCAACTAGTCACCGGGGTCCCACAAGGATCGGTTCTTGGGCCTCTGCTCTTCTCCATATACACCACATCACTGGGTTCCATCATGGATTCTCCTATCATTGTTATGCTGATGACACTCAACTTCACCTCTCATTTCATCCAGACGATTCCACGCTAGCCACACGAGTCTCAGACTGCCTGGCTGACATCTCTTCATGGATGAAAGATCATCACCTACAACTCAACCTGGCCAAGACTGAGCTTCTAGTCCTTCCTTCCACCCCGTCAGAACAGCACCAGCTTACCATCCAACTTGGTCCATCAAAGATAACCCCATCGACTTCAGTCAGGAATCTTGGGGTAATCATGGATGATCAGCTGACTTTTAAGGACCACGTTACTAAAACAACTCGGTCATGCAGGTTTGCATTGTACAACATTAGGAAGATCAGACCATTCTTAACAGAACATGCAACACAGCTTCTTGTCCAGGCACTTGTCATTTCTAGACTGGATTACTATAATGCTCTTTTGGCTGGTCTCCCAGCCTGTGCCTTCAAACCTCTGCAAATGATCCAGAATGCTGCTGCACACCTGGTCTTCAATGAGCCCAAGAGAGCACATGTCACACCTCTGCTCATCTCTCTACACTGGCTCCCAGTAGCGGCACGTATTAAGTTCAAGGCACTGGTGCTTGCTTACAGAACAGCCACTAACACAGCACCCATCTACCTCAACTCTCTCTTACAGACCTACATCCCCTCCAGAAGTCTGCGGTCTAAAAACGAGTGGCGCCTCATTGTTCCTTTACAGAGAGGCATGAGATCCATCTCAAGGACATTTTCTTTCACCATTCCCGGCTGGTGGAATGATCTTCCTGTTTCCATCAGGACGGCTGGATCAATTTCACAATTCAAAAAACAGCTGAAGACCCACCTCTTCCATGAGCACTTAACTGTCTAATAATATTTTAAAAAATCTACCCCTATTTTTCCTTTCCTAATGTTCTCTATATACTTGCTTATACTATCTTGACGTTGTATTTGAAACTTTGTATTACTAGCACTTCTAGTGAATATTGCTTGCTTAGACGAATCGCTTGCTGTTTTCCTCAATTGTAAGTCGCTTTGGATAAAAGCGTCTGCCAAATGAATAAATGTAAATGTAAATGTAATTCACTTACCTGTGTCGGATGCCTTTTTGTGTCGTGCCGCCGGATTCTTTTGTCCAACGGACGAGCCCCCAAAACTGCATATTTTGTGCACATTGTGCAGATCTTCTACAACCAAGTCAACCTGTAGCAATCCCTTTCTTTTTACCCGTGCTGGAAGAACCAAATAAGTGACACACACTCAAGGGTATATCTCAGTTGATTCTCATTTAATATTACACAAACAGAGGCTTTTATTCAACAATGCATTCTTGAGAAATGGTACGAGGAGTTTAATCAAAGCACAGACAGTTTGTCTCATCTGTTATCAGAATAGAAAGTGCAGGCCCTCAGACAACAGAGACAAAAACATGTATAAAGTTCATTATAGGCAAATAACAATTCAGAACCTCAATCATAAGAGCCATTAATATTTAACACTCAACTAACGTGATCATTATAAAAGTGTTTAAAGAGCACATTCCACAAGATCATCAAAATTAAATTTTATGCAGTGTGTAAAAAAAGGGAAAAAGTGACCTAGTCCGATTCTTTAACCGCTGTGTATCTACGTCTCTAGAAATAGTCCCTGCCTGCCCGCGAAAACTTGAACACGCAATAAACCAATCACAGCAGAATAGACCATCTAACCAATCACATCAGATTAGGCAAGAGGAAAGGCGGAGATTAGAGAGATGAATCGCGGAACGAATCATTTGAGAGTCAGTCAAGAAGTAAGATAATAATAACTGCTTATTATTACAAAATAATAGTGTTTTTACACCACGTATGTATATAAACCTGTTGTCGGACACTGCATAAACCAAAGTAGGCCCTTAAAAACCACAAGCTATGTTCTCTTTAAACAACAAAACACATTCATATACTGTGAATAAAAATATTGTGAATATTTTGAAAAAAGAGAAAAAATACATAAAAGCAATACATCAGTCATACAGCTGCCCTGCCACTGCGGTGTGTCACATGATAAGCAGTCCCATGTAGTCATGGAAATATTAAAGGGATACGTTCGCTTTGAAAACGGTCGCCTTAAAAAAAACTCACGCCGGGGGTCATTTTGGAAAATTTAAATGCAAAATGTGTGGCAGTTGGAAGAGAGGATTTTACGACAGAGAAAATATGGGCAGGAGAAAGGGAGCGTAGGTTGGTGAGTTGAAGGAAGGCAGTAGTAAATTAAAAGTGATGAAAAAGTGATCTGAGACATGCAGAGTGTGTAACCCAGATATTCTCCATCCACAGTTGTGTGTGTAGATGAGATCGAGTTGATTACTTGACTTCTGAGTACTTGTGGTGGGGACCAGTTGGAGATTGAAGGAGGTTAGAAGAGAGTGGAAGTTGAAATCCCCAAAGACAACAAGCGGCGAGCCATCCTCAGGGAAAGAGGATAGCAGCATTTGAATTGATTTCAACTATGGAGGGGTAAATGGAGAACTTACATTTCTTGGAGCTGAGAAGACCGGTGCCACCACCTCTCGCATGCTGGTAGAAGGTGTGAGAGAAAGATGAGTTACTAAAAAGAGCAGCAGGGGTTGCTGTGTCCTCAGGAGTAATCCAGGTTTCAGTTTAGCCTAGTATACTAAAGCCTAGTCCACACGTGCTCGGGTATTTTTATAAACAAAATTTTTCCTTCTTTGTTTAAAAAAATCGTGTCCACATGAAAATGCAAAAACACACTAAGAAGCGCTGTCAACAGCATGCCAAACCAACAGGTAGCGATATAACCCTAACCTTAAAGCTGTGTTGGCCAATCTGAAGCCTGGAATCTGTTGTCAAACAAAGGATATAGTGGCTCGCATTCGAACGTCAAAGGCCAAATCTCCAGTTTCACCATCAACACAACAACACTGAAACCAGAGTTTCTAAGTCTTCACCCTGGCCAGAGTTTTCAAAAAAGCTTGGTTTCAGTGACCGGGTACTGCGTTTTCGTGTGGACGAATGGCCAAACCACAAATAAAAAGCTACGATTTTGAAAATACCCGTGTTCGTGTGGACAGGGCCTAAGAGCAAAGTAGGTTGCAAATGCAGGAATGAAATCAGATTTTAGATTTAATTTAGTTAACAGCTGATTGACAATTCCAGAGACCAATGGAAAGAGAGAAGGGAGGAGTAGAAGAGTTACAGATGCAAAGGTTGGCAGGATTGCTCAGTCGCCTTCTCGTGAGAGAGTCGGTGCGTTCCAAATGGGATATATCGCCTTCCGAAGGGCACATCGGAGTGAGAATAATGATGGCCGCCATATTGAAGGGTTGTTCCAAAGCAAAGTGCTGATAACTTTCCACTTCAAAGGGCCCTTCGGAATGAAGGATTTCAGACTCTGAGAATTTGAAGCTCTCACACACTGGGTTCAGGACTTGGCTTTATGCAGACCCGTCAAGTTCTTCCACACTGATTGAATCAATTATTGCTTTCTGAACTTTGTCTCATACACGGGCATTGTCATGATGGAATAGAAAAGGGAGTTTCCCAAACTGTTGCTATTTAATTAGAATCACACAATTCCATAGAATATCATGATATGCTGCAACATTAAGATCTGTACTCATGGAAATGACTAAAGTCATCAAACCTGTTCATTAGATAGGGTGACCCAATAATTTTGGCAATATAGTGTATTAACAGCAACATATTGACAGCAACATATCAAATCAAGTTCAAAACATTATACAAACATGTTTAAGCGCATGAAAATGGACAACAAAAGTGTTTTTTCAGACACTTAACTTTATTTAAAACAGAACATATCTGCAGACTCCTCAGCTTTAAACATTAATAACAGTAAAGATATGAACATATCTTAATGCTCGGCCTCTGCAGAGTCTTCAGCTTCAAATTTAAAGAACAGTAAACAAAGAATATTTTTTGTGAAACTACTGAAATATTCAGAAGAACATTTCTTAAAAAGCATGCATTCTACCCAAGTGACAACACTACGACTTAAACTGATAGTTCACTAAACTGAAAATTCTTTCATTTTTTTTCCTTATCATTTCAAACCTGTATGACTTTCTTCTGCATAACACAAAAGAATATATTTTGAAGAATGTTGGTAACCAAACAACGATGATACCCATTGACTCGCATTGGTTTTGTGTCCATACAACACAGTAGAAGTGAATGGGTACAAATCGTTGTTCGATTGCCAACATTCTTTTGTGTTCTGTAGAAGTAAGTCATATAGGTTAAAAATGACAAATGGGTGAGTAAATGACAGAATATTTATGAATATTTATTTTTGAGTAAACTATCACTTTATCAACGAAACTGTGAAAAGTGCTATATAAATAAAATTGAATTGAATTATCACTTTAAAGGTAAAAAGGATGTTACTAGAGTGAATATACTAGGGGTGTAACAATACGTGTATTCGTGCCGAACTGTCACGGGAAAAATTCCAGGTGGCATGTGTTAATCGGTTAAAACCAAATCTCGCAAGGTTTCGCAGCCTTTGCTGTATCCCTTCTAGCCAACCGTGGTAATTTGTATTGGCTGTTGATTTTTTGGAGTTACATACATTTTTATTTGACATATAAATACATAAAAGAACATATAAATACATAAAATAAACTGTCGTAAATTTATATCATTTTAAGTTTTTAATTATATTTTAAGAACATGCTAAATGTGTAACATTTAATTGATTAAAATAATTAATTACATGTTTTTCTTTTCTACAGTTATGGCAGTTACCATTTAAATTGAACAAGCTGCAAAAAAGGTCATTTTAAATATAGGCAAATTATTGCCCAAGTGTGGCCCATACAGGGCCCTCAAAAAATAAAAATGGGCAATCTAACTGGGGCCCACAACCTTTACCAAGCTGGGGCCCTTTAAAGTGCCCACTCCGACCCAATGCCCACAAACCCAGATAAAACCCATGTGGGGCCCACATGGACATGTTGGCTGGGTGGTATACCATGTGTTAGCTGGGTCTGCACCAGCGCATCTATTGAATACGTAGCTCATCACGTAATGAGGGGAAACAGCTGCCTGTGTGTTTCCAATTAGCAAGACAACAGGCTTGTTCTACTTCATGCGGCACCGCAAGAACCGACAGGCGTATAACATCACATTACCGTGAGAGTGAGTCAAAAGCGTATGAAGCTGTCGGCTCTCAACTCAGTCTCGCGTTAATGTGACGTCATCCGCCTGTCGGATCTTGCGGCGCTGTATGAAGTCGAACAAGCCTAATGCCTAAAGCATGCAGTGGCTCAAATCGAAACTAATGCATGATTGTTCTGGGGTGCGTTTCCCAAAGCATCGTTAGCCAACTTAACTCAAGTTTATTTATATAGCGCTTTTTACAATTTTTCATTGTTACAAAGCAGCTGTACATGAAACAAAATGACCATAAGCAAAACATTAAATTTATAAAAGGAAAGTAAGAACAACAAAATGAATAAATACACCCCAATTTCACATACCAGACAAAAATAAAAGATGGTACACAGACACAAACACATGCAACCACATACACTCATGCTCACATGTAAGAAAACACAAGCACACAACACTCATCAAACACACACACTCGAGCACAAAATACAGACACACGCAAACAAGTACACACACATGCACACAAAACAGACACGCACACGTACTGACATACATGCGCGCATGCACACACACACACACACACACACACACACACACACACACAGTGTTATTACAGAGAAGCACACATAGAAGATAAAAGAGAAACACAGAACATATTATACGAATTATAAAGTCTTATATGGAGTATTAAATTAATTAAATAATTTACGCAAAAGTATTACATTTAAAGTGATATTAATAAATACAAAAACAAAATTCTAGAGCTGATGTCATCAGCCCCCCGGTCGGGCAAATAGTGCAAAACAATATGCATACAGTGGCAAGGAACCTAAAACTCCAGTTGATAAAAAAATACCTTGGGAACCAGTTCCCCTCTGGTTCCCCCTGGCTCGACAGTGCTTGCAAAACAAGGCTAAAATAAAATAAAATGGTAGATAATAGGGCTGTGCGATTTGGGGAAAATATCTAATTGCAATTATTTTGACAGATATTGCAATTGTGATTCGATTTGCGATTTAATTTTGCAAAGTTAAGCTTCAGCTCAGTACTGTCAATAGTGTCAATTTTGAATGAATGAAGAACTGTAGCCTATTACTTCAGTCAATTATTAAAATATTACAAATGTTATACAGGCTACTATTGTGAAATTAGCAAAGCAGTTAGATTGAAAATACATTTGTTATAAACGTGGAGCCAGGCGCAAGCTAACACAGATGAGCTCGTGGAGACTTGCGGTGCGGAGCTGGACATTACAAGCATTACGAAACAGGCTGCATGTGTGCGGCAAGTGCAAACGCCTCACCCGTGAAACGCGGGACGTGTGGCAGAGAGACGCGAGTATGAGAAGCATTCCGAGATGCCACAATCCCGCTCACTCAGAACATTGGGAAAAGACAACTGAGAGCAAAATACTGTTCAGCATACTTTAATGCAACAAGTGCATCAGCTGTTATAGGAAGTGTTCCTGGTTCTGGTTGATCTAACTAATGCAGCCTAATAATCCCTTTTATTATTTGTATTATAGAAGTGGTGTGTGTGTGCAAGGTTAAAGAGTTGCGTCTTTAATATAGATTTAAACTGACAGAGAGTGTCTGCCTTCCGCACAGTACCTCAACTCTCTCTTACAGACCTACATCCCCTCCAGAAGTCTGCGGTCTGAAAACGAGCGGCGCCTCATTGTTCCTTCACAGAGAGGCATGAGATCCATCTCGAAGACATTTTCTTTCTCCGTTCCTGGCTGGTGGAATGATCTTCCTGTTTCCATCAGGACTGCTGGATCAATTTCACAATTCAAAAAAACAGCTGAAGACCCACCTCTTCCATGAGCACTTAACTGTTTAAAAAAAAAAAAAAAAAATTCTACCTCTATTTTTCCTTTTCTAATGTTCTCTATATACTTGCTTATACTATCTTGACGTTGTATTTGAAACCTTGTATTACTAGCACCTCTCGTGAATATTGCTTACTTAGACGAATCGCTTGCTGTTTTCCTCAATTGTAAGTCGCTTTGGATAAAAGCGTCTGCCAAATGAATAAATGTAAATGTAATGTAGTACTAGGAAGACTGTTCCAAAGTTCAGATAGGAAAATGATCTACCACCAGCACTTGATTTTGAAATTCTAGGTATTACCAACTGACTGGAGCCCTGAGTGCTCGGTAAACGAGAAGGGTTGTAGTGCAATAGAAGCTCACTCAGGTACTAAGGCACTAAACCAAGTTGGGTCTTATAGGTAAGCAGTAAGATTTTAAAGATAATACGTTGCTTGATTGGTAACCAGTGCAATGCTGACAGAACCGGGCTAATATGATCGTACTTTTTTGTTTGTGTAAGAACTCGAGCTGCTGCGTTTTGAACTAGCTGGAGTTTCTGTAATAATCTCACAGGACAAAAACACTCAATACAGTAATCTAGTCTTGATGTCATAAATGCATGAATTAGCTTTTCTGCATCTGATAGTGACGGCATATGACGTAGTTTTGATACATTCTTAAGGTGGAAGAAAGCAGTTCTACAGGTGTTGGTGACATGGCTTTCAAATATCAGATTACTATCAATTAAAATGCCCAGATTCCTTGCTGACGATGAGGGTTTTATGGAACATCCATCAATTCTTGGTTGTTATGTATGGCGGTTTTCGGTCCAGTGAGTAACACTTCGTTTTGTCCGAGTTCAGCAATAAAAAGTTGCTACTTACCCAGTTTTTTATATCGACTATGCATTCCATTATGCTTTTGAACTGCTGTGTTTCGTTAGGTTTTGAGGAAATATAGAGTTGAGTATCATCAGCATAGCAGTGAAAACTAACTCTGTGTCTCTTAACTAAAGCTCCTAGGGGTAACATGTATAGTGCGAAGAGCAGAGGTCCAAGAACTGAGCCCTGTGGTACTCCGTCCTGGACTTGTGATTTGCGTGACACCTCATTGATTATTGCAACAAATTGAAAACGATCGGATAAGTATGATTTAAACCATTTCAATGCTATTCCACTAATGCCAACATAATTTTCAAGTCTATGTAAAAGTATGCTATAGTCAATGGTGTTGAATGCAGCACTAAAATCGAATAGCACAAGTAATGAGATGCAGCCACGGTCCGACGCCAAAAGCAAGTTGTTTGTAACTCTAATCAGAGCAGTCTCTGTACTGTGATGTGCCCTGAATCCTGACTGGAATTGTTCATAGATGTCGTTTCTTTAGAATCAAAATAGGTCTATAATGAACTAATTCCCTAGGACCAAGTTGAGTTTTTTTGATAAGGGGCTTAATAACAGCCACCTTATACGCTTTAGGGACATGCCCTAATGACGGAGATGAGTTAATAATACAAAGCAAAGGATCTATAATTTCAGGTAGCATCTCTTTCAGTAAACTAACACGTATAGGATCTAGTATGCATGTTGTTGATTTGGAAGATCTAACTTTAGACAGTTCATCCTTACCTACAATAGAAAATACTTGCATTTGCTCCTCAGGGGAGCTGTAATTTGTTGTCTGATTGGCCAGTAGCATAGTTGTAATTTTCTCCCTAATCTTATCAATTTATCACTGCTATGTTGATGTCCAATATCTGAAGATGTTGAGGAATTATTTTTAGTTAAATTAGCCTCTGTGTTAAATAAAAGCCTAGGGTTGTCCTGGTTTTGTTCTATTAGTGATGAAAAGTAGGTGGATCTAGAACAGCTTTTCTGTATGTTAAAACACTATCCTTCCAAGCTAAGCGAAATACCTCTCATTTTGTTTTCTTAAAGCTGCACTCCATTTTCCGGGCAGCTCTTGGAGCGTGCATGTGCTCATTACACCAGTGTTGGACTGCTATCACATTGAATAACACAGTTGTAACTGTGGGAATTACGTTGTGACTAAAAGCATTCAAAATACATTACATTTACGCATTTGGCAGACGCTTTTATCCAAAGCGACTTACATTACATTGTACTATACATTTGTACATTTTGTATAGTAAGCAAGTGGGGGTTAGGTGCCTTGCTCAAGGGCACCTCAGCCGTTACCCGCCAGCCCTGAGAATCGAACCAGCAACCTTCTGGTCATGAGTCCAACTCTCTAACCACTGGGCCACGACTGCCCCTATAATAAAATACATGTACTCTACGTTCTATTTTAGCATCTTCAAAGTAGTCATCCTTTGGCTAGAATTTGCAGAATCATACTGTTAGCATTTAATCATTCAGCTTCTTGAGATCTCAACCTGGGAAGCTTTTTAACTTTTAATTATTCAAGACAAGAAACTTTAAATATAACAAATGATTATTAATGAGCAGCCATGTTGGAAAAATTTTAACCCCTTCGTTTTAAGTGAGGTCCCGAAAAATCTTTGTTTTAAGGGTGTGATGGCCCGAAATGGCCCCAAATTATGAGCGGTAATGTCATACACTTATATACACATACACGTTTATTTGTATTGTTTAAATAATTGTCCCGTAAAAAGACACAGACTCTTTTACTTTTCATTACAGAACATTATTAAATATCAGTACATCATAGTTGGGTAACCAAAATACAACGTTGTTAAAAGTTGTAAAAACGTTTTGTGTTTGTTGGGCTGTCAGTGAAAGCACATACGTGATCTCCGTCAGTGAAAAGTGATGTGTTCTGCACATTCCGTTGAAAAATAAAACTAATCCACAGCGTCTTCAGCCGCTCTGGAGTAAATTAAGACATGTTCAGTCTTGCATCTAACAACAAAACATTCTTGTAGCTCACTGTAAGTATCTCACTGTAAATAGTCCAGTATGAAAACTATGGCAAACAGTGTACAGCTTGATGATGGTGGAGACAGCAGCAGTCCATCAGCAGTCATGGGCAGGGCTTAATCAATGTGACATCAGATTGCTCAGAGAATCCAAACAGCTCATTCAAGAGGACTGATGAGGTTAATTGGGGATTATAAAAAAAATGAAGGGGTGGATATTTTACATTCTATGGTGGTTCTGTGCACACACTCCTGACACACAGTTATGTTTAAACACATTTAAAAGTGCATTTTATTGGGATGGGGGCTTTAAAGAAGATAGCTGAATGGTCTGAAAGGCCAACATTCAGAATATAAAAGTTAGAGAGAAACTAATCATTTGCAATGACTAAATCTAACATATGGCCTTTACAGTAAGTGGGAACATTTACAAACTGAGAGAGATTAAAACAATCCAAAAGTGATTTTGAAAAATCCTTGTGTCACGGAATCACCGAGCTCTTTACACACCCGCACGCAGAGATCACAATCACCGGAATTCTAATCACGTCACATGATCACCATTACCCCATCACCACACACCTATCTAAGAGGGGACAAAGGTGTCGTTACACACTCACCAAGAGGGGACCATGGAGCCAAGAGGGGACATTTTTCAGGTCCCCTGTTGGTCATGCTTTAAATCATGCACAAATCAAGTGAAAAACACTTTGGTGAATTTTTTTAAATTTTAGCCAAGAGGGGACCTTTGTCTGAAATGTGTGTTTAGCCTATACTCAGTAGCGCCCCTGTAGGCTGGAGCAAGAATTGTAGTGGAAGATTAACACACGTCGTTCACACTTCTTCTGTTTGAATGGCTTATCCCAGAGAGGCTCTGCTAATGTATATATATATATTAACAAACTGATTACTTCAGGAAAAGGGTTTTCAAACTCCACAATATTTTCAGTCACAGAAAAAAAAATCAGTTTTTCTGAATTCACTATTTCTACGTATCGTTTTTAGGTAAAATTGTTATTTTTGTTTTATTCTGTGAACGACTTATATTATATGTCTGAGATTTCAACCAAAATATTGTTAATATTTGCATTTATTTACAGAAAATAAACAAACAGTAAAAACATGTCAAAATAACAGGAAAGATTATCTGTATTTTTTCAGACCTTAAAATAATTAATTTTACAACACAAATAGACACAGAGTCCCCAGTTAGATGGTAAATAATGACATGATGTTTAGATTTCACATTTCATAACAAAATATCACATTCTAAATGTAATGACAAAGTTTACAATGACACTAAAACATCAATTTTTGTCATCAGATAGCTAAAACCAGCATAAAGTGTCAAGAGCAGTTTCTTGTGTTATTTGTGTTTTACACACAAATAGACACAGAGTCCCCAGTTAGATGGTGAAGAATGACATGATGTTTAGATTTCACATTTGATAACAAAATATCACATTCTGAATGTAATGACAAAGTTTACAATGACACTAAAACATCAACTTTTGCCATCAGATAGCTAAAACCAGCATAAAGTTTTAAGAGCAGTTTTTAGTGTTATTTGTGTTTTACACACAAATAGACACAGAGTCCCCAGTTAGATGGTGAAGAATGACATGATGTTTAGATTTCACATAACAAAATATCACATTCTGAATGTAATGACAAAGTTTACAATGACACTAAAACATCAACTTTTGTCATCAGATAGCTTAAACCAGCATAATGTTTTAAGAGCAGTTTTTAGTGTTATTTGTGTTTTACACACAAATAGACACAGAGTCCCCAGTTAGATGGTGAAGAACGACATGATGTTTAGATTTCACATTTCATAACAAAATATCACATTCTGAATGTAATGACAAAGTTTACAATGACACTAAAACATCAACGTTTGTCATCAGATAGCTAAAACCAGCATAAAGTGTCAAGAGTAGTTTCTTGTGTTATTTGTGTTTTACTAAAACATCAACTTTTGCCATCAGATAAAGAAATAGTCATTAAAAGATTTTGGAGGCAAAAACTCAAAGTTTTACATTGATTCATTTAGTTAGTTGTATTGAAGTATCAATAATATACAGCCATTCAATTTACACATTATAATTACATTAACTGGAAATATCCAGTGCATCAAGTCAACATAGTTTGAGTTTGAGCTGAAACCTTCAAAATATTTAGTCAAAATTAGAAATGGCAAAGCTGTGAAACACATCGCACATCACCATAACCAAAGTCAATTTGTTCAACAAAGTCACTATTTCATGATATTTGCACACAAGTTGACACACACAGTGAATTATGTCTATATAAAAGTTTGGGTTTAGACCTCTAAGATCTGTGAAATGTAATGGTATTATTTTTAATAACAATAATATGTTATTACATTTTGTAATAACATATTAACAGGTGTAACATCCAGATAAGTGTAACATGTTTATGTGTGTTTCTACGTAAACTTTAGGTCACATGTAAAATAAACAGGTTAACTTGTGTAGAAGTAACATAAAATAGTGACTTCATTGAACACATTGACTCAGGTCCTCTGTTGGCTGGTGAAAAGCGACATGAGACTTTAAAATGTCTTAATTTCATGAATATTTTGGAGGTCTAAACACAAACTTTTATGTTGATTTAATGTATAGAAGATTTTTTTAGTTGATTCAGTTGAATTTTGTTAACTGAAAGGCTTTATTTCAGTTAAACACACCGAATATTTTCAACAGTCAACTTCAACCACTAGTGAATTTAAAATGGAAAAGAACTGAATTTTCCTTCAAGTGTAACATGTTTATGTGTGTTTCTACATAAACTTTGTATCACATGTAAAATAAACGGGTTAACTTGATTTAATGTATAGAAGATTTTTTTAGTTGATTCAGTTGAATTTTGTTAACTGAAAGGCTTTATTTCAGTTAAACACACCGAATATTTTCAACAGTCAACTTCAACCACTAGTGAATTTGGTGGATAGAACGTTAGATGGCTCCGGTAAGACCAGAGGTGGTGGATTGTGCATTTACATTAACAAAGCTTGGTGCACGAACTCTGTTATTGTCGGAAAACATTGTTCAGCTAACCTTGAGTTTCTAGACCGTGTAAATGTAGACCGTTTTATCTGCCACGGGAGTTCACTTCCACCATTATAACTGCAGCCTACATTCCCCCGGATGCTGATGCCAAGCTTGCTATGAAAGAACTTCATGCGGCCATCAGTAAACAACAGACTGCTCACCCGGAAGCTGCGTTTATTGTTGCGGGAGATTTTTATCATTCAAACTTAAAGTCAGTTCTCCCCAAATTTCACCAGCATGTTTCCTGTCACACCAGAGGAAACAAAACCTTAGACCATGTTTACACAAACATGGCTGAAGCTTACGTTGCGACCCACCTGGGACAGTCAGATCACCTTTCTTTGTTCCTCACCCCCAAGTATTCACCCCTCATCAATCGTGTGAAGCCATCAGTGAAGACCATCAAAGTGTGGCCTGTGGGGGCAGATTTCACACTCCAGGAAAGGTTTCTACACACAGACTGGAGTACATTTGCTTCTCAGGCCACCAGTGGCTCTCACACGGACATTGACTGCTACACCTCCTCTGTACTGGATTACATCAACATCACCATAGACAGTGTCACAACTCAGAAACAGATCATCACGTACCCAAATCAGAAGCCATGGATGAACAAGGAGGTGCGCCTCCTGTTGAAGGCACGCAATACTGCCTTCAGATCAGGTGATGCACAAGCCTACAGCACATCCAGAGCTAACCTGAAGAGGGGCATCAAAGAGGCCAAGCACTGCTACAAGCTAAAGGTAGAGGAGCACTTTTCCAACTCCGACCCTCGACGCATGTGGCAAGGCATCCAGGCCATCAGTGATTACAAACCCACCCACTCCACCCCCGCAGCCACTGATGTCCTCTTCCTGAACGAGCTCAATGACTTTTATGCTCGCTTTGAGAGAGACAATAGAGAAACTGCCACCAAGCTCAAACCCTCAGTTGATCACACACTCCTCCATAGACGTCTGTAATGCACTGAGCCGGATCAATGCGCACAAAGCCGCTGGACCAGACAACATCCCTGGACGTGTACTCAGGGCATGTGCTGAGCAGCTTGCTGGGGTTTTCACTGACATCTTCAACCTGTCTCTTGCCCAAGCAGCTGTGCCAACATGCTTTAAATGCACCTCCATTGTGCCAGTGCCAAAACACTCCAGCCCAAAGTGCCTGAACGACTACCGCCCTGTAGCACTGACACCCATTGTCATGAAGTGCTTTGAGCGGCTGGTCCTGGCACACCTGAAGGACTTTCTGCCATCCACATTGGACCCACACCAGTTTGCCTACCGCAGCAATAGGAGCACAGAAGATGCAGTTTCCATGGCACTGCACTCTGTGCTCACACATCTGGACAATAAGAACACTTATGCACGTATGTTGTTTGTTGACTTCAGCTCAGCATTCAACACTATCATTCCATCCAAGTTAATAGCCAAACTTGAAGACCTGGGCATTAACACCTCCCTATGCAATTGGATTATGGACTTTCTGACCAACAGACCACAGCAGGTGAGATCAGGCTCCATCTGCTCCACCACTATCACACTCAACACTGGTGTACCACAGGGCTGTGTGCTAAGCCCCTTCCTCTACTCCCTCTTCACCTCCGACTGCAAGCCTGTGAACGGATCTAACTCCATCATCAAGTTTGCGGACGACACTACGGTGATTGGTCTCATCAGCAACAACGATGAGACGGCCTACAGGAAGGAGATCCAGCACCTAGCCACATGGTGCAACAACAATAACCTGCTCCTTAACACCTCCAAGACAAAGGAGCTCATTGTGGACTTCAGGAAAGAGTCAAGAGGCACACATGACACCATCCACATCAATGGGATGGCTGTTGAACGTGTCTCCAGTTTCAAGTTCCTGGGGATCCACATCTCGGAGGACCTGTCCTGGACTACCAACACCTCCAGCCTGGTCAAGAAGGCTCACCAGCGCCTCTTCTTCCTGAGGACACTAAAGAAGAATCGGCTGTCCTCGGCTATCCTGGTGAACTTCTATCGCTGTGCAATAGAAAGCATCCTGACCAACTGTGTCACAGTCTGGCATGGGAGCTGCTCTGTTGCAGAGCGCAAGGCACTGCAGCGGGTGGTGAAAACCGCCCAGCGCATCACAGGGACTCCACTTCCATCCATGGAGGACATCCAGAGGAAACGCTGTCTGCGTCGAGCTCGCAGCATTCTTAAGGACTCCTCTCATCCCGCTCACAGACTGTTTTCTCTCCTGCCCTCCGGCAGGCGTTTCAGGTGCCTCCGGACCAGGACCAGCAGACTAAAGAACAGCTTTTTTCCCAGAGCTGTCTCTTTATTGAACTCTGCCCCTCACTGATCCCACTGCCCCTCATATACTACTACACTCTTCTCTCCCCCCTCATTGCACACCTGTCTTCACTTGTTATTTGCACTAATGGACTGTCTATACATAACATTTATGTTCATTTGCACTACCAGACTGCTCATTTGCACTGCCAACTGTTCATTACAGTACCGACTGTTTACTGTTTACTATGCATCTTGCACTCCTACACTTAACTGAAATATGCAATAACTTCTTCCATTGCACTGTTACTTCGATAGCTTCTGTCCATAATTTATTTGCACTACTCTATATCCATCGCACTGCTGCTCACCATAGCCTAATTTATTGTATACAGCCACCTGTAAATTTCTGTTTATAGTAAAAGCCATCTGTACATTATGTTCATAATACATATCCACCTGTAAATTTCTGTTTATAGTAAAAGCCATCTGTACATTATGTTCATAATACATATCCATCTGTAAATTTCTGTTTATAGTAATAGACATCTGTATATTATGTTCATAGTATATATCTGTTAGATATTTTGTGCACATAAACAGTCTTCCACAACCAAGTCGACCTGCAGCAATCCCTTTCTTTTTACGGCGCCGGGAGAACCAAATAAGTGACACACACTCAAGGGTATATCTCAGTTGATTCTCATTTAATATTACATAAACAGAGGCTTTTATTCAACAATGCATCCTTGAAAAATGGTGCGAGAAGTTTAAGCAAAACACAGACAGTTTGTCTCATCCGTTATCAGAATGGAAAGTACAGGCCCTCAGATGGCAGAGACAAAAACATGTATAAAGTTCATTATAGGCAAATAACAATTCAGAACTTAAATCATAAGAGCCATTTATATTTAACAATATCCATCTGTAAATCTCTGTCTATAGCAATAGACATCTGTAAATTTCTGTTTATAGTAAGAGACATCTGTAAATCATGGTCATAGTACATTTCCATCTGTAAATTACTTCTGTATATTTATTTATGTAACTTATGCAACCAATGTATATCCTGCACTTGCTGCTATTGCACTTCTGGTTAGACCCAAACTGCATTTCGTTGCCTTGTACTTGTACATGTGTAATGACAATAAAGTTGAATCTAATCTAATCTAATCTAAAAATTTAAAATGGAAAAGAACTGAATTTTCCTTCAAGTGTAACATGTTTATGTGTGTTTCTACATAAACTTTAGATCACATGTAAAATAAACAGGTTAACTTACATTTACATTTACATTTATTCATTTGGCAGACGCTTTTATCCAAAGCGACTTACAATTGAGGAAAACAGCAAGCGATTCGTCTAAGTAAGCAGACTTGTGTAGAAGTAACATAAAATAGTGACTTAATTTAACACATTGACTCAGGTCCTCTGTTGGCTGGTAAAAAGCGACATGAGACTTTAAAATGTTTTAATTTCATAAATATTTTGGAGGTCTAAACACAAACTTTTATGTTGATTTAATGTATTGAAGATTTTTAGTTATTTAGTTGAATTTTGTCAACTGAAAGGCTTTATTTCAGTTAAACACACTGAACATTTTCAATACAACAGTCACTTCAACCACTAGTGAATTTAAAATGGAAAAGAACTGAATTTTCCTTCAAGTGTAACATGTTTATGTGTGTTTCTACATAAACTTTAGATCACATGTAAAATAAACAGGTTAACTTGTTTAGAAATAACATGAAATAGTGATTTTATTGAACACATTGACTCAGGTCCACTGTTGGCTGGTAAAAAGCGACATGAGACTTTAAAATGTCTTAATTTCATAAATATTTTGGAGGTCAACTTTTATGTTGATTTAATGTATTGAAGATTTTTAGTTATTTAGTTGAATTTTGTCAACTGAAAGGCTTTATTTCAGTGAAACACAATGAACATTTTCAATACAATAGTCAACTTCAACCACTAGTGAATTTAAAATGGAAAAGAATTGACATGTTTATGTATGTTTCTATATAAACTTTAGATCACATGTAAAATAAACAGGTTAACTTGTGTAGAAATAACATGAAATTTTATTGAACACATTGACTCAGGTCCTCTGTTTGGCTGTTGTAAAGCGACATGAGACTTTAAAATGTTTTAATTTCATGAATATGTGTGTTTCTGCATAAACTGTTTACTCCAATGGGAGTGGAAATTTCGTCAGGTGATTTACTAACAAAATCTCATTCCCATAATGACAAACGCAATCTACGGAGAGCTGAGCAAATTAGCGCAGGGTTTAAAACTTCCTTGTGTTTGTGTTAAATAAAGCCGCAAAATACCAGTGCAATGACAAGTGCAACCATTAGTAAATCCCATTGCGTGATATATATTTAAACTGTTTAAATATATTTAAATATATTTACTGTTTAAATATATTTATACTGTCCTCCCTTGAAAAGAGACGTTTGCGCTGATGCAAGCTGTTAGTAAATCTGGCCCTATGATTTGTATGGTATCTATTTAATGTCCCAAAATCTGTTTTACATTTTTGACCAAGCATTAATAATCAAAATATTTAGGCGCAAACGCTTATAGATATTCCTCAGCATAATTTGTAAATTCAAGCATTACACTTGAATTTATGAGTGAATTTAAGTGTGTGGATTTTAGGTTTACAACTTTAAATAACTAAGATTCTTAAGTTATGGACTCAAAAGCAAAACTTTAAGTAATGTTAATCATTGCGTAGGGTTGTACATATAAATTATTATATTTTTAAATTGAAAAATATTTCAAACAAAAATTAAATGACTGTTACCATGTGATACATTTATCAAACCTCAACTGAGCTAAATAAAATATTTTGTGTTTAGCTCTGATGTTTTTAGTGATTTCACTTCATCAGTTATTTAACAATATTTCACATTCTGAATATCTCTGAATGTAATGGCAATCATCAGAAGGACGCTAAAACACCAGCTCTTGCCATCAAAACAATCTCCTGAACAGATTTTGAAAGTTTAAGTATTGCAAATTGAAAATGTCACATTGAAAATGTTCAGTTAATTTAACTGAAGTATATCATTGTTTTAAAGTCATCATCCAATTGAACTAGCTTTAAAATTCTTTGGTGAATTAGGTCAATATATGAAGTAAATATTCTCTTCTTTGCTTTTCTTACATGCTATTGAAAAGAGTGTTAACAGAACTTTCTCAGGTGTGCTTCACTACTCCCACAGGCAATTTGCATTTCTATGAAGAAACACTTTACATTTAAGCTCATTCCTCTACCCCCAGCCCCCCAAAAAACATTCAGTTCTGTTGTGAACATCCTAATATAGTTTATTAACATGTATCAGTCAACATTGATTCTGTTATATATGAATGCTCTTAAACAATATTTAAAGAAACTTGACATTATGCTTTATGCTTCATAACTGGTTGCAGTAATCATTGTCACTTGTATAATAAGGCAAAGTTACCTTCTTTAGCTGTGAGGAGAAATTTAGCTTTATCTATAAGTCATTTGTGGGTTAGCCTCTTCACATTTTCTTCTCAGATTATCTAATAAAAGTGTACATTATAACTTTCATGCTAACAATTTTCTGTATCTGAATGCTCCACGGGTTCGCACTGAATTTGGTAAACAAGATAGTATAGTGTATACAAGTATAATGTTTCTGTAGCATTGAAAGGTCTGCACCTTTTGTTTGTTTCTTTGGGTACATTTTTAGTTGTTTTTGTCATTGTATTTGTTACTTGGTTGCTGCTTTTTTGGCCAGGTCACACTTGCAAAAGACATTATTTTAGAGTTAGAAGTTTGAAGGGTTTGAAAGTTTGTTGTTAGGCACAATGGCTATGTTTACATGCACACCAATAATGTGATTATTTCAAATAATCAAACTTATTCATAGTGACATGTTTACATGACATGAGAACATCTCTTTTCTTCAGTTTACATGAAGGTTTTATTATTGAAAGCTGGTCTAGGTGTTACACTTATTACTGTTTTAGTAAAAAAGGATGGGCTATTGATTTTGATGATTTTGCTGTTGAAATATGATAAGAGATTAGTAGGGAAAGAACAGTGGTACAGATAAGAGGAATGTTCTCTCATGTGATAAGGGTCACAATTATTCACCATGTTGATAACCACTCTTTCTGTATAATAGTGCACCCAAAACTGTTCAACAGTTACATCAATAATATCATTTTAAATCTTAAAAACAACTGATGAGATGAGAATCTTTCAGTAATAACTCAACTACATTTTTAAACATATTGTAATTATTATTTTATTATTTATAAAGAATAATGATATAGGGGTCTGGTAACCTGCAGATGTGCAAAAGATTTGCAGAGTGGGACTAGAACATGAATGGGTCATTTTGCACTGGATAAACTGGGGTTACAGAAGCTCAATATATATATATATTTGAATTAGCAGTTTGTTAACCTTCATGACATGGACCTAGAAATTGTTTATTAAACTTTTAGACACCATACTCAAACTTAAAATTAAACTAACCAGCTTCATTGTGTCTCTAGAACTATTTACTTCAACAAGATAGTGGAGGAGAATGTTCAGTAAGATGCTCTGAAGGAAATATTACCCTTCTGCTCCCTGATTCACTTCACTTACATTCTCTGATCACAGGACTGAAATGTGTAAGAACAGAACTAACTCAAGTCTGCTGCTCTACCCCCACTGACAATTCGCATTTCTTTAAAGAAAGGTTTCAAAGGACCACGTGTCACAGACACATTTAGGCCAGACTGTGATGGGCCGTTACCCAGACAGGAATTAGATTTAGCCAGGACTAAGCCTTAGTTAAATTTACACATTATAAAAGTTAGTAAAACCAACAAATATATAAATATAAAACTCAACCACTCAAACAGCTATTTTACTTTACTCAAAAGCACATCAAATAAAACTTAATTTGAGCACTTCTAAACCAGCCCTATTTAAAGCATTCTGTGAACTAAAACTCAACTAAACATTTGAACCAAAAATTTTAACTCAACACAAATGTTGTTTTTCTATTACTAACATGCATTGGTCAATGCTAAATTTCTCTTCACACAGTCAGTGAAACAGAAAGCAGGCCAAACTGTTTTCATTTATTTTTCATTTTTCATTGGCTTCACACAAGTTTTATGGCCACATCTTCTAAAATCCACAAACTATTCTGTTATATACACTACCGGTCAAAAGTTTGGGATCACTCACGCATTCTTGATTTTTGTTTTTTTCCCACATTTTAGAATAATAGTAAACCCATAAAACCCATTGAATAACACATTGTAACTGTGGGAATTATGTTGTGACTTGGGATGACGTTAGGATTACGTTGTACGTTGCTAGTACGTTTGCATAATCATACTTTTAGAATTTTATCATTCAGCTTCTTGAGATCTCAACCTGGGAATCAACTTTTAAACATTATCGAAGGAATTTCTATCGATGCTACACTCTTATTGGCTGCTTTTAATTCATTACTTGATTCAAGAAATCCATTTCAAAAATATAAATAAAAAAAGTAGTTTCCTAATAAAATAAAGTAATATGTTGGCACAATTATATTTTTGTCTAGACGAGTAATTTCAAACATTGAAACATATACCTTTATATTAAAAGATTTTTAAGATCATGAGAAACATTTTTGTCAAGTGATCCCAAATTTTTGACTGGTAGTATTTTCAGTTTACATTTCCAAACATTCATTTAGTCATTATTTGTAATAATCCAGTGAGGTTTTTGTATGCACAAGGAGTCTGACAACAGCCGTTGCTACACATGGAAATCTGATCTCATCATTATCAAGTCTGTCTATTATTACATGAAGAAAGAGGAAAAAACTGAGACAAACTAAATCCAAAAAAATTATAGCAATGTCTCCAAGACACCAGAAGACACCTACATGCACAGCTTTTTGAAAAACTAGATGCAAGTGCATCGAGGACAAAAGCTGCTTTAAATGCAAAGGATAGTCGCACCAATTGTTGATTTCATTTAGTTAATAGAAATGAATTGATAAAGAAAATCTATTTATGACATTATTTTCAAATAATCTCCATTTCATAGAATTTTTACACAAGTGCCTAAAAGTTTTACAGTACTGCAGCTTTGCAGGTAGATTGATAAAGAAAATCTATTTATGACATTATTTTCAAATAATCTCCATTTCATAGAATTTTTACACAAGTGCCTAAAAGTTTTACAGTACTGCAGCTACTTGGAGCACTTTAAAGGCAATTACACACTGAGTCCGAAATTCGCATCCGAAACTTTTGCACGTTAAAAAATAAATACGACCTCACACTGTGTCAATCACATTTACACACTGCCTCCAAAATTTTCATCCGTCATAAAAATAATCAGACCGGGTTCGATTTTCTGCATTTTTCGCATCCGTAGCAAGCATTTTGATGGGTGTTTCGAGAATTCAGAGCCACCATACAAGCGAGGATGACGAATACAAAAAAACGTATACGAAAATTTCGGACTCTATGTGGAATGGCCTTAAGTGTCTTGGAGAAATTGCCACAGTTCTTCTGGATTTAGTTTGTCTCAGTTTTTTCATCTTTCTTCATATAATAATAGATAGACTTGATGATGATGAGATCAGATCTCTACTTGGAGCATCAGCTGCTGTCAGACTCTTTATGCATACAAAAATCTTACTGTATTAATACAAATAATGCAAAGGCATGTAAAAAAATGTAAACTGATATTTCCTATTGACACACTACAGCAAATGGTGTAAATAACCAGCTTAAAACCATTTATCTGGAGAGTAAATGTTAACGTGCCTAAGAATTTTGCACAGTACTGTACATACAGTATATAGACACAGAAAAATTAAGAGACCACTCCAACTTTTCATTTCAAACTAGCATTTCTAGATGTATTGTGGTCATTCCAGTCCAGTGTCTGTTGAATTGTAACAAAATCAAACCTCAGGAGTGACAAAGTCATCCAACAGCAATGAGAAAGACTGACAGAATGACAAGACATATGAAAACTATGATAAAAACAGGTTATCACATAAAAAATAATTTTTAACTTTCTTTAAATACATGTACAAATATTAGTGTTGTAATGCCTAAAAGTGAATATGAACTTGTTTTATTTGCAATATTTGAGGTCTGAAATACAGAGCATCTTTTCTGTTATTTTGTCTTTTCTCTATTTCTCATTTTCTGCAAATTAATGCAAATAGAAACAATATTATATAAGTAGTATTATAAGTAGTTCACAGAATGAAACAAGAATGATAATTTTACCTAAACACCTACCTATAAATAATATATTCAGAAAAACTGAAATGATGCTTTAAAATTATTTCCCGGCTGTAAATATACAGACCAATATGCAAATGCTTACATACTCTATTCAAAAACATGTAAAATGTTTAGTTAAACTTCAGTTTTAAACTTACCACAATAGAAAAATGAATAAGACATTTGCACAGTTTTTCACTAGGGATTGAAGTTGACTGTTGTATTAAAAATGTTCAGTGTGTTTAACTGAAATAAAGCCTTTCAGTTGACAAAATTCAACTGAATCAACTAAAAAAAACCTTCTATACATTAAATTAACATGAAAGTTTGTGTTTAGACCTCCAAAATATTTATGAAATTAAGACATTTTAAAGTCTCATGTCGCTTTACACCAGCCAACAGTGGACCTGAGTCAATGTGTTCAATGAAGTCACTATTTCATGTTATTTTTACACAAGTTAACCTGTTTATTTTACATGTGATCTAAAGTTTATGTAGAAACAGACATAAACATGTTACACTTGAAGGAAAATTCAGTTCTTTTCCATTTTTAATTCACTAGTGGATGAAGTTGTATGTTGTATTGAAAATGTTCAGTGTGTTTAATAAAGTCACTATTTCATGTTTCAAGTTAAACAAACAGTAAAACATATAAATATACTGTAAATATTTAAAATTTTATTTACTTTATTTATTTTTAAGTATTATTAATGCAAGCCAAAAAATATTTTAAGTCAATTAAAATATTAAGTAAATAATTTATTTGGTGTTTGGGGGGTTCAAAATATTTATCAAATGCTAAGATGTGTGTACATTAAAGTTACATTATAATAAGAGTTGGTTTAATTTTGTTTACATATCCATTGTAGGCTATGGAGGTCCCCTGTTGGATAGGTAGACATCGGTCAGGCTTGAAGGTCCCCACTTGGCATATTTTAAAAAAAAATTATTAAAAATTTTTTTCTGTTATATTATGAAAATATACTTTAAATTAAAATTTTTGATGTCACTTTTGTTTCTCCAAAATGACCAGAAACACTGGTCCCCTCTTGGTCAGTGTAGAGTGATAGTCCTCTCTTAGTAAGGTAAGCGTGTGTGTGTGTGTGTGTGTGTGTGAGTGTGTGTGTGTGTGTGTGTGGCTACCTTCATCATCATAAGTCTTTGTTGGATTTATCTGCAATCAAGAGGAAAGTGTTACTTCATTCTGTGACTGTCAAATATAGTGTGCGTGTGTCTACTTACCATGTGACCTTCCCGGATCTTCCATATTACTCTAGTTTGTTTGGATTGCCTGTTCATTCATTAAACTCACCAGTTTTGTATTCCTGCCCCTCTGGTCTCTGTCCGCACCGTAACAGAAGACCAGACCTACACAGAGAATCATGAGCACCGATCCCCTTCAAGAACTTGTAGATTTACTATGCACGTCACTCCAGTCCTCCACCAGTCACAGCAACTAATCAGCTACCGCAGTCCCAAGTCCCATGGCAAACCCGGCGCCCTGTGACTGCGCACCATCACACGACTGCAACCTCTTCATCAAGTTTGCGGACGACACAACTGTGGTGGGTCTCATTAGCAACAGAGATGAGACAAACTACAGGAGTGAGGTGAGCCACTTGGCCAGGTGGTGCAGTGACAACAATCTCTCTCTGAACGTGGAGAAGACGAAGGAGATTGTTGTCGACTTCAGGAGAGCGCACACTCAGCATGCTCCTCTGACTGTCAACGGTGCAACCGTGGAGAGAGTGAGCAGCACCAAGTTTCTGGGTGTGCACATCACTGAGGACCTCTCCTGGACTAACAACACTGCAGCACTGGCGAAGAAAGCACAACAGCGTATCTACTTTCTCCGCAAACTGAGAAGAGCCAGAGCCCCAAGCCCCATCATGTGCACCTTCTACAGAGGCACCATCGAGAGCATCCTGACCAGCTGCATCACTGTGTGGTATGGCGCCTGCAACGTGTCCTGCCGCAAGACCCTCCAACGCATAGTAAGAGCAGCTGAGAAGATCGTTGGTGTCTCTCTCCCCTCCCTCTAGGACATTTTTGGTACCCGTCTCACTCGCAAAGCCCTCTGCATTGCAGGTGATCCCACCCATCCGTCACACAGCTTCTTAAGGCGTTTCTTAATGTCAAGGATACTTCCTTGGCAGGACTGGTCCTTCCAAGTCACTTCCTTCAGAGGCTAGGCGAGGCTCTTCTTTAGCATTCGGAGAACACGTAAATGGAACAGGCTAGCAAGTGCACGTCATTGCATCATTACGTCAGTGAAAAGGTCTGCTTTCGGCGCTGAAAGATGGAAGTGCAAACGTTACTGGTTTGGTTGCTGTACAGCATTTTGTCTGTTAAATGACGGTCCGGTTCAGTTAGCCATCAATAACGTAATTTGTATTTGTATAATTTATAATATCACTACGGTAGTAATTTGTACTGGCAAAAACAACTTTACTTATATTTACTACAGTTATAACAAATGTTTTGGTAACGTAAATATACTTACATTTGAAAGCATATTGCCCCGTTAACGCTCTGACTCAGCTAACGTCAGACAATTAAAAAAAAAAATTTGAGCAAAGCTGCGCGCATAGGATCTTATTGCAATGCTCACTCACGCTGAAGATGCAGCCGGGTCGCTTCCCCACCGAACGATCAAAGATCACTTTCATCATCTCACTGCTGAAGGGACAAGCGCTTCAATGGGCGGAAACCATCTGGCGGCAGAATGGACCTACCCTGCAAACAGCATCCTCCTTCATTCAGTACTTCAGAAAGGTATTTGGGAAACCTGCGTGTGATACCTTAGTCTGTGATGCTCTATATCATTTTTGTCAAGGAAAATTATCCACTTCTGAGTATGCCTTAAAGTTTCGCACCCTAGCTGCCGTCAGTGGTTGGAACGAACATGCCCTTATCACCACCTATCGTAATGGTCTGAGACCGGCTCTTCGGCTGCATCTCTCCACATATGATGACACTATAAGCTTGGAGAAGTTTATCCAACTATCCATTTGGACGGACAATCGCTGGATTCCACCCGTATCCCACTGTCAGAGCAGCAAAGAAGGCTGACCCAGGGTCACTGTCTCTACTGTGGAGCTTCGGGACATGCCATAATTGACTGTCCCATCCGTCCTTCAAGAAATTTGGTTGATTTGGAGTGTTGTCCAGTCTGCCATTTCTAACACAGCCCCACACACTACACAAATACTCATTACTGTCCATAATGTATTTGTTTCAGTTATCGCCCTTACTGACTTGGGGTCAGCCGGCAACTTCATTTCCTTGCCAGTCACTCCAAATCCTCAGAAGTCGAATCCCGAAGAGCTTTCAAGCCCAATCCATCACAGGGAAACCGCTAAATCGTTCCTCTATCCATTACTCTGCTGGTCTCATCACTCTGACAGTGGGTTTGCTGCATTAGGAGAACATCCAGTTTCTGGTTCTGGAGAATTCCACTGCGGACATCGTATTAGGGCGACCGTGGTTGATTCATCTAGTGCTCTCTTGGGACACAGGTGAAGTAAAGAAGTGGAGTGATAATTGTTTTTGTAACTGTTTTCCTCATCTCCCTCTAATCACGAAAGTCCCTAGTAACTCAGTCTCTCTATGTTCCACAACCATTGAAAGTCCTCTTCTAGAAAGCCAAGTTGAGATTCCAGCCTGTTATCACCCCTTCAATGACGTTTTCTGTCCCAAGAGAGCCTCCCAGTTACCACCACATCGGCCATGGGACTGCACGATTGATCTCCTGCCGGGTGAACCAGTGCCTAAAGGAAGGATCTATCCACTGTCTCTACCGGAACAGGAGGCCATGGAAAATTGCATCAAGGAAGCGTTACACCAAGGTTACATCCACCCTTCCACCTCCCCTGCTGCTGCTTCATTCTTCTTCGTCGCCAAGAAGGACGGAGGTCTCCATCCTTGCATCGATTATTGAGCACTAAACAACATGACTGTAAAGTTTCGGTATCCCCTTCCTCTCGTCCCCGCAGCCTTGAAACAACTTAGAGGTGCAACTATCTTCACCAAGCTGGACCTCCGCAGCGCGTATAATCTCATCCGCATACGCAGGGGAGACGAGTGGAAAACTGCCTTTGTGACCCCTACTGGCCACTTTGAATATTTGGTGATGCCTTACGACTTGGTAAACGCTCCATTAGTATTCCAGAATTTTATGCACACCATCTTCAGGGACCTGTTGAATAAATGCGTTCTCATATACATTGATGACATCCTCATTTACTCCAATAACCCTGCTGAACACCAACACGGAGGTCCTCCAGCGGTTACATGAGTACCAACTTTTCCTAAAAGCTGAGAAGTGTGAATTTCATAAGGCCACCATACAGTTTCTAGGATATATTGTCACCCATAATGGTATCCGCATGGATGAGAGGAAGGTGGACTCCATCTGGTCCTGGCCCGTACCATCAACCATCAAGGAACTTCTGGGGTTTGTTAATTTCTACAGCAGGTTTATTCATCATCATAGTTTAATTGTGCAACCTCTGACTTCTCTCCTTCAAGGTCACCCGAAGACCCTGTCATGGAACCTCGAAGCAGAACAAGCATTTCATCATCTCAAGGAGAAGTTCTGCACTGCTCCTCTCCTGTCACACCCCGACCCCACACAACCTTTTATCGTAGAGGTGGATGCGTCACAGACAGGAGTGGGAGCCATCCTGTCCCTTCCATGTGCCTTCTTTTCAAGGAAATTTAACCCGGTGGAGCGAAATTATGACATCGGCAACCGGGAACTCCTCGCTATCAAGCTGGCCCTGGAAGAGTGGAGACACTGGCTGGAGGGGGCTCGTCATCCGTTTGTGGTCTACACCGACCACAAGAACTTACAGTATCTCCGAGAAGCCAAAAGACTGAATCCTCGTCAAGCCAGGTGGGCTTTATTCTTCACCCGTTTTCATTTTACAATTTCCTATTGTCCAGGTTCCAAAAATCTAAGGGCAGATGCCCTATCTCATCTTCACTCGTCCGGGGAAGATCTCAACACTGAATCCGTCTTGCCCGATCCAGTGGAGCGCAGAGGATACCGTTACCCAAGATCAAGAGGATGCTCCGCCGGGTTGCCCTCCCAATCACCAGTATGTACCATCTTCACAAAGAAACCCGTTAATCCTCAAAACACCTCCACAGGCACTGGTCACCCTGGCACAAATCAAACCCTCTCACTGCTAAAACATCACTTCTGGTTGCCGAACATGGCGCAGGACATCAGAAGGTTTGTGAGGAGTTGCAAGGATTGTGCTATCACCAAGACTTCATGGCAATTACCATCAGGCAAGCTTCTCCCTGTCCCTGTCCCGAATCGACCATGGTCACATCTAGGAGTCGACTTCGCCACAGATCTACCTGCCTCCCAAGGTAACACCTGCATCTTCGTAATAGTAGACAGGTTTTATAAATCCATTCATCTTATTCCTCTAAAGGGACTACCTACGGCTATGGAGTCAGCGGAATTATTATTCCAACATGTGTTCCGTTACTTTGGCATCCCTGAGGACATAGTATCTGATCGTGGTCCTCAATTCATCTCACGAGTCTGGAAAGCTTTCCTTACACTCCTAGGTGTGACCGTCAGTCTATCATCTGGATACCATCCCCAATCCAATGGACAGACTGAGAGGAAGATTTAGGAGGTCAGCCGATTCCTCCGAATCTTCTGCCACAGCAACCAGAACTCCTGATGCCAGTTCCTACCTTGGGCTGAGTACTCACAGAACTCCCTACACCAGGCAGTCACTGGTCTCACGCCATTCCAGTGCATACTCGGGTATCAACCTCCAATATTTCCATGGTCAGAAGAACCCTCTGATGTTCCGTCGGTGGATTACTGGTTCCAGGAGAGTGAGAGGGTCTGGGACTCAGCTCACCACCATCTGCAGGGAGCAATACGGAGGTACAAGCTAATCGCTGATGCCAAACGTTCCGATGCACCTCCGTATACTCAGGACAAAGGGTTTGGTTATCTATAAAAATATCTGCCTTCGCCTACCCTGCAAGAGGTTGAGTCCCAGATACATTGGACCCTTCGAAAAAAGGAAGTAGATCAATCCGGTAGCCTTTGAACTCATCTTACCAGCACAGTATCGTATTCACCCAGTCTTCCATGTTTCCCAATTGAAGCCCTATCATTCACCTGTTTCTCCCTCTTCCTCCACAGAGCCTGGTGAGGACGAGGTGCCCACCATCGAAGACGTAAATGGAGTCTACACGGTACAAGAAATTCTGGATTCCAGACGTCAAGGTGGGCTCCTCGAATACCTCGTATACTGGGAGGGGTATGGACCTGAGGAGCGCTCGTGGGTAGCACGAGCGGACATCCTTGACCCTACGCTACAAACTACATTCCACAGCGACCACCCAGGTAGTAGAGGGCACCCACCACGTTGCCGATGGACCCGTCGGCCCTCAGGAGCGGACCGTGAGGGGGGGTACTGTCACGGAATCACCGGGCTCTCCACACACCCGCACACAGAGATCGCAATCATAGGAATTCTAATCACCGTCACCTGATCACCATTACCCCATCACCACGCACTTTAAAGCACACTCACCCCCATTCACTCACTGTCTGGTCTCGTTAGAACTACCACTGTTTCTCGTGCGTGTGTTCTTACTCATCGACTCCTTACCTGATCTCCCGTTGGATTTATTTGCAGTCAAAAGGAAAGTGTTACTTCATTCTGTGACTGTCAAATATAGTGTGCGTGTGTCTACTTACCATGTGACCTTCCCGGATCTTCCATATTACTCTTGTTTGTTTGGATTGCCTGTTCATTCATTAAACTCACCAGTTTTGAATTCCTGTCTTTGTACACCTTGGCCATATTACAGTTTTGTAAATAAGTTGTCACATGTGTTCTGATCTATATGTTTATTAAAGTCATCCAAAATCTGAATTCTCTTGAATTTAACAGACAGTATTGACAAGTTCAGCAAATTCGGACAAAAATTCTGTAAAAAGTCTGTAAATGCTGACCATAGCAGCATGAAAAGCAGCTTGATAAACTGATACACTTAACACAAGACATTCAAATGTTTTAAAAAGAGGTACATATACTGGGTATATGTTGTATTGCAGATTGTAGACCATTATAACACCACCACCTCTGCCAGTGGTCCGTGAGACATCAAAAAGTCCAAAGCCCACAGGGGACAGTTGATTAAAAAGCAGTCCATCATCCTTTTTATGCCAAGTTTCTGTAAGAAACAGCAAGTCCAGCTTATTGTCCATAATACAATCCGACAGAAGCAAAGCCTTACTGTTCACAGAACACGCATTTCATAGCGCTGCAGATAAAGTGCTTGTAGACACGGCAGCACAGGAATTCATCTCATACTGCAAAGATGAAAGGTGGTATAATCAATGCAGAATGAGACCATCCCTTCGTCGACAGATCAAAATTTTGATAGAAGACAATAAGGAGACATAATTATGATATGAACTCAGATAAATATACAATATACTTAAGACAGGTTATAATTCTGCTTTAAGTATAGCAGCTGGCAGAAGGTGTACTGCAGGGCCATGGTCATTAATGTCGCATCGGCACCAAGTCCAACTAAGCAAGTCTGTAAGTCCCAAAAGCCAGAAGAAAGCCTCCAGGCTAACACCAACAGTAGCAGGATCCCAGCACACTGGCAAAATGGGCATAACAGCATTCATAAGAAATGACGGAAGTGATAAAAACTACAAAGGCAAAAGCGTAGAATAGCAAGAGTATAAACTCTAGGGGGTGGTTTTCCAGACAGGGATTAGTTTAAGACAGGACTAGGTTTTAAAAACATACTTTACAAAAAACATTATTGTTTGCATTTTGAAACAATCACACTGATATACTAAAAGATATGTCAGTGCAAGTTGTTTTTGATCAAGGCGCCTTTAAAATTAAAGTTATTCTGGGTCTAGGCTTAAACCCTGTCCGGGAAACCGTCCCTAAATGTTTATTAAAAAACATCAAAATATATTTTCGGTAGAGAGGAGTGGCAGCCAAAAGCGCCATCGTACCTTGCTCAACCATATTTTCAAGGTTTGTCCTACTTTTGGCTTCAGAGAAACAAATAAAAGTACAGCATGTGCTTAGTTGTGTATTAAAGGGGATACAATCACAGTGCAAATTACTGATGTACAATATACAGTGCTGCTTGAAAGTTTGTGAACCCCTTGAACTGTTTTACCATGATTTTCTTATTTTAGCATAACCAACTTTTTTATAAATTAAATATCAGATATATGTTAGTAGCCAAAAACTACATGAAAGATTCAATTATTGTATGTGCAAAAGTAAATGAAGCCCCATGCGTCATCTTGATAGTTTTGATGAGTGTCCACTTCTAGAGTTGTGGTCATGTTGAATGCCCTCCATTTGTAGATGATTTGTCTTACAGTGGATGGATGGAGTTGGAATCTCTTGGAGGTGGTCTTATAGCCGTCCCCAAACTGATGGGCTGTCACCGCCTTCTTCCTGATGTCCTCGGATATCTCCTTTCTTCTTGGCATTGTTTGACTCCTTGGCAGTGGTTTGGTTGGTTTCCTTTCTCTTTTAATCAGTGTTGCCCAACCACTTTCCTAAGGATTTCTAATCCAATGGTCTAATTTTATTAGTCTGCTTACCTAGTGGTTTACCTACCACCCATAAAAAAAAAATGTTTTTTACATGTCAGAATTACATTTCTGATATCTGAAATAAGATTTTTGACATGTAAGAAATTAATTATTGGTATCTGAAATTGAATTTGAATGGCAGCTTATTGTGATATTTAACTAGTAAAAATGCAATTACAGATATCAATAATTGCGTTTTTTACTAGTTGAAATTTAATTTTTGAAATCAAGAATGCACATTTCTGCGAGTGATGACGTCATTGTTAATATCAATAATTGACATTTTTACTAGTGAAAATGTAATTACTGATAACAAAAATATAATTGTTACTAGTAGAAATTCTATTCCTGATTTCAAGAATTGTAATTTTAACTAGTAAAAATTGAATTGTTGATATCAAAAATTCATATCCTGAAAATAATTCAAAGCTAATTTGGCTTGCCATACAGCTGTCTTCATGTGACATCAGCAAAACTTTAATTATTTTATGTTTACTTACATTTACTTACAATATATTATTATATTCCATGAACTCACTTATTCTTACTGTAAAGCCCTATTCGCACAGGATTAGTATTATCTGGGGACCTCTTGTGATTTAGAAATTACCTCCCCACATTTCAAGTGGCGCATAAGTGAAATATACGGGATAACGGGATAAGTGAAACTTGTGATTGTACTCAAATGTACACTTATTTCCCAGATATGATAGCTAGTTTGTGTATAGTTTGTATATATATATATATATATATATATAATATATGTGTATGGTATATAATGATATGATCGTATCTGTCAGCGTTTGAGAGACGTTGCGGGGATCCCCTCTGTCCGTTACGGGGATCCCCTCTGTCCTTTACGGGAGCTTCACGGGAGAAATTGTTGAAGAGTACATGGCCTACTTTGGTTTATGGAGTGTCCAACAACAGGTTTATATTGGCTACATACATGGTGTAAAAACACTATTATTTCGTAATAAGCAGCAGTTATTATTACCTTACTTCTTGACTGACTCTCAAATTATTCGTTCCGCGATTTATGTGTTTAATCCCCGCCTTTCCGCTAGCCAGGTCTGATGTGATTGGTCAGATGGTCTAGCCTGCTGTGATTGGTTTAGCGTGTGTGCAAGTTTTTGTGGGCAGGCAGGGACTATTTCTAGTGACGTAGATACACGGAAGTTAGAGAATCGGACAACTTGGCAGTAGCAGACTGCTCACTTTCAAACACGGCAACATTACATTCTGCATGAAATGTAATTTTGGTGATCTCATGGAATGTACTCTTTAAACGGGAGACTCCCGGCCAAAACGGCAGTGTTGGCAGGTATGGATATGAGTATGACACAGCACCCAAAATACTATCAAAACCTGCAGTGGATAAAACCTTGAAAAAGGATTTACGAGCCCGCCAAATCACAAAGATGCCCATTCGCACGGGACTAATATTATCACATGACCTCGGTGTTTGTCAAAATATGGTAGGTAATTTGCAATGTAATTCATACGGGATTAAGATCACAGACAATTATTACAAATAACTAGAGGTCCCAAGGTACATTTACATTTACATTTATTCATTTGGCAGACGCTTTTATCCAAAGCGACTTACAATTGAGGAAAACAGCAAGCGATTCGTCTAAGTAAGCAATATTCACGAGAGGTGCTAGTAATACAAGGTTTCAAATACAACGTCAAGATAGTATAAGCAAGTATATAGAGAACATTAGAAAAGGAAAAATAGGGGTAAAATGAATTTTTTTTTTTTTTTTTTATGAGACAGTTAAGTGCTCATGGAAGAGGTGGGTCTTCAGCTGTTTTTTGAATTGTGAAATTGATCCAGCAGTCCTGATGGAAACAGGAAGATCATTCCACCAGCCGGGAACGGAGAAAGAAAATGCCCTTGAGATGGATCTCATGCCTCTCTGTGAAGGAACAATGAGGCGCCGCTCGTTTTCAGACCGCAGACTTCTGGAGGGGATGTAGGTCTGTAAGAGAGAGTTGAGGTAGATGGGTGCTGTGTTAGTGGCTGTTCTGTAAGCAAGCACCAGTGCCTTGAACTTAATGCGTGCCGCTACTGGGAGCCAGTGTAGAGAGATGAGCAGAGGTGTGACATGTGCTCTCTTGGGCTCATTGAAGACCAGGCGTGCAGCAGCATTCTGGATCATTTGCAGAGGTTTGAAGGCACAGGCTGGGAGACCGGCCAGAAGAGCATTACAATAATCCAGTCTAGAAATGAATGTACAAGGTAATACTAATTCCGTGTGAATACGGTTTAAGTCTGGGAATAAGAGAAAATTTACGCCATTCTTAGAATTTTAACACACTTAAGACTACATTTCTACTAAACAACAAACAAACAAATAAATACATATAAAGATCTAGGAGATTAGGAAATATTTTTATTGCAAACCACCAAGATCCACAATGGGCTGCAAATACTTTAGAACACATGCAAAATAATATAGTTCTACAACATTTTTTTAATTAAAAGACCATGACAAATGCCGAAAAAGAAAATCACTACCATATTTTTCTCTTTGATAAATAAGCAAATACACAAACACATGTACACCTTTATTATTTCTGTGAAAGGAAAAGCTATCTGATTAAATACTTTTAAACTCTATTTGGGCATGACAGAAAACTTACTATTCCCATCAAGTAAATGCAATACTTAAGGCTGATCTTTACAGTCTATCGTGTTTGAAAAAGATGTTTGTTTTGTATGATACAACTATGAAAAGTTCTAAAAATACATGATCAAAGCCATTTATACCTTGCTTTCAGTATTTAATTCTAGGATACTGTAAAATACTTTGGCATGAACTGCAATAATAGCTTAGTGTTAAAGTGAACATAAAATTCTTTAGCTGGTCTTAAGCAGCATGTCAATGATTGGTTTAAATTCTAATGGATTAATAAGTGTACTAAGCATCTTGTAAGGAAATCAAATGAATTATTAGTTATTGCACACACATTTGCATAACAAAAAAGGAAGACTGACATTAGCATGACTGATAAATTAGAAAAGAAGCAATTGGAAATGTAGAAAGAAATGAAAGACATTTGAATATGGAATATAAAAGTGTGTGCAATATTCTGATCAAATTGTGGAATGTACACTTGTTGTGCTGAAAAAAAACCTTTTTACATCTAGTTGAAAACATACATAAAATATACAGCAAAACATTATACTCAGTATATAAATATAAAATAACCAAAGTATAAATACTGCTTTTGACATTTAAAAAAAATGGTTTTATGACCTTATTCTCAACATATGTCAATGCCATTAATCATTTTCTGATTGTTTGAGTTATTAAAGGCAAATATATGTATATATTTCACCACTATAAAGGGCTAAAAAATACCTTAAATAAATCAATAGAGGTGTGTAAGAAACAATTAATATTTTAAATGTTTTTGGCAAAAACTAAAAACCCTAGCACAAAAATCAAATATCTGGAATGGAATTACTTGTTATCACAAGGCAGACAAAAGCCAATAGGATTTAATGCCTTTAAAAAGTTACAAGTGAATGGAATTTGAAGGTATGGATATGTGAAAGCCTTAATGTTGTTTATAAATGTTATATTAATCGTTTTTTGCTAACACCATATAATTTTGCTTTAAAAGATTTTTCACATTGTGAGCTCTGCATGCTTTTTGGACTGTCCACATTTGGTCAAGTTCGTTTTATTTTATGAACCTACAAAGACTGCATGTAGTATTAAAACATTTATTTTTACTTACTAATAACTAAACAAATCACATACATCTGTGATGGCCTGTGTTAAACATTATGGGCACTATCGCACAACCGGCACAATGCGGCGCAAGTGTTTTTGCTAGTTTCAGTCCGACGCGGTTCTCATTCTCCCGTCCTGCGCCACGTTGTTTAAATAGCAAATGCATGGCCGTGCTGGTCTGAAAAAGAGGTGTGTTCAGGCGCATTGTTGGCGCGTTGCTATTTTGAGGAACTGAAAATAGACTGCGCCATAGACCAACTCAAACCTGGTCTAAAGTCATTGGCGCATTTTTTTTGTTATTTACAGAGAGCGTTTTGTTATTTACATGCGCCTCTGTGCGGGTCCACAACGCGCCTTACTTTGCTTATTACACAGAGGGAAGCGCAACAACACACAAACATGCCAAATATTAAAAACAAAAGGTCTAAACTGTGAAAAATTATTATTGTGCAATCCGACTGTAGATCGTCCTGTAAATGGTTTGCTTCAGCCCAAGGTTGAAGTGCGTGAGCAGACCAGACCATCTTTATGTACACGTGTGTGGTTTCCCTTACTGGAAAAGCGTTCAGTCTTTGCTCTTGCAAACTCCACCGTGTAAATAGCAAATATTCCATGGCGCGTGCGCAACTGTCTCTAAAGGGAATGAAAGATGAGAGACTGATTGGTTTACTGCACGTTTTGCCCAAAACACACCCATTACTCATTGTAAAAATAGGGACAACCTGTTTAGACCATGCGCCATGACGCGCAGAACATTTTTCAATCGTTAAACAAGAGAAAGGGGATTCGAACACGACCTAAGCGCACTTGCGCCGAGACCATGTGCTTAGATCTTTAAAAGAGAGCCCTAGAACTTTCATATGAAAAAAAATCCTTAATAATATTGGTTATATTGGACTTTAGAATTTGTATGAGCTTTCAAAGAAGAAACAGCACTATAATTTAAGACTGAATGTTAAGATAATGCCAAGATAAGGTGCTCGTATTTATCAAAGCTATGAAAAATGACAATCAAATACAAAATACCACAATTATATTGCAGTTCTAATACAAAAAAATAAATAATAATAAATAAATACAAATAAATGTAGCACAAATCAAGTCCATAAGTAAAGCAAGAGGTTTATGTGCAGATGTGCAAGTGCAGATTTTTTGCTTAGTTTAAAGGGATAGTTCACCCACTACTAAAAATTCTATCATAAATTACTTGCCCTCAAGGTCCAAACCTCTATACATTTTTGTTCTGTTAAACACATTTGGAAGAATGTGGGAAACCAAACAACTGATTATTGTTGATTATTGACTACCAAGCAGAAAACAACTTTGAAGCGTTGGATCAACTTGATGGTGAGTAAATGATGCTAGAATTTTCATTTTTGGGTGAACAATCACTTTAATGGTTATAGGTGGTATTACTTGCCACTCGGTCTGACAAAAAAATAAAATATAACAAAATCAGCCATCATAACATAAATCAAACTGAATGATGACTATATTTTTGCTGTTTGGCAGCTGCAGCATATTATTGTCAAGGCAAATTAATGCAAGACCATAAAAGAAAATGTTTCATGTAAATGTAAAATTTAAGATGTTTCTTCTTTATATAATTATGCGATTCGATTAAACAATATGTCACATTAAAAATATTTTCTTTACCATTTTTAGTCCTTTCCTACACCACCTCTGTAATTAATAACACTATAGACAAATTAAATATAAAACAATTAAATAAGAACAGGATCATGAGAATGCTCTTGACACAATGTTCTCTGAACTTCAGCAGCAGTTTGTAAAGATATTCAGCATTCAATTTGCGATTGCAGCTGTCTGCGTAAAGTTAACGTGCGACGATGTAACTGCTGCATTTGTTGCATGCGGTCCCGCTGCCGTGCCAAATTTTGTGGCATTGGGTAGCGCTGGCAGCCATAAAGAAAGCGATAGGGGATGCGCACATGGCATGCTGTTGCGCGACAGCGTGGCTGGGGCATGGGTGGCAGAAGCATCCAGCGCTTCCGCTCAGCACAATAACGATATGCCTCTTTGCGATACTGTTTGTCCACATCATCACTGTTCTTCCAGCCACCAATCACAAACACATCTTCACCAAGAAAACAGATAGCAGCACCCTCAATACTGGTAACCTCTGGGGGAAGACTCTCAAGAATATCATCTGAGATCCTTGCGCTAATCTTCTGCCGTGCAACGTCGTCACGTATGTTGATGTAGCTCTTGGGACAGCAGGAAGCAGTGTGGTAAAAGTTGGTGGATGCTACAGCCATTTGAAACAAACAGTAGTTATCAATAAGTGGTAGAGAGTCAACCTCTTGCCATTGCCGACTGACAGTGTCATAACGAGTAGTAACTGTTTTTAACCCATCATCGCTGTCAGTATCTACAGGTGTTCGTGCTGTGACATAAACATATCGATCTTCAACACTAATGGCCTTGACATCTCTTAAAATCTTGGGGGCTGACTCTAGGTTGTGCCACTTATCCTGGTCAGGCTCATAAACACTCACATCTTTGAAGCCAGGGCTGAAGTTGCCATGACCGCCAATGCTATATAGAATATTTTTGATGCAGGTGAGGCCAAAGGAATGCTTACGTGTGGTGAGGTTGCTCACCTGTTCCCAGGTGTTACGATTTGGATTGTAGCGTTCCACAGTCTTTGCAAATCCTGGTTCCATGGACCCTGCCACATATACATGTGTATCAGTGGTAGCAATAGCATGACCATCTAGGTGGTTGTGAATGTGTGGTAAATTAATCCATCGATCCTCATACACAAAATATCCTACGCACTCACTCAGGTAGTCACCTCCCTCAGACACACCACCAACCACCATTACAACGTCCATGTTCTGGCCAAACCTTGGTTGGAAGGTGGCCATGTATGAAGCCCAGAACTCTGTATCAGCAGATTTAAGGTTCTCAAAGCGGATTGCATGACCCTCCACAGCCTCTGAAACAAGCTGGAGGCAGGCTGCATTTTGCACTACCAACAGTTCATTTTTCACAACTCTTGTAAGATAGGTTGGCTTTATCTGTGGTAAGCGGAGAAGACGGAACAGCTCCTCAAAATACTTTTCACGTTCTTCTGAGTTCTTCTGAACCCACTTGATCACAGCATCAAACAGAACCTCTTCAGAGTCAACTGTAATTTCAGCATCAGAAAGCCAGTCCCTGACCAGATGGAATGGTAAAGTGTAAAACTCCTCATCTTGGATTACTTTGTGGAAGTTGCGGCGTATCATATCAGCAGCACGCAACGCCAGCTGATCCAAAGTATACATGTGTGCCAAGCTATGGACAGCCACACAATTACCAAGGCTAAGTTTCCTCTTGAGAAATTCTCCACAAAAGTCTTTCAACTGCACCAGCAAAAACCTAAGAATGGAAAAACACTTTCACTTAGTAAGGACTTACAAAACAGACATTAACAGATATATAATTATCTAAATGTCATTAGAAAGATCATGGGCAAAATGTCCTAGGAAAAACATCATCCTGTTTGCAAGTTCCCAAATCTATTAATGTTCAACACATATTTAAATATCACTACAATCTGCATTTAAAATGTTTTAGTAGATCTATGTCATTAAGCAGAACTGGGATCAATTGTATTTATTAACATCCAAAAACCTGAATCAGTTATTTGATTTTACCAGATTGTTTAATACTTAAGTAATGTTACTTGAATAGTGAATACATTTCCACTGTAGCAGTAAAACACTTTGATGCAACTACTGTCTTTAATTTTTTAATCCAGCCTCGGGCGTGATGCTCTTCCCAGCTCAGCTAGATGCTCCAGAGGTCATCAGTCCAAGTTCCAGTTTCCAGCATGATGCTCTTAGGCAGACGCTCGTGATGATGGGGAACCCACCTGATGACGACTACAGCAACATTCTACCTAAATATCTATATTTTCTGTCCAAACAAGTTATTTTCATTTATCAGCCTGGTTAATTATTTCCGTCAAATCTTAAGGTTTACAGTAATCATTCGCTCTGTAGTTGCAGCAGTGCTATTTTAATATGCCAAAGGAGAACTGGTTCTCCCGGTTGAGTCTAGTCTCTCCCAACAACTTACATGTGCTTTAACATGCATACTCTATCTGCACGTCTTGTTTTGAAAAATGTGCAATAATACATATACTGTATATATATTATCTTTCTCATCTATTATTATAGGGCAGTTGTGGCCTAATGGTTAGAGAGTCGGACTCGTAACGAGAAGGCTGCCGGTTCAATTCTCCGTACCGGCGGGTAACAACTGACGTGTCCTTGAGCAAGGCACCTTACCCCCGTTTGCTCCCCGGGCGCTGCAGTGTTAGCTGCCCACTGCTCCCGGTGTATGTGTGTTCACGACTTCAAGTGTGTGTTCACTATTCATTGGTTGGGTTAAATGTAGAGGTCACATTTCGGGTATGGGTCACCATATCTGACAAAAATAGGTCACTTTCATTATTTCTCATCTATATAATTTTTTTTTAACTATGATGCATGTAAAGCTGCTTTGCAATTATGAAATTGTGAGGGCAAAAAGTAACATATTAGAGGTCAAGGTTGCTGACATTGCTACTTGGGTTTAATACTCCATAAACATCCTACATTACTACATGGCTCAATGGAATGCTCGATTCTGATTGGCCAGTCGCACTCGCAACATTTGCAGGTTTGTTATTCCCAGATATCAACCACTTAAAACTAATAACACACGGTAACCCAGATTCTGCAAATCATTTTGACAGGTACGGTTTAATATTACACAAAAATGTAATATAAATATGTCTTTTAAAAACATATATGACATTATATTTACAAAAGATTAAATCGAATTGCCTGTTTGTGACATTTGAACATCATTGTGGCAGGGGAGGCGTGGCCACGCTCCGTCTAGGAGGGAGGAGCTTCAGCCCGGAGCACGGAGGGCGGTAAGTAGGTCAAGTGCGGCTACTAACCTGCTGTCTCTCGTTACAGTGATTGGCGAGAGGAATTTTAAAAGACGCCGCCGTGGTCGGAGGAGACACACAAGACGCAGGGGCGTGTGACGAGACCTGAGTTTGTTTGTTTCTGTTTGTTTGGTGTTTTGGAGACCGCTTACGTTGAAAGTTAATAAATATTATTTTGGATTTTACTACGCCGACCCTGCCTCTTTCCTCCTCTCACAACGAACATTATTACACTCATTTATTACCTTAAAACCGAAAGCAAATAAAATATTTCAAATTTTTATTGATTTTTTTCCCCCTCATGTGTAATATGTAGGGATGGGTATCGAGAACCGGTACTTTTTTGGACTGGTACATAATTGGCTCAATACCAGAGTATCGATAAGCTTCAGGACAAACGATACTGTTATCGATACTTGCGTTGTTTTATCTCTGTCTATTCAGGTGTTAATGGCGAATTAGAGGCTGCTGCCTGTAATTTTCAATACCTAATGTCCGAAGTTTGCTCAACGTATGTCTGATATCTAGGGCCATATGATTTCTGCGATGTATTTGCTGTATAACGCGGAATGGCACGGAATATGGCAAATGCATTATTTATATTAATATTAACCACAAAACAGTGCTGAAAAAAATTCAAATTGTGCATTGAATAATGTTACTCAGATGTAATTTAAATATGTAATCTGCTTGTTTTGAATGTTTGTGAGTAAAAGAGTGGCATGGTTGCACTTGTGGAGTTTTCAGAGTCCGCATTTCGGAAGCTGAAGCTTCCGTCAAACCCCTTAGCGGCAATCTGAGAACAAGTTATAAGATTGTTTTTAATAATTCGGCCTCGTAGTATATTTACTTACTTTAATAAATTTAATTAAATGTGCTGGTAAAATTATAAAAATAGTACATATAATTAAAAAATATTACTTGCTTAGAAAATAGTACTTAAGTTTATGTAACCGAAAACCAGAAAGAAAAAAGAAATAGTTCTACCTGCCAAATCACCAGTGTTGTAAATATGTGATGTAAATATGTTATTACACATCATATTACATTATGCTGTGCTCCTATGCACATTGTGCAGTACGTATGCTGAGGAACACACATTTTGTTATGTGGCATTTTTAAACTGCAGTTCTAAAGGTTAACTGTAATAAAGAAACTTAAAATGTTATCTTGTAAATGTAACATCTTTTCACATCATGTCTTTTTGCATCAAATTATAGAGCGTAGTATCGTTAAGTACCGGTATCGACAAGCAGCATCGACATCTGTTTCGATATAGTTAAAATCTTACCGATACCCATGCCTAGTAATATGTTTAATAAATGTGATAATGTACAGGCAATCGGCTGTAATTGCAAAATAAGCCCCTTTAGTGATACAAGAATATTTCTGTGATAACAACCGGCTGCCTGCACATTATCTCTTGCTTATAGTATTGGAGCAAATTTTCAAGTAATCTTTTTCCAAGAAACCCTAAATTTCCAGTACCGTCAAAAATTGCTATGACTAACCATAATTACGAACATTATGTTGATACTTTAAACATCATAATTTTGCAAACAGCCCAGTGTCAGTAACAGTAATACTATTGACCATGATGCTGTCACCATCTAAAGTAGACGCTGAAACTGATTAGGGGCTGGGGCTGGGCGATATGGCAAAAATGATCTTTTTTTTCTATATTTAATGATAACATTATTTATTTAGATTATAAAATTAATTAAAAAAAACCTGTATTTAAAATAATATATTTTAAAAACAGTTTATTAATAAAACTGTCTAACAAATGTTAACTCTCAAACCAGTTAAAATGAAATTAAAACAAGTCATTGATATTACCCAATTAGACATGCACTGTTGCAACACAGAGGATATTAGGCCATGAACAACATGTATTAGTTCATTCAATCTCATTTGGACTCAATTGACTTGTTTAAGAAAGAGCTCACATTCGAACGCTATTGGATCACACCTCTTTGAATAGAAGAGCTGCACCTGTGCACATACACAGTGCTGCAATCAGTGCAATGTCTTGCTCGATTGGTGGGAACATTATTCTTTCAAAAATAAAAAACACATCTCACATGAACTGTAGTGCATTTCTTTAATCACATAACCATGCACATACATAGTTCAATCTTTTAATGTGCAAACAAACTCACTTTATCACTTCTCTAATATGTACAGGGCAGCGCTGGTTTGTTTCATATGCACCAGCTCACGATAGCGGATATGTTAACATTGCATATAAAAAGTTTGTTCTTGCCTTTGCAATGAGTTTCGGGCTAACTCGCTTGAAGTCGCCCCTAAAGTTTGTTGTATTTTACCGGCAATTGCAAAGGAAAAAAAGACGCTTCATAAACTGTGTGATGACAACTCAAAGTTAGTTTCACTTTCATTGCCGCTTCCAGTCATGTTTTCCTCCTCGTGTCGAGTTTTCTTTGCCAAGTGCAGTATGAAATGGACTTTGTACTTGCTGCCTGGATGTGGTCAGGTTTATTTCTGCTGTCTGATTGTCTGTAAAAATGTATCCATATTGAGTTAAAATGGCAACAGCTTATCATTGTTAGCAAAATAAATTTTATCGCAATTCGATATATCGTTTATCGGCCCAGCCCTAGGACCACCCAAACAAAAATGATGAACGCTTTGTAAATCATTTGACTCTAGCTCTCTGCATGAATTCAAGTATACAGTTATTTTTCATAAAATTCAAAATTCTATTTGTTGGCAATTGTCTGTGCAGTGTGAATTGGCTTTAAGATTTGAAGTATTGTGTGTTTTTATTTCATATTACAGGGCTCTAGAGTGTGCGACCTAATTTCTCAATGGTGCGACTAAAAAAAAAATCTGAGGTTGCACCGGTCGCACCAGCCGTTCGAGGGGGAAAAAAAGTCTCCGCGACTCTGAAAGTCTCCCTGTGGTTCAACAACGGACACACATTAGGCCCATATCATGGTCTAAACCAATCAGATATAGTGAAGGGCGGACCCTCCCTCTGGTCCAGATATTCCTGTACGTGTGTGTTTGAAAATGCGTGCGCTGCAGTCAGACAGAGAAGAGGTGAGTAGCCTAGACCCGTCAGATAAACAGAGTGGATGTAGCCACGGATGATGAGAGAAGATGAAAAGAACGATTGACTGCAAAGCATACCAGTTTTTCTTAATGGTTGCACCAGTGCTGATCAATATATATATATATATGTATATGTATATGTATACACACACACACACACATATACATATATATATATACACCGATCAGGCATAACATTATGACCATCTCTCTAATATTTTGTTGGTCCCCCTTTTGTTGCCAAAACAGCCCTGACCGGTTGTGGCATGGACTCCACTAGACCCCTGAAGGTGTGCTGTGGTATTTGGCACCAAGATGTTAGCAGCAGATCCTTTAAGTCCTGTAACTTGCGAGGTGGGGCCTCCATGGATCGGACTTGTTTGTTCAGCACATCCCACAGATGCTCAATTAGATTAAGATCTGGGGAATTTGGAGGCCAAGACAACACCTCAAACTCATTGCTGTGCTCCTCAAACCATTCCTTTAACCATTTTTGCTTTGTGGCAGGGCGCATTATCCTGCTGAAAGAGGCCACTGCCACCAGGGAATACCGTTTCCATGAAAGGGTTTACATAGTCTGCAACAATGCTTAGGAAGGTGATACGTGTCAAAGTAACATCCACATGGTTTCCCAGCAGAACATTGCCCAAAGCATCACACTGCCATAACCGGCTTGCCTTCTTCCCATAGTGCATCCTGGTGCCATGTGTTCCCCAGGTAAGCGACACACACGCACCCGGCCATCCACGTGATGTAAAAGAAAACGCGATTCATCAGACCAGGCAACCTTCTTCCATTGCTCCATGGTCCAGTTCTGATGCTCACGTGCCCACTGTTGGCGCTTTTGGCGGTGGACAGGGGTCAGCATGGGAACCCTGACTGGTCTGCGGCTATGCAGTCCCATACACAACTAACTGCAATGGACTGTGTATTCTGACACCTTTCTTTCAGAACCAGCATATGGTCCTTGTCAAATTCACTCAAATCCTTACGCTTGCCCATTTTTCCTGCTTCTAACACATCAACTTTGAGAACAAAATGTTCACTTGCTGCCTAATATATCTCACCAACTAACAGGTGCCGTGATGAAGAGATAATCAGTGTTATTCACTGCACCTGTCAGTGGTCATAATGTTATGCTTGATCAGTGTATATATATATATATATATATATTTGTGCGTTATAAATGTAATGCCCTGAAATGTTATATTGCGCAAGCGGTATTTCCAGTTACTCCATTTCGCCTCCCCTTCTTCAGCCATTCGCTTATCTATCAGTGCCCCGCCCCCATAATGCACAGGCGTAGAGCTGTGCACGCAATGGGCGCATTCAATGCTAAAGATGAAGCAGAAGGATTGACAGCGCAGACGAGTGAAGCGCTCACTTTTACAAATAAATAAATATGTTTTAGATGCAGAATGCAAGAATTTTCACGGCTAAGGTACAAAACAGTAAAGATAACGAAATATGTTGCTTGTAGCCTATTGTATGCAGTGTGAAGCTAATGCAGGAAACAACATTTGAAAAAGTGTGTTCAAATTTAGCACTATACTATTCTATAAAGCTCTCCAACAACACTGCAAAGCATACCAAATGTTAGACATAACGTTAAATAATTAAAAAATATATATATTTTTAATTTTACAAATTGTATCCTTGTAAAAGTAGTCCCATTCATGAACATAAACAGCTGGGAAACGCGTGTGTCACAGTTTAGATCCGTAACGTTATATCCACACTCGTTTTTAAAGACCTCTTGTTTATAATGTTCATCAAACAACAAAGGACGGCCCCCAAAACACTCACTGACATTAAAGGAATTTAAAGGAAATAATTTTAGTTTGTTAAAGATGTGCTTTAAATATGATTTAAGTGTTGAAATAGAGTTTGAGTATAAACAATAATTATTTACATTCATTTGTAATTAATATATTGGTGTATTAAACACGTTTGGATGTAGTTTTAGTGGGGGATTTTTCTCGTCTCACCCCATAACTCACCAAATTAAGGGCTGGTACTACCAACTGTATAACTTGGTGGCACCAGTGCCACCTCTCTGAAATGTTAGTCTAGAGCCCTGCAATATTGCCTATATGGACAGCGATAAAAAAAAGTGAACTTGTAAAACTACGTTGTTAAATGCGATGCGGTCGAAAATTTGGGTGTACCTAACTAAAGACATGATTTTTTCTTAGGCGCACCAGTGCAACCAGTGCAAAAAGTTAGTCTAGAGCCCTGTATTAGGACCGTGGTTGTGATTCACCCTAAAATTTAATTGGGATAGGAAGCCAAATTTCTCCACATAGCCTTTGTTACAAATGTTAGTAAAGTATGAAAGTCCACCTTAGGGTAAAGTGAAAAATTGTGAAGTTATTATTTAGTTTAATGCTGGACAAAAAAACAAACACCCTGGATTTTTGTCAACACCCCTCCGTCGGTTGTCGCGATTTTGTTCCGGAGAGACCTGTTCCTGATTAGGGAGGGTAGTGTGTGGAAAGAGGGAGGGCATTGCATAAAAAGGGGACTGTCATTAAACACAAAGAAAAGAAAATCTGCACACCCGCAAAACCCATACACACAGTTGAGATGGATAATAATACTGAAAGCAGCAGCAACAGCAGTTTTGAGACCTTTCTGAAAGTAAAGAACTTTTCCCCACCAGAACGTTCAGTACTCTTTAGACAATGGTCAAGTTTGTAAACAAATTGTCTGCTTCCACTGTACATCACTATAACCATTAATACCCGATGCAATAAATACCCAATTGCTTTGGTAAAAACAAATGTAATATTATTTCAATCAGCAAATCTGGAATCTACCAGTCCTAAATTCACAATGCTCTCCTGTATAAATGTACCCTGTGAAAGCGATCAGGAACAGCTGAAGGGAAACTCGCCTTATACACGAAACATTTTAAGAAAATAAATTATTAAAATACTTCAAAATTGAAGTTAAAATAACATAAAACAATTAGCATTAACATTTTTGTTGTTAAGGTTTTAATATTTTTGTTTGGGTAATTTGAAATAAATAAATAATTGAGAAAATCCAACTAAATTTTTTTTATGTTAAACCCACTTAAATTTGTAAAAATTTAGTTTACTTATTTATATTGTGTGGAGACTACATAAATAATTTTTGATGGTAACCAACTTTGCAGTTGACCTGTAGTTCCCAGCAAGCTATACATCTGATTCAATTAGGAGATCATAGGGATGGGCACGAGTACTCGAACGCATCAGCGATGATCTATAATGAAAACGCTGATTGTTTGAATCTAAAAATAAATATTGATTTATTAAAATATTTTATTTCTTTTTGATTGGTTATGCTGTCATTTGGGGCGGTGCTCTGATATTTGATTGGTTAGTGCTGCAAAAGATTGCAGTCCAGAGACTAGACCGGAGCACAGAGGGAATATGGCTTCTAAAGCGTGCAGCGATGTCTGGCGACACTGAAAAACTTGATATCAGTGATGGTATTATAACACAAAATATCATCTGATGGCACTACCAGAAGTCAGACGAGAATAAGAGATTTTACCGCGACACAGAGATGACGACGCAGCCTTTGTTGAAGGTGGAGGTTTTAAAAGGTGAAGGTTTTAAAAATTTTATGAATTACATTGAGCCCCACTATACTGTCCCGTCGCGCAAAACAATCACTGCAAGGATAGATGATCTATACGAAAAATGCGCTTGTTCACTGAAAGACAGTCTGTCGAAGCCAGCGAGGGTGGCTATAACTGCGGACTCATGGCGCTCGCTAACCACTGAATCGTAGGCTATATGATGCTAACCTGTCATTACACAAATGAATGGGAAATTCACAACGCAGTATTAGAGACGCGAGGTTTCGAGTAAAGACACACTGCTGTGAGTGTGAACATTGCCAACTACCTAAAAGATGCAACAGAAAAGTGGCTGTTAAACTCTGAAAAAGTGATCGCATGTGTGCACAACAATGCTGCTAACATGGTCCTGGCCAATCCAAGTTATTGGGAATCAGTGCCCTGTTTAGCCCACACCCTGCAATCAATGAGGGCTTCAATGTTGCAACTGTAAAAAATGTAATAGCTGCAAGTAGCCGATTTGTATCACACTTTTATTACAGTACAGTTGCAACAGCCGCGCTTAGGCAGAAACAAAACCAATCAAAATATTCCCGACCATAAGCTTATTCAGCACTGTCGCACGCAGTGGAATTCGATGTGTGACATGTTTGAACGCCTTTTGGAACAGAGATGGGCTGTGTGTGCTGTTCTGTCTGATCACAATGTTACAAAACTTGCAGATGCGAGGACACTTGACCTAAAAGATAAGCACTGGCAGATTGTGGAAGAACTGACACCTGTTCTCAAGTCTCTGAAGTGTGCCACAACTACAATGTGCAGTGAGACACATGTTTGCATTTCAATGGTCTATCTGATCACACACAGCCTCATCATTAGACACCTAAAATCTAAAAGAGTGTCTGAATTTAAAACAGCCGTAGCCGAATCTCTGAAACGGCAAGTTGTCACAGTTGCTGAGGATGCTGAGGAAAGTGTATCTGCCACTGATTGCAGCAGCTTTGGATCCAAGACACAAACATCTCAAGTTTCTTGAGACAGAGCTTCGAGAGAGAGTAAAAGAGAATATGAAACAGCTTTGTGAAACAATCCCAAATCCTGACAAACCCATACAAAGTCAGGCTGACCCAACAGCACTCAACACTCTTTTCGATAAGGACTACGGCATGAGTGACGTTTGTCCGCATGATACCGAATGAAGATCAGTCGGTAAAGATAAATAAAATAATGCCGGCAACTTACCTATGGCTGCTTAAACTTTAAAACAAAAATAGCCAGAATATTTTACCATGCATAAAACTTAACATAAGGACTACATATTTTATGCATGGTAAAATATTCTGGCTATTTTTGTTTTAAGTTTAAGCAGCCATAGGTGAGTTGCCGGCATTATTTTATTTACCTTTACCGACTGATCTTCATAAGTAGCCTAATCTTTAAGTTTTATTAAGTAATCTATAAGTAAAATTATTTAGGCTATTTTTTTAAGTTAATTTACTTTTATATATGTAGCCTAATCTTTAAGTTTTATTAGCCGTAGTAACAATATTCAGGCTGTTATTACTTTACGTTTACGCAACCATATAGGCTAGTTAAATTATGACTGAACATTTTTTCTATTAAGAAATATGTAATCTTTCAAATCAACAAAGTTTTTATAAGAGGGCTGTAATTAAAATCTTTTCATTGTTGCTATGACGCACACGCCCCGCCCCATGCTTTTCGTCCCGCCCCCGATTAATCGAGTACATGTTTTTCAAACCTGTCCAGTACTTGAAATGAAAGATGATGAAAAGTGCCCATCCCTAGGAGATCAATTATCAAATTATTAAATTAATTATTAAATTTATAGGCGATTTTAAGTTTGGGTTTTTTAAGTGGTTATTGTTGTTCAAAAGAGGGGTGATTGTGCTTAGGCTGAAGGAAGCACAATGTTAGTCATGAAGTGTGTTACTTCATTCACTGAACAGTAAAGGCCGGTTTTTACTTCTGCGTCGGACCTATGCCGTAGCCTATGCAGAGACGCACACCCTACACCATAGCCTGACGCGCATGTAACGCGTCAACCAAACGTGGACCACAAGCGATGTGATTGGTCTGCTTGAACCCCTCCCTTCAGGTCACAAAACTTTGCGATAGTGTCGGGTTTATTCATACGCATTTATGAATGAATTATCTAAATAAATTACTGTATTTAACATTTGACAGAATTTTCATGAAATCATGAAAAATCTATTTGTGGCGGCCAGCGTTGCGTCGCAGGCCGCCACGAATAAATCGGCACAATGCATCAAATGCAAATAGAACCGGACAAGGCTTTGTATCTCATCGCGCCGCATCCAGTGGGGACAGAATTTCTGTTTATAATGGGTTCTAGTCAGTGTTTGGAGTAACGCATTACAAAAATAACGATATTACTGAAATATATGGGGAAATATATGGTGCAGTCGTGGCCCAGTGGTTAGAGAGTTGGACTCATGACCAGAAGGTTGCTGGTTCGATTCTCAGGGCTGGCGGGTAACAGCTGAGGTGCCCTTGAGCAAGGCACCTAACCCCCACTTTCTTACTATACAAAATGTACAAATGTATAGTACAATGTAATGTAAGTCGCTTTGGATAAAAGCGTCTGCTAAATATGTCAAATGTAAAAAAATATATATATATTAGTTTTTGCTGTAACGCAGTAATATAACGCATTACTAATAAAATGTAGGTATTATATCCGTTACATTTTAAGTAACGTGTGTTACACGGAATATGTTGGTAAACTACAAAAAACTATTTCAATCACCAGAGAAAAAACTGATTAAAATACTATGATTATAATACAATTTCCTGTTACTGGAATCCGATGGTTGCAACGTATTCTACAGAAGAATAGAAACAAAAAGAAAGTAAGTAAAGAGGTTCAACGTTTTACCATGTCGTTAGGTTACATTATAGCAGGCTCTACCTCTACCAGAAGTCACCAGATGATCATTTGCCTACTTTTGCGATTCTGACAGTGATTGTTACTTATATTGCATCATGACCCTTCTCTTTGCCTCTAATGTTTAGTCACTAAACTATTTAGACATGTCTGAAACGACTGTGAGTGCTTGACAACATATTGAGGCAAAATCATTATGCTATAACACATCGCCCTCCACTGTATGTATAATGAGCAGCAATAAACTACATTTTAGCATTTAAGCAGGGCTCCAGACTGCCACTAAAACGGTCACATTTGCGACCAAAAATATTAATTTGCGAGTTAAATTTTTGCGGAGATCGCCACTTGCGACCATGCAAATTTACTCGTTTATAAAGTGTTTCCAACGGAAGCGCCCCACTTTAAAAGAAAAGCCAGTGTAACGGAGAGGAGAGAGAGCTGTGCAGGTAAACCTCACTTCCCGACTTCAAGAGGTATAGCGGCAGACGCTAGAGGCTGCAGTCTTTAGCTTCCTCATCAGAGCGCTCGACTCCTCTGCCGGCCCTAGTAACAGTCGCGGTGCGAATAAAAGACTGGTTACAACAGCAACTGGACTTTTTCCTGCATGCTCATCGCCAGCGCTCTCCTCTGCGTTTTGTCCACACTCAGTGTAAAACTGCTCAATGAGGCAGCACGTAATACGTGCCCACAGATCTCAGCTTGTGAGGGTAAACAACTATAGGAGGGAGACACAACAGGATAACTAAAAGTGATTTAAAAATGTAAGTTCATATTATCTGGCTCTTAAAAAATAATTTGCTGCCTGATTTTTTCCCCTATTGGAGCCAATGGCTCCTTAACTGATTTTTTTGTCTAGAGCCCTGTTTAAGAATGCAACTGCTTTAATTCCAGTACTTCTGTGATCATTTGACACAAAAATAATGATATTGTGTTGTTGAAAAGACTGTTTGTGATGCTGTTTCATAGCCTACGATAATGCTGCATCAGCAACATAAATTGTGGATCGTTAATATTTTAGTCGGAGGTGTAATAGACACAGAAGAATCATGGTTTTTCATTAATGAGATTGTGCTAGTGTTTGAATCGAGATTGCAATCTTTTAACGATTAATCGTGCCGCTCTACTCTTGGTCTCGACTACAACACTAGCCCTCACATCTTGATGCACACTGAGGATGCCAGTATGAAATCTAAACATCACTAGGGCTGCAACAAACGATTATTTTGATAATCGACTAATCTATCGGTTATTAGAACGATTAATCATCGATTATTTCAACGACTAATCAGTAGGTTTTAAATGACTATTCAGCTTTTGCAAACAGTTAAAACATTGCGTTATACATATTTTAAATAATAAATAAACAAAGACAATTACTTTTTAGAAATAATTGCTTTAATAAATTTTGAACCAACTAAACAGGTACAACATTATCTTCAAGTTTTCTGATTTTGTTCAACTTAAATCATACACAAATGCTCTCAAAGCAAGGTTTACTTTTTGTTCTCTTATAGAAATATAAACAAAAATCAATGAATTGGCTGCATTACAGACTTTAAGTTCTTATTGTTGTAAACAGCTATCAACAACGTTTGTTATTATTAGTACTGCATTGTCTAATAAAAAAGATTACAGCTAGTTAGTTAGCTCCATTCACCTCTCACCGGCTCTAGTTGTGCCGGGATGTTTCCTCTTCAAGTGTTTCAACATGCACGTTGTGCTCCCGTTAGGGGTGGGCGGGATGACCAAAAATCTATTTCATGGAATGAGTAATTTTATTTCTCGTTAACGATATATTACACGGTAACAATCTCCCATTTTAATGATATATCTTATACCTCATTTAGATTTCTTCGATTGATTTCATTTTATTTAAAATTTAGGCAAGTTATGAAAATGCACTAAAGATAACTGATTAAGTTCAGATAATCAGATATTATTTATTCATATTTATCTTCTGGCCTGTCATATGTAGTAGAAGACAGACAATAGTGGCTATAACAATTAAGTATGAATATATAATTATGCACACAAGGAGAGCATGACTGGTGTTCATGGGGTCTGTGCAGTAGGTCTTCATTGCTCTTCATTCTCTATTAGATGCACACTTTAAGTGTGTTGCGACTTTGTATTTAGGTTTGTTTATCCGTGTGCTTGTCTTTGCACTGCGAGTCTCTAGTGACTCTGCACGCGTCTCTGTGGCACGTCACGTCGCACGTTTCAACAAGCTTTTCTCATCCGCTCCCCTAAAGTAGAACTTCACTAAACTATTAACAGCTTTACAAAGCGATCTGACTAAAATACGCGAGAACGAGCTTTTTATATGCACTGACGGTGAGAGAGAAAGCGCCGCACTGGAGCGATCACGAAACTACAAACTGAAAGAAGATCAAACGAATCTTTGATTTGTTATGGGTGGATTAATTCGCGCTTTTTTCATCATAACGCCAATTTGCAAAAAGCAGAGTTAACCTCGCCTACTTATTTACATTCCGCGGAATAGACAAACTTTGCTTACATTAAGTCACGTGATGAAACGTGACTAACTAAAATATTTGTCGACAATAATTTATTAATCGTTGCAGCCCTAAACATCACTAACCTCAACAAGTTGTTCCATATACAATTCTCTGTGGAAAATTGTCATATTTCACCATCTCTAATATATGGTTCTAAATTTCAAGTGAAATGGTCATTTTACCTCCCTCTACAATTTGGTGGACTTCTCAGTTACTATTCATTGGTGGCATTTAAGTATTCTGGCTTTCATCACTACTGATGTTGGTCTTGCTTCTGTAAAAATATAAAGAAATAAAATGAAAAAAAATACGAGCCTCTGGTTGAGTTGACACAAAATGACCCTCTTGTCACGTAAAATAATTTCGAACATTATTGTATGAAATAAATATTTATGTTAACAGAACGTTTTGTAACCAAATCAAAACCCTGTGCAATTAAAATGTATTCATGTAGATTTGGTGGAACTTAATCGGTCCGTTTACCCCATCTAATAAACTTCATAATAAAAGCCTAAAAAAAATCAATCTTGATGGAATGGGAACTTCCGCAAATTTGTAAGTGATTATTTTACGTCTTGGAATGTTAACGTTGCAACGTCCCCAAAATAAAAGACAGAAAATAGATAAAACATGAAGGCCACTTAATTATCCAATGCCTCAAACCGCCAAATTACTAATGTGTATTTTATATGACGCGCATTTATGGCGCCGACAACGTGGATTTGCCTCTCGTACTTAGACCATATAATCTCCAAAATGGTACCTAGGTAAATAGTTTGCTATAACATCCTCTCACCTGTCTGCAAGCTCCAAGACCTCATGAACATTGGCGGTGCTCACACGGATTTCGCCAGTGTACATGAACTGTATGACGCTCTCCACCGTTTCTTGGTCGAGGCCTGCCTGGTTGCTCCATTCCTTCATATCCACCCGCCGCGACACTGACTCCGAAAACTGACCCCCGAGTAGCGGTGTAAAGTAATCCGTGGCCGCGGACAGGACGGAGCGGTGCGCGGTGAACTCGAAGCTACTGGACGCGCTACTAAACGCCAGCGTAACGTCGCAGAAGAGCCCGAGCTTCCGTTGCTCGTTTTGCCGGCGGGAGAGCTCTGAGCAATGCGTTGCGGACGCGAACTCCTCAGCTTCTTCAGATTCCCCGTCCCCCGCTAGAGCGCTGGCTGTGCTCTGACTGCCGCTATTTCGGCTTGCGTCCTCTGGGTTTGGGGCGGCTGCGGCCATATCGACATCCGCAACTTCGGTTCGCAAAGAGCGCAATATATTTAGACGGTACAGTACACACCAACACGCACCCTCCAACATACACACTAGATAACGTAAACAGTGCTACGCGCACGCGCACTTTCCTTCTTCTTTTTGTTAATGGCGGATTGCAAACAACTTTTAGGTGCATACCGCCACCTACTGTACAAGAGTGTGTAACATCATGTCGTTTTAATTGTACTCATATTCTGCTCATTAGCCCTGTATCATTAAGGAATTTAAATAATGATCTCCTAGTTATTCTAATCCCCTCTCCCTCTCCTTATGTTCCTCAAACTCCACTTCCGCCCTGCCTCTTAAACCCTATCTTGAAACACCCGTCCCGCTTCATATATGCATATGACATGTTCAGCATTTTCTTTAACCCCACAGTTATTACAATTTTCATTATTCCTTTTCCCATTAAAAACAAGGTGCTATTTATTCCTGTGATTACGCGCACGCTCTTGTTCTTTGGATTTTATGGCGGGTTGCGAACCAATTTAATAAGTGCATACCGCCACCTACTGTGATGGAGTGTAAAGAGACTGAACTATGCACTCCTAAATCCTATTATGTATCCTTACCCATATAAATGTAGCCATTTCTAATAAATCTCTTGCATTTATTTGTTTTCCTGAATTTGGACCGTCATTTATCCAGCTGGGTTATTTATTGTAAAATAAACACGAACCGAGATTTAATGTTGACACAAAACTTTACATAGGCCTAGTAATCATTCATTTAAAACAAAATAAAAGCCAAAACAAGAGTTCACAGCAAAAAAAGCTTAAGTCCAGCAGCCCGTGCAACACCGCGACGCCACTATCTCGTTGCCAGGCAACACTCCCACTTTTGGTAAGTGACAAAAAGATGCTAACATCTAAATACAATACAAATCACACTATAGTGCAACTAGGTAACTAATACCTTACATGCATAATAACTGTTTATATTAATGTTATGTTACTCATTTAAAGGTTACATGTTTTGTGGTTCCAGGCAAATTTTATTTGGTGGGAGAGGGGCCAAAATGGCTCTTTTGGTCAAAAAGGTTGCCAACCCCTGAGCTAGCCGCAGCTAAACATATCAACCCACATACTGTATTGACAAACTCCAAGTGCCCATTTGTCAAAAAACATATAAATATCGTCTTTGAATGTTCTATTTAGCCTGTGAGTGATTTAGCTCCCCTTGCTATCATATGCTAACGTTCTCATGTACATTTACATAAATTCAGACTGTTAATAAATATTACTTAAGTTGCAGCTTTGCCTCGTTTAGTTGGTCTCGCTCCCTCGTTGATGAACAACTTTGAAGCTAATCCTGCTTGTACTGTCCCAGCTTGATAAAGCACTCCGGCTTGGAAGTGATTACTTATGGTTTCTGCGGGATTTCCACCAAAAATTTTATAAATCCACACCTATCTCTGTCTCCTCCGAGGCTTACATTACATTACATTTTGCATGATTTACATGAACTTTAGCCATGGCGTCACGTACACCGCTGCCATAACAACAATGGCGGCAGTGCTGTGGGAAAGGTCTAGATTAAGGGGCGGTAACAAAATAAGAGCCCCTTTCTACGTCACAAGGGGAGAGCGAAAACTGAACGGCTCGATCTCTCACATGCTTGCAGGGAATGGCTCACCAAAACAAACTTCCTGGGATCTTATTTTTAATGTTTTCTGAGTTGGTAGATGCACTGGGGACCCGATTAGCACTTAAACACGGAAAAAGTGTGAAAAAAATGTATCCGATGACCCCTTTAACAATGTTGTTTATTCGCCTTTGTTTTCTTCCTAGTAAATATCTGGTGACATGTTTTAGATTTGAGATTTGAATCCCCCATTCTAATGACCATTTTTCAACTACCTCTATTGCTTCTTGGATTTTCATTGTATTAAAAGATATTTTCCTTATTCCATCGTCTGCATATAAAGCAATACTAATTCCTGTAGGCACATTTCCAAAAATATCATTAATTATAATATTAAATATTAATGGGCACTTTAGAATTTGTGATACTTCACCACCCACTTGAACTTGAATTGCTCTGTCAAATAAAAAACTTAAAGGAATAGTTCACTTTAGAATTAAAATTGTATGATTATTTACTCGCCCTCGAGTTGTTCCAATATACATTTCTTTGTTTGGTTAAACACAGAGAAAGATATTTGTATGAATGCTTGTAACCAAACAGTTTTTGGGTCCCATTGACTACCATAGTAGGAAAAATTACTTTATATTTTTTATGACTACTATGGAAGTCAATGGGACCCAAAAACTGTTTGGTTACAAGCATTCATACAAATATCTTTCAAAATTGTAAATTTACGAAAAATAAAGGTGTGGCAAGGGGGCGTGGCCACGCTCCGTCTGGGAGGGCGGAGCTACGATCCGGAGCACGGAGGGTAGCGAGTCCACCACGAGTGGCTTCTAACCTGCTGTCTCTTGTTCCAGTGATTGGGGAGAGGAGGCATAAGAAGTGCCGCCGGGGCCGCCTTCGGGAGAGAGAGTTAGGACGAGGATGTGCACGCAGAGAGGCGTGCCGAGAGACGTGATCCGGCTAGCAAGGGAGCTAGTTTTTTCTGTTTGTTGATTTTCGTTTGTTTAGGCATTTTGAAAGCCACCTTTGTTTTACTTTACAATAAAATATTATTTCGAATTATCCTGCCGACCCCGCCTCTTTCCTCCAGCTTTATCGAACTTGTTACACTGGTGCCGAAACCCGGGAGGGAAGAGGAACGCCGCTGCTATCATGCAGACTCCGCCAGCCTCGCCATTTGCGGAGGTGGTTCAGGCGCTCGCGGTCCTCCATGCGGATCAACACCGGGCCACCCTAGCGCAGGAGCAACGCTTCGAAACTCTCCTGCGCGCCCAATCCGAGGACCGTGAGCTCTTCCGGAGCTGGCTGATGACGGAACATCGCCAGACGGACGCCTCGTCGCCCCAACATCCAGCCCCACCGCTGCTGCTCCAGAAGATGGGGCCCTTGGACGACCCGCAGGCCTTCCTGGACTTATTCGAGAGGTCCGCGGAGGGGGCGGGCTGGCCCCGTGCAGACTGGGCCGCCCGTCTAGTACCACTGTTGACGGGGGAGGCCCAGCTCGCGGCTTAACAGCTGCGAGTCCCGAACCTCCGCGTCTACGAGGACCTAAGGAAGGCCATCGAACAGCGGGTCGGGTTAACCCCGGAGCAGCAGCGGCTTCGCTTTCGGTCCTTGGAGCTGGGGGAGGGCGACCCACCGTTCGTCTTGGCCCAGCGGCTCCGGGATGCCTGCCACAAATGGCTGGTGGCCGAGGGAAGCGACGTCGACTTTGTGGTGGAGACGGTGGCCCTGGAGCAAATCATGGCGAGGCTACCGAAGGGGACCACCCAGTGGGTCCAGTGCCACCGACCGACGTCGCTGGCGCAGGCCACCCAGTTGGCGGAGGACCATCTAGCAGCTTGCACCGGGGTCGGCGCTACCCCATCTAATTTTGTTTCCTTTCTCCCTTCCCGCTCCCCTTCCCCCGTTTTTTCCCCATCTCCCTTTCCCAGGCCCGAGGGAGGGGCATCGCTGCGGACGGCGACCCGCGGACGGGCAAATACCCTCATGGCGGGAGCCAACCCCAGCTCTTCACCCCCTCACCCTCCTCTCTCCAATCCCGTGGCCGATTTCCCACCGCGGAGGCAGGGGGAAAGCCTGGGCTGGCCTGTTGGCGTTGCGGGAATCCGGATCATCTTATTGCCCATTGTCCTCTAATGGAGGTGGGGATGGTGATCCGGGTTCCCGACACGCCTCAGGCCACCCGCGGTCCAGCCGGCCAGTACCAAGTACCAGTGAGTACAGAGGGGGTACATATCAGGCCTTGGTGGATTCGGGGTGTAACCAAACCTCCATTCACCCAGCCCTGATTCAATACTCGGCATGGGATACCAGCCGCATGGTTAGGGTGAGGTGTGTGCACGGGGATGTGGTAAACTATTCGTTAATGTCCATAGATATTAAATTCAGGGGTGAAAAGCATAGTGTGAAGGTGGCCGTTAACCAGCACCTTCGGCATCCGCTGATATTAGGGACGGATTGGCCAGGTTTTAAAACATTAATGGGGTGTTTATGCACGGATGCTTCCACAAGCGGGGGAAGGGGGCAGTGGCACAACTTGGGGAGGCTGAACCGGGACCATCCGTGGCTGATTCAGGGGAACCGAGCGCGATTCTGAGACAAAATCTCTCATCGTGCGATGATTTTCCCCATGAACAGTCACGTGACGATTCGCTTAAAAACGCGCTTAACCAGGTCCGCTCTATCGACGGACAGCCTCTTCAACCTGGACAACCACCCTCTTACCCGTATTTTGCTATTATTAAAGACCGGTTGTATCGAGTGACCCAGGACGATCAATCAAAGGCAGATACAACCCAGTTGGTCGTACCAAGGGGCCGTCGGGAAATGCTTTTCCAGGCAGCCCATTCTAATCCTATGGCAGGACATTTAGGACAAAACGCAACACTAAATCGACTAACGGCCCGTTTCTTTTGGCCGGGCATCCACGAGAATGTGCGCAGATGGTGTGCCGCATGTCGTGAATGCCAGCTGGTTAACCCACCGGCCACCCCAAAAGCACCATTGTGCCCTTTTCCTTTAGTTCAGGCCCCCTTCGAACGAACTGGTATGGACCTGATCGGGCCGTTAGAGCGATCTGCACGAGGGCATCGTTTTGCATTAGTCATTGTGGATTATGCAACCCGGAGGCGGTGGCGCTCCGCAGCATTTCAGCAAAGAGTGTTGCGGAAGCCCTCTTCTCATTGATCTCCCACGTGGGAATCCCCAAAGAGGTTCTCACGGATCAAGGCACAGCGTTTCTGTCACGCACACTGCACAAACTGTACGGATTACTGGGCATTAAAACGGTCCGAACAAGCGTCTATCACCCACAAACGGACGGCTTGCTCGAGAGTTTTAACCGTACGTTAAAAGCCATGATCCGGAAGTTCGTTCACGAGGACGGCAAAAATTGGGATAAATGGCTAGAGCCTCTGTTATTTGCTGTCCGTGAGGTCCCGGAAGCCTCCACGGGATTTTCTCCCTTCAAGTTGCTCTATGGTCGTCAGCCCCACGGGGTTTTGGACGTCCTAAGAGAAACTTGGGAGGACGGACCGTCCGCTAGCAAAAACGAAATTCAGTTTGTCCTCGACCTGAGAACAAAACTCCACACTCTGGGGCGGCTATCGATGGAGAATTTGTTACAGGCCCAGGACAGACATAGACAGCAATATGACCGGGGCGCTAGATTACGCAAATTTACACTGGGAGAAAAAGTACTCGTCTTACTCCCTACATCGAGCTCAAAATTACTCGCCAGGTGGCAAGGACCCTTTGTGGTCACACGGTGTCTAGGAGACCTCAATTATGAAGTAATACGACCGGATAGGAGCGGGGCACATCAGATATATCACCTCAACCTCCTCAAAAAATGGAATGAGGCTGATGCTGTGATGCTGGCGACGGTGGTGAGTAGAGAGGATGATCTCGGGCCGGAGGTGTGCAAACCTGGTCAATACATCGCCCTCGGCTCCGGGGAGATCACCTCTCACCCTCCCAGATCACAGACGTAACCCATTTACAGGCACGATTTGCCGATGTGTTCTCGCCCCTACCCGGCCGGACTACCCTTATCGAACACCATATTGAGACCACGCCGGGCGTGGTGGTTCGCAGCCAGCCATATCGTTTACCAGAACACAAAAAAAGGTGGTTCAAGAAGAAGTAAACGCTATGCTCGATATGGGAGTAATCAAGGAGTCCTACAGCGATTGGGCGAGCCCGATAGTTTTAGTTCCCAAAACCGACGGCTCGGTGCGCTTCTGTGTACATTTACATTTACATTTACATTTTATCATTTGGCAGACGCTTTTATCCAAAGCGACTTACAATTGAGGAAAATAGCAAGCGATTCGTCTAAGTAAGCAATATTCACGAGAAGTGCTAGTAATACAAGGTTTCAAATACAACGTCAAGATAGTATAAGCAAGTATATAGAGAACATTAGAAAAGGAAAAATAGAGGTAGAATTTTTTTTTTTTTTTTTATATTATGAGACAGTTAAGTGCTCACGGAAGAGGTGGGTCTTCAGCTGTTTTTTGAATTGTGAAATTGATCCAGCCGTCCTGATGGAAACAGGAAGATCATTCCACCAGCCGGGAACGGAGAAAGAAAATGTCCTTGAGATGGATCTCATGCCTCTCTGTGAAGGAACAATGAGGCACCGCTCGTTTCAGACCGCAGACTTCTGGAGGGGATGTAGGTCTGTAAGAGAGAGTTGAGGTAGATGGGTGCTGTGTTAGTGGCTGTTCTGTAAGCAAGCACCAGTGCCTTGAACTTAATGCGTGCCGCTACTGGGAGCCAGTGTAGAGAGATGAGCAGAGGTGTGACATGTGCTCTCTTGGGCTCATTGAAGACCAGGCGTGCAGCAGCATTCTGGATCATTTGCAGAGGTTTGAAGGCACAGGCTGGGAGACCGGCCAGAAGAGCATTACAATAATCCAGTCTAGAAATGACAAGTGCCTGGACGAGAAGCTGTGTTGCATGTTCTGTTAAGAACGGTCTGATCTTTCTAATGTTGTACAATGCAAACCTGCATGACCGAGTTGTTTTAGTAACGTGATCCTTAAAAGTCAGCTGATCATCCATGATTACCCCAAGATTCCTGACTGAAGTCGATGGGGTTATCTTAGATGGACCAAGTTGGATGGTAAGCTGGGGCTGTTCTGACGGGGTGGCAGGAAGGACGAGAAGCTCAGTCTTGGCCAGGTTGAGTTGTAGGTGATGATCTTTCATCCAAGAAGAGATGTCAGCCAGGCAGTCGGAGACTCGTGTGGCTAGCGTGGAATCGTCTGGATGAAATGAGAGGTGAAGTTGAGTGTCATCAGCATAACAATGGTAGGAGAATCCATGTGCTTGTATGATGGAACCCAGTGATGTGGTGTATATGGAGAAGAGCAGAGGCCCAAGAACCGATCCTTGTGGGACCCCGGTGACTAGTTGGTGTGATTTGGACACTTCACCTCCCCAAGCTACCTTGAAGGACCTATCTGCGAGGTAGGATTTAAACCAGGAGAGTGAAGTTCCAGTGATGCCCAGTGAAGAGAGGGTAGACAGAAGAATGTGATGGTTAACCGTGTCGAAGGCTGCAGAAAGGTCTAAGAGAATGAGAACAGATGATTTGGACTCAGCTCTTGCCCTCCTTAGGGCTTCTGTAACTGTTAGTAGGGCAGTTTCGGTTGAGTGACCGCTCTTAAAGCCTGACTGGTTGGTGTCCAGCCTGTTGTTCTGGGTGAGGAAGGTAGACACCTGATTGAAAACAACCCGTTCAAGTGCTTTTGCTATGAACGGAAGGAGAGAAATGGGTCTATAGTTCTCCAGTAGGGAAGTGTCATGTGTGGGTTTCTTAAGCAGCGGGGTTACCCGGGCCTGCTTGAATACAGTGGGGAAAATTCCTGTATTAAGAGATGTGTTAATGATATGAGTAAGTGATGGTAGGAGTGTGGGTGAGATGGCTTGTAGTAGATGTGAGTGGATGGGGTCTAACGGGCAGGTGGTTGGGTGAGTAGAGAGCAGAAGTTTAGAGACATCATCCTCTTTAAGAGGAGAGAAAGAGGAGAGAAGATGGTCTGCTGTGTGTATGTGTGATGTGAGATCATGGATGGGTGGAGCTGAAAATTGTCTGCTGATAGACCTAGTTTTGTCTGTGAAGTAGCTGGCAAAGTCATTAGCCGTTAGGGAGTTGGACGGAGGTGGTGGAGGGGGACAGAGGAGAGTTTTAAATGTTTTGAAAAGCTTGTGGGAGTCTGAGGCGCTGCTAATTTTGTCATGGAAGAATGCAGATTTAGCAGTGTGAATGTCTGCAGAGAAGATAGAGAGTGAAGCTTGATACTTACAGAGGTCAGCGATGTCTTTTATTTTGCGCCATTTCCTTTCAGTCGCTCTAAGTTTAGCCCGGACTATCACAAGGTGAACGCTGTGTCGAAATTCGACGCCTATCCCATGCCGCGTATTGACGAGTTGCTGGATCGTCTAGGTTCGGCTCGCTTTTATTCGACACTGGATTTAACAAAAGGATATTGGCAGATCCCCTTATCTCCATTATCCAAAGAAAAGACAGCTTTCACCACGCCGTTCGGATTACACCAATTCGTCACGCTTCCGTTCGGCATATTCCGAGCCCCAGCCACTTTTCAGCGTCTGATGGACCGTATTCTCCAGCCCCATGCAGCATATGCCGCTGCGTACTTGGATGACATCATCATCTATATTAATGACTGGCAGCGGCATATGCAACACTTGAGAGCGGTCCTGAATTCGCTGAGAGCGGCGGGACTCACGGCTAACCCGAAGAAGTGTGCGGTTGGGCGGGTGGAAGTAAGGTATCTGGGCTTCCACTTGGGTCACGGACAGGTGCGTCCCCAAATTGACAAGACGGCAGCGATTGCAGCCTCTCCGAGACCCAAGACCAAAAAGGATGTGAGGCAGTTTTTAGGGCTGGCTGGCTATTACAGGAGATTTATCCCCAACTATTCAACGCTTACCAGCCCGTTAACCGACCTTACTAAAAAGGACGCACCAGATACCGTCCAGTGGACGGAGCCATGCCAGCGGGCTTTTACCCAAGTAAAGGCTGCCTTGTGTGGCGGCCCTCTATTGTACGCTCCTGATTTTAATCTGCCCTTTATTTTACAGACGGACGCATCGGACAGAGGTCTGCGGGCGGTCCTGTCCCAGGAGGTAGAGGGTGACGAACGGCCGGTGCTGTACATCAGTCGCAAGCTCTCTCGGAGAGAGACTGTGTACAGCACCATCAAAAAGGAGTGTTTGGCGATCCGGTGGGCCGTCCTCACCCTCCGTTATTATCTCCTGGGCCGGGCGTTCACGCTCTGTTCGGACCACGCACCCCTCCAGTGGCTCCACCGCATGAAGGATACCAACGCGCGGATCACTCGTTGGTATTTAGCTCTTTAGCCCTTCAAGTTCCAGGTGGTCCACAGACCGGGGACGCAGATGGCTGTAGCCGACTTCCTCTCCAGGAAGGGGGGGGAAGCTGCAGGCCGGATGAGGCCCCGGCCTGAGTCGGGCGGTGGGGGTATGTGGCAAGGGGGGCACGGCCACGCTCTGTCTGGGAGGGCGGAGCTACGATCCGGAGCACGGAGGGTAGCGAGTCCGCCACGAGTGGCTTCTAACCTGCTGTCTCTTGTTCCAGTGATTGGGGAGAGGAGGCATAAGAAGCGCCACCGGGGCCGCCTTCGGGAGAGAGAGTTAGGACGAGGATGTGCACGCATAGAGGCGTGCCGAGAGACGTGATCCGGCTAGCAAGGGAGCTAGGTTTTTCTGTTTGTTAATTTTCGTTTGTTTAGGCGTTTTGAAAGCCACCTTTGTTTTCCTTTACAATAAAATATTATTTGGAATTATCCTGCCGACCCCGCCTCTTTCCTCCAGCTTTATCGAACTTGTTAGAAAAGGGTAATCCTTTTAAACTCTATTCATTATTCCTACGTCTTTCAGATATTTGAATAATATTCCATGAATACTAGATTGTTTTGTCCCATCTCCTAATAATACTTTTAGAGAAGTGATATTAATTCCTAACCAACTTAATTCTTGAATTAATTGTTGCCTCTCCCTGTCATATGCAACCCATTCCAAAAGAATATGCTGCACTGTATCAGGGTCTCCACATTTATCACATTTACCAGAATCATGTTCCCCTATTTTATGTAGTGTTATGTCTGTGTGCTGTTCTGTTCTGTTCTGTTCTGTTCTGTTTTGTTTCTCTCTCTCTCTCTCTCTCTCTCTCTCTCTCTCTCTCTCTCAAGATTCAAGATTCAAAGAAGCTTTATTGGCATGATAAAATAAACCTTACATTGCCAAAGCACAGGAAAATTAAATATAAACATTCTTTACAATCTAGGTTAAGATAGAAATAAAAGTATATAAGTACAATACAAGTGCAGTGTGGACACAGTCGCTCTTCTCTTGGTGTCCATGTCTGTCTGTGTCTGCCCGTCTCTACAGTGAGCTTGTGATCACTGAGTCTGTACATGGTCAACACTTTTCTTTGTTTAGGGTCTGATACGGTTTTGAGGTATTCTGCCAGTTTATATTCTCTGTTTAATGACAGATAGCATTCCAGTTTGCTTTGCTGAGCTGTTGCTTCTGTCCAGTGTTTCAGATATTTTTCTTTTTGTGTTTTTATGATTTGGTTTAGTCTGGCTGGGGTTTGGGGTTCAGTTTGGCATGTTTTGGGTTGTAGAGTTAGTTCTGATATGAGTTGGATGAGTGGGCTTCTCTCTGGGTTCAGCTCTTGATGGCTTTAAGGCTCTCTCTCTCTCTCTCTCTCTCTCTCCTTACTTTCGCCATTACAGCCGCCACGGACATATCAGTTTCCGCCCCCTTTTTGTATGATGTCCACATCGTCTTGTCTTCCAACCAATGATCACGCTACCCTTTAAAAGAGGCTTGCAAGACTACCTGCTAGATACCTCTGTTTAACATCAGTGTTTTATCCCTTGTATTCAGAGAGAGTCGTACAGGTAAGAAGGTCATGTGATATCAGTGGCGTAACCATATATATATATATATATCTATGGACTACAACTACAGACTAAGATCCAAGATGGCGGCGCGATCACATCGCGAGGCTCAGGCTCTCTCCAGGTTCTGCAATTTTGTGGTATTTTTCTTGCTCATCTCGGGTCTGTTCGTGCAGAACAGCTGTGCCTTTACATCGTACACCCGACATGAGCTTTTGGATATTGGTTTGCGACTTCATGACAGTTTTATCGACAACCTTCAACTCCTTCCTGAGATTGCCAGAACAACCGAGGCCGCTCACTCTACCCGGCCAAGCGGAAGTGCTCGCAGGCGGCGTCGAGATCGTAAACAAAGGCGGGGGAAGCGCGGAGGACTAAGAGCTAAGCTAAAGCTAACACCACACCGGCTCTCTTTACCCAGCATTTTCCTCGCCAATGTTCGGTCACTGGTGAACAAAATGGAGGAGATTCGACTCAGCATCACTTACAGCAAGAGACTTTTTAACTGTAATGTTATGATCTTCACGGAAACATGGCTACACAGCGGCATACCGGACAATGCTATTGATTTAGCAGGACGCCACACACTCCGGGCGGATAGAACGTTAGATGGCTCCGGTAAGACCAGAGGTGGTGGACTGTGCATTTACATTAACAAAGCTTGGTGCACGAACTCTGTTATTGTCGGAAAACATTGTTCAGCTAACCTTGAGTTTCTCATGGTTAAATGTAGACCGTTTTATCTGCCACGGGAGTTCACTTCCACCATTATAACTGCAGCCTACATTCCCCCGGATGCTGATGCCAAGCTTGCTATGAAAGAACTTCATGCAGCCATCAGTAAACAACAGACTGCTCACCCGGAAGCTGCGTTTATTGTTGCGGGAGATTTTAATCATTCAAACTTAAAGTCAGTTCTCCCCAAATTTCACCAGCATGTTTCCTGTCACACCAGAGGAAACAAAACCTTAGACCATGTTTACACAAACATGGCTGAAGCTTACGTTGCGACCCCCCTCCCCCACCTGGGACAGTCAGATCACCTTTCTTTGTTTCTCACCCCCAAGTATTCACCCCTCATCAATCGTGTGAAGCCATCAGTGAGGACCATGAAAGTGTGGCCTGTGGGGGCAGATTTCACACTCCAGGAAAGGTTTCTACACACAGACTGGAGTACATTTGCTTCTCAGGCCACCAGTGGCTCTCACACGGACATTGACTGCTACACCTCTTCTGTACTGGATTATAGACAATGTTACCACTCAGAAACAGATCATCACGTACCCAAATCAGAAGCCATGGATGAACAAGGAGGTGCGCCTCCTGTTGAAGGCACGCAATACTGCCTTCAGACCAGGTGATGCACAAGCCTACAGCACATCCAGAGCTAACCTGAAGAGGGGCATCAAAGAGGCCAAGCACTGCTATAAGCTAAAGGTAGAGGAGCACTTTTCCAACTCCGACCCTCGACGCATGTGGCAAGGCATCCAGGCCATCAGTGATTACAAACCCACCCACTCCACCCCCGCAGCCACTGATGTCCTCTTCCTGAACGAGCTTAATGACTTTTATGCTCGCTTTGAGAGGGACAATAGAGAAACTGCCACCAAGCTCAAACCCTCAGTTGATCACCCTCCAATCACACTCTCCTCCATAGACGTCTGCAATGCACTGAGCCGGATCAGTGCGCACAAAGCCGCTGGACCAGACAACATCCCTGGACGCGTACTCAGGGCATGTGCTGAGCAGCTTGCTGGGGTTTTCACTGACATCTTCAACCTGTCTCTTGCCCAAGCAGCTGTGCCAACATGCTTTAAATGCACCTCCATTGTGCCAGTGCCAAAACACTCCAGCCCAAAGTGCCTCAACGACTACCGCCCTGTAGCACTGACACCCATTGTCATGAAGTGCTTTGAGCGGCTGGTCCTGGCACACCTGAAGGACTTTCTACCATCCACATTGGACCCACACCAGTTTGCTTACCGCAGCAATAGGAGCACAGAAGATGCAGTTTCCATGGCACTGCACTCTGTGCTCACACATCTGGACAATAAGAACACCTATGCACGTATGTTGTTTGTTGACTTCAGCTCAGCATTCAACACTATCATCCCATCCAAGTTAATATCCAAACTTGAAGACCTGGGCATTAACACCTCCCTATGCAATTGGATTATGGACTTTCTGACCAACAGACCACAGCAGGTGAGATCAGGCTCCATCTGCTCCACCACTATCACACTCAACACTGGTGTACCACAGGGCTGTGTGCTAAGCCCCTTCCTCTACTCCCTCTTCACCTCCGACTGCAAGCCTGTGAACGGATCTAACTCCATCATCAAGTTTGCGGACGACACTACGGTGATTGGTCTCATCAGCAACAACGATGAGACGGCCTACAGGGAGGAGATCCAGCACCTAACCTCATGGTGCAACAGCAAAAACCTGCTCCTCCTTGCACATTTCCTGCTCAAATACACGGGAGAAATGCAAGGTGCGGCAGCAGGCGAGCATCACCTCGAACTGCACTATCACTCACACACTGGGTTCATACCATAGACTGTATAAAACGGTTCATACATGCAATTGGCGCGTGCCTGTTGCTGTCTCTCTGTTTGTCGCCAATATAATGTTTGCAGACACGTTTATTATACACCCTGACTTTCAACAGTTTGGATAATATCTTTCATTAATGTAGCCTATGTGATAATTAGTCTTGCTAATCGGACATAAAACCGCAGTGAAAAGGCACACGATGAGGCAGACAGTTAACATGCCGCAACTTAAGGGTTGTGAGCCCAACAGCTAGAGAATCTGCTGGATCTTCCTTGGACAAAATGGAAGATTATATATAGCCTATCAAAGCTTCAACATTTCTCACAATTGGACTTTCAGTCAAAACAGGAGGTGTGCGCTCACTGTTACCAGCTACAACTAGGCCTACTGTGTGTGTGTGTGTGCGTGCGTGCGTGCGTGCGTGCGCGCGTAAAGAATGAGGATGAGATTTAAAACATGTTGTCAATGTGCATGCTGAAAATTGAATAGTGAATAAGGTATTATTTTGGGCTCATATATTTGTGCCTCACCACCCGCATGTCACTGCTGGCTGGTGTTTAGACTGCATTGTGCATGCAGCGCACGACTCGAACGCCACAAGAGTCTTAATAGCCTTCACTGGGGCCCGTCATTACTATGTTACGCCACTGCGTGATATACATATTACAACAGGTAGTATATTGCTTTTATTGTATTAGCTCAGTAGGTTAGGAGCAAGTGCCAACCCTTGTATGTTTTCTTTTCACGTCCTTTTGGTTAGACAGTGTAGATTGATTAGGGCGTCCCAGACACCAGAAGAAGAGGGTTTAAAGGAGAAAAAACTGTGTTTTCCTGTGTTTTTGGTGTGTTACAAGTTGACCATGCATGCATTAGACATGTAAACTTGCCAAAATAAAGTTTTCAGAACAAAATAAATATTCTTTCTAACAGCGATTGATCATCCAAACCTGCCTGAAACAGCTTGTGTAGACACGCCTTCGCTTTTGTAAGTCACATCGTTGGAAGTGTTGAAGAACACCGCTCAAAATGTATACGCATCAGAAATGTAACATGTAGAATATGGTTTAATGCAGTATGACCAATTCTTAGTCTCGAAATAATAAATTTTTTTTTCCTTCCATATATTCTCCTCTCTTTTCCAACCCACTCCGGACTCTTCTAAAGATGTCTTCCTATAGTAGCACTACTACATATCTCTTGCCATTTCCTTTTAATTTCAATAGCTTTTATTCTTTTAATTTATGATTTGCTTAAAGCTAAATTAAGGTCTATTTGCAGATGTTTTAGTGCTTTCTTTGCTAGCTGATCTACTTCCTCATTTCCATCCACACATAGGCTATATATGTGCTGGCACCCAGAGGAAATACCAGAATTCCAGACTGAATTGCTCTAAATTGAAAAACGAAGTCTTGCCGAGCTTCTGATTTCCCACTTAAGAGAAGCCATTGAGTCAGAACATATCAAACTACTTGCTGGTTGAACTTCTTCTATCCATTGAAGAGCAAGTATGTGTCATGGTTCTGCCCTTAATGTCTTGTAAATTCCTAGAGCCTTGAGGGCAGGGCCATGACAGTACCATGTCCACGTGTTTATGTTATTCGTGGAAGCGTGTGGCCTGGGTCGCCTACGTCACGCGCTCTCCGGTCTTGCGTCATGACCACGCCCCCCGGATACTTCCGCAATCCTGTCCTCCTTGTTTCTGTCTTGTATTCATGATCTAGTGGGCAGGATTGCATCAGTATCTTGTCTTTGTGTTCATGTTCATGTTCATGTTCTGTGTGGAGACACATGGCTCGAGCTCGTTTGCTGTTGCCGTGTGTTTCCGTGTTGCACGTCTAAACCCCGCCCCTTCATTCTCCGGTAATCTCTCCCGCAAATGTTTCTGATGATTCACATCTGTCCCTGTGTCATTATCCCTTGTTTGTTCCCCTATTTAAAGTCCTTGTGTTCATTGTCCTGTGCTGGTTCGTTTTGTACATTTGTGAGTATCCTGTGAGTCTTGCCCCTGCCTTGTCTGTGAAGTTTTGGAATATCTTGTCGCCTTATTTTGGTTTCGTGTTTTGCCCTCCGTGGGTGTTTTTTGTTTTACAGTTTTTCTAGTGTGTTTTCTTCCTGTTAGTTAAGTTCTGTTTTTCCCCATCTTGGGTTTTTTGTTCTGTTTGTATATTAAAAGTCTTAGGGTTAGGACTAACCCTAACCCTAACCGCTGTCACAGTATGATGGCTAATATCCAAGATGACGGCGCATGCACACGCTGCGGCTTCTCTCTCTCCCGACGAAACGAGTAAGTTGTTCTCTTGTAAGTCGCAGTGTCTTTGTACGTCTTCGTCGCGTCTAACTGTCTTTAATCGCGCATACAGTCGTGAGTTTATTCTCGACGTTGGTAGAACAACATTTCTGGAGTTAAACTCCGCACACATTGAAGAGCTGCGGGACCTCGGTCTGCTCCGGAGGATTACGTCATCACCGACCCCCACTACTGCATCTTGCCCACAGTGGAGGCGCCATAAGCGGCGTGAGAGAAGGCAGAAGAGGGGTAAGCGCGGAGGTATCCGGACTAGGCTAGCTACTAACCCACACAAGCCAGCTATCCCCACCATCGTACTGGCCAACGTACGCTCTTTGGATAATAAACTGGACTACATCTGACTACTACGCTCAACTCAGAGGACTGTAAGAGACTGTTGTGTTTTTGTGTTCACGGAAACATGGCTCAACAACAACGTACCGGACGGCGCCATTCAGCTCGACGAGCTAACATGCTATCGAGCAGACAGAGTCCTCGTCGAGGGAGGTAAGACCCACGGCGGCGGACTTTGTGTTTACATCAACGATGCGTGGTGCCGCGACACTGTTGTGGTTCGCAAACACTGCTCACCCCTGGTGGAGTTTATGATTATTAAGTGCCGGCCATTCTACATACTGAGGGAATATACAGCCATACTTCTTGTTGCTGTATACATCCCCCCCTGCTCCAACAACAACAACAGGAGTGAGGCACTAAATGAACTGTACCAGCACATCAGCGAGCAGCAGAGAGCCCACCCAGATGCTTTTCTCATCTCGGCTGGAGACTTCAACCATGCAGACCTGAAGAGTGTGTTTCCAAAAATACATCAACACATAGACTTTCCAACACGAGGTAACAACACTCTGGACTTTGTTTACACCACTAAGAAAGGATCTTACAAAGCCCTCCCCATCTTGGCGCCTCAGACCACATCACTGTCATGCTAATGCCTGGATACAGACCACTTGTTAAAGTCACCAAACCAGTTCGCAAACAGATACAAGTGTGGCCAGAAGGCTCATCAGAGGTACTTCAAGACTTCAAGCTTTGACACCATTGACTGGAATATGTTCAAGGAGGCTGCCACATACAACAACACCACAGACCTCCAGGAGTACACAGAGACTGTCACTGCCTACATCAACAAGTGCATTGATGATGTAACTACCACAAAGACCATCACTGTGCGGGCCAACCAGAAACCGTGGATGACGGGGAGGTCTACCATCTCCTTAAGGCTCGGAACGCTGCCTTCAGAGCAGGAGAGGAGGTGAACCTGAAGACAGCTAGGGCCAATCTATCCCGCGGCATCAGAGAGGCCAAGAGACAGTACTCCAGGAGGATATCCCATCGTTTCAGCGACAGCAGAGACACTCGGAGCCTGTGGCAGGGGATTCAGACCATCACGGACTACAAGCCCCCACTACATACCTGTGACAACAACATCTCCCTGCTAAATGAGCTGAACGCCTTCTTCGCTCGCTTTGAGGCACAAAACGACTCCACTGCACAGAAGACTCCACCACCTCCTGGCGACCAGGTGATGATGCTGTTCCCAGACAGCGTGAGGAGATCCCTCAGCAGGATCAATGCACGCAAAGCTCCGGGTCCTGACAACATTCCTGGGCGTGTGCTGAGAGACTGTGCAGCAGAACTCACTGATGTCTTCACCGACATTTTCAACATCTCGCTGAGCTGTTGTCCCCACATGCTTCAAAGCCACCACCATCATCCCAGTCCCAAAGAAGTCATCTCCATCCTGCTTCAACGACTACTGTCCAGTTGCACTTACTCCTATCCTCATGAAGTGCTTTGAACGGCTGGTCATGCACAACATCAAGTCTGTCCTCCCCCCCTCTCTGGACCCCTTCCAGTTTGCATATCGGCCCAAGCACTCGACCGATGATGCCATCGCCACTACCCTCCATGCTGCACTCACTCATCTGGACAAAAAAAGACTCTTCCCAGTTAGCAAAAGACAGTCGGGCCGGTTCCGTTTACATTCCTGCCTGCCGGAGCCTTACCCATTGGCCCGCCTCCATTTGCGGTAATCGTGCCGGATGCCTAAGTACTCACTGCCCAGATCCGGCCCGAATCAATCGGCCCGGCTGCAGCAGCCGGTGCCTTGCCTACGCTGCTGTAATCAAGCAGGAAGCGGCCCGGCAGTAATATGCGCAGCACGCCGGAGCCGGCCCGATTCAATATTGATATGATTATATGAACGGTATACCCCGTTCATATTGTTCATATTTATAATTAATAATATTCATATGTATTACTTAATAGTATATATAACCAAATCTTGATATAAAAATAGAAACACAAATGCAAAAATGTAAATCACAAATTTTTATGTATAAAATTGCACATATAAAAACACTTTGAAACACATTTTAATTAACTTAAAAACGTTGTTTTAAATAAGTTCTTGCGCGTTGCTTTCTTTCCTCCATTCCTGTCAGGAACCAGCCATCGTGTGATAATGTTTCCACCTCTTTGTTAGTGAAGCTCGTGGTGTGGCCATTTCCATGCTACTGTAAACAACAAACAATATCCAAAAAGGAATTAATAAATGATGAAAAGCACATCTCATTTTCAAATGATTACTGATCAGAAAAGAAATTGTTACCAAACTGTTAGAAGTAAAACAAACTTACTGTCAAAGTTGGTCACTAACGTTCGCTTTCCCTGGTTACACCACACTGTTAAGTGAAAAAACACAAATTATTCCAAAACTGAAAACACAAATTTAAAGAGAAATTAAAGACAAAAAAACGAAACTTACCCTCGTGATTGAAACCCCAAATGTAAATGGTGTAAAACTTCCATTCCCTAAAGCCGCGGCTAAGGAAACACATCATTGTATTGTTAGGTTTGAAATTTGCCATGTAACAATGCAAGTTAACCTTAAAGTTAACTTAAAATTTAAATAGGCCTACACATTTCTGTTGAATAAACAGAACAAAAACAACAAACGTTACAACAACAGTTTGAAAGTGTATTTATCCGACTAACGTTATCTCAAAACCCTACACTGGAAAACCGCGTCTAGTGGCAAACAAACATCCGTTTATCTGCATATGGAAATGTACTTGGTACAAATAAAAAAAATTCTAAAACATTACTGCATATATTTGCTGCTATAATTTAGATGTTATGCATACAGAAGTATTCTCAGCCTAAGGTATTATGCAAGAAAGTCACGCTCGTAAGTTAACGTTAGCTGTAGCTAGCAGCTAAGTTAACGGAACTTTAGCTAAAAACTTGCATGCACCGGTAAATAACGTTACAAGTCTATTTATCAACTTCTGGTACGTAAAATACTAGAAATATAAATGCACATGATGCTTACCAGAATTATATCCTCAAGATGGTCCGATATTCAGTGGCGTGGCCACAGGGGTGGCACCGGGTGGCAGCTGCCACCTTAGAAATGAGCTTTGCCACCTCAGTTGCCACCCCAAATGGCATTGCTTGACTTATAGGCACAACAGACATATTGATATAAATATATTTATATATCATTATAAATACGTTTATTTTTTGCTTATGGCGATCAATTGTAAAACATTATTTTATCTTGCTTATCGTCAGACAGAGCAGCCTGCGCGTATCTGCAGGCTGGAGCCGCACAGTGTTGCCAAGTCCTCGTTTTCCCGGGGATTATTTTAAACTGTAGCTGCTGGTTCTTTTTTCCGCTGGTAAAGCTGGAAGTATTTTGCTCATCAGCTGTCTTTCTTAAGAATTAATTTTTGGTAATTAATTTAAAAGTTTTGGTATTCGGTCTAAGGTCATCATTTCAACAATTGCTTAACAATCTTAGTTGCACATATAACGTAATCTGGCATCCCTAAGCAATCGTATAGAGACAGGTAATGATTAAACTACTGATTTTAAATTACGTGGAAAAATAAACTTACTATAATAACAATTTATATATAATATACATTTGTTATCTATAGCCTAATAACAAAACATTTTAAGATCTTTTTAAACAGTTGACTAGTTTTAAAATCACCTAGCTGAACATTTGTATTTAATAATTAATTTCATTTGAAATATTAATATGTCTAAGTAAATGATAAAATGGCCTTCAAACGTGAACTATATAATTTTACTTTGGGCAGTGTTTTTAACGTCAATACGTTCAATACGTCGTTATGCGCGTATTACGCCTCCCCTCCCCCACAGCTCTATTTGTTCTGGCGCTAAAAACAGTTCTGACAATCACCGAATAATTATTTCTGATTTAACACTTCATTTTTGCGATTTAGATGCACAGAACCAGGTAAAGTCAATCATGTTTCTAGCTGTCTAATGTTAAAGTTAAATCGATTACATGAGCGGAGGATAGGCCTATGTATTTTTTATATACTAGCATGTTCTTTAGACTTTAATATAACTGTTATTAGTATCATGTTCTTTAAACTTACAATATAATTATGTATAAATGTATTGAAGTATATTACTAGTCATTATTGTGTTTTTAATGTGGCTGCTTATTATGCTGTGTGACAGAACGCCGATATGAAGAGGAAGGGAGATATAGACAGCTATTTTTTTTAAAAATCTTGAACTTTAAAAATAAAAGCACTTTGTGTGCAAATTTGGAAATCAAATCATTGTATTGTAGTGCTTTTCATAAGAAACATAAGATCTCTAGGTAACAAGGTAAAGTGATTTGAATGTGAGGTGATGATACAGTAAAATCATGTCATTTCTTTTAAACCATTTTAGAAATTTTATAGCTAACATACAATGAATTGTAAATTGGCTTAATTCATTTACCCCTTGAAATAAACTTAAAGCAGTTTACACTCACTTAAACAGCACAGCAGATTCCTGCTCATTAATAGTCTTATGCCTTACAATACAACTGTCTGCAGTAAGACAAACTTACTTGAGTGTTTTACACCTAGGCATTGACACCACCCCTCTTTTTGCTCTTGCCCCTCTCTTGCCACCCCATGTAAAAAATGCTGGACACGCCCCTGCCGATATTCACATTTCTTTTCTTGGAAAAACAACTGTTGTTAGCGTCCACGCTGCACGGCCACACAAACAAACAAACACACACAAGTACAGTGAGACCCCTCCTCCTCGATCCTCCTGCTCGAACTCTCTCTCACTGTTGTACGAGTGAATGAGTTATAGCGCAAAGCGCGTTTAAACTATATTTAAGTATAAATGACCACCTGTATTACATCTACATTGATTTACTGCTATTATAAAAATAAATGAATGCTCTGTACTAGTTTAATGTGCTTTACTACCTTAATTATTCATGTGTTTATGCATTTATTGCTTTCTTCACAAATTCACGACATTATTATGCAACTAACAAATAATCATATCAAATCAGAGAATTAAGTACATTTGGCCCGGGCTCTACAACCAGTTCCACGCCAGTTCCGTTGAGCAAGAAGCGGGCCAGTGCTATGCGTCCTAACAAAACACGACGGTGCGGCAGCCGGATGCTGGCCGCAGCCGGTCTGGAGCATACACGCCGATGCTGATTCTGAGCCGATTGCGCCAGAGGGCTGCAGGGGCTCGGGCCGATTACTTCATGCTATCTGGGCTACGTCAGAATGCTGTTCATAGACTTCAGTTCAGCATTCAACACAATTATCCCTCAACAGCTCACTCACAAACTGTTTCAGCTGGGTTTAAACACTTCACTGTGCAACTGGCTGTTGGACTTTTTGACTGGGAGACCTCAGGCAGTAAGGGTTGGCACATCCAGCACTATCGCACTGAACACGTGGGCCCCCCAAGGATGTGTACTTATCCCCCTCCTCTACACCCTGTTGACCCACGACTGCGCACCATCACACGACTCCAACCTCTTCATCAAATTTGCGGACGACACGACTGTGGTGGGTCTCATTAGCAACAGAGATGAGACAAACTACAGGAGTGAGGTGAGCCACTTGGCCAAGTGGTGCAGTGACAACAATCTCTCTCTAAGCGTGGAGAAGACGAAGGAGATTGTTGTCGACTTCAGGAGAGCGCACACTCAGCATGCTCCTCTGACTGTCAACGGTGCGACTGTGGAGAGAGTGAGCAGCACCAAGTTCCTGGGTGTGCACATCACTGAGGACCTCTCCTGGACCAACAATACCACAGCACTGGCCAAGAAAGCACAACAGCATCTTTACTTTCTCCGCAAACTGCGAAGAGCCAGAGCCCCAACCCCCATCATGTGCACCTTCTACAGGGGCACCATCGAGAGCATCCTGACCAGCTGCATCACTGTGTGGTATGGCGCCTGCAACGCGTCCTGCCGCAAGACCCTCCAACGCAGAGTGAGAGCAGCTGAAAAGATCACTGGTGTCTCTCTCCCCTCTCTCCAGGACATTTATGGAACCTGTCTCACCCGCAGAGCCCTCTGCATTGCAGGTGATCCCACCCATCCATCACACAGCTTCATCAGTCTGCTGCCATCAGGGAGGAGACTGAGGAGTCTCCAGGCCAGGACCAGTAGATTGAAAGAGAGCTTCATCCACCAGACAGTCAGGAAGCTAAACTCCCTTCCGACCCTGCCTTCCCTCCCCTCCCTTGCCAAACGCACCTCTGATCACTGAACCATATCCACCCCTTCCCAAATCAAACTCTGTCCCGCACTTGTCACTTACGGAACACTGTACTGCTCACTACCTCTTCAGTATTGGTCCGAGCCTCTTCAACTACCTCTTAGTCAACAAACAAAGCCTGCTATCTTTGACACTTTACCAGATTGATAAGCTCTGCATCTTGCACTACATCACATCTACGCTGTTGTATATTTTAATTTGCACTGTAATTTCAATTTGCACTGTAATTTCAATTTGCACTGTTGTTTATTTCAATTGCACTGTTGTTTATCTCATCTGCACGGTGTTTATCTCATCTGCACTGTTGTTTATCTCATCTGCACTGTGTTTATCTCATCTGCACTGTTGTTCATTTCACTGGTTTGTTGTTCATTTCACTGGTTTGCACATTTATCTCATTATACTTCCCTGCTTGTAAAGTTGTATTGTGTATATATAGAACTGTATTTATCTGTATTTTTGATATATTTTTTTGATATATGTTTATTCGATGTTATCTGTAAGCACCTGGGGTCTGAGAGTAACGCAATTTCAATCCTCCATTTGTATGTACTGTACTTGTGGAAGAATTGACAATAAAGCTGACTTTGACTTTGACTAACTCGGTTAGGAATACTGACACATGATCCAATGTTCTTTTATACCGCTGCTGCTGTTCTGCAGACTCAGGCTCTTTTGACCCATCTGTAAATCTGTAATACTCTTGATTAATGTTTTGTTGAACTACTATCTCCGTTGGTATGATTACCTGATTATTTATTATTTTGTGTATTTTTAAATCAATCATTTTATATTTTATTCAATCTTATTACGTAATAACTTAAATCAGAGCCTGATTTTATATTATTTCAATCTTATTAAGTAATGACTTAAATCAGAGCCTGATTTTATATTATTTCAATCTTAAGTAATGACAAACACCTTAAAACATGTATTGCTTTCTTGCGTATTGCCTACATCAATATGAATTTCAAAATTTAGTTTAGAATCCATCCACATACCCAGAAAGTTCACTACTTTAACTTGTTCCAGCTGATGTTCATAGATTTTAATATTTACAATTTGTCCCATTTGAGAAACATATTACTTGGGTTTTTGCTACAGAAAACCGAAAAACCCATCTATTCCCCCTTTTCTCCACCTTGTTAACTGCATTTTGTTACTACAAATGGAATATTGCGCCCCCTTTTCCATATTGCACCATCATCCACATACAAAGACCTTCCTATTCCGGATTCAACAAACTGAAAGATGTCATTAATCATTAAGTTTAACAGAATTGGCTATACACACTTTCCTGATGAGTTCCATTCTGAAAATCTTCGAATGAACGGACCCCACTTTTACTTGAATTGTTCTTCCAAATAAAAACCTCAAAATCCAGTTATACATATTACCCTTAATTCCTAAGCTTTCTCATGACTCAACACTTCTTCTTTTAATTTAATGTCAGAACTTTCCATATATTTACTAAAGAGATCAGGGTCCGAATGTATAAAGCCTCTTAGAGCAGTGGTTCTCAAACTTTTCAGATTAAGTACAACCTTTAATAAAAGTAGTTGTTCCAAGTACCAACTAATGACCGCCATAGAAAATCATATGAATCTTTATATCTACACCTCGTCCTCCAATTCTAATGTATTATTAATAATACAAATACTTTTTTGTTTACCAGCTAAACTTTAATTTATTTAAATTACAAAACACTTTTCTGTAGTGCACACAGGGCTCTGTATATTACTTTTATGGGGGATTTATTAACTTTGTAGGGACTTGCAGAAAGATTACAAAGCTATGTCAAAGACAAACATGTGCAAAGAATATTTAACACAGAAGATAAATAAATATACATATATTTAAACATCAAGAGAACATCATCATACTTCCTGTCCGCCATATTGAATTATATGCAAAACATACTTTTAAGAACTTCTTCTACAAAATTGGTCAGATTCTCAAGAAATTTGGTATGCAGCATCTGGAAACAGTACTGAAAAAAGTTATTAAAAGATTTATAATTGATTGAATGGTTCTTGTATACAGTGTCAACGAATTCTAAGACGAGCTCGCTAAAGGGTCATGTGGCTGAATAAAACTATCTATTAAATATGAAACCGTATTATAACAGGTTATCCAATTATGTATATATGTATTAGATTTATTTTCACATACATATTTTCACTACAAACGATCTGAGAATACTGGAATCAGTGCACTTTTTTCCCACTTACACGTTTGTTGCTCAAATTCAATCTGTGCCCTATGAAAGAAGTTGGGTCACTTGCACTAGTGTGAACGTGGCCTGTGAGATCAAATTGTTGACTGGGTTTGGGGTTTACTGAAACGTTTATATCAGTAATAAAACTTTTTTTTAAAATTTGATTAGTATTTGATGAATCGTTTTGTTGTATTTTATTAGTTTTTGAGGTCAATGGTAACTTTAGTTTCAGTTAATATCCAATAAAAAAAAGCATTTTTCTGTTTTTATTGGTTTAAACTAGCCCTTTGATCAGATTGGTTTGATAACATTTAGAGGGAACATGAAGCAGCAGTCTGTCTCAGATATGATCGGTGCCTGAGGTTAGAAGGATAGGAGCTCTGAGTGCTTCCAGGTAAGCAAAATAACAATATTATTACCTTTAGAGATAGGAAATAGACAAAAGGATGATGGCAGCCTCAAGCCATTGGAAACAGACTCCAAATTAAGATGGGCGTGAACAAAAGAAGAAACCTGAAAACTCCCTCACACTAACTGTATAAATACTGTCTTAAGTAAACAGAGGATAGAGGACAGGAACTCATTGAGACTGGAATGGAGAAAGGAGAGTTAAAGACTGTGGCTGCTATGGAGGGATGTTACCAGGGCTTTAATCCTGCAGCATATCTGCAGTATAACTACACTGCACCCCGAGCAGACTTTGAGCGGAGAGACAGCATTGTCCCATGGAAACTTAGCTGTCTGCACAGAGCTTTTACTGAAGGTGAGATTAAAGGTGTCTATAAGTGTTGTTTGCAACGAGCAGTAACGTAAATAGAGCATGAGGGCGTGATCACATTAGAGCTAATGTCCTGACACGGGAGAAAATGTACCTGTTTTTACTTTCATGCTTATTACCAGATACATATTCAGAGACAGAGACAACTGTAAGTGTAACCTGTTTATTTTCTTTATTTTAAGTACCTTTCTGCATTACTCAAGAAAAAAAGTTGCAGTCTACAACAACTCGATGGATGACACATTTAAAGACAGTGTGTGTTTTATTTTTATGTTTTCTGAGCAAGAACATATTTAAATGCATAAAAGGCTAAAAAAGTAAATGTTTCCGATGACCCATTTAAATAAAGAAAAACTCACAAAGCAGTGTTTGTGGGGTTTTCAGCACTTGATAGACATTAGATTTCAGAATAAATAAAAGTTTGTTCTGATCTTAGAATCTGATTGGACGAGCTGCATTTAATTCATTTATTCATTCATATACAGTCCAGGATTTATTTTTTTGTTAAATGTACCTTTAATGCATTGTATGCTTTGAATAAATCAAACAGACACAAATTTGAGTGGTTCTGGTAGATTTTGTTTTATGCCATAATTTTGTATGCCAAAAGTATGTAAAACACAATACTATGTTTACTTCCTGTTTTAAACTATTTTTTTAAGTGAATGACAGGAGACTTGGATTTTCTTGATCAGTAGTTTTTATTATAGATGAGTCTTCAAGTCAGAGCATACTGCTAGGGCATTGCAGTCCCCCTCAAATGGCTATAAGTGTTCCTTCTAAATACCGAATACAATGTATTTTGCTTTAATATTTGTAGTTAATATAGGGGAGAGTAATAGAATCAGCTGGTTTTAAAATGATCCTCAATTTTACATTTCTACTTGTTTCAGAGCCCAGCTTCTGCAAATGAAAGAGAAATTTAACCTACATAATCTATACTTTACGGAGTAATCCTTAAAGTTATTGATAATTCAAACATTTACAACACAGCTCTACTTTTATTATTATGGTAAATGCAAACTACTACTTGTGGAGTTTATATTCTAGTCTCTAATTAGTCTATATTATACATTTAACAACTTTAACTAATCTACAAATCAAAACAATTAGCAGTTGCTAGTTTGCTAATCGCAATTTAACATGGCAGAGAAATTATATTACAATACTATTATATTATGTTTATCACGCCCTGTTGCTGGCACCTCTTTTTATTGCATTTACACAATGCACCATGCTTCATGCTGTTTCGGACGTGTTTTGTAATGACTTCAGTTCCCATCATTCATTGTGTCTCAACCATTTTGGAGTCGACGTCACGGTTACGTCACTGCCAGCTGCGCAGGCATTCTGGTGGCAGAAAAACAGGGTAAGGGAAAAGTTGGTAACAAACCAACGGGAGGCGTATTAGGGGATTTATTCTGTGCACAGACCGAGCATTCACCCACAAACCGGAGGACCTCCTCCACCATGGCTGGCCACCAAAATCGCTGGCGGATGGCAGCCAGCAATCTCCTAACACCTGGGTGACAAGTGAGCCTGGAAGAGTGACCCCACTGGAGAACCGCTGAGCGAACAGACTCCGGAACAAAGAGGAGACCCGGTGGGCATCCATGGGGCGCCTCGATTCCCACCAGAGCTCTCTTAACGCGCTGCTTGATTCCCCAGGTGATCGCCCCACCACCCGATCCAATGGAAGGATGGTATCAGGAGGAGGTGGCGATTCATCCATGAGAGTAAAACATTGAGACAGCGTGTCGGGCTTACCCCCCTTAGAGCCCGGTCAGTATGACAAAACGAAGTTGATGCGTCGAAAGAATAATGCCCAACAAGCCTGTCTGGCATTCAGTCATTTGGCGGACCAAATGTACTCTAAGTTCTTATGGTCAGTCCACACGATAAACGGGATGGCGGAACCCTCCAACCAGAGGCGCCACTCTCCCAGGGCCAAGCACACTGCCAGCAGCTCATGGTTGCCGACATTGTAGTTTCGCTCTGCGGGAGACAAACGGTGAGAGTAGTAAGCGCATGGATGTAATTTCTGATCGTGAGAACACACCTGAGAGAGGACCGCTCCGACTCCCACCTCGGAGGCATCAACCTCTACCACAAACTGCCGTGAAGTCAGGGGTGATAAGAATAGGTGCCGTGATAAACCTATTCTTGAGTTCGTCAAAGCCAGCCTGGGCCGCCGACGACCACAAGAATCGGTTCTTGGGAGAGGTTAATGCTGAGAGGAGAGCCGCCACCTTCCCAAAGTTCCTGACAAATTGCCGATAAAAGTTGGATTAAAAAGGCCCGGCAGAGAGTGGGCTCGCCGTCGTACGGGAGCGGGTTGTTGACACAGGGTTCGTGCGATCAATCCTGTCCGGTCCCGGAAGCACCGGTACCGGACAGTTGAAGCAGCTCCAGCTGCAATGTGAGCTCGACCACCTGGGTAACCAGCGCCTCCACGGTCTGCTGGGTGGCAGCTAAGCCCTCTTCATGACGGCCCAGTAAGGCTCCTTGCCGCTCGAGCGTCGCGCGAATAGGGGAAACATCCACTGGGTCCATACTGGCTGTTGTGTTCTGTCAGGCAGAGAAGGGAAGCCACAAGAGCAGATGAGAATTCACAAAAGTTTTAATGAGTAACAGAGGCAAAAAGCAAACAAATGAAAAGTAAACCGAGCCGAGCTCGGAGAGCCTGTAGGACGAGGCAGAGAAGTGGTCAGGCAGGCGAGGGTCAATCGAGGCATGAACAGTATCCGAGGGAACAAGCTGGGGCGAAAACAGGAACAGGCAGAGGTCGATGGAAGTGCAATCGGAGTCAGAGGGGCAGAGCAGGCTCGTGGTCTGAAAACAGGTGAAGGTCAAACCAGGAGAATGAAATCTGAGGCGAGCAGCCAAAACATCCGACGCAAACAAAAATAAACCTAAAGCAAAAACACTACATTTACATTTATTCATTTGGCAGACGCTTTTATCCAAAGCGACTTACAATTGAGGAAAACAGCAAGCGATTTGTCTAAGTAAGCAATATTCACAAGAAGTGCTAGTAATACAAAGTTTCAGATACAACCTCAAGATAGTATAAGCAAGTATAAAGAGAACATTAAAAAAGGAAAAGAGAGGTAGAAAGATTTTTTTTTAGACAGTTTTTAGACCCTTGCTCACGGAAGAGGTGGGTCTTCAGCTGTTTTTTGAATTGTAAAATTGATCCAGCCATCCTGATGGAAACAGGAAGATCGTTCCACCAGCAGGGAACGGTAAAAGAAAATGTTCTTGAGATGGATCTCATGCCTCTCTGTGAAGGAACAACGAGGCGCTGATCGTTTTCAGACCACAGACTTCTGGAGGGGATGTAGGTCTGTAAGAGAGAGTTGAGGTAGATGGGTGCTGTGTTAGTGGCTGTTCTGTAAGCAAGCACCAGTGCCTTGAACTTAATGCGTGCCGCTACTGGGAGCCAGTGCAGAGAGATGAGCAGAGGTTTGACATGTGCTCTCTTGGGCTCATTGAAGACTAGGCGCGCAGCAGCATTCTGGATCATTTGCATAGGTTTGAAGGCACAGGCTGGGAGACCAGCCAGAAGAGCATTACAATAATCCAGTCTAGAAATGACAAGAGCCTGGACGAGAAGCTGTGTTGCATGTTCTGTTAAGAACGGTCTGATCTTTCTAATGTTGTATAAAGCAAACCTTCCTGACCAAGTTGTTTTAGTAACGTGATCCTTAAAAGTCAGCTAATCATCCATGATTACCCCAAGATTCCTAACTGAAGTCGATGGGGTTATCTTTGATGAACCAAGCTGGATGGTAAGCTGGTGCTGTTCTTACGGAGTGGCAGGAAGGACGAGAAGCTCAGTCTTGGCCAGGTTGAGTTGTAAGTGATGATCTTTCATCCAAGAAGAGATGTCAGCCAGGCAGTCTGAGACGCGTGTGGCTACCGTGGAATCATCTGGATGAAATGAGAGGTGAAGTTGAGTGTCATCAGTATAACAATGGTAGGAGAAACTATGTGCTTGTATGATGGAACCCAGTGATGTGGTGTATATGGAGAAGAGCAGAGGCCCAAGAACCGATCCTTGTGGGACCCCGGTGACTAGTTGGTGTGATTTGGACACTTCACCTCCCCAAGCTACCTTGAAGGATCTATCTGTGAGATAGGATTTAAACCAGGAGAGCGAAGTTCCAATGATGCCCAATGAAGAGAAGGTGGATAGAAGAATCCGATGGTTAACCGTGTTGAAGGCTGCAGAAAGGTCTAGGAGAATCAGAACAGATGATTTGGACTCAGCTCTTGCCTCCCTTAGGGCTTCTGTAACTGTTAGTAAGGCAGTTTTGGTTGAGTGACCGCTCTTGAAGCCTGACTGGTTGGTGTCCAGCCTGTTGTTTAGAGTGAGGAAAGTAGACACCTGATTGAAGACAACCTGTTCAAGTGCTTTTGCTATGAACGGAAGGAGAGAAATGGGTCTATAGTTCTCCAGTAGGGAACCTGGGCCTGCTTGAATGCAGTGGGGAAAATTCCTGTATTAAGAGATGTGTTGATGATATGAGTGAGCGATGGTAGGAGTGTGGGTGAGATGGCTTGTAGTAGATGTGAGGGGATGGGGTCTAACGGGCAGGTGGTTGGGTGAGTAGAGAGTAAAATTTAGAGACATCATCCTCTTTAAGAGGAGAGAAAGGGGAGAGAAGATGGTCTGCTGTGTGTATGTGTGGTGTGAGATCGTGGATGGGTGGAGCTGAAAATTGACTGCTGATGGACCTAGTTTTGTCTGTGAAGTAGCTGGCAAAGTCATCAGCCATTAGGGAGTTGGATGGAGGTGGTGGAGGGGGACAGAGGAGAGTTTTGAAAGTTTTGAAAAGCTTGTGCGAGTCTGGGGCGCTGCTAATTTTGTCATGGAAGAATGCAGATTTAGCAGTGTGAATGTCTGCAGAGAAGATAGAGAGCGAAGCCTGATACTTACAGAGGTCAGCAAGGTCTTTAGTTCTGCACCATTTATTTTCAGTCGCTCTAAGTTTAGCCCGGTGTTCCCGGAGAATATCGGACAACCAGGGACTGGAAGGAGTAGCACGTGCTGGCCTGGAGGAAAGAGGACAGATAGTGTCTAGACACGAGGTTAGTGTTATGAGAAGTGTGTCTGTGGCAAAATTAACATCAAGTGAGGCAAAGTGTGTGAAGGATGGAAGGGAGGTTTCTATGACAGATGAAAGATGGGCAGGAGAAAGGGAGCGCAGATTCCGTCTAAATGAGACTGGCAGAGGGGTTGGTGAGTTAAGGTAATGCAGTATTAAATTAAAAGTGATGAAAAAGTGATCAGAGATATGCAGAGGTGTAATCAAGGTGTTCTCTGTATCACAGCTGTGTGTGTAGATGAGATCGAGTTGGTTACCTGACTTATGTGTACCTGTGGTGGGGACAAGTTGGAGATTGAAGGAGGTAAGCAGAGAGTGGACGTTTGTGGCATAAGGCATCTCCAGGTGGATGTTGAAGTCTCCAAAGACAAGAAGCGGCGAGTCGTCCTCAGGGAAAGACGAGAGCAGCATGTCTAGTTCTTCTAGAAATTCACCCAGTTGACCTGGGGGGCGATAAATAACTACAATGTGGAGTTTCAATGGAGAAGTAATAGTTACGGTATGGAATTCAAAAGAATCGGTGTTGACTACGTAGGGGTAGGTGGAGAACTTCCAGTCTTTGGAGATGAGAAGACCGGTGCCACAACCTCTCCCATGCTGGCGGGGAGTGTGAGAGAAAGAGAAATTACTAGAGAGAGCAGCAGGGGTTGCTGTGTTCTCAGAAGTAATCCAGGTTTCAGTTAATCCTACAATACTAAGAGCAGAGTGGGATGCAAAGGCAGGGATGAAGTCAGATTTATTAACAGCAGATTGACAATTCCAGAGACCAATGGAAAGAGAGAGTGGAAGAGTAGAAGAGGTACAGATAGTGCGAAGGTTGGCAGGATTGCTCCGCCTTCCTCTCGTGAGAGAGTGTCGTGGGCGAGAGACCACAGGAATGAATTGGAAACACATGCTGTGCGAGTAAGGATAGAAAAGGCAAAAAGAATGGAGAGAAAAACAGTAATATAAGGATTATTAGAAAAGATACTACTGTGCGTTGCCGGTTTTGTTGCTCAAATGAGTCGCGCAGGACGAGTCGAATGGTCTTTTCCTCATCGGTCTTCACGCGAGGAGGGCTGACGCTTCCGCGCCAGCGCCTCTATCTGTATTAAATAGGTTGCTAATCACGTGCGTATCACGTCATGAGTGGGAACAGCTGCCTGTGCATTTCAAATTAGCAAGACAAAGCCTAAATTAACACGCAGTGGCTCAAATCGAAACTAATGCTGGACTCTTCCGGACTTAAGTGCTAATTTATCCAAAGGTGAAAAACTTTCCTGTAATCTAAATTCAACTAGCTGTAACCAACACTCCAAAGCACCATAGAATTATAAGGAAGATAAAATAGAAAACGAAATAATTCTCACTACTTAGCAAATATATCACCTAAGCGTCATACAACAGAAACATATACTATACACCGAACACTTACGCGTGCGCGTGCAGCAAACCAAACAAGATTTAATGGCAGACGAAGTAAATCAAACAACGCAACAGCAACGAGAGAATAACAAGGAAGGAATATAAAGGGGAGAAAATCATGAGGGAGAATGAGGAACAGGTGCATCAACATCCTGAACGGCATCCTGTGAAGGGCATTGTTCATGGAAGCCTTCCTTCGCGGGGCTCTCCGTATCTGGCCGGCTGCCCGTTGCGTTGGCGCCTGCACCAGAGTCGGCTCTTGTTTTGGTTATACAAGCAATACCCCTGCGGACACTAACTACTAGTGGTCAGTGTCTGTTGTTGCGGACAACGACGCACAAAGTGCGTAGGTTTGACGTAGAAGTAAAAACCTGCCTTTATGAAATGAATTCAGTATCCCATAATGCATTGCAACCCATCAGCCATTTTGATTAACACCTGCACCTGATCTTTATTTACCCATCATCCTGGCATCTATATAAATTCACCTACCTTATTTACTCCTTGTCTGGTATTATATGTTGTTTTACACGCAGGTTTGCCTAGAGCTGTGCACGATAAATTGTGATTAACTAAATCAGCATGCTTAAATTGTGCTGGCTACTGTAATAATAAAATCGCTGCGATTATGCAAAATGTGATTGTATCATGCACAGTTTGTCTGTGAAGCATGGCTTTGTAATCAGTAGGAAATTCTGCTCGACCTAAAAGCAGTGTGAGGTTGAGTTGCTTATAATGTGCATAGGAAAAGCAACACACGTCAAACATCATCATTATAAATATACTTAATTCTCAATTTAGGCCCTGTCTAAATCGCAGACTCTAGCCTTGTGGACCGCCTCTGTGTCCACAGTTGATGACATAGGTGTGCATTCTGGGACAGACTTGAGTTCATCACACCAGAAAATGGAAGATGTTAGGCGTTCCCCTTTTCAACACCCATTTGTTTTATTCTATATTATTTTGTTATTGATTAATTATACCTTGGATGCTGCATTTGTGTTGCAAGTATAATCAGATCTAACAAGAGTTTCATTTACCAAACCAATACTGATAGTGACACCACTAAATGAGAACTTTTCAATGCTGTGCTTTCTTATACAAACTTTAAACATGATGCAGACTATCTGAAATATCAACCTTTTATTTTACACAGGTGATATTAGAGGGGATGTTTTAGTGGATGTGGGATCTGGCCCCACTATCTATCAGGTCATGAGTGGCTGTGAACGATTTAATCGTGTCATTCTCTCTGACTTCCTGGAAGTCAATCGAAGAGAGCTTCAGAGCTGGCTACAGGGGGGCAAAGGCAGCCTGGACTGGACCACTTACTTCAAATATGTGTGTGAACTCGAAGGACGAAGGTAAGATTGTTTTCTTAATATTTTCAGAAGAAAAAACAGAAGTACAATCAAAAAAACCTTAAACAACAAGACATTTAAAATAAATATGAAATCAAAATGTACTTTTTGTAAGCTGCAATCTGTACTTTTTGTTGTTGAAAAAGTTATTGGACAAGTATATAAACAATCAGTGTTAAAGCAAATGCCTCTTTACCTTACTACGATTACTACTAACAAACTACTACAATTTACTTGTGTTATGGCCTACAACCCAAATTAAAACAAAACAACAGCTTACCTTAAGAACAGTGCAGAAAGTTCAATAATCCTAACTAACAAACAGCTAGAAGTCTAGTTCAGGCAAGCACAGCAAGCTCACAACACTGGTTGGGTTAAATGCAGAGGTCACATTTCGGGTATGGGTCACCATATCTGACAAAAAAATAGGTCACTTATTACACACTGCATGAAATGTAATTTTGATGATCTCGTGAAATGTCTTCACTGATGGTCAGTCAGGTCCACAGGTTCTTGCAGGAGGATGGCACGTGAAGTCCACAGGTTCTCTCAGGGGGATGCCACGTGAAGTCCACAGGTTCTCGCAGGAGGATGGCACGTGAAGTCCACAGGTTCTCGCAGGAGGATGGCACGTGAAGTCCACAGGTTCTCTCAGGAGGATGGCACGTGAAGTCCACAGGTTCTCGCAGGAGGATGGCACGTGAAGTCCACAGGTTCTCGCAGGAGGATGGCACTTGAAGTCCACAGGTTCTCTCAGGAGGATGGCACGTGAAGTCCACAGGTTCTCTCAGGAAGATGGCACGTGAAGACCACAGGTTCTCTCAGGAGGATGGCACGTGAAGACCACAGGTTCTCTCAGGAGGATGGCAAGTGAAGACCACAGGTTCTCTCAGGAGGATGGCAAGTGAAGACCACAGGTTCTCTCAGGAGGATGGCAAGTGAAGACCACAGGTTCTCTCAGGAGGATGGCATGTTATGATCAGCTTCCGCCAGCATAGTCTGTGGTTACCTCAGGATGGGTATCCCGAGGTAGGGGAGGAGAGCAGAAAAGAAAAATTAGCGTAGCTGCTGTTCATTTCTTTTAGACTAAAGATAATACTGTGCCTGTAGGCGGGTTACGTCCACGATCTGGGAGGGCGATAGATCGTCCGGGTTTGCACACCTCCGGCCCGAGATCATCCTCTCTTCTCACCACCATCGCAGCATCACGGCATCAGCCTTGTTCCATTTTTTTAGGAGATTGAGGTGATGTATTTGATGTGCTCCGCTCCTATCCGGTCGTATTACCTCATAATTGAGATCCCCCAATCGCCATGTGACCACAAAGGGTAATTTCGAGCTCGATGTAGAAAGTAAGATGAGCACTTTCTCTCCCAGTGCAAATTTGCGTAATTTAGCGCCTCTGTCATAGTGCTGTCTCTGTCTGTCCTGGGCCTGTAACAAATTCTTGATTGAGAGCCGCCCCAAAGTGTGGAGTTTTGTTCGTAGGTCGAGGACAAACTGAATTTTGTTCTTGCTAGCGGACGGTCCGTCCTCCCAAGTTTCCCTTAGGACGTCCGAAACCCCGTGGGGCTGGCGACCGTAGAGTAACTCGAAGGCACAGACCGTTAGACGATTTAGTGTTGCTGTTTGCACAGACCGTTAGACGATTTAGTGTTGCTGTTTGCCCGTTCCCAAAATTAGCGGATGCCGAAGGTGCTGGTTAACGGCTACCTTCACACTATGCTTTTCACCCCTAAATTTAATATCCATGGACATTAAAGGGTAATTCACCACATCCCTGTGCACACACCTCACCTTAACCATGCGGCTTGTATCCCATGCCGCGGACTGAATCAGGCTTGGGTGAATAGAGGTTTGGTTACACTCAGAATCCACCAAGACCTGATATGTACGGGCACGCTGCCATATGGTCCTCGGCCAGCTGGATGGCCTTCGTCAGCGACAAAACACAACAAATTGTGCAACAAAACACAATCCAAGATCAAGACACAAAACCAACAACAGGGAAACGCTCAGAGATGCAGTGTAACACAAACAAGACTTCGCCATGAGTGAATTGCAAACCAGGGTATAAATAGACAGAAGTGCAACAGATAACAAGACACAGGTGAAAGCAATCATGAATGATGAGTCCAGCAATGGATTATGGGAAGTGTAGTGTGCTGTGTGAAGTCCAGGTGAAGTGGATAGTGCCCTCTAGGGAAGCACGAGGGCACTGCAGCTGACAGACATTACAGTATGATTGCTATTTGTATTAAGGCTCTGTAAATTGGCACCTAACAAGTCAAAACAATTTGTTTTTATATATTTTTGTTTGACAATTTATATTTATTTATATTTATAAAAATCTGGTTGGTCTTAAATATTTTCTTTCATAAAGGTAAAAAGGCACGCAGCCTGCATTTCCATTTGTTCAGTGTTCATTTACCAATAAATATATAAATATTTAATCAGTTTTAAAACAACCATCTTTGTCAGCTACCTTGGAGATGGAGTTTCCCATGTCTCAGCAGTTTTCCGACACCCAAAATCCACCTCATCCCTCCAACCCTTTAGCTCCATCGCAGCTCCTGGCTCCCTCACCATGGCCCATCATCCCACCAGCTTTGACCATCCATCGCCTCAGGGCTCCCATCCTCCGATTGCCAATTGTCACTCTGCCCCTATGGATGTGTCAGGTTCCTCCTTCCCCATGGCTCCACGTTAATCCTCAGTCGCTCTGGCTCCACCGCAGTATTCTAGGTCCCCGCCTCTGCTTCGGTCACCTGAGCTGCCAGGTCCACCTCTGCCCTCCGGATGCCTCCAGCCTGGCTCTTCGTCTGCTCGTCTCCACCATGGGCTCCTCTACCGGATTCGCCTCCATCAGTCGGCCCCCTGGTGTCACCTCTCCCATCTCCACCATGGCTCCTCACTTCAGTGACTTCCCATTTTGCCTGTTCCCTCATTAGTTTCCTTTATGTTGCGTGTGGTTTCTGTTGTGCTCTTTATATTTATTAAATATACCCCTTTTGGAATACTTCTCCTTGTCGTTCGCTTTGTATACCCGCAGCGCGTTACAGGTACATTTTCTTAAAAAAATGTGAGTGATGCTGGCCGTGGCAAAACTTGGCACTGGGTAGTCACTAGGGTGATGACACTTTAATCACTGATGGCCTGGATGCCTTGCCACATGCGTCGAGGGTCGGAGTTGGAAAAGTGCTCCTCTACCTTTAGCTTGTAGCAGTGCTTGGCCTCTTTGATGCTCCTCTTCAGGTTAGCTCTGGATGTGCTGTAGGCTTGTGCATCACCTGATCTGAAGGCAGTATTGCGTGCCTTCAACAGGAGGCACACCTCCTTGTTCATCCATGGCTTCTGATCTATAATTAGTTAATTATAGTCCGATTTCGAATCTACATTTCATTTCTAAAGTATTTGAAAATATAGTCTCATCGCAGCTATGCTCCTTTCTCCAAAGGAACGACATCATTGAACAAATCCAGTCAGTATTTAGGGCACATCACAGTACAGAGACTGCTCTGATCAGAGCTACAAATGACTTGCTTTAGGCATCTGACTGTGGCTGCATCTTCGTTACTTGTGCTATTAGATCTTAGTGCTGCATTTAACGCCATTGACAATAGCATACTTTTACATATACTTGAAACGTATGTCTGCATTAGTGGAATAGTATTGAAATGGTTTAAATCATACTTATCTGATTGTTTTCAAGTTGTATCAATAAACAATGAGGTGTCACGCAAATCACAATTCCAGTACGGAGTGCCACAGGGCTTCACGTTCATTACGCTCTCAAGACTCTGACCAGCTGATAATACCTAGAATTTCAAAATCTGTGCTGTGGTAGATGCTTTTCATATCTAGCATGAAAACTCTGGAATAGTCTTCTGAGTGGTGTACGGGAGGTAGACACACTCTGTCCATTTAAATCTTAATTAAAAACGCATCTCTTTAACCTAGCATACACTTAGCCCAACAGTTCTATCACTACAAATTCCCTAAGGGATTGTTAGGCTGCATTAATTATATTAACCGGAACCAGGAATGTACTTGTTGCATCGAATGGTATCCTGCTCTCAGTTTGTCTATTCTCAATGTTCCGATATTATTATAGTGAGTGGTATGCAGTCCGTACCCAGACCAGATGGTAACAATTCCTCACTACAAAACTGCAATTATCTATTAGAATATTATGATAATCCTAAAATTATTATCTATCCATACCTGTTTCCCATTTGTTGTTTATTTCCACTGGAGTCTTGGTTCCTCGCCACTGTCCTCGTGTGACATGGCGTACGATTCGAACAATAAAGAAAGCGACTACGCCACCCTGGGACCCCACCAGGGATGATCAATATATGTTTATACTTGGACAAAACAGGTTCATATCAGTAATACAGGAGACGTGGGTAGGAAATTATATGTATTTTTATTCAATAAAATCACTTGTGGGGTTATTAATAAAACAAATTAACATAAACAGCAACAACACAAAAACCAATACTTTAAGCAAAATATCACAGGAGTAACCTACATGACAACCCTTCTAGGCAAGAAACAGGAGCCGAGACGGGACAGCAGGGCAAAAGGGCACTACAGGCCTCCACAGCACAACCGTTAATTGTTACACCGGTGTAAGCACACTCACACCCACGCACACATCCACACCACGGTATGTCACAGCACAGCACACGCACACGTGAGCGAATCACCACACCTAAATATCTGCCCTGCCTTAGGTACTCAGCTCCTGTAAATAAACGGATAATACACTATTTAGGTTATCAAGGTGCACAACAGGATAGATCTAGCCACAGGTATAACAAAAATAGTAAGCAGGCAAAATGAAATAATATAAACAAAATAACTAATACAAACAAACACACAGGAAGTGAGGGTAATCACCCAGCTCCTGTAAATGAACAGAAAACACACTAGTTAGGTTATCACGGCGCACAACGTTATAGATACAGCCACAAGTATAATGAAGGTGGCCAGCAGGCACTCTACTTACTCCAAAACATAAAATAAAATATAAACAAAATAACTAATGCAAACAAACGCACAGGAAGTGAGGGTAATCCCCCAGCTCCTGTAAATAAACAGAAAACACACTAGTTAGGTTATCACAGCGCACAACGTTATGGATACAGCCACAAGTATAATGAAGGTGGCCAGCAGGCGCTCTATTTACTCCAAAACACAAAATAAAATATAAACAAAATAACTAATACAAACAAAAAACTGAAAATGAAGGTAATACTCCAAAGCAAAAAAACAATCCGATTATCAAACATAACAACCAATAATACACTCAAAAACCCCACTCCATTATAGAACAAAGAAAGAAACAAAACAAAAATTTAAACACATCAACACTGTACTTATAACCAAACAAACGACATGCACAAGCAACAGCGCCTCCGGGCAGTAACTTCCATGTAGCCCCCCCCCCGTCGCTAATCGCCCATCGAGACACGACCGATTTATCTGCAACAAAATTAACATTTACACTAATCCACAAAAGTACCACCCAGTAAGAAAATAACATTTAAAAGTACCTACCGGCACATTAAGACCTTCCGAACCTCTATAACTCAATCCTCAACCCACTCAAGCGAACATGCTGGGCAGCTGCGGGCTCGTTCAGACTATCTGGAGTTAATGTTTACACGGAAGAATGGGGACTTAAAATAACAATTACGTACTGAATCAACTGCTATGCACAAGCAGCTAATATACATGAAACTTAACCCACGTACCATTCAGAAGATTTAAAGATTTCTCAAACCCGGAAACAGCTCGTTCTGCTCCTCGGGAGAGCATATGCCCAATGCCACAAGCGCCCGCAAAGTCAGCGGCCACACAAACCAGGCTCCAGCTCACGCAACCTTTAGACTCTAAATAAACAAATCTTCTTTCAACCTAAGTACCGTCTTACACTAACTGCAACAAAATCATGCCACTTACCTGCAGAGGGACAACGGCAACTACTTGCCAGCCACCGGATCTCTCCCACGTGCTATACTGCAAGGCGACCAAATCTGACGCAGAAACAAGGGGCGTAGCTTGCGACACCCAACATACATATATCCCCCCCCTGTCTGCTAATAGGACGGTCAATAATGCAGGACACCAATCCCCGCACACAAGGAGGAGTCTCATTGGTATCCTGTCACACTCGCATGCTTTTTGCTCACCAGTGGGCTGCTTAAAAATGTTATATTCATGGCATTTCTAATACATAAACTATTAATTTCTCTCTCTCTCTCTCTCTCTCTCTCTCTCTATATATATATATTCTGTTTGTGGGCATCCCGAGGAGGGGGAGAAAAGAGACTCAATTAGCGTAGCTGCTGTTCTTAATATTTTATTCGTTTTACAATTCATGCATTATGTGAAAGCTTGACTGAAAAAAAAGTCTTTAATCTTGATTTAAATTGGGAGACTGTGTCAGACCCCGAACAGTAACAGGGAGGCTATTCCAGAGTTTAGGCGCAAGCAACGTCTGAAAAGGCTCTACCCCCTTTGGTAGATTTATTTATCTTAGGTGTTATTAAAAGTCCGCAGTTTTGAGATCTTAAAGAGCGAGCTGGGTTGTAGCGTGATAGAAGTTATGTTATGTAGGTAGGAGCTAAACCATTTAAGGCTTTATAGGTAATTAAAAGAACTTTAAAGTCAATACGATACTTAATGGGTAGCCAGTGTAACGATGATAAGACTGGGGTTATGTGATCATATTTGCTATCTAGACAAGGAATAGAGGGAAACACAGGGTATAAATAGAGTTTCTGATGATGAGGGGAATGGCTTACAGGTGCAGGGATTACAAACGAGGGACAGGTGCGGGAGTGTGGAGGATGCTGGGAAATGGAGTCCATGGGGAAACACAGGAGAAACGGGCAAAGGGACACTAGGAGGCAGACAGGACTGTGACAGTCTCGTGCATGTGTCTTATTTCTTTCATTGTTTTTATCATTTTAATGTATTGCTTATAGCTATCATGTTTCTTGTACAGCTGAGTTGAGTTAAAGGAGCCCACCCCTTGTCTCTATGACGCTGTGCTGCAAAGATATCCATCTGGGCCTTTTATAATAAGAGTCTATGGGATTCCCTTCCCCCACTAATGAATTTGATAAATAATTGTGTTTTTTTCTGGGTATTCATTTACCTCTGTTTTAGAACTGAGGTCCTAGGGTTGACGAACGATTTGAGGGTGAGTAATTCATGACAGAATTTTCATTTTTGGTGGAGGGTCCCTTTAATGTTGGCCATGATTGTGGCCAAGAGAATTATATTAAGGGGTTGGAAAGCCACTGTTCTGTTTCAGAAATGGCTTGCTGATATGGTCTGTGTCTTAAATCTTGATAAAATATGTCTCAGTGAAAAGCGAAGTCTTTTGATTTAATCTAAGGTCTCTGGTTACATTGGGCTGCATGTATAATGGATCATGTTTTCAGTGTTTATAGATATGACGGGTTTGTCTTGGGTACTGTCAATTATAAAAACCATGTGCACGTTGTAAAAACATAACATGTTTGTGCATTCACACATAGTAAGCATTTGGCAGTTTTTCTCATTCGCTTTAAGTGACCATTCTCTTTAGTTTTGTTGTTACTGGAAGCACAGGCTCTCAGTCTGGCGCTTTCTGCTGAAAAGGAGGCAGAGACCAACAGCTCATTTGCATTTAAAGAGACACACACCAAAACAGCATGGTTTTCACAGGCAAAAATAGACATTTAGGGCACAGAATTATAAAAGATCTGTGGTGTATTATGAGTCAACAGCCATGGAACCCAGGAAGCAGTTAAATATGTAACACCCTGTCCATATACAAAGTGTGGAACTGTTTATAAATATATTTTACTGTTATTTGTACAGTATTTTACTGTTACTTCCGTTTGGGGCTTTTACTGTTACGCTGTCAGACATGCGCACATAAACAAAACTGAGAGACAGCCGGTAAAGATGTTTACATGCAATGCGACATCGGAGTAATGGGCAAAATCGACCTCTGTCGAGCGGGTTTTGCTTACGCCGTTTATAACCTTCTTCAATAAAAGAAAAAACGTTTTACATGTTTACATGACCCTACTTGTTATCAGCTTATTAAGAATAATCGGAATAAGACTGTCCATGTAAACGCACTCAATGACTATGAAGTCACATGTAACTTTTACACAGGTAAAGATTCCAAACTACTGGTATTATCTTACTTAAACAACCTGCTGCCGCCCTCTGAACAAACCAGAAGCAAAAAAGGTACTTGACGCTCACCCAAGTGATGCACACCTACTATTATAAGAATCCTTGAACATTTTACACCAGACCATTTCTTTTGCCCAATTTATTAAGCAAAATACCCACAATGTGTCGATCTACTACATAAAGTATACTGTGGTTTTACTTCCGTGTCTCTACACACATTTCAGAAAGAACTTGGTTTACACTACACTATCAAAAATGCATGTCACAGGACTATTCAGGCACACTGGTCATGGTAATGCAAATGTAAACATCTGTATGCACATCCATACAAGTTGGTTGTTTATGACAGTTGGTTACTAGTCACAGACCAGATGAGCATGATGGTGAAGAAAAGCAAGGATGTCTTTGTCTGGATAGAGATGTTATAAAGGTGTTATTAGGCTTGTTTAAGTTCATGTGAGCAATTGAAGAAGCATATGAAGCAGGTGGCTCTCAATTCTCTCTCGTGGTGCTGTAATGTCCCCAGTCATTTAGTGTACATGGCACTGCATGAAGTCAGATAAAACTGTTGTTTACACAGTTGCTGCAAGACTGGTCATTGTTACTGCCTATAGTGTAATGACTCATATGACATGGACTTATGCTTCATCAGGGAAGCATAAGCAATAATACAGAAACCCAATCCGTGAGCGAATGTGGGCAGCCATGCTTTTATTTCTGAAAGTCTCTGTTTTTGTCCGTTTACACAGAAATGCATCCCCAGATTTTTTCAAACTAAAACAGGGTCTGCAGCATTAACAAGTCTCAGTTTTCGGGGTCAAAGACTCTGGCGTAGTGTAAACGACATGCATAACCATAGCAAAAGTTACATGAAAAGTTATGCGAAAACTGCACTAGTATAAACTGCACCTCAATTACCATTTTTGCAGATTTTTTTCCCTACAGAGTTTTGATCACACGTCACCTTCAGTGTGTGTATATGTGTGTCAGATGACCTCTCCCTCCGTTTACCTTGGGGCACCAGTTAAGGAATTTCACCTTTACAAAATAAAATGATCTTAACAAATCATACAATAAGAACAATTATGCAAATTGGAGATTCAGCTAACTTGTAGAACCTGTATTATCAACACAAGAAAGACACGGGTGTAATTTAGATGAACATTTATTCATTTGGCAGACGCTTTTATCCAAAGCGACTTACAATTGAGGAAAACAGCAAGCGATTCGTCTAAGTAAGCATTATTCACGAGAAGTGCTAGTAATACAAAGTTTCAAATACAACGTCAAGATAGTATAAGCAAGTATGTAGAGAACATTAGAAAAGGAAAAGAAAAGTAGAAAGTTTTTTTTTAATATATATATTATGAGACAGTTAAGTGCTCACTGAAGAGGTGGGTCTTCAGCTGTTTTTTGAATTGTGAAATTGATCCAGCCATCCTGATAGAAACAGGAAGATCGTTCCACCAGCAGGGACTTTTGATTTACTTTTACATTTATTCCTTTGGCAGACGCTTTTATCCAAAGCGACTTACAATTGAGGAAAACAGCAAGAGAAGTCACGAGAAGTGCTAGTAATACAAAGTTTCAGATACAACGTCAAGATAGTATAGCAAGTATATAGAGAACATTAGAAAAGGAAAAGAGACTTTGATTTATGATTTAGCGTTTTTATTATTATAACTTCATGATTATGGTTAACATTACAAAAGAGTGTAAAGGGGCGTTCACATTATAACGATAACTATAACTATATTTGCATCCACACCAGCGGACGATAACAATAACGTTATGTTTATTCTAAGCTCGCGTGCTGCGTTTCAAGTGCATCTAAACAGTGAATCTCGTAAAGTCTAATCAATCGTCTGTAAATTGAAAACATTACATAAATTTCACTACAACTTTGCAGGACGCAAGACAATTTTGCGCAACATTAGCGCTTGGTTAGCCTACCTGAGGTGATTTTATGTTACACTTTTACTGGTATCTCATACTCACCATTCATTCCAAGAGTTGAACCAATTGTTTTCCAGATATCCATTTTCTTTAAGCTATTTTTAAAAAGAGGGTTTGGTTTGGTTTGTTTTTCAAGTGTCGTCTGTAATTTTAAATGCGCGAACGCTGAATGGATTTGATTTACTGTCAATGTTTTATCGTTCATCTGCTGGGAAAAAATCGCTCTGAAAGTGATCCCAACGATATAATACTCTGTATCTTTATCGTTATAGTTATGGTGTGAACCTCGCTATTCTCCTGAATTAAGAACGATTTTTAAAACTTTATTTTTCATAGTTATTGTTATAGTTATCGTTATAATGTGAATGCCCCTTAAGATAATAATCAGTCCCCCGACATCATCTATCCCGAACTCGAGGTACACTTTACCAAACAGACAAAATCATTCTTTCACACTCTTAATGGCACACCTAGACCAAACCTCCACCCCCAGCCCATTGATTGGATAATGTATGGATGTGCAAATGTGTGATGTTGTATCCATCCAGTTGTTGTGCTGATCAGTGTGAATGCAATCAGCAGCACAGAGAACAGCGACTCAGGCCTCATTCTCAGAGCCTGAAGTTATCTGGAGAGTTGGAGCAGCTTTCACTCTACTGGCATGAATCCACTGCAGTTTTAGGTCCGTTAGAACACCCGTCCGTGTCACGGCAATGACAGTGGCAGGACCCAGATACTTTGGCTCTCCGACCTTTACTGGTTTCAGGCTCCGTATCAGGACCTGCTGATTTGGCACAAAGTTATGTGTTGGTTTATCTGTGGGAACAGGAATAGTTACAGATAGTGATACATCTCCATTAATAGAATGTAATTTGTCAACCAAGGCAGCCACGTAATCTGCCACGACGACCTCCATGTCACCTGTGGGGGGGATCGTATGTGCGGCCTCTGACCCAGGGGGTCGGGAAAGGCCTACCCATCAATATTTCAAATGGTGAAAGCTTAGTGGTTGAGGAAGGAGTCATTCTTATTTCAGATAACACTGCGGGCAGCACCGCTACCCAATTCCGGCCTGTTTCCAGACACGCTTTTGTTATCCGATCTTTTAAAGTTCGGTTTGTCCTCTCCACCGCTGCAGATGACTGTGGATGATAGGGTATATGAAAATGCCAATCGATAGATAACATTTTAGCTAACTGCTGTGTTACTCGTTATGCGAAAGGAGTTCCATTATCGCTTTCTATTACTGTTGGTATACCGAATCGAGGAATGATCTCTTTTGCCAACATTTTTACAACAGTTTGGGCATTTTCTTTAGCAGAAGGAAATGCTTCTGGCCACTTTGAAAATCGATCAGTTATTACAAGCATTAATTTAAGATTTCCCATGGCTGGCATATGCGTGAAATCTATTTGGACATGCTGAAACGGTGCATCAGGAGCTGGTAACGCATCATTGATCGCACGGTGTGGATTTGTTTTTGCACATGTTAAACACGAGTTGAGTATTAGGCCAACACTGTTTCTTACTTTTGCTATACAGTACAGTTTATTGATTGTTTCAATAACCTTGTTTTTACTCACATATGAAATTCTGTGATAGTGTCGTATCAATGGCATTGGAGCAAGTTTTGGCAACGCAATTCTGTTTTGTTTATCTCGTATGATACCATCTTTACCCGGTTTACATTCGTTTGTAGCCCAGTGTTCCACGTCACCCGTACTCGGCTTGCTCTGTAAGAACTTTATGCCTATGCCTATGTCAGCAAGATTAGTAATGTGCGACATCATGTAAGACATTTGTGTATTGCATGATACGTATGGACTTTGAATACCTTTTGCTGCAGCATCTTTGGCCACTTCGTCTGCAAAGCGGTTTCCTACAGCAGTTTTGTCATCACCACTTACGTGTCCGACCACCTTTACAACAGCAAATTGTTTAGGCATCTGCATTGCTTCAATTAGTTCTGCAACTAAATTTGAATGTGAGATTTGTTTACCATCGGCAGTTTTGAAATTTCTTTGTTTCCATGTTCGTGCAAAATTGTGGGTAATTCCATGCACGTATTTTGAATCTGTATATATGGTTACATTTTTTCCTTTAGAAAATTGACATGCTCGAATCACAGCTACTAATTCAGCTGCTTGTGCTGAGTTGTATGGAAGTGCATACGCTTCAACAATTTCATTTTGTAGTCTTACTACAGAGTAGCCACATAGATATACACCATCAAATGGTTTTGAACATGACCCATCCACAAATAGCTCATCCCATCCACAAATAGCTCACTCTTTCTGGGTTTTTTTTCTGTACTATTTCTGTTCTTTTTTGTTAGGCATTGAATATCATAAGGATTTGTCCCCGGTATTACCCTAGGGAGTGTCTAAAAAGTACATGTAAAATTTACTTCTGCTTAAGAGCAGACTTTTCACAGAGGACACAAAAGTCAATTATTTCAATATCATTCAACCTACATCAACCACAAAACAGCAAATATATACAAGCAAATGGAAACGAGATTGCTGCATTTGAAGTGTGTAGGATATCAGATCTCTATTGACAGGTTTACTATTGCTCAGAATAGGACCCTTGTTAAAGCCAACTAAATATTGACGTATTCTGCGTTAGCAGGCGATCCACTGTGTCTAAAGTGGGGCCCCTTCAAGGCTAACTGAATTTACCTCAGGCTCAGCGTTAGCATGCAAATAGCTTTAAATGCAAAGGATAGTCACACCAAATGTTGATTTAATTTAGTTAATATAAATGAATTGATAAAGAAACTCTATTTATTACTTTTTTTCAAATCATCTTCACTTCACAGAATTTTTACACAAGTGCCTAAAACTTTCACAGTACTGCAGCTTTGCAGGTATGTGACTTTAAGCGTATTCTTGCTTGGATTTAGTTTGTTTCAGTTTTCTCCTCTTTCTTCATGTAATAATAGATGGACTTGATGATGGTGAGACCAGATCTCTACGTAGAGCACCGGCTGCATGTAAAACAAATGTAAACTGATATTTCCTATTGACACTATTTCCTATTGTGTTTGCTGGGTACGTTGTACAATTTTATTGTGATTGTAAACAACTACTCCTTCACAGGCCCGGATTAAGGATTCAGGGGCCCTTGGGCACAATGTCTTGTTGGGTCCCCCTAAACAACATTGATTTCAACAATGCTTTTCTGGACCAGCAGAAATAGTATCATATTGCAATAGTATTTCCCTGCATGGGTAGTGTAACTCACTGGCATATGCAAGCACACACAGTCCATATCCATATCTATTCATCAGATTCTTCCACAATTCACACGCATACACACTAGGGGTGTCCTGACTAAGGATTTACGTAGTCAAATCAGAATTGTCACGTCTTGCCTATTGTGGACTGACAGTTGAACCGCACGTGTGTGTGTGTGTGTATTATGCGTGCGTGCATGTGAGAACGAAACCATGGAAATTAACAGTGCAACATTGATGCACCGAAAAAACATTCTTACATAAATTTACAGAATTAGTTTAGAACAGAATATACATTTATAATAATAAAATTAAAAAACGAAATAAGCCAGAATCAAGTCGCAAAATGCGCAAAATAAATGAGTTTCGGTAAAATGTTGGAAATGCAGGGGAACAATGTTGTGCCACTTACTGGACCATATCTCCCCTCAAAACTATATTTAAAACTACTAGATAATAAATAATTATTATTTACAAACGGGAATACAGCACAATCATTACCAATTAACTACCAATAAAGTGACTTTATTTACCGCTTGTAAAGAAGGAATGCAATAAAGCATCTTACCATTTAAACAGTAAAAAGTCAGTTTCACCTTTGGTCTGCACCGGGTCATAGCCAGACTTCATGCTCATATTCTCGGTTTGAATAACATTTGAATAGATTAGATTAGATTAGATTAGATTCAACTTTATTGTCATTACACATGTACAAGTACAAGGCAACGAAATGCAGTTTGGGTCTAACCAGAAGTGCAATAGCAGCAAGTGCAGGATATACATTGGTTGCATAAGTTACATAAATAAATATACAGAAGTAATTTACAGATGGAAATGTACTATGACCATGATTTACAGATGTCTCTTACTATAAACAGAAATTTACAGATGGATATATACTATGATCATGATATACAGATGGCTATTACTATAAACAGAAATTAACAGATGGATATATACTATGCACATAATATACAGATGTCTATTGCTATAGACAGAGATTTACAGATGGATATATACTATGAACATAATATACAGATGGCTTTTACTATAAACAGAAATTTACAGATGGATATGTATTATGAACATAATGTACAGATGGCTTTTACTATAAAAAGAAATTTACAGGTGGCTGTATACAATAAGTTAGGCTATGGTGAGCAGCAGTGCGATAAATATAGAGTAGTGCAAATAAATTATGGACAGAAGCTAGGGAAGTAACAGTGCAATGGAAGAAGTTATTGCATATTTCAGTTAAAGTGTAGGAGTGCAAGATGCATAGTAAACAGTAAACAGTCGGTACTGTAATGAACAGTTGGCAGTGCAAATGAGCAGTCTGGTAGTGCAAATGAACATAAATGTTATGTATAGACAGTCCATTAGTGCAAATAACAAGTGAAGACAGGTGTGCAATGAGGGGGGAGAGAAGAGTGTAGTAGTAAATGAGGGGCAGTGGGATCAGTGAGGGGCAGAGTTCAATAAAGAGACAGCTCTGGGAAAAAAGCTGTTCTTTAGTCTGCTGGTCCTGGTCCGGAGGCACCTGAAACGCCTGCCGGAGGGCAGGAGAGAAAACAGTCTGTGAGCGGGATGAGAGGAGTCCTTAAGAATGCTGCGAGCTCGACGCAGACAGCGTTTCCTCTGGATGTCCTCCATGGATGGAAGTGGAGTCCCTGTGATGCGCTGGGCGGTTTTCACCACCCGCTGCAGTGCCTTGCGCTCTGCAACAGAGCAGCTCCCATGCCAGACTGTGACACAGTTGGTCAGGACGCTTTCTATTGCACAGCGATAGAAGTTCACCAGGATAGCCGAGGACAGCCGATTCTTCTTTAGTGTCCTCAGGAAGAAGAGGCGCTGGTGAGCCTTCTTGACCAGGCTGGAGGTGTTGGTAGTCCAGGACAGGTCCTCCGAGATGTGGATCCCCAGGAACTTGAAACTGGAGACACGTTCAACAGCCATCCCATTGATGTGGATGGTGTCATGTGTGCCTCTTGACTCTTTCCTGAAGTCCACAATGAGCTCCTTTGTCTTGGAGGTGTTAAGGAGCAGGTTATTGTTGTTGCACCATGTGGCTAGGTGCTGGATCTCCTTCCTGTAGGCTGTCTCATCGTTGTTGCTGATGAGACCAATCACCGTAGTGTCGTCCGCAAACTTGATGATGGAGTTAGATCCGTTCACAGGCTTGCAGTCGGAGGTGAAGAGGGAGTAGAGGAAGGGGCTTAGCACACAGCCCTGTGGTACACCAGTGTTGAGTGTGATAGTGGTGGAGCAGATGGAGCCTGATCTCACCTGCTGTGGTCTGTTGGTCAGAAAGTCCATAATCCAATTGCATAGGGAGGTGTTAATGCCCAGGTCTTCAAGTTTGGCTATTAACTTGGATGGAATGATAGTGTTGAATGCTGAGCTGAAGTCAACAAACAACATACGTGCATAAGTGTTCTTATTGTCCAGATGTGTGAGCACAGAGTGCAGTGCCATGGAAACTGCATCTTCTGTGCTCCTATTGCTGCGGTAGGCAAACTGGTGTGGGTCCAATGTGGATGGCAGAAAGTCCTTCAGGTGTGCCAGGACCAGCCGCTCAAAGCACTTCATGACAATGGGTGTCAGTGCTACAGGACGGTAGTCGTTCAGGCACTTTGGGCTGGAGTGTTTTGGCACTGGCACAATGGAGGTGCATTTAAAGCATGTTGGCACAGCTGCTTGGGCAAGAGACAGGTTGAAGATGTCAGTGAAAACCCCAGCAAGCTGCTCAGCGCATGCCCTGAGTACACGTCCAGGGATGTTGTCTGGTCCAGCGGCTTTGTGCGCACTGATCCGGCTCAGTGCATTACAGACGTCTATGGAGGAGAGTGTGATTGGAGGGTGATCAACTGAGGGTTTGAGCTTGGTGGCAGTTTCTCTATTGTCTCTCTCAAAGCGAGCATAAAAGTCATTGAGCTCGTTCAGGAAGAGGACATCAGTGGCTGCGGGGGTGGAGTGGGTGGGTTTGTAATCACTGATGGCCTGGATGCCTTGCCACATGCGTCGAGGGTCGGAGTTGGAAAAGTGCTCCTCTACCTTTAGCTTGTAGCAGTGCTTGGCCTCTTTGATGCCCCTCTTCAGGTTAGCTCTGGATGTGCTGTAGGCTTGTGCATCACCTGATCTGAAGGCAGTATTGCGTGCCTTCAACAGGAGGCGCACCTCCTTGTTCATCCATGGCTTCTGATTTGGGTACGTGATGATCTGTTTCTGAGTTGTGACACTGTCTATGGTGATGTTGATGTAATCCAGTACAGAGGAGGTGTAGCAGTCAATGTCCGTGTGAGAGCCACTGGTGGCCTGAGAAGCAAATGTACTCCAGTCTGTGTGTAGAAACCTTTCCTGGAGTGTGAAATCTGCCCCCACAGGCCACACTTTGATGGTCTTCACTGATGGCTTCACACGATTGATGAGGGGTGAATACTTGGGGGTGAGGAACAAAGAAAGGTGATCTGACTGTCCCAGGTGGGGGAGGGGGGTCGCAACGTAAGCTTCAGCCATGTTTGTGTAAACATGGTCTAAGGTTTTGTTTCCTCTGGTGTGACAAACATGCTGGTGAAATTTGGGGAGAACTGACTTTAAGTTGGAATGATTAAAATCTCCCGCAACAATAAACGCAGATTCCGGGTGAGCAGTCTGTTGTTTACTGATGGCCGCATGAAGTTCTTTCATAGCAAGCTTGGCATCAGCATCCGGGGGAATGTAGGCTGCAGTTATAATGGTGGAAGTGAACTCCCGTGGCAGATAAAACGGTCTACATTTAACCATGAGAAACTCAAGGTTAGCTGAACAATGTTTTCCGACAATAACAGAGTTCGTGCACCAAGCTTTGTTAATGTAAATGCACAATCCACCACCTCTGGTCTTACCGGAGCCATCTAACGTTCTATCCGCCCGGAGTGTGTGGCGTCCTGCTAAATCAATAGCATTGTCCGGTATGCCGCTGTGTAGCCATGTTTCCGTGAAGATCATAACATTACAGTTTAAAGGTCTCTTGCTGTAAGTGATGCTGAGTCGAATCTCCTCCATTTTGTTCACCAGTGACCGAACATTGGCGAGGAAAATGCTGGGTAAAGAGAGCCGGTGCGGTGTTAGCTTTAGCTTAGCTCTTAGTCCTCCGCGCTTCCCCCGCCTTTGTTTACGATCTCGACGCCGCCTGCGAGCACTTCCGCCCGGCCGGGTAGAGTGAGCGGCCTCGGTTGTTCTGGCGATCTCAGGAAAGAGTTGAAGGTTGTCGATAAAACTGTCAGGAAGTCGCAAACCAATATCCAAGAGCTCATGTCGGGTGTACGATGTAAGGGCACAGCTGTTCTGCACGAACAGACCCGAGATGAGCAAGAAAAGATGGCACATGTCTTAATAATGATGCCCCCCTCTCCTCTTCTTCTCTTTGTCATTTGCGTTTACTACAGTCACTTTTCTCACTCATTTTGAACTATGACGAATACTCCACGCAGCTTGATTCAATGCTGGGTTACGCGCTGGCATTGTTACGTGCACTCTTGAGCAATTATATGATTCTGGTTAGCTATAAAAAAATCGGTGTGCTTTTTATTGATTATACGTGGTGTCAATAACAAAAAAAATCCCTTCCTGTGTGTGGACCCCAGGTGCGCATGGCCTGTGCCCATAATGCCCATTGGATAATCCGGCCCTGCTCCTTCAGAATCACTTGCTCTTTGGGACAGAAAACTAGTGTGCAGGACCAATGATTCAATAATGTTAAAATAGCTGTTGTTCTGCTATCATATGCAAATGAGATTGCGTGAATTACATCAGAAATCCACTATTATTCTGACCTGCTATTTTTTGGAGCTTGATTAACAACCCTGTTCAAAATGTTCCAAAATGTTCCTGATAAAACAATTTGTTAATGCAAATGTCATTGGTTCAATCCCACAAATGTATGAACATAAATGTTTTTTTATGAGAAGGATGATCTTTACAAAGACCTCTTATATGTCAAAAGTGTAAGGAAAATTAGCTTCCTCATCACTCCTTATGTGATTATAACATGTCTGATGTATCTTTTTATTCTCTCCAGTTCATCAGCTTGGACAGAGAAAGCAGCACGTCTTCGCTCAGTTGTGTCTGATGTGCTTCCCATAGATGTACACCAGTCCTGCCCACTATCCGTAGGGACGTTGCCTCCATGTGGAGCAGACTGCATAGTGTCGTCATTTTGTCTGGAGAGCGTAAGCCCTGACTTGACCTCGTTTACCAGTGCCTTAAGTAACATTTCTAAACTGCTTAGGAAAGGGGGTTATCTTCTGCTCATTGGTGCCCTGGGAGAAAGCTTCTATATGGGTGCACCAGGGTTGTACATCCCTGTGGTCCCACTGGATGAGGCTCAGGTCTGTGTTAGCCTGAGGGCCAGTGGATATGAGCTGCTGCAGCTTTCAATTTACCATCTCCCATCAGATATGAAGGTGGGAGTGGACGATGTCACAGGTGTGTTCTTTGCAAAAGCGAGAAAAGCATGTTAGGTTGAAAGGTATAGATTTTATTTAGGTAAGATAGAGACTTATATATACTGGAGATCATTTCTGCATTTTTCTGCATTAAAGCATTACATTTTCTTTATTAATTGCATTACTACAATACAAAACAGGGCATTTTCTATTAATTAAAGTTGGCTCAATAAAAACTATAACTTTCTGTTACTTATTATTGTTCCATTCATTGTTTGTTTAGATATTTAGAAATGTGTATTGTTATATTGTCACTTCCTGCTGTGGTCATGTCCATGGTTTTTGTAGTTACTACTGTTACTCTGTCCTAACTGTATCCAAGTGTTAGCTGGTTTCATTAATATTCTGTGTGTAACAGGTATAAAAGACATGCTTTTAAATATGTTTATATGGTTTGTATAATTCACACAAAATTATATCATATTGTTATATATCTGATGTCTGATATCTGCCTTACACAAATGTGAGTGCTTTGCCCTTTAAGTGTTGCAATGTCACAGATCTGTACAACTTCCCCTGTTAGCCCCTTCTCTTCCCTTTTCACCTTGTGGTTGCATGGGGAGAGACTGATGAAAGGGCAATACACTCAACAGGGCTGTCTATTTGTGTTTTGTATCAGAAAATAAAAAAAGGAGTTCAGTGCATGTCCGCTGCCCTTGTCTGGTTATCCTACACAGTACACACCCTAAACAAAAAACGCAGAACTGTCATTCTAACTGGTGTTGCTATCCCCCATCAACATCTGCGTGGCTGTGATTCAGTCGATTGATTCACCTAACTATCACGATTCTTTTATAAATGATTTTAGAATCGATTTCCAGCTAACATAAGCCCAGTGGCGATCCACCGGTGGTGGTAATGTTGCAATGGCTCTAAGACAATACTAGTCATGTGTAATGTTTAATTAAACAGACAAATATTATTGTACCTTTGCAGATACAATGTCTGTAATATATGTAAATGAAAAATATTTAAATGATGCAAAACACATCATTTTGCATCATCTGGCATAGTTTGGTGGACAAATAAATGGGAATATATCAGTACAAGAAAACATTGTCCTTTCACATATATTACCATAATTGTAACAATACAAAGTGGGTTGAAAATCTGCAAACTTACTCTTTAAGGCAGTGATTACAATAGGTAAAATTTGGTAGTTTTGTATGTACATCTATAGTTGCCATCATCTTAAGACTTTGTGAGTGTTGGTGTCCACCTGAAGTCTTCATAAGTGATGCTGGATCCAAACTGGAGCTGCTGTAATTTCCAGTTACTTAAGGATGTGCATAGGATGGTCATGTGCTTGTTTTTACAATTTGCATTACTGTTCAAAGGTTAGGGGTCAGTAAACTTTTAAATCTTTGAAAGTCTGTCATTATATGAATATATTGGGTAACGCTTTAGATTGCGGCCCGCAATGTACCACATAATTAAACAGAATTTACAGCGTAACTAATTGTAACAATAATGTACCTAAACAGTACATATCTGTAGGTAAAGGGGAACAAAATGTACAATTTGGGGAATAAAGAAAAATGTTTAAACGTTTTTGGAGGCTCTATTAACAGAAATGCAATATAATATACATAACTATGTGTTCAGAGGTGTATAAAGACCTTACATAATGAAGCATTATGTTTTTATTACCTTAGAATGAGCTATTTTTATCTACATACACCGCAGGCTCACCTTACATAGAATTCTCCATGTTGTGACTACAGTATCCCTAAACAAACAAACTGCTTTACAGAGCCCATTTCTTAAAATAGGTTATCTCTTTTGGGAAAGAAGCAAAAACATAACGCCATCTTAATCCTCTCACGGACTCCATAGCGTTGGGGGAGAAGTAGATGGAACGGCAGGTTGCAATTCGTAACCTCATCGCTGGATGCTGCTAAAAACTACACCCAGCAGCTTTTACAACAATTTAATAAAGGTTTACACGCAACCCAATGTTTAGCTTTTTCTTTTAATCATGAGGCTGTGCCTCATGGTAACAGGACAGCTCTTAGTAACTTAAAGAACACTTGAGTTGGTGTATGGTTGTCGATGTTGTTTAAATTAAGGTATAACATATCTACATGGAAAAAGTCGGTCCCCGTCTGTTGACAAGAACACCTGCTGAGAAACGCGCTTCATCTTTCGTCTTAGCATTTTGATTATTTCTTTAATTATAATTAATAAAACCATGGCAAAGAACTGGTGATTGAAGATGAGTTTTAATGTGTTTAACCCTCTAAGGTACTCATTATGATTAAACATGAAATATTTTTTCAAATAAGTTTTTATTGCATGAAATAGCTTCAATTATACAAATCAAAACAATTTTTTGAGAAAAAGATTTTTGGGGGGTATTTAGGAAAATGTTGCCACATGGCAACAGTGTACCACAATGGAAAATGGTCGAAAAAAGTAGTTTTTCTATAAAATTATGATTTTCTTTTCTATTTAAATGGTCATTTCATCTAGAAATTGTACAATTTTTATATTTGGTACTAATGCTTTTGTTATTTATACATAAACACATCTATACAACAAGAAACACTTCAAATCAATAAATAACTGCAATCATATTATTGATGCTGCTATCTATAAAAAATCCCAATGGGGAAATACATTACTGCAATTCCAGTTTGGTACATATGGAAACACACCTATTTTTCCATAGTGGTACAGCATTGCCATTTGGCAACATTGATATTTTCTTAATTTACAGTTAAACTATGTTAGACTAAATTGATTTGTGAATGAAAATATCTAATTTACTTCCCAAAGATCCTGCAAAAAAATCCCCCTTGGGAAAAGATGCTCAGAAATTAGGTTAAGAGAGCAATTTCTGAAGCCCTTCAGCAGGAATGTGTGCATTCGCAGGCAGACCTTGCGCGCATGCTTTGACTGCTTTCAGTTTTTGTATGACGCGTTTATCCTGTGAAGTTTACTAATCAATTCGATGTACTGTCGTAAAGACAGATAACGCATTTGTCCTATGGACTTTCACTTATTAAAACATTGTGTTTGGTTTATTAAAATGAGAATGAAAAAGTGTTTATCATTCGCTTCAGCTTTGCTGTTACTGAAGCGCAAGCTCTCAGTCTGGCGCTTTCTGCTGGAAAGGGGAAGGAGACCAGCAGCCATTTGCATTAAAAGTGACACACCCCAAAGTAGCATAATTTCCCTCACAGGCAAAAATGGACACAGAGCACAGTATAATAAAAGATCTATGATGTATTTTCAGCTGAAACTTTACAGACACATTATGGGGATACCAGAGACAATTTTTCCATTGCGAAAAACACCTGGGATAGAGGCCCTTTAAGGCCTACCCTTTTAATTCCCATAATGCAATATTTTGTATTTTTTACAGAATAACAAGGAAATTAGTATAAATTAATTGTTGCCATATGGCAACTCCATACCATAGAGGGTTAAAAGATTAACTCTTACCACTTTATTCCCCGAACTTTGCATATTGTTCCCCTTTACCTACAGAAATGTTCCGTAGAGGTACATTATTGTTATAATTAGTTACGCTGTAAATTCTGTTTAATTATGCAGTACATTGCGGGCCGTAATCTAAATCCTAACCCTTTATTGTTTGGTCATTTCCCATTATGGATTTAATTATAAAAGGCATCCACAAAGTTAATAACACTAACAGCCTCCCAAGGAGCATTAACCATAACAGTCAGCAAAGAAATTGCTAAGAAAATTAAGTATGGTAAGTAAACAAATAATGTCTGGTGTTATAAATTTCATTTTATTTTTATTAATTAGATTTTTTACAAATAAAAAATGTACAGCATACATAATTCAGCAAGTGAGATTGGCAGCAATGTCACAGAAAATTAGTAAGGTATTTGTTAACCACAATCATTTCCATTTCTTGTAGGGATTTTTTATTGTGGTTTCCTTTGCAGAAATTATTCATCAAGCATCTTTGACCCAGTGTCCCCCTCCGGTTACAACCCATTGTCCAGCATTTTTTTCTCAGTGTTCCCTTCCAGTGATTAGTCATCATCCTGCATCCCATGTCGACTGTTCTGTTAAAACAAGGAAGAGAAAGCCTCACAAACACACAATCCTCAATTCCTATGCAAACAGTTAGAATATCAAGAAAACCAACAAGGTGTATCATGTCAAAATGCATTATATCTGTACAAAGTTAATCTCTCACATTTATAACATTTGTTTTCATAGAATTCTGCTTGATCTTGTAATGTTTCTATGTTAAGGCATTAACCAAGAGCTCTGCATGTACTTTAAAGTTATCTTTAGGAGTAAAGATATCGTTTTATTAATTGGTATGTGTGGGCTTAAAGGGGCCGTTCTCTGTGATCCAGTTTTTCAAACTTTAGTTAGTATTTAATGTTGCTGTTAGAGCATAAATAATACCTGCGAAATTAAAAAGCTCAAAGTTCAATACCAAGCGAGATATTGTCTTTAACAGAATTCGCTTTTCAAGGACTACAGAAAACGGCTGGTTTGTACTACAGCCCTTTACTTCCCAGGTACATGATGTCACTATTCCGAGTTTTTGAATAACCTCCGCCCACAGGAATACGCCGAAAAAGGGGCATGATTTTTCCAGACAACGTGCGCTAAACTGTCGAATCACAACACACCTGACCAGCTACACAATCAAAACTCGTTACGTATTTCTGAAGGAGGGACTTCATAAAAACTTCGTTTTTCCCGAACGAAACATGAACACGTTATATTGCGTACCGTAAACACAATCAAAGCTTTGAAAACACCAAAAGAATGGCCCCTTTAAGTTATATTAATTTGTGCCTTAATTTTATGTTCATTATAATATGTCCTAGACATTTCTATTAAGTTAAAAATGTCTTATTCTGTTAATTGTTTGTTTTGGGAGCAAAAAATAATCTGATATATATCATGGTAGAGGACTTTTATTATGAAAAATAGTTTTATACATGACTAGTGGAAGTAATGAATGAAAATGAAATGAAACCGACCTATTTGTCAGATATGGTGACCCATACCCAAAATTTGACCTCTGCATTTAACCCAACCAGTGAATAGTGAACACACACACTTCAAGTCGTGAACACACATACACCGGGGCAGTGGGCAGCTAACACTGCAGCGCCCGGGGAGCAAACGGGGATTAGGTGCCTTGCTCAAGGGCAAGTCAGTTGTTACCTGCCGGTACTGGGAATCGAACCGGCAACCTTCTGGTTACGAGTCCGACTCTCTAACCATTAGGCCACAACTGCCCTCTAAGTACTGGGGCATGTTTAAGCGCAAACCGTTGCGCAACGTTTTGCTATGGTTTCTTGGTTGAACGACATGTTTCCTGGAAACGGTGCGCTACGGTGTGCAACAGGGTTTGAGATCCATTTTCTCTTGTTTGGTGGGTATGTCAAACATGTCAGCCCAATCAGCAGCAACATGAATATAAACCACATGGCATTAAAGAGACAGCTCACACAATGGGTTCAAGTAAAGTCATTTACAAATGTGTCCGCTTCAGGTATATGCAACAATTAAGATATTAGGTGTTCAATGCACCACCGTTTACGCTTAAAAAAACGTTTTGCAACGTTTTGTAGGGGCTGAACGCAGCCCTGGTGAAAAGAAAGGAAGTGAAGGCTGATGTGCTTGGGCAAAAATGGAGTAATGGTCTGGAAGTTCGGCTGTGTGGGGCCTTTGTCCAGACAACTTTTTCCCCGTTGGTCTTAATGCTTGGATTCATTCTGTGGAAATATGGTCAGAGACATTCAAGAGATCTATTGGACTTTTGACTGAGTTTCTTTCCTTTTTGAGGATATTGATCACATTGGATTACTTTTGATTTTTCTTCCTTTGGAGTTTGTTTGAAGCACATGGTGAACTGTTGGAGTATTTACGGACACTTGCTCAACGAGGATATTTCTTATTACATGGACTCTCAGTTAAGATTATTGGTTTCTTATTTGCCTTGTTTACTTGTCTTTATTTAATGGTTTATGTTTGAAATTGCCAATGTTTAACTCTTTAATAAACTGTCACTGTTGATAATGTTCATTTGAGTTTTCAAATTTTGTTGTAGCATTTCGTTTACTATATATATAGATCAAATTTGTTACAAACTCACACACAATTATATGCATCTGTATTACAAAAATAAAATTGCATTCTACAAAAAGCTTGAGCAAGCTTTGAAAGAAAACATAAGTAGTGAAAAAGTGAGAGAAAAAACTACCTACAAAAGGGCTAACGATTGCTGTCGGGCAACAGAAGAGGGAAAAGTTACTTGGGAGTATTACATGGGAGCATGCATTGCAATTACAGCAAGAGGTTTACATTTAAAATATTTTGTAAAGCTTCTCAATTTACATGTTTTTTTACATGTTTTTCACAGCAAATGGAAGACTTATTTGGGAAATGGGGAGTTGGCTGTGCACCATCAGGCACAATATGCTTAACTCCTCTGATCAACACTACCTCATCCCAGACTACAGCTCTGCAGCCCTCAACAGCACCAGCATCAAGCTCCAAAGAACTGCCTCTCCCAGAAGAGCAACAGGTCCCTCTCCTACTCTCCCCTCCACAAAACGCACAGGAGAAAACAAATGAGATGAAGTTATCTTTGAAGTTATTAGCTGCTTAAAAGTCACTAGTGCAGCCCGACTTGGAACGCAGAAGAAGGCTAAAAGAGAAACGCAGAAGAGTGTTTGAAAAAAGCTTTAACCTGCTTTGGAAGAATAATTCAACAGCTCGAAAAAAATCTGTGAATCCCAAAAAACTATTATTGATCTGTTAAAAAATAAAGTATAACTATATACGGTCCATTTCCATGTATCTCATTATTTGTATTGCTCATAACACATTATTATTATTATTATCATTATGTAAAAACTAATTTTTAAATAACAATAATAAAACTAAAAACATCACAAAACATTCCTCCCCAGAAAGGGGACAGTAGTTGACTGGCAGAATACTACTTGGCTCTTTCTATTTAGACTGCTTAATTTAATTCTGGACAATCCCATTACCCAGCTCACAAAACAGTAAAATAAAAAAGCTTTTTGAAAAAGAAAAACGTCTAAGCAAGGGTTGAACGTTGAATGTCAATGTAATGTTTACAGCAGGGGTAGGCAACGTCGGTCCTGGAGTGCCGCTGCCCTGCAGATTTTAGCTCCGACTTTAATCAAACACACCTGAACAAGCTCATCAGTGTCTTCAGGATTACCAAAGCTACAGACAGGTGAGTTTTTTCCAAAGTTGGAGCTAAAATCTGCAGGACAGCGGCACTCCAGGACCGACGTTGCCTACCCCTGGGTTACAGGTTGCCGCAGATTGCACCTCTATAATGTGATGCACCATTAGCTGTGTTTCTGTTACCCTTCAAAAAGCGCAAATTGAAATAGCGCATTGAAAATACGTCCAATGGAAACATGCAATTTTGCAAAAACTCCCAAGTTTTTCTGGGCAATACGATATAACCGCTACCTGTTTTAGAGTTTATGATTATACAGCAGAGTAAGGATGGAAAGCTTAAAACTAGGAGTTATAAATGAATATTGACCTTGGTTTACCCAGCAAAGTACAGGAAACAACAAGCCCAATATTTGCACGTATATTATATTCAACATCACTATTAATCATAATAAACATTTACATTGCACAAAACAAAAAATAACACCAAATACAAAATATGAAATGAAATTATCAATGCTGGGTGAGAATATGAACCAGAAATAAGAATGGAAAAACTTGTGTTGATGAGTGGTAAAGCTGGTGATGAAGCCAACAATGTTTGGTAATGATTTAAATTATGATGTGTCACGAACTGCTCAGGGACACGAAGAGGTTGAGGATCTAAATGCAGTTTTAATAATCCAAACAGTACAGGCAAACGTCAGGGCAGGCAGAAAACAGGCAAAGGCGATAGAACAGGCAATGGTCAGGGCAAGTAGCAAACAGGCAGAAAACAAAACACAATCCAAGATCAAGACACAAAACCAACAACAGGGAAACGCTCAGAGATGCAGTGTAACACAAACAAGACTTCGCAATGAGTGAATGGCAAACCAGGGTATAAATAGACAGAAGTGCAACAGATAACAAGACACAGGTGAAACCAAACATGAATGATGAGTCCAGCAATAGATTATGGGAAGTGTAGTGTGCTGTGTGAAGTCCAGGTGAAGTGGATATTGCCCTCTAGAGAGGCACGAGGGCACTGCAGCTGACAGACATTACATAGCCCCCCCCCTAGGAGCGGATTCCAGATGCTCCTCAAAAAAAAAAGAAAGTTCAGGAGGGTGGTGGAGCGGAGGCGGAACCGGGGGCGATATGGAGGGTCAGGTCCATAGAAAGGCAGCGGACCTGGGCCGTGGAGCCTATGCGGACCGGGGCCGTGGAGCAGAGGCGGACCGGGGCCGTGGCGCAGAGGCGGACCGGGGCCGTGGCGCAGAGGCGGACTTGGCTCGTGTACAGGCCCGGAGGCCTGACTTGGCTCGGGTACAGGCCCGGAGGCCTGACTTGGCTCGGGTACAGGCCCGGAGGCCTGACTTGGCTCGTGTACAGGCCCGGAGGCCTGACATGGCTCGGGTACAGGGCCGGAGGCCTGACTTGGCTCGGGTACAGGCCCGGAGGCCTGACTTGGCTCGGGTACAGGCCCGGAGGCCTGACTTGGCTCGGGTACAGGCCCGGAGGCCTGACTTGACTCGCAGAACACAGCCCCGACACTCAACAGAGCTGCATCCACTACTACCAGAGTAGACTCCAGGGACAGGAACACCGGACTTGGAACCACTGGACCTTGGACATCAGCCAACCGCACCGACAACAGTGGAGTGTCTACCAAACTGGAGATCAAAACCTTGAACCTGGAGGCGGCGGTTGCGAGCGGTTTCTGGAGTGGCGGCCATGTTGCGAGCGGGCTCTGGACTGGCGGCCATCTTGCGAGCGGGCTCTGGACTGGCGGCCATCTTGCGAGCTGGCTCTGGACTGGTGGCCATCCTGCGAGCGGGCTCTGGACTGGCGGCCATTATGACTGGAGACGCTGGCTTGGCGGCCATGACGACTGGAGACGCTGACATGATGACTGAAGACGCTGGCTTGACGGTAATCGGGTGAGTGAGTTTCGGAATACTCCTTTTAAGGAAGTATTTCGGGTCCTCAGACTCCTCGCTTTCCCCTACTGTAAGGGGTGAGCCACAAAAATCGAGTACAAAGTTAATGAACTGGGTTAGTGTCCAGCTTGGATCTTCCTCAGGCAAGTTAAGACTGATATGTGGGTCTAATCCGCCCAAAAAACATTCCTTCACACTCTCATCGTCCATAGTCACAAGTTCGCAATGCCATAGAAAATCGTTAACATAGTCCTCGATCCTGCGACCATTTTGGCAAATGGAACATAATTTGTTCCATGGATCCCCATAAATACCTTCTGAAATCCTCCCGTACTCAGGACCGGCTGCTAGATCCATTTTGTGGCGAAGTCTTTTTTCACGAACTGCTCAAGGATCTAAATGCAGTTTTAATAATCCAAACAGTACAGGCAAACGTCAGGGCAGGCAGAAAACAGGCAAAGGCGATAGAACAGGCAATGGTCAGGGCAGGCAGCAAACAAAACACAATCCAAGATCAAGACACAAAACCAACAACAGGGAAACGCTCAGAGATGCAGTGTAACACAAACAAGACTTCGCAATGAGTGAATGGCAAACCAGGGTATAAATAGACAGAAGTGCAACAGATAACAAGACACAGGTGAAAGCAATCATTAATGATGAGTCCAGCAATGGATTATGGGAAGTGTAGTGTGCTGTGTGAAGTCCAGGTGAAGTGGATAGTGCCCTCTAGAGAAGCACGAGGGCACTGCAGCTGACAGACATTACATGATGTCTATGCAAAAGTCAACACTTTCAGAAAAGTAATTTTTCAATTAGTCATAATCCAATATTGACATAAGCCAATTACACTTGATGCAACCCAGACGTCCTTAATGTTTACGAGACCTTCAACAAACAACAAAGCAGGCAGCTAGTGGATTGAAACCCTTTGATCTACTTTCTTTATAAGAAAGAAAACATAGGAACAAAGGTCCATCTAAATAAAAGACGTTCACAATTAGCATGCATGATTGTCTCAATGAAAAATACATAACACAACAATTACACATTAAAATCAAATCACCAAAACATATAACGCATGAAAAACAGCAACACTACTTACTGATTGACCACAAGGAAACAAATTCCTCAATCATAGGACCTCAAAAAAAGAAAGTTGGAATACCCAAGCAAGCCATTGCCTTCCCTATCAACATGCTTGCCGCCTTCTTCTTCTTCTTCTTGTTTTTTAACAGCGGCTGGCATCCAACGTGATAGGCGCATTACCGCCACATCCTGCTCCGAGGTGTGGAGCAGCTAAGCTATATACTCCGAGGTGTGGAGCAGCTAAGCTATATTCTATCTAAAATCAAAGAAAACTCTACTATTTATCTCACTAGCCCATTTTATCAAACTCTCAAAATCTATTTCTTGAACTCCATCCGTCTTCATTTCTTCTTTCATACCGATCCTTTCTTGTTCATACTCGCTACACTCAAGAATCACATGTGATATAATTTCTTCCACTTGGCATTGATCACAAAATCCATTTGAATGCTTTCCTATTATTTTAAGTGTATTGATTAAATTGTTATGTCCTACAATTATTCTATTAAATGTTACCTCTTCTTTCCTTGATTTACCTATACATCTTGTTTTTTGACTTACTTTCTTAACTACGCTATAATAAAATCTGTCTTTTTATCATTATTCAATTTCACTTGCCATTCTTCCATCGCTTTCTTCCATTATAAAACCTTAATTTCTGCCTTGCTTAATGAGATTTCCATATTTGTTATTTCTCTCTGTAACCATTTTGGATAATTCCTGAACTTATTTGTAATATACTAAAAATGATATCTTGACAACATGATTTAAACAATCTCATACACTTTAAAACAGAAACTGAATCAGAACAAATTAAAATTTTTCCAGGTTTACTTTTCTCTACCCACTGTAAGGGCAACAGTATTGCTGCCTTTTTTTTACAGTGTACACTGACAGATTATTTCACGTTCGCTTTTCTACACCAATTTGCCTACTTTCTCAGGTATAGCACTGGACTAAATAGTCATCTAAGAACATGGTTAGCGCCCCCTATAGGTGTGGAAAACATGACTTTTAAAGGTAACAATGTTATAACTGTTACAACGATATGTAACACTCCCGTTCTGTCCCTGTTTGTTTTTTGTGTTCCTGGACCTTTAATTTTATAAGACTCCATTTCCCAGAATCCCCTGCACCGCACCGCCACCATCTTGATAGGACTTTCACCTGCTGCTCGTTTGTTTCTCACCTGTCTTGTGTTTGCACCAGTGTATTTAAGTTCTGTCTTTTGCATTGTCTTGTGTCAGGTCTTGTTGTACGTTAATGCCGTGTGGTTAGTCTTTTGTTTATTTTTCCTGATTACCTGTTTTTGAATTGCTTACCGGAAAACCTGTATTGGATTTACTTACCTGAAAACCTGTATTGGATTTACTTACCTGAAAACCTGTATTGGATTTACTTACCTGAAAACCTGTATTGGATTTACTTACCTGAAACCTGTATTGGATTTACTTACCTGAAAACCTGTATTGGATTTACTAACCTGAAAACCTGTGTTGGATTTACTTACCTGAAAACCTGTATTGGATCTACTTACCTGAAAACCTGTATTGGATTTACTTACCTGAAAACCTGTATTGGATTTACTTACCTGAAAACCTGTATTGGATTTACTTACCTGAAACCTGTATTGGATTTACTTACCTGAAAACCTGTATTGGATTTACTAACCTGAAAACCTGTGTTGGATTTACTTACCTGCCAACCTGTATTGGATCTACTTACCTGAAAACCTGTATTAGATCTACTTACCTGAAAACCTGTGTTTAATATATTCCTGGATACCTGTTGGAGTTACTTGTGCCTGCCTAATTAAACCATCATTATACTCTAACCTGCCGTGTGCTCTTCTGCCCGAGACCAGCCCCGTTTGTTACACGATAAAGGCATATCTCGCAAAACTGCAATTGAAACGTGGCATACAGAAAAGTCGCGGTATGTTTGGGCAGAACATTTTGAAAGATAAATCGTAAGGAATTCACATTAAGTAATATCTTATTTGATGGCCCAAATGCAGGAAAATTAGTGAGTCAGTGTATGTTTAGGCAATATGAAAATATATAAGGAAATAGACAGTAGGAGTGGCATAACATTGTCTTATGGAAACGCTGTCATTCCACAATATAATTTATTTAAAAAATACCGCTTAAGTTTTGCACAGATCTGTAATGGAAACCTGGGTATTGTGAATGCGTCCCTCTGATGGGTATGGTTAATCTGCCATATAATCTGTCTGCTAATCCTCATCTATGTGGTCACTAGATTCCAGGCACATGTTATCCAGAATGCAACAGGCTGTGACTGCAGAAGAAATGTTATTCACATCTGTCATGAATTTAGTTTTTAATAAACCAAATGCATGCTCAATTACTACCACGGAATTCAGTTTCATATTAAACCGTCTCTGCCTGACAGTCTAGTGGCCATTGTCCCTGTATTGCTTTATTAGCTAAAGCAAAAGAGGGTATGCAGAGTCACCAATTATATACATGCACTCTGAAACCAGGGAATGTGGCTCTTCCTGAAGAAGGCAGCCTACCTCTGACAAACGAGACACTCTTAAATCATGCCAGCTACCAGGGTGACCCACACAGACATAGCTGACATGCCGCTGACTAGAATACTGTAAGTATAACAGAATAGAATGGTTTCCTATTTATGTAGACCACAGGATTCTCACAGTGTGGTTTTATAATTGGAATGTGGCATCCATCAACTGCACAGACATTGTTAGGAAACCCAGCTGTTTCAAATCCTAACTGGGATATGTGCAGGGCTTGTCCTCTCGGCCAGATGTAGTAAATCAAATCGCTTTTATTGTCACATCACCACATGGGGTGAGTGAAAGTCTTGCGTGTGTATTCCATACAAAGTAGAATGCAGTTGGACAGACAACTGTATGACTATACAAACTTGTGTTGTAAGTGACTGTGCAAGGTATAAATAGACAGATTGTACAAAAAAAGACAATGTACAAAAGACAATATACATTTTACACATTATGCACATATGCACAGTATATACACAAGATACACATTAGAAGTTGAAAAATATACACATGAATGAATTGTAGTCCATGAACTGTAGTGCATGGTAAAGAGTGTGAGCGTGTGGAGTGTATCAGTTTTGATGTTGAGCAGTTTGATAGCCTGAGGAAAAAAGCTGTCTTTTAGCCAGTTTGTGCGGGACCGGATGCTCCGGTATTATCTGCCCGAAGGCAGCAAGGAGAGCAGCCTGTGATTCAGGTGGCTGGAATCACTGATGATTTTCCTGGCTTTCCTCATGCACCGCCTGGTGTAGATGTCCTGGAGAGAGGCCAGCTCATCTCACACAACATGATGGGCAGTTCGCACAACCCTCTGCAGTGCTTTGCGGTTGCCAGCGGTGCTGTTTCCATACCAGACGGTAATGCAGCCAGTGAAGTTCATGTAGCCAGTTGAGTCCATAGTATAGTAAAGCCATCTGCGTGCTGCCTGCATGACACAGTTTTCGTCATCAGTGAATTTTTTTTTTAATCAGTCCACTAGGTGCTGGACTGCACATGCGTCGAACTCGTCCCTCTGCGCTTATGCACGGTTGAGTATGCTCAAGAAGCTGTGCGGATGCGTCTGTGCGCTAGACAGATGCAGATGCGGAAAGTGAAGTATACCCAAGCCTTTAGAATGCTCTCAACTGTGCAGGTGTAAAAGGTTCTGAGGATTATAGGGCTCATCCCAAACTTCTTCTGAGAAAAAAGAGGCACTGGATATACTTGCCTCTATTTAAGATTACCTGTTTAATATACTTGCCTGTTGTGTGGATTACCTGTTGGATGTATTGACTTGTTTTGTGGAGCACCTGTTTGGCACTCACCCCTGTTTTGTTGTCCTATTAAAACCCTTTTCACCGGAACTCTGTGGTGTGCTCTCTGATCAGACCCATAGCATGACAGGAATTGTTAAATCTCAAGCTAATCAAATGTTTATTTAGACTTAAAAATGTGCATTATAATTGTGTACACTTCACTAATGTTATATAATTTAAGGTAGATGAAATGCACATGATCAGAACACAGCTTGTTACTTGTAACAGAGATACATTAAAGGTGGGGGATATATGATAATTAGCAGGTAATTCTAGACGCTATTAAACAGATGATATTTGTCTGAGAATTTTGAATAAACCCACATACCTGGGATTGAGTTTCTTGCACGGTAGTCGAAGGCGTAGATCTCGGGTAGATAACCAAACTCATTGATGGCCGTGATGCCTGGATGACCTGAGCTGAGGGATGTGTGTACCTGGTGTATGACTCTGCTTCTTAGAGTGGGTGGGATGAATAATTTACTGAGTGGGCATTCAGCTGGGACCCCTTCCTGATAATTTGCTTGAGTTATCTCCGTGACAATGTCCCATTGAACTGGAGAGACGACTAGAGTGGGAGGGATAATGTTCTCGGGTCCCTTTGTGGATGGAGGAGGTTCGAACTGGCGAGAGAGGGCATCAGCCTTGATGTTGCGGGATCCTGGACGATACGTGACCTTGAAATTAAAACGAGTGAAGAAAAGAGCCCATCTAGCCTGCCAAGGTTTGAGACATTTAGCTGATCTTAGATATTCAAGGTTCTTGTGGTCAGTTAGAATGGTGAGTTGATGTTTAGCTCCTTCCAGCCAATGTCTCCACTCCTCTAACGCTGCCTTCATGGCCAAGAGTTCTCAGTTGCCCACGTCGTAGTTGTGTTCAGTTGGGTTGAGTTTGCATGAGAAATAAGCACACGGATATAACTTGGATGGAGAGCCCTGGCGTTGTGATAGTACCGCACCCACTCCGGTATTGGAGGCATTAACTTCCACGATAAAAGATTGTTCAGGATCTGGGTGATGTAGTATGGGAGCCATAGTGAACCTGTTCTTAAGCTGATTGAAAGCATTGATAGCCTGTGGGGACCATGTTAGACCCCTGTGAGGTGACTTGACCATCGAGGTGCTATGGTGCTGAAGTTTCGTATGAAACGTTGGTAAAAGCTGGCGAATCCAAGAAACCTCTGCATCTCCTTTACCGTTGTGGGTTGTTTCCACCTCACCACCGCCTCCACTTTGCTCTCATCCATTATGCTGAAGGCCTCAATCATATCCTGATATTCCCTGGGTAGATCTTCCAATTCAGAGTTGGGTTGAGTTAGGGTCAGGGAACGAAGATGGACATTAGTGATCTTGGTTATACATGTGGAGTGACACTTGAGTCCCCATTGGATTATTTGACCATTCTCCCAGGAGATTTGTGGATTGTGAAGACGTAACCAGGGCCAGCTCGTTTCACAAGCATTCGCTTACGGCCACACCACACTGAGTGTGCCCGTTCTCGTCTAATCTCGGAAGCCAAGCAGGGTCGGGCCTGGTCAGTACTTGGATGGGAGACCGCCTGGGAATACCAGGTGCTGTAAGCTTTAACCCATCGTCAACTTTTGTCTACTTTCTTTATGTGGCCAGCTCGTTTCACAAGCATTTGCTTACGGACACACCACCCTGAGCGGCGCTAGAGAGCAGGAAGTGTGTGAGTTGCAGGCTGCAGTTGGTGAGGGAGGCTTACTGCATGTTTTGAGTTTATTTCATTTAATTTTGATTTATCAAGTGTTTTATTTATAAAGCTTTTGTTTTTCCACGTTTAGTTTTTCCTCCCGACAGCACATGCTGTTCGGGAGGGATGATTATTTCTATTTTTGCGCACGTTTTTTCATTTGTTTGGTGAGGTAATGGCAGACGGACACATGGCAACGAACTTGGACTTGGCTAGGGAAGCACGATTGGTGAACGAACATGGAACTGAAAAAAGATGACGAGATGGAAATGCTATGCAAAAGGAACAAAGGAATAACAACGCAAAGAAGGATTACTTGAAAGATGCAACGGTGACTGTGGATATCTGTAACGTGAATGCAAGAGCAGAGGACATTATAAAAGCTGTAGCGGAAAAGATAGGCACAGGGAACATTTTGGCGGTAAGACCTAAACAAAATAAGGAATATGAAGTCACTCTAGAGAATGTGGATGATGTTGAACTGTTGGTTGATGGACTAATGATAAAAGGGACATTGTGTGAAGTAAAGAGGCTGCAAAACAGAGACTACACGTTGTCTCGTTCATGCACATGCCCGCAGATTAAAAACCTGTCGGCTGTGTATGAGCCCTGAGCACGTCTTGAAGGACTGCCTGGAATTCAAGTGCTACAAGTGCGAGGAGAGAGGACACTTCGCTAGGGACTGCAACGCGGTTAAGTGCCCGGATTGTAAAAAGGTTTTAATTAATTGTGAATGTTGGTATGAGGACGAAGAGACTCATGTGCGCGGGCAGGTGCGTGAACGAGATAGCGTAGTCGAGCAAGAAGAAGAACCGAGAGAGAATCAAGCGGCTGACAATGACAATGATGGGGAGCAGGTGGAGAGAGAGAATATGTACAATGATCATTCGAAACAAGTGGAAGAGACAGAGGTGCAAAGCATCATCAATGACAATGCGGAGAACGAGATCGAAGGACAATTACGAGAGGAACAATGCGAAAACACGGAAGAACAGAGAGACCAGGTAGAAGGAACTTGGACACCGATGGGTATTACTGATGCTTTTGAGGTTATTTCGGATGCAGATGAGGATTTTAACAACGACGGAGATGGAAAGGCTGCAGGAACATCGAGACTAAGCGTAAGAAAACGCCAAGCTTAGAGGGAAGAAGGAAAAGAAACGCTAACAAAGACTATTTAAAGAATCGATTTGAACTGTTAAAGGATTTGGATGACATAAGCTAAAGACATGGTTTTTATGAAAGTTTTTATTTATTTATTTTTTATGGTTTTAAGTCTGGTCACTTTTAATGCCAGAGGACTCTTAGATTTTAACAAGTTTGAAAAGGAGAAAGATGTTTATAAATATAGATGTAATAGTATTGCAAGAAACGAACTGGAGAGAAAAGCACATATGTGAAATAAGGAAAAGATGGGATGGAGATATTTTATGCAATAATGAGTATAAGAGATATGGCAGAGGGGTGGCCTTTTTAATAAGAGGAAATACGAATGTTGTTAGCAAAGTCATTTACAAAGATGATGTCGGGAAATGTTTGGCGGTAGAACTGGTACATGATGACAACAAAGTAATCGTGATAAACGTGCATGCGCCTACTGAAGAGAAGGGAAAGAGAGATTTTTTTCAAAGACTTAAGGATGTTTTTAACGAAATACAAGAATGTTATTTTATTGGGTGACTTTAATACTGTTTTAAGCAAGTTGGACATGGCTGACGGGATGGTTTTTAAAAGTGATAAAGGAAGAAAAGAGCTGAAATTATTGATGGACAATAATAATATGGTTGATGTGTGGAGAGAAAGAAACGAAAAAAGAAGACAATATTCAAGAAGGCAAACGGTTGGGAATTTTATGTGCCAAACGAGAATTGATTTTATTTTGTGTTCAAGAAATGTAGAAGGTTTTATTGATAATATGAGATATGAGGAAACGAGTTTAAGCGACCACAAACCAGTATACATGCAAATCGACTGGAGCACGGTTAAAAGAGGGCCTGGCGTGTGGGTTTTAAATGCTGAGGTTTTAAAAAGAGACAGTTACGTTCAGGAGATAAAAAAAAAACTGATAGGAAACGAAAAGCAGAATGACATGTATGTGGAAGACAAAAGAATGTGGTGGGAAAATGTTAAGTTTTTAATTAAAAGCCACACCATACAGTTTTGCAGGTTGGTAGAGAAATGTAAAAGGTACACAGAAAAGGAAACAAGAGAGAACCTAGAAAAGGAGTTAAATCAGAATGAGAAAAATATGTCAAAGATAAAAGATTTGGAAGAGAAAAAATATGAAGGTGCACGTTTAAGAAGTAAAGCCCGATATATTGTAGAAGGAGAGAAATGTACAAAATTCTTCTTGAATTTAGAAAAAAGGAAGGGGAAAGCTGAAACGATAAAAGTTGTCAAAAAGGAGAACGGAGAAGAAGTAAAGAATAATGTAGAAATACTAGAAGAGATGAAAAGATATTACGAGAAACTATTTACAACTGAAGGGGTGCAAGATGATTGTGAAGAACTGTTTAAAATAATTGAAACAAAAGTTGAAAAGGAAGACAAAGAAGCTTGTGACATGGAGATAAGTGAAGGAGAAATGAAAAGGGCCATAAATGAACTAAATAGGAAGAAAAGTCCAGGGATTGATGGTCTGGGGAGTGAATGTTATATAGTTTTTTAAGGACTTTTTAATCAGCATTCTAAAGGAAGTGTATGATGACATCTTTACAAAGGGACAAACGAATTTAAGAATGAGTATGGGATTAATGAAAATAATATACAAAAAGAAGGGAGACAAGACCGTTTTAAAAAACTACAGACCTCTGACGATGTTGAACACTGATTTAAAAATTCTATCTAAAGTTTTAGCTAACAGACTCAAGGAGGTGATGCCGAAAATTGTTAAGACAAATCAAGCATACGGAGTGAAAGGAAGAGATATAGCGGATACAACAATAAGCGTGAAGGATATAATAAGCTACATAAAGGAGAAGAATTTGGAAGGTTACGTTATAAGTCTTGATTTCGAGAAAGCGTTCGACAGAGTGGAGCATCAGTTTTTATTTGGGATTTTAAAGAGTTTTGGTTTCGGGGAAAATTTTATCCAATGGATTAAGATCTTATACAGAGGAGTGGTGACAAGGATTAAATGAAATGGATTTTTAACAAAGTGTTTTAAGCTCACAAAGTCCGTAAGGCAGGGATGCCCCCTCTCAGCGCTTTTATATTCCTTGGTGGCAGAGCCTTTGGGCTTAGCTATGAGACGAGAGAAGAACGTGAGAGGTATTAACATTGAAGGAGACATATGCGAGAACAAAATCTTCCAATACGCAGATGACACAACTTTAATAGTACGAGATTTACAGAGTGTTAAAGCGGCAATGGATGTAATTAAGAATTTTTGCAGTAAATCAGGAGGAAAAATAAATGAGGACAAAACAATGTATATGAGATTTGGCGGAGCTCCAAACTTAACAGATGTTTTTACTTTTAAAGAAGTTAAGGAAATAAAGATCTTAGGAGTTTTAATGGGAGATGACGACAAGAGAACAAACAAGATTATGTGGGATGGAATTTTGGGAGACATTGAAAGAAGATTGAACTGGTGGAAATTGAGAACTCTGTGCCTGAAAGGAAAGGTTTTAATTCTGAACGTTTTAATGGTCTCAAAGATTTGGTATGTCTTATATGTTGCATGTATGCCAGTGTGGGCCGAAAAGAGATTGAAGAAATGTTTTACTGAGTTTTTATGGGAGGGGAAGCCACCGAGAATAGCGTACGATACGCTTATAGGAGAAATTGAGAAAGGAGGCTTGGGACTCATTGATGTTGCACAAAGGAAGAAATGTTTAAGGGTGAAACTCGTGAAGAAATTTATGGATGTAAGAACTGAAACTGCCTGGAAAAAACAATGTTGTATTTTTTAAACAAATGCAGGAATTTTAATCTGGGGGAGAATATTTTATGGATGAAAACGAAAACTGGATGTGGAAAGATTTGCCGGATTTTTATAAAGAACAGTTGAGTGCCTGGGGAGAGTTTTTAAAGTATGTGCATTACATGCCAAAGGGAAGAGAAGACATTTTAAATCAACCATTGTTTTTAAACAAGAACATTGTGAATGAAGAAAAAGACCTATTTTTTAAGAAATGGTGGGATGTGGGGATTACGAGAGTGAGAGATGTTCTGTATGAGTTCAAAGTTGGATTTTTACCTGTTCAATACGTTGTTGACACTATGGAGGAAGCTATGGAGGACTATACCAGAAAAGAGATCACAAATAAGTATTGCATGATAAAAAACGCTATACCGCAAGACTGGATTAAGACAATTGAAAGTATGGAACCGGGTATACCGGAGAAAGATGTGTACGCCATGTTTGGTGGAAAAATGCATGTTTTTAAGGAATGTACTGTCAAAATGTTTTATGGTGCTTTTAGAGATGGTATTTTCAAGAAACCCAAGGCAAACGACTACTGGCTGCAGAAATATAAAGACTTGAAAGAAGAAAACGTATGGAGTAACATGAAAGGACAGCTTGTTGAAACGAAACTGGGAAACCTTGAATTTTTAATCAGACACAAAGCTATTTTCACGGACGTCATATTACACAAGATCAAAATGGAGCAGAGCTCCATCTGTAAAGTATGTAACAAAGAGGACGAAGTTTTCTTACACGTGTTTTTACCTTGCAAAGAACTGGACACTTTTAAAGCAAAATGCAAAAGACTGTTTGAACTTTTGAAAGGAGGACAATGCGAAAACGAAACGGACTGGAACAAAACAATTATGTTGGGCGAAGACAAGAAATGTAAAAATGGGAACGTTATTAATTTAATTGTCATGCTTATGAAGAGTGTCATATGGGAAAGGAGGGTGGTGGCAAAAAAAAAAAGAGAAAAAAACGTCATGGATGTTGGAATAATATTTAAACGAAAAGTGGAAAATTATATGAAATGTCTGTATTGTTATTTTAAATACTCCGATAAGCTCAATGACTTTTACCATGTTTTTACCGTTGATGTGTGTAAAATCTTTGAAGATTTTAACTGAAAAATGCCTGACGACTACGGTTAATTCTACTATGTTTTAAAAGTGTCTGTACCCTTGAAGTTGCATGTTGATCTTAAGTTTATTTTACGTTTGTAAAAAAATAAATAAATAAATAAAAGAGTGCCCGCTCTCGTCTGATCTTGGAAGCCAAGCAGGGTCGGGCCTGGTCAGTACTTGGATGGGAGACCTCCTGGGAATACCAGGTGCTGTAAGCTTTAACCCATCGTCAACTTTTGTCTAAAAAAAAAAAAAAAGCGTGCCCGCTCTCGTCTCATCTCGGAAGCCAAGCAGGGTTGGGCCTGGTCAGTACTTGGATGAGAGACCGCCTGGGAATACGCAGGTGCTGTAAGCTTTAACACATCATTATCTTTTGGCTGATTTCTTTATGTTTCCAACACAGACAGTCACCTCCGGCTTACGACCACACCACTCTGAGCGTGTCTGCTCTCGTCTTATCTCGGAAGCCAAGCAGGGTCGGGCCTGGTCAGTACTTGGATGGGAGACTGCCTGGGAATACCTGGTGCTGTAAGCTTTAACACATCATTATCTTTTGGCTGATTTCTTTATGTTTCCAACACAGACAGTCACCTTTGGCTTACGACCATACCACCCTGAGCGTGCCTGCTCTCGTCTGATCTCGGAAGCCAAGCCGGGTCGGGCCTGGTCCGTACTTGGATGGGAGACCGTCTGGGAATACCAGGTGCTGTTAGCTTTAACACATCATTATCTTTTGGCTGATTTCTTTATGTTTCCTACGGAGAAAATCAGCTTCGGCTTACACCACACCACCCTGAGCGTGCTCACTTTCGTCTGATCTCGGAAGCCAAGCAGGTTCGGGCCTGGTCAGTACTTGAATGGGAGACCGCCTGGGAATATCAGGTGCTGTAAGTTTTAACCCATCGTCACCTTTTGTCTACTTTCTTTGTGTGGCCAGCTCGTTTCACACGCATTTGCTTATGGCCACACCACCCTGAGCGTGCTCACTCTCGTTTGATCTCGTAAGCCAAGCAGGTTCTGGCCTGGTCAGTATTTGGATGGGATACCGCCTGGGAATACCAGGTGTTTTGACCCATCATGACCTTTTGGCTGCTTTCTTTATTTTTCCAACACATACCATCACCTTCGGCTTACGGCCACACCACCCTGAGCGGCGCTATTAACCAAACGAGCTTACCAGGGTGTATAGTTCTCTCCCCAGGCAGCTTTTTGCTGTTTGGGGCCCTCCGTGGGGTGGATTCACCCACAGTAAACAAGGGACGAGATGGCGGTCAACAAAGGGAAAGAAATGGCGATGGGGAGAGGACTCGGATATGTGAATGCAACACGAGACACGAAAGAAGTTAACAGTGACGGTTGAAATCGTGGGAGATGAAAGAGTGACGATGATAGAATTACTGAGGAAAGTAAAAGAAGAATGCGGTGAAGTGATTGGATGTAGATATAAGAGCCCAAGAGAATACGAATTGACTATGCTGGAGGAAAAAGGAAAGAAGATGCTGCTGGATGGATTAAAAATAAGAAATGGGAGTATATTGGCTAAGGAGATTAATAACAGTGAGACCGTGGTCTCCTTCTTAAATCTGCCTACTTATATCACTGATGAGGAAATAATCAGGAAATTATTAGACTAGGGAGTGACAGCAGCTTCAGCAGTGAAAAGGAGAATGTGGCCGGGGACGGAAATTGCAGATGAAACGAGGTTCTTAAAAGTCAAGTTCACGGACACTGTTACATCACTCCCATACTCAACAAAGTTTGAGACTGTCGGAGGATCCGAGCACTTCCGCGTAATACATTACAGACAAGTAAAGGTATGTCGCCTGTGCATACAGCCAGGACATATAGTAAAAGACTGCCCGAATTTCAATTGCTTTAAATGCGGGGGGAAAGGTCATTATGCACGGGAGTGTAATGAAGGAAAGTGTGAGGTATGCTGGAAGAGAGCCGGTCTGTGTGAATGCAGTACAACCGAACAAGACAATGAGAAGGATGATTTGGGGGCCTCCGCTGATCTGTATGGTGAGGTGGAGGAGACCCCTTTACCTGAAAACGAAGAGGGTGATGTGGAATGGAGTGAATTGGAGGCTATAACGGAAGGGAGAGTGACCGGAGAAAGCAGCAGGAGACAGGATAGTGCAAACGAAAAGACGGACAACGGATCGATAGCCAATCGGGACGAGAAAAACAAGAGGCGAGACAATAAAAACTATCAAGGAATAAAACCTCAAAAAGCAGAAATGACGACGGGAATGTGAGAGGAAGGAGAGGAAGAGGGAGGAGAAGAAGGAATGTCTATACAAGAGACTACCTTGATAGATCTAGAGGATGGAACAGGCAAAAACGGGTCCTCTTCTAAGCTACTTAAAAGGAAAATGAAAGAGGGTAAAGAAAGCATCGCCAAAAAGTAAGATGCTGAGACTTTTAAAGAGTTACATTCATGTTTGTGATGCTATTTTTAATAATGATAGCTATGAGTGAATTATTGAGTCTTGCCTGCTTGAATTGTAATGGCCTTAGGGATATGGCTAAGTTTAAGCAGATAATCGGAGGACTTAACTCCCATGTGGTATGTTTGCAAGAGACAAACTGGACAGAGGAGTTAATGGGTGAAGTTAAAAAAGTTTGGGCAGATGAGATATATGTAAATCATGGAAATCAAAGAGCCTGTGGGGTAGCAATTTTGATTAAGGGAGGGAGGATGTATAATATACAACAAATACACAATGATGGTAAAGGGAGGTTATTGGGGATAGATTTTAAACTTCAAAATGATACATACAGATTAATCAACCTATATGCACCAAACGTGGAATCTGAAAGAAAGGAGATTTTTATGAAGTTGAAACCTCTGTGTACAGATAACTGTATAGTGTTGGGGGATTTCAACGTAAAGTGTACAAGGTTGGATATATCCAAAAGTATGTGTTACAAAGAGGATACTTCTAGAAAGTGTCTAAAATTATTAATGCAGAGTAAGGGGATGGCAGATGCATGGAGGGAGGAAAACCCATATAAGTGTGTTTTCAAGGCGGCAATTGGTGATGGGTGTTCTTAAACAAAGCAGAATAGATTTATGTTTAGTTAAAAGAGAAATATTACAATATATAAAGAACATAAGTTATAACTTTACAGGAATAAGCGATCATGCCATAATGACAGTAAAATTGGGTGTATATGCTAAAGAAAAGGGCGGTGGTACGTGGTGTCTAAATTCTGCTCTATTAAAAGAGGATGCATACAAAAAAAGCATAGATAAGTGCATTAAATATGAAATGGAAAACCCTTTATACGAAGAAGATGTATGTGAATGGTGGGAAAGATTAAAAGAGAGATTTAAAAAAACGAGTATTAGATATTCAAAACAGAGAAACCACATGAGAAAGTGTAAAGTGGATACTATGCATAAGTTATTAGAGATAGAAGTAGGAAAAATAGAAAATAATCCGGAATACACGAAAGAGCCTTATTGTCAGATAAAAACTGAAATAGAAGAGTTTGAAAGAGAAAAGTGTAAAGGTGCAATTGTGAGAAGTAGGGCACAATACGTACTAGAGGGAGAAAGGTGTACCAAATATTTTATGAATCTGGAGAAGAAAAAACAAGGGAAAAAATTTATAACGGAGTTGGAAAATGAAGAAGGTGGTAAAGTCACGGATTATGTTGAAATAATAGAAAGAGTAGAAGCATTTTATAAAAATTAAAAAAAAAAAAAGAATATAAAACAGGAGCATGTAGATAAGGTTTTGAACGTTGTAAGTATTGGTCTCACTGAAGAGGATAGGAATATGTGTGATGGAGATATTACTTTAGAGGAAATAGAAGAAGCAATAATACAGGCAAAGCCAAATAAAAGCCCTGGATCTGATGGGTTAACACACAAGTTTTATAAGACTTTTTTATAATAATATTAATATTGGCACCAGTATTGTTAAAGTTATTTAGGAGTATGGAAGAGAAGAAGGAAGTACCCAAATCAATGTGTTTGAGGATGATAACAATTTAAAAAAATAAATAAAGGTAGTCCACTTAAACTAGAAAATTATAGGCCCCTAAGCCTTTTAGATACAGAATATAAAATTTTGACCAAAATTCTAGCCAATAGACTCAAAAGAGTGATAGGATCCATAATAGCACCCAACCAAGCTTATAGTATTCATAGCAGAGATATAACAGACACGATCTGTACAATAAGAGATGTTGTAGGGAGTATGGGAAAGGATCAGGAAGGAGGTGTGGTTTTATGTGTGGATTTAAACAAGGCTTTTGATAGGGTAGAACATCATTATATGGAACAAATAATGAGGAAATTTGGTTTTGGGGATAGAATTTTAAAATGGATAAGTTTGCTCTATAGTAATGCGGAAAGTTGTGTAAAAGTCAACGGAGTTCTGACAGACCCATTTCCTCTGGAAAGGTCAGTGAGGCAGGGATGTCCGATGTCCGCTTTGCTATATTCAATCTCGGTCGAACCTTTGGCAATAATGGTCAGAGCAGACAAAAAGATAAGAGGGATTCAAATACCAAACAGTGGTGTGAACATACTACACCAATATGCGGATGACACAACATTCACAACGAAAGATGTGGGTAGCATTAAAAGAATAATGAGGCACATAGACTTATATGGGAAGGCATCGGGGGCGAAAATCAATATCGAGAAGTCTGAAATAATGAGCATTGGTGGTGTTGATATGAGCGGGTGTGATATACCTTTTGAGATCACTAAAGAATATGTGAACATTTTAGGTGTTAATATTGGGGCAAATGCGAGGGGGGCAAGGGACGTTACATGGACTGGGATTTTAAACAAAATAAAGCAAGTACTCCAGTTTTGAAAACTAAGAGATCTTATGCTGAGGGGCAAAGTTATAGTTGCAAACTCCCTTCTGTTATCCAAATGTAACTATATTATGGGGGCAGTTGATCTACCACAATGGGTACTAAATGAAATGACAGAGATCCTAAATGATTTTGTGTGGGGAGGGAAAGGTGTTAAAATTGCAAAGAAGACATTGATTGCTGGATACAAGGAAGGAGGACTAAATTTGATAGACCTAGAGGTGAAGAAGAAAGCTATAAGTGTAAAAACAATGAAAAAGTTTTTATGTGATAAGGTGGAGTATGGGTGGAAGGGATTTATGAAAGACGTGTTGGATAAAAGTAGTGGTTGTGGAGAAGAAGGTCTCTTTATGACATTGAAAAAGCCTATGTATGACCAAATGTCTTTGTTTTATCAAGAGGTGCTTAGCGCTTGGGTAGAAGTTTTAGTAAATATGCATTACGAGTGTGAAAATATAAATCAAGTATTAAAGCAACCGTTGTTTTTAAATCCCAAAATTAGAATGAAAGAGAAAATGTTTTATGACAGATTGTATATGAAGGCAGGAGTGAGACAAGTAAAGGACATGGCATATGAATATGTAAGAGGGGTTTTACCAAATAGAGCAATATATGACAGTGTGATAGAATGGGATGATAGAATTGAAGTGTCAAAAGTGGACACCATGTGTGAAAACATTAAAACGAGCCTGCCCAGAGATTGGGTGAAAACCATTGAGAGCGAGACTGTTAAACCGGGGAATTGGGGTTTGCCAGAATTGTTCTTTGAGGGTAAAAACGGGAGAAGATCCCTAAAAGATGTATCCACCAACGTGCTGTACAACTTCATTTTGAAAAAAGAAATCAAACCACCTGCCTCAGAAAATGTGTGGCCCAAAGTGCTCCCGGCCTTAAATGTCAAGACAATATGGGAGAATTTATGTGTTAAGTACAATGGTCTGGAATGTGAAAATCTGGAATTTAAATTAAGGCACAACAGAATATATACGAAAGTGGTGCTTCACCAGATCAATAAGAATATAGATAGAAATTGTGATGTATGCAAAACTGTTCCAGAAATGTTAATGCATATTTTCTTTGAATGTAAAAAACTTGATGCCTTTCACGAGAGACTTAAAAAACTGATCAAGGACAATTGGGGGAAAAATGTTGAACGGGACGAATGGAAAACATTGTTTTTATTTGGCGACTGTGTAAATTGTAAGGATGTGAAGGTTAATCTCTGTAATTATGTTTTGAGTCATGGGAGATATGCGATATGGGTAAGGAGGAATTTGGCGTATTATGAAGGTAAAAATGTGGAAATTTGCACAATGTTTAAAACTGTTTTGAGGAAAAATACCTATCTAATGTTGAAGTATTTGTGGAAAGATGTCTTCGAAAAAGCATTCATAAATGATTGTAATCTGATAAGTGTGGATGATGATGTAAAATTGTACTTAAACTTTTAAGCAACTTTGCTCTATGTATTTATTGTAATATATTGAAGTGGGTTATGGAATAGTTTGAATGTGAAATATAATTTTTGTATTTTTGATAATAAAAAAAAAAAAAAAGCGTGCCTGCTCTCGTCTGATCTCGGAAGCCAAGCAGGGTCGGGCCTAGTCAGTACTTGGATGGGAGACTGCCTGGGACTACCAGGTGCTGTAAGCTTTAACACATCATTACCTTTTGGCTGATTTCTTTATGTTTCCAACAAAGAAAGTTACCTTCGGCTTACGGCCACACCACCCTGAGATTGCCCACTCTCGTCTGATCTCGGAAGCCAAGCAGGGTCGGGCCTGGTCAGTGCTTGAATGGGAGACCACCTGGGAATACCAGGTGCTTTAACTCATCGTCACCTTTTGGCCGCTTTCTTTATTTTTCCAACACAGACAGTCACCTTGGGCTTACGGCCACACCACACCACCCTGACAGTGCCCGCTCTCGTCTGATCTTGGAAGCCAAGCAGGGTCGGGCCTGGTCAGTAATTGGATGGGAGACCGCCTGGGAATATCAGGTGCTGTAAGTTTTAACCCATTGTCACCTTTTGGCTGCTTTCTTTATTTTTCCAACACATACCGTCAACTTGGGCTTACGGCCACACCACCCTGAGCGGCGCTAGAGAGCAGGAAGTGTGTGAGTTGCAGGCTGCAGTTGGTGAGGGAGGCTCACTGCATGTTTTGAGTTTATTTCATTTAATTTTGATTTATCAAGTGTTTATTCATAAAGTTTTTGTTTTTCCACGTTTAGTTTTTCCTCCCGACAGCACATGCTGTTCGGGAGGGATGATTATTTCTATTTTTGCGCACGTTTTTTCATTTGTTTGGTGAGGTAATGGCGGACGGACACATGGCAACGAACTTGGACTTGGCTAGAGAAGCACGATTGGTGAACGAACATGGAACTGAAAAAAGACGACGAGATGGAAATACTACGGATAAGGAACAAAAAATCATGGAGGACAGACACATGGCAACGAACTTGGTCTTGGCTGGAGAAACACGATTGGTGAATGAACATGGAACTGAAAAAAGACGACAAGATGGAAATGCTATGCAAAAGGAACAAAGGAATAACAACGCAAAGAAGGATTATTTGAAAGATGCAACGGTGACGGTGGATATCTGTAACGTGAATGCAAGAGCAGAGGACATTATAAAAGCTGTAGCGGAAAAGATCGGCACAGGGAACATTTTGGCGGTAAGACCTAAACAAAATAAGGAATATGAAGTCACTCTAGAGAATGTGGATGATGTTGAACTGTTGGTTGATGGACTAATGATAAAAGGGACATTGTGTGAAGTAAAGAGGCTGCAAAACAGAGACTACGTTGTCTCGTTCATGCACATGCCCGCGTACATTGACGATCAGATAATTTTAGATAAACTGGAAGGGTGGGGAGTTACCCCAATTTCGGAAATCAAAAGACGTGTGTATCCGGGCATGACTGTTGAAGATGGCACGAGGTTTGTTAAATCTCGCTTCCCCAGGGAAGTTGTATCTCTCCCGTACAGCACAAGACTGGAAACGGCCGAAGGCTTTCAGTATTTTAGGGTGATGCACAGCCATCAGATTAAAACCTGTCGGCTGTGTATGAGCCCTGAGCACATCTTGAAGGACTGCCTGGAATTCAAGTGCTACAAGTGCGAGGAGCGAGGACACTTCGCTAGGGACTGCAACGCGGTTAAGTGCCCGGATTGTAAAAAGGTTTTAATTAAGTGTGAATGTTGGTATGAGGACGAAGAGACTCATGTGCGCGGGCAGGTGCATGAACGAGATCGCGTAGTCGAGCAAGAAGAAGAACCGAGAGAGAATCAAGCGGCTGACAATGACAATGATGGGGAGCAGGTGGAGAGAGAGAATATGTACAATGATCATTCGAAACAAGTGGAAGAGACAGAGGTGCAAAGCATCATCAATGACAATGCGGAGAACGAGATCGAAGGACAATTACGAGAGGAACAATGCGAAAACACGGAAGAACAGAGAGACCAGGTAGAAGGAACTTGGACACCGATGGATATTACTGATGCTTTTGAGGTTATTTCGGATGCAGATGAGGATTTTAACAACGACGGAGATGGAAAGGCTGCAGGAACATCGAGACTAAGCGCAAGAAAACGCCAAGCTTAGAGGGAAGAAGGAAAAGAAACGCTAACAAAGACTATTTAAAGAATCGATTTGAACTGTTAAAGGATTTGGATGACATAAGCTAAAGACATGGTTTTTATGAAAGTTTTTATTTATTTATTTTTTATGGTTTTAAGTCTGGTCACTTTTAATGCCAGAGGACTCTTAGATTTTAACAAGTTTGAAAAGGTGAAAGAGATGTTTATAAATATAGATGTAATAGTATTGCAAGAAACGAACTGGAGAGAAAAGCACATATGTGAAATAAGGAAAAGATGGGATGGAGATATTTTATGCAATAATGAGGATAAGAGATATGGCAGAGGGGTGGCCTTTTTAATAAGAGGAAATACGAATGTTGTTAGCAAAGTCGTTTACAAAGATGATGTCGGGAAATGTTTGGCGGTAGAACTGGTACATGATGACAACAAAGTAATCGTGATAAACGTGCATGCGCCTACTGAAGAGAAGGGAAAGAGAGAGTTTTTCAAAGACTTAAGGATGTTTTTAACGAAATACAAGAATGTTATTTTATTGGGTGATTTTAATACTGTTTTAAGCAAGTTGGACATGGCTGACGGGATGGTTTTTAAAAGTGATACAGGAAGAAAAGAGCTGAAATTATTGATGGACAATAATAATATGGTTGATGTGTGGAGAGAAAGAAACGAAAAAAAGAAGACAATATTCAAGAAGGCAAATGGTTGGGAATTTTATGTGCCAAACGAGAATTGATTTTATTTTGTGTTCAAGAAATGTAGAAGGTTTTATTGATAATTTGAGATATGAGGAAACGAGTTTAAGTGACCACAAACCATTATACATGCAAATCGACTGGAGCACGGTTAAAAGAGGGCCTGGCGTGTGGGTTTTAAATGCTGAGGTTTTAAAAAGAGACAGTTACGTTCAGGAGATAAAAGAACTGATAGGAAACGAAAAGCAGAACGACATGTATGTGGAAGACAAAAGAATGTGGTGGGAAAATGTTAAGTTTTTAATTAAAAGCCACACCATACAGTTTTGCAGGTTGGTAGAGAAATGTAAAAGGTACACAGAAAAGGAAACAAGAGAGAACCTAGAAAAGGAGTTAAATCAGAATGAGAAAAATATGTCAAAGATAAAAGATTTGGAAGATAAACTCAAAGATTTAGAAGAGAAAAAATATGAAGGTGCACGTTTAAGAAGTAAAGCCCGATATATTGTAGAAGGAGAGAAATGTACAAAATTCTTCTTGAATTTAGAAAAAAGGAAGGGGAAAGCTGAAACGATAAAAGTTGTCAAAAAGGAGAACGGAGAAGAAGTAAAGAATAATGTAGAAATACTAGAAGAGATGAAAAGATATTACGAGAAACTATTTACAACTGAAGGGGTGCAAGATGATTGTGAAGAACTGTTTAAAATAATCGAAACAAAAGTTGAAAAGGAAGACAAAGAAGCTTGTGACATGGAGATAAGTGAAGGAGAAATAAAAAGGGCCATAAATGAACTAAATAGGAAGAAAAGTCCAGGGATTGATGGTCTGGGGAGTGAATTGTATATAGTTTTTAAGGATTTTTTAATCAGCATTCTAAAGGAAGTGTATGATGACATCTTTTCAAAGGGACAAACGAATTTAAGAATGAGTATGGGATTAATGAAAATAATATACAAAAAGAAGGGAGTCAAGACCGTTTTAAAAAACTACAGACCTCTGACGATGTTGAACACTGATTTAAAAATTCTATCTAAAGTTTTAGCTAACAGACTCAAGGAGGTGATGCCGAAAATTGTTAAGACAAATCAAGCATACAGAGTGAAAGGAAGAGATATAGCGGATACAACAATAAGCGTGAAGGATATAATAAGCTACATAAAGGAGAAGAATTTGGAAGGTTACGTTATAAGTCTCGATTTCGAGAAAGCGTTCGACAGAGTGGAGCATCAGTTTTTATTTGGGATTTTAAAGAGTTTTGGTTTCGGGGAAAATTTTATCCAATGTATTAAGATTTTATACAGAGGAGTGGTGACGAGGATTAAATGCAATGGGTTTTTAACAAAGTGTTTTAAGCTCACAAGGTCCGTAAGGCAGGGATGCCCCCTCTCAGCGCTTTTATATTCCTTGGTGGCAGAGCCTTTGGGCTTAGCTATGAGACGAGAGAAGAACGTGAGAGGTATCAACATTGAAGGAGACATATGCGAGAACAAAATCTTCCAATACGCAGACGACACAACTTTAATAGTACGAGATTTACAGAGTGTTAAAGCGGCAATGGATGTAGTTAAGAATTTTTGCAGTAAATTAGGAGGAAAAATAAACGAGGACAAAACAATGTATATGAGATTTGGTGGAGCTCCAGTCTTAACAGATGTTTTTACTTTTAAAGAAGTTAAGGAAATAAAGATCTTAGGAGTTTTAATGGGAGATGACGACAAGAAAACAAACGAGATTATGTGGGATGGAATTTTGGGAGACATTGAAAGAAGATTGAACTGGTGGAAATTGAGAACTCTGTGCCTGAAAGGAAAGGTTTTAATTCTGAACGTTTTAATGGTTTCAAAGATTTGGTATGTCTTATATGTTGCATGTATGCCAGTGTGGGCCGAAAAGAGATTGAAGAAATGTTTTACTGAGTTTTTATGGGAGGGGAAGCCACCGAGAATAGCGTACGATACGCTTATAGGAGAAATTGAGAAAGGAGGCTTGGGACTTATTGATGTTGCACAAAGGAAGAAATGTTTAAGGGTGAAACTCGTGAAGAAATTTATGGATGTAAGAACTGAAACTGCCTGGAAAAAAACAATGTTGTATTTTCTAAACAAATGCGGGAATTTTAATCTGGGGGAGAATATTTTATGGATGAAAACGAAAAACTGGATGTGGAAAGATTTGCCAGATTTTTATAAAGAACAGTTGAGTGCCTGGGGAGAGTTTTTAAAGTATGTGCATTACATGCCAAAGGGAAGAGAAGACATTTTAAATCAACCATTGTTTTTAAACAAGAACGTTGTGAATGAAGAAAAAGAGCTATTTTTTAAGAAATGGTGGGATGTGGGGATTACGAGAGTGAGAGATGTTCTGTATGAGTTCAAAGTTGGATTTTTACCTGTTCAATACGTTGTTGACACTATGGAGGAAGCTATGGAGGACTATACCAGAAAAGAGATCACAAATAAGTATTGCATGATAAAAAACGCTATACCGCAAGACTGGATTAAGACAATAGAAAGTATGGAACCGGGTATACCGGAGAAAAATGTGTACGCCATGTTTGGTGAAAAAATGCATGTTTTTAAGGAATGTACTGTCAAAATGTTTTATGGTGTTTTTAGAGATGATATTTTCAAGAAACCCAAGGCAAACGACTACTGGCTGCAGAAATATAAAGACTTGAAAGAAGAAAACGTATGGAGTAACATGAAAGGACAGCTTGTTGAAACGAAACTGGGAAACCTTGAATTTTTAATCAGACACAAAGCTATTTTCACGGACGTCATATTACACAAGATCAAAATGGAGCAGAGCTCCATCTGTAAAGTATGTAACAAAGAGGACGAAGGTTTCTTACACGTGTTTTTACATTGCAAAGAACTGGACACTTTTAAAGCAAAATGCAAAAGACTGTTTGAACTTTTGAAAGGAGGACAATGCGAAAACGAAACGGACTGGAACAAAACAATTATGTTGGGCGAACACAAGAAATGTAAAAATGGGAAAGTTATTAATTTACTTGTCATGCTTATGAAGAGTGTCATATGGGAAAGGAGGGTGGTGGCAAAAAGAGAAAAAACCGTCATGGATGTTGGAATAATATTTAAACGAAAAGTGGAAAATTATCTGAAATGTCTGTATTGTTATTTTAAATACTCCGATAAGCTCAATGACTTTTACCATGTTTTTACCGTTGATGTGTGTAAAATCTTTGAAGATTTTAACTGGAAAATGCCTGACGACTAAGGTTAATTCTACTATGTTTTAAAAGTGTCTGTACCCTTGAAGTTGCATGTTGATCTTAAGTTTATTTTACGTTTTGTGAAGGAATTTATTGTGGATTTTATGTTTTGACTGTTATTTAAATAAAAAAAAATAATAATAAGATTTAAAAAAAAATTAAAATAAAAAGAGTGCCCGCTCTCGTCTGATCTTGGAAGCCAAGCAGGGTCGGGCCTGGTCAGTACTTGGATGGGAGACCGCCTGGGAATATCAGGTGCTGTAAGTTTTAACCCATTGTCACCTTTTGGGTGCTTTCTTTATTTTTCCAACACATACCGTCAACTTGGGCTTACGGCCACACCACCCTGAGAGTGCCCGCTCTCGTCTGATCTCGGAAGCAAAGCAGGGTCGGGCCTGTACAGTACTTGGGTGGGAGACCGCCTGGGAATACCAGGTGCTGTAAGCTTTAACACATCATTACCTTTTGGATGATTTCTTTATGTTTCCAACACAGACGGTTTTCTTCGGCTTACGGCCACACAACCCTGAGCGTGCCTGATCTCGGAAGCCAAGCAGGGTCAGGCCTGGTCAGTACTTGGAAGGGAGACCACCTGGGAATACCAGGTGCTGTAAGCTTTAACCCATCGTCACCTTTTGTCTACTTTCTTTGTGTGGTCAGGGACGGCAACTGCATTCTCCATGCTTGTAACAACGAGCATGTTTTACATCAAATGTTTTAAAATATCCCCTCCCAACTGCATATAGACATGTACCTATTAATACCCAATTCTAAATCTCTTGCACAGTATCTACATTTCATTTATACTGATGCCATCTAGAGGCTTTTTTATGCATAACAGGCACAGTAACTCGTGCACACGCGATAAGTGTCCTGAATTATTTTTTTGGCCAAATAGAAATACAACACCAGTCTTCGAACGCGCACCACTTCAAAGCATAAAGCCCCCTAGTTGACGGTGCTCTAGCGCTCTGAATTGTTTCCACCACTTTAATGGGGAGCCCTGCTGCCATCAGGTTCTCCCTCTCGGCGGGTAAGACCACAGAGACCACAGCTACGGACAAGGATGCAGAATCTGCCCCTGCACTTGTGACAGCAGGTCGTGTGACAGTGGGAGCTGCCACGGTATCCCCGACAGCAACTCCATGATGCCCACGTACCACTAGAATCAGCGACTCCATGATGCCCACGTACCACTAGAATCAGCGACAGACCCTCCTGACGCACTCAGTCCAGGATGGGTTGTATTAGGTCCACCGGTGGGAAAGCATATAGCAGGGTCTTGGGCCAGGTCTGCGAAAATGCATCCACCCCCAACAGGGCATTCCTGTCCGTGATCGAAAAGAACAGCGGGCAGTTTGTGTTCTCTCTTGACGTGAACAGATCCACCTTGGCTGTCCTGAACCGATCCCAGATTTGTGCCACTACTCGGGGATGTAAGCGCCATTCCCTGACCCGTGGGCCACCTCTGGATAGCATGTCCACCGAGCGATGCAACATGCTCGCTGCTCCATAACAGGAGCTGCCGTGTCAGTTGCAACAGTGGAAGAGAGTGAGTACCTCCTTGTCTGTTTATATATGACACTACCGTCGTGTTGTCTGTTCTGACTAACACGTGTTTTCCCCGCAGATTAGATTAGATTAGATTAGATTCAACTTTATTGTCATTACACATGTACAAGTACAAGGCAACGAAATGCAGTTTAGGTCTAACCAGAAGTGCAATAGCAGCAAGTGCAGGATATACAGCAGTTGCATAAGTTACATAAATAAGTAATTTACAGATGAATATGTACTACGAACATAATATACAGATGGCTATTACTAAAAACAGAGATTTACAGATGGATGTATACAATAAGTTAGGCTATGGTGAGCAGCAGTGCAATGGATATAGAGTAGTGCAAATAAATTATGGACAGAAGCTATCAAAGTAACAGTGCAATGGAGGAAGTTATAGCATATTCAGTTAAAGTGTAGGAGTGCAAGATGCATATGTAAACAGTTGGCAGTGCAAATGAGCAAAAATGTTATGTATGGACAGTCCAGTAGTGCAAATAACAAAGTGAAGCCAGGTGTGCAGTGAGGGGGGAGAGAAGAGTGTAGCAGTATATGAGGGGCATTGGGATCAGCGAGGGGCAGAGTTCAATAAAGAGACAGCTCTGGGAAAAAAGCTGTTCTTCAGTCTGCTGGTCCTGGTCCGGAGGCACCTGAAACGCCTGCCGGAGAGCAGGAAAAAAGTTGTGACACTGTCTATGGTGGTATTGATGTAATCCAATACAGAAGAGGTGTAGCAGTCAATGTCCGTTTGAGAGCCACTGGTGGCCTGAGAAGCAAATGTACTCCAGTCTGTGTGTAGAAACCTTTCCTGGAGTGTGAAATCTGCCCCCACGGGCCACACTTTGATGGTCCTCACTGATGGCTTCACACGATTGATGAGGGGTGAATACTTGGGGGTGAGGAACAAAAAAAGGTAATCTGACTGTCCCAGGTGGAGGAGGGGGGTCGCAACGTAAGCTCCAGCCATGTTTGTGTAAACATGGTCTAAGGTTTTTTTCCTTCTGGTGTGACAGGAAACATGCTGGTAAAATTTGGGGAGCACTGCCTTTAAGTTTGAGTGATTAAAATCACCCCCAACAATACTGCGTGTAATTTCGTGCACTGTACCATCTCTAGAATGCACGCATAAAGAGAAGACCCAGCCGGACTGCTGCAATCATGGAGGCCATAAGCCCCAGCAACCTCAATATTAGCTGAAAACGGACCCGTTTGCCCCGCTGGAAATTAGCTAGGCAGCTTTGAAAACTCTCGATCCTCCGCGCTTATAGCGTAGCTATGTTCTGCACGGAATTGATCTCTAAACCGAGATACGAAATCTGCTGCTTCGGGACCAGTGAGCTCTTCTCGAGGTTTATTAAAAACCCTAGAGCCCATAAATGGGAAATGAGCACTCGCGTTTGAAACACTGCTTGTTCCTTGTTGTCTGCCACCAATAGCAGATCGTCCAAATAGGCGAACCTTATGCCACAACACTGTAACGGTGCCAGCGCTGCTTCCACGCATTTTGTGAATATGCACAGTGCTAGGGACAACCCAAATGGCAGGACTTGGAATTTGTATGCGGTCTCCTCGAATGCAAACCTCAGAAATGTTCTGTGCCGTGAGTCAATCGTGATATGGAAATATGCATCGGTTAGATCCACCGATGTTAACCAGTCTCAGGGTTGCAAGGAACACAGTAGGTGTCGCATCGTAAGCATTTTGAACCTGAGACGTCTGAGATGTAAGTTTAATTGTCTCAGATCTAAGATAGGTCGCAATCCCCCTGTCTTTTTCGGGAGGAGAAAGTAGCGGCTGTAAAACCCGTCCCCCATCTTTTCCCATGGAACCACCTGAATTGCTCCTTCCTGAGGAGGGTGTGGATTTCCTCTCTTAACACTGGAGAATCCCGCTCCGGGACTGATGTTGTGATTACACTGCCGAAGCAGGGGGGAGCGCGCAAGAGACTGCCGAACCCTGTCTTTTGCAGGGCATCTTCTGTGCCGAGAGAGGAATATGGCTGCCTCGAGACCGACATTCCTCCCCCGTTGGCAGGTCAGGGACTGGATGGCCTTTTTCCCGCAGCAGATGAGATTCCACTTTTCCCTAGGGGTGGGCCTCGCCTTCCCAGACATGCGTGATGTCTGGATTGAGAGCGCGTTCTCTGCGCTCCCCACGCATCGGATCTCGGCGCTGCTGGTGGAGCTGGCCTTTTGGCAGGTGGTCGTCGGTAGACTGGCCTGGACCCCGGATTGGCAGGCGATGGACTCGGGGCGCTGAACCTTCTCGGCATTGAGCCCCTCAGAGACTCTGTCTGTTTTTGGAGTCTTCGAAACGCGCTTGAAACGTGCCTAGCCCCTCGCTGAAGAGCCCGGATGGTGAGATCGGTGCGCTAAGTAACCACCGTACTAGCCATAGCATGGCCCAGTGACACCAGAATCCCTCGGGTTGCTCAAAGGATGTAGTCAGCCGTGAAACAAACTTCACCCATTAGCGCATCACACGGTAGACCCGCAGACATGGCCCCATTCAGCTCTCCCAGGCAAATGGCTTGATATGTCTGTAGCAAAGACATAGAACTCAAGGCTCTGGCCGCACAAGCTTGCTCGCCGTAAACCCTGCCCAGTTGTTTGAATGAAAAACGGCAAGTGCCCAATGGCAGTGTGGGAGTGCTGGTTATGCTGGTATTCCTCGACGGCGCCAGGTACGTTGCCAGGGAATGCTCCATTGGAGGGGCTGATGTCAGTCCTGCTCTGTCCGCCCTTTCGAGCGGCATGAATTTATTTGCGCCCGGTACTGGTGGAGGGGGTGACATGGGCTTTGGCCAGGAGGATGTGAGTTCCGCGACACAATCCGGATATAACAGCAGGCGGGCTCTCACCACTGTTTGCATCGGGGCCAGATAGAACCCACCGAAGCGCGAGCTTTTCTGCACTGGTGGAGCGACCGGCCATTCAACCGACAGCTTATCCGCTGCCCTCCGGAAGAGATCGATAAAGGGATTCTCCCCTATCTCGCCGCTGCCGGTCTCTTCCGAGATCAAAGAAGAACTCTGATCTTGACCCGCCTGTAGCGAGTCGTCGTAGAAGTCATCACCGCCTCCAACGAGACCGAGTCATCTTCCAGGTAGACAAACTCAGGAGCAACTGGAGGGATGCTCGCTCCCTCCTCTGCCTCCACACGATCACCCCAGGTGTCCGCGACCTCGGCCAGGACGGCCAAAGCTGTCTCATGGTTAGACTCTGCAGACAGGAGTGAACCGTGCCTTGCCGCTGTCCCCTGTAGCTGCTCGCATTTCAGCCTGCCTAGAAAACATCTGAGCTTAGATGAAAGAGCATCACCCTGCCAAGACAAAACTACTACGAAGTATTTCCGGCACAGCTCACAGTGCAACATGATCTAACCATCCAACTTGGCAATACCACAATTACTCCTTCCAAAACCGCCAGGAACCTCAGAGTCATCTTTGACAACCAGCTGTCCTTCAGTGACCACCCTGCACCCCATCAAGATTCCTGCGTTCAGCAAATGAGCAGCGTCTTGTATTGCCTTCTCAATAGGGCAATAGATTGCTTTCCTGCTCATTCTCCTTCACAACTCCTTGCTGGTCTTACAAACTCTGTCTGGTCAACCACATCTCTCCCAACATTCAAAAAACATCTTAAAGCACATCTCTTCTGTGAATACTTGACAAGTAAACATAAAAAAATTAAACAATAACCCTCTCTCTCTCTTTCTCTCAACAAGTAGTGTTCTGGCTTTTGTGGAGACTATAACTTGTTGTTAGCACTAATTGGGCCCTATTTTAACGATCTAAAAGCATGGTCTAAAGCGCATGGCGCATGTGCACTCAGGGTGTGTCCGAATCTACTTTTGCTAGTTTAACGACGGGAAAATGGTCAAAACGACCGGGCGCATGATCTAAACGGGTTGTTCCGTTTCTCATAATCAGTAATGGATATTTTTGGGGTGTAACATGCAATAAACCAATCAGAGTGTCATCTCCCATTTCCTTTAAGAGGCAGTTGCACTGTCGCCATGGTGGATTGCTATTTACATGGCAGAGTTTGATTGAAGTGAAGAAACTAATTTGCTGATTTTGCCAATTTGGTTCGTCATTATAAGTAGGCTGAACAGCAAATAGGTAGGCTAATTCTGCTACATGTCTTGTATTGGGTGAGAGGGCTAAGTAGATCTGAGTGTCATCTGCATAGCTGTGGTAAGCAATTTGGTTCTTTTTCATTATTTGACCAAGTGGGAGCATGTACAAATTGAACAGGAGCGGTGCAAGAATTGAGCCCTGTGGTACACCACACGTCATGGATGTCCACTCAGATTTATGGTTACCTATGTTCACATAGTAACCCCTCCCTTTAAGGTATGAAATGAACCATTTAAGGGCCAACCCAGAAAGCCCCACCCAGTTTTCCAGCCTATATAAGAGTATGGTGTGATCTACCGTGTCAAAGGCAGCACTGAGATCTAGTAATATCAGAACTGATATCTTGCCTGAATCAGAATTTAATCAAATATCATTAGTTATCTTTATGAGCACTGTCTCTGTGCTATGATGCTGACAGAAACCAGACTGATAATTGTCCAGATAGCCATTTGAGTTTAAGATTTTGGTCAGCTGATTGAAGACAACCTTTTCAATGATCTTGCCTATAAAAGGAAAGTTTGAAATTGGTCTGTAGTTAGACAGTAAGGTTAGTCTTAAACAGCAGCGAAGCCGGAAGCCAAAAAAAAAAAAAAAATATATATATATATATATATATATAGTCTGTAAATCAATCTGGGTTTTGTAAAAATCATAGTACCACAACATCTGTTTTAAAAGTTTTTAATGACATTGTTGAGTCCATTGATAAAGGTGACTATTGTGCTTCTCTTTTTATTGATTTGTCCAAGCTTTTGATACAGTGGATCACGACATCCTGTTAAACAGATTAAGGAGCGTGGGCTTATCTAATTTCGTTATATCTTGGTTTAAAAATTATTTAAGTGAACAAACTCAATCTAATGGTAGCTAATGGTAGAACTTCGGAATCATTAGAGGTTGTTAAAGGTGTCCCCCAAGGATCTGTTCTGGGCCCCCTTCTATTTTCCATCTATATAAATAGTCTGGATTATGAAATCCATGACACTAAATTCCACTTCTATGCTGACGACACAGTTATGTACTGTAGAGCGTCTTCGAGTCAGCAGGCTCTGCACAAGCTTCAGTTGGCTTTTAATGTAGTTCAGTCTCGGCTCAACAACCTTAAATTGGTGTTGAATGTTGATAAAACCAAGTTTATGATCTTCAAGGTCAATGATCCGACCCCTTTGCAGACCTTTCATGGTTATGTAATTGAATTAGTAAGAGAGTATAAATATCTGGGTATTGTCACAGAACTGATGAGTGCACAGGCAGGTGAGGACGCCACAAGGGATGATGGATGGTAGATTTATTGCCAAGATAAACAGGTAAGTGCTCCAACAATCAGGTCTTCAGGTAAGTATTCCACCTTCAGATAAACAGGTAAGTGCTCCAACAATCAGGTCTTCAGGTAAGTATTCAAAAGTTCAGACACAAGACGAGAAAATAACAACCAGACCAGACGCGGAACAGAACTCAAAAGGAACTTAAATACACTCAGCAAAACACAGCAAACACAGAACAGGTGCACACACAGATGAGACACAGGTGAGAGTCAAATCAAAATGGCCGGGTGAAGGTGCAGTGAATGCTGGGAAATGGAGTCCAGAAACAAACTGAAAACAGGGACAGAACGGGAGTGTTACAGGTATAATTATTGACAATACATTGTCTTTTGGTTCTCATGTTACTCAACTGAGGATAAAATTGAAAATGAAGCTTGGTTTTTATTTCAGAAATAAGCTCTGTTTTTCTCTCAATGTAAGAAAGAAATTAGTCTCTGCCACTTTTTTTGTCCATGCTTGATTATGGTGATGTTGTGTACCAGTTTGCCTCATCGTCCCTTTTCTCTTCACTGGATGCTATTTATCATGGTGCCTTACGGTTTATATCTGATTACGGGCCATCAACCCACCATTGCACGCTGTATAACAGAGTTGGCTGGTCCTTTTTGTCAATAAGAAGAAAAATGCATTGGTATCTATTGATCTATAAATCCATTCTGGGGTTATTGCCGTCTTATCTTTGTAATTTTATTCAACGTAAAAATGTTGGGAGATATTCCCTTTGTACTTTGTACACTCTTTCTGTACCACCCGTTCGAACTGAGTCCGGAAAAAAAAGCTTTTATGTTCGCAGCTCCAACAGATTGGAATTTACTCCCAAAAAATTTGAAAATGCAAAAATTGGTGTCCCTGGGACATTTTAAATCGATTATCAGGAATCTCGAATATGACTCAATGACATGTAATTGTTTTTAACGTGAGTTATTGTGATTTGTTGATTGTTTTGTTGTTGTGTATTGTAACTGATTGTACTGCTGCTCATTTTGGCCAGGACACTCCTGTGAAAGAGATTTTTAATCTCAGTGAGGCTTTTCTGGTTAAATAAAGGTAATAATTTATGATTTTAAAAAAATGGGAAATTTTAAGGGTTGGGTACTGAAATCTATGAGCATATGAGCGAGAGGTCTGGCTATGACACGGCACAGGATCACGTCCCTCAGCGTCTTCTGTACTGTGAGCCACTGTTGAAGGCGGAATAGATCATTTGGAAAATGCTAACGTTAGTCTGCTAGCAGTGCAATCATTTGATCCCTCCCTCTTGTGAATCACCATCCAAAGCCACGCCTCCGAAAACAGATAAGCGCGCACAGACCAGAAACTGTTGGATCGGTTCCAGAGAAGTCATGTCACATTCACCGGTGAGCAGTGGCGTAACTTTGTTTTGAAAAGTGTTGGGGACGCATTTCAAACTGCTCTCTGTCTTCCGCAAATATAACTTACAACGGCAGCAGCGAGCAACGGGAGATTGTAAGAAAGCGGCACATCCTGCGTTTTGCACGAGTTTTAGATGTTAATGGCCACTAAACAATACACATCTTCCACAAGCATTTCTTCATTTCTTCCAAAAAGTGATAGGGACACATGTCACACCTATCCACCCACAAATTACACCTATACCGATGATAAATCATAACAGTACAATTTCCAAACTTACTGAATGTTTGGGCATATACATATAAATTGACATTTTGTCTGTTAATGCATGTAGTTTGTTACTTAGACTGAACGTTGCACTGCATGATACAAAAAAGTAATATAACCAAAATCACTGCACATAGCAAGCTCGGCACAGACTTTAACTTGTCATTCTCTGCATTAAAATCCAGCGTGCACGTCAGGAGGACGAATAAAGAGTGCGCAGGAAAAAAGGTGAAAGGGACTTTGTGACTGTTTAAGTGTTAATGCTTTATTGCATTCCTTCTTTACATGTGGTAGCCTAAATAAAATAACTTTATTGGTAGTTCATTAATGAACGTGCTGTAGGCTATTCAAGTAGTTTTGAAAGTTTTGAGGCGAGATATGTCCATAAGGAAAATGTCCATTAAATTCAAGCTACTCTTTGTGGATTCTTGTGTTTTGAATGTTCCCCTGTATTTCAGACATTTTGCCTAAACACATCATTTTGCACATTTTTGTGACTTGAATCTGGCTTTTTTATTATACGACCTACTGTCGTCCCCACGTGCGCTTATCAGTCAACTACAGGCAAGACGTGACAATTCTGATTTGACTAAGTAAATCCTTAGTCGAGGACATCCCTAGTGTATTCCAAGACTTCCAAGTAATCAGTGTCTTTCCCAGGATTCCGTATTGTCAGTGTCTTCACAGCCATCCTCTCCCATCACGCCGGTTCACCATTCTGCACATCCTCACCTGTCTACACTGATCGTCCACAATCTCCCAACACCAAAGACCGTATCTGTATGCTCATTTCATATTCATATCTGTTGTTTGTGTGGCGGAACGGTAGCGGGACAGGTCCACGAAGGAACCACAGTTCATCTACTCATAAAAGATCCGACTACGCCACCTGCGAGGGTTACACCCAGGAAATAGAAATAAACCCCACAACTTAAGATCACACAGATTCGTACTCTTTTTAAATTAAGGTAGGCAGGAAACATGGGTATCAAGTACAACAGTATCAAAGTTTAATAAATACAATATTCATATAAAAGGGCCCATTTAAAATATCTCGACTTGCAGTCAATAATTACCACTCCCAACCACTCGTTTCAATGGCCCAGAGCACATGGAGTACAAAAGAAAAGAAAAACTAAATCAAACTCAAATTATAAATCACCACAAATAACTTTACCAAATAAAAGAGATATTCTCATAATCAATCAACAAAATAAACATAACACATTAAGCAAAATACATCCACATAATGAAATTAAACACACATGCACACACAAGGCTGGGGTCACCCACTAAAATGAAAATGAACGGAAGAGCCGTAACAGTAGCAATGGTGACGAGAGTTCAGTAGCAGTAGCGATAGCCGTAGCTTTAACGGAAGAGCCGTAACAGTAGCAATGGTGACAAGAGTTCAGTAGCAGTAGCGATAGCCGTAGCTTTAATGGCAACACCACCGTAGAAATAGCCGCAACGGCCAAATTGCGACCAGGCTGTAGCAATAAGCGGCCCGGGACAAAAAGGGAGAATCCAAATAGTAAATTAACTGCACACACAATTCACAGGCCAGGACACACAGTCTTCGCACAACCCGCTGCTAAACTGGAATACAGGGACTGAACGGAGAGTAGCCAGTAACTCCACTAGATCAACCTAAGAGACATACACAGACGAAAGGACAGGCTGTAACTACCGCACACAACACCCAAAGGGGAGGATCCGGACGTGACACATCCCAGGCTGCTACCAACCAGCTCTAAAATATAGCAGGCACTCGTCCCTGATTGGCTATCCCAAATGTCAATCACCACACCTTCATTTGCTCATACGGTCACATTTGCATACGTCTTCGGACGTTGTCCTTCATCTATTCCAGTGTGTGTTCAATAAAGCCGTGTTCACCGTACTAACCATCTGTCTGCCTAGTTGTTCTGTTACAGCGTCGTGCCTTGTGCCATGTGTACGATAGGGCCTATTGTATTATTGCCCCTGTATTACATATTGCTTTATTGCTTCCCAAACTCTAGCTTCTTACATCATTAGGCATTAATTAGTTATATTTTAATAGAAATTAATTTCTAGGTTAAAATTATGCCTTGTGCAAGGTAAAGAACATAATTAACGTTTATTATGATACTTTTTTGTGCTATGGAATTATTTGTTTTATAATTAAAATCTTTATTGCCATGATGTTTAAGAATGACCGGGTAGGTCCCAGGGTTGCCAGATATGCGTAAAAATATGCCAAATGGTCATTCAAATCTATCTTAGAAAAAATAAAAGACTGCAACACTGCAAGGTCCTGACAGATTGCGGGTTGGATTTTGTTAAGTTTGAAAGTTTTGTTCACTCATTCATTCACTACTTGTTATCTGATGTACACTTGTGTTTGTTCTTGTTAGTTACTTTCTACTTTTTGAGAATAAACATATTAAATGAATGTTACAGACATTAAATTTCACGAGATCATCAATTATATTTCATACAGTGTGTAATTTTGCTATGTTTGAAAGTAAGCAGTCTACCAAGTTATAAATCCGAAGGTGAATTTGAAGGTGAGTTATTGGCTTGGAAAAAAGGGAGTCGACTCTGAATCATGCAAACAGTCGTGACCTAGTCCAATTCTCTAATCACCATGTGTCATGTACGTCACTAGAAATAGTCCCCACCTGCCCGCAAGAACTTGCACACGCGCTAAACCAGTCACAGCAGACTAGACCATTAGACCAATCACATCAGACTAGGCTATAGGTGAAAGGCGGAGATTAGACAGATGAATTGCGGAACGATTCATTTGAGATTCCATTAAGAAGTACGGTAATAAAAACTGCTTATTATTAGGAAATAATGTTTTTACACCATGTATGTACGTAAACCTGTTGTCGGACACTCCATAAACCAAAGTAAGTCCTTAAAAATCACAAGCTATGTACTCTTTATATTTATTAAATAACTTGAATAAACATAAAAGTAAAAAAAGTGACAAGTAAACTGTTGTTTTGTTCTCTTTATTATAAACTAATACAATAAATATGACAAATAAGGTAAAAATTAACTTTACCATTTTACAAAACAATCCATGAAGCCCCACAGGTGTAATTTAAGTGTTATAGGGCCTATTACACGTGTCCGTGACAGTACTGTCAGGCGCTGGCTGTATACGTCGGTGTCCGAAATCGTGATGTATTCAAATGATATATTAAATTAAATTTAGTGTTACAAATGCCCCCTGAAAAATAAGTAATATTCACACACTGTATCTCAAACAAAAGGCTACCTCAAAGGGATAACTTTCCTGCTGTTTAATAATGTAAAGTTTTTTTTATATATGGTTCAAATTAAAGTCAAGCATCATGCATTCAAAAAGCAAAAGTATATTCTAGTAGTAACTAAATTTTCTATTATATTATATTATATTATATTATATTATATTATATTATATTATATTATAGAGTCATATATATGTGTGTGTGTGTGTGTGTGTGTGTGTGTATTGATTTTTTTATAGCATATATCACGAAAACGTTTACGATAGGGTTCAGCATGAGGAGTATTGAATAATCTGGCATGTGAGTGCAGTAAGGGAGAGGGGAGTAAGTGGGAGGTGCGGGTCGGAGTCCCGCAGAAGGAGCGTTTCAGATCCAAAACGAATTTAACCTGCTAACTCTGTCCAACGAAACATGTGAAAACCTCACTACGAGTAGCCCAGCGTTTTTGAAATTGTACCCATTAGTGTCGTTTTATTCCACGGATGCGGATAACTCCAAATGTTTACGACCTCCCTTTGATTTTAGTATCGTCGGGAAAGGGACTGAAACGGTAAATGTCGCGTTTTGCATTATTTCGCACCGGGTAATACAGCAGGAGTGTGATTATGTTGGCAACGCAGGGTCTCATCCTGTGGGCTACGGTTACTGCGCGACTCGTCTTGACAGGTGAGGGACAGGTGTCGAGATTAAATCAGGTTCATGACATGTATCAGTTTGATGTAATGATATGTATCGCGCCAACATGTATAACGAATCGTAAAATATGGTCCCCTGTTCTGTTACTGCATGTCTTTGAATTTCATTGTTGCATCTGGCCACATCGACTATAAACGTGTTGGAATTGCATATTTATTTTGTTTTATATAGGTCATTCAAAAGGCTGTGCTTAAACCAATGATTATGAATACAAACATGAATGTGTCATTAAAATGTGTCTATATTTTAAGGCTTGGGCAACAGCATTAGATGGGACGGAGAACAGGGACGTGAGAAGAATACGTGTGCGGAGGAACGCACGCAGCCTCAGCGTCTGTTACAGCGGACTGACGCGGATGTAGAGCTGCCGCACCGGCACCTGCGTACACTTGTGAGGACTGATGCTGTTGGAGCTCATGTGAGTCACTCTCCATTCTTTGAGGATGTGTACCGGAAGTTAGGTTTGGGCTACAATAACTCCCATGCGCAGTAACGTCTGTTTATGTTGTTGCTTCGAAACTGTATATTTTTATAGTAGCCTATGTAATATAATTAAAATATAATTATGGAAACGGCATAATATAGCTACTGTAGCTAAATCATTAGCCCAAAACTACCACATCGACCCCAAAAATCTAAATATGAAACACCTTAAATTTTACCATCACACACATTAGATTACACACATTTTATTATTGAAAATCACTACATAGTAATCATAAACAAAGTTGAAATCAGATGAAATCAAACAAGCCTAATAACACGGATAACACGTCATCTATCCACACAAAGATGTCTTTGCTTTTTCTTGTCATGATGTTCATTTTGTTCTGGCCGGTCTGTGACTATACCAACTCAATATCAATAACCAACTGGTAAGCATGCGCATACAAGTGTTTACGTGTGTGTATGCACAGCGTGCCTGAGTTGTCATGTGACATGCATTTTCTATAGTGTAGTGCAAACAGAGATTTTTCTGCAACACTTGTGGAAATGGCAGTATTTCGTATGACAACGGGCTAGTGTAAAGCACGGACCGTTGCCTAAACATCTGATGCATACAGCACACTTAACTGTAAACACGTTAGCAGATGCAAAGTTGTCCTCTGATTGGTTGAATTCAGAATTTGTGGGAGATGTGTGTTGCATCCTTTAACAATCCATCTGGAAACAAAACAAAGCCATCTGATAGAAGATGTAAGCTGTCGTGTTTACATGGGTTACAATAAGAATTCATCACAGTCAACTAAATGATTTCTTGAAAGTATGCAAGGATCACGGCATAAACTCATAAACTTGTAGTATATCATTAAATCTATTTTGGGCAGCAGTAGTAGCAGTTTACTGGTTCTTCTCTATGCTAAGTTGAATGATTTGGTCCACCATATCATAAAAATGTACTTAGAGCATTGATAAAAAAACCTAAGCCATGTCTACAATGAAACTCTGTGCACATATACCATGGAAACCTTAGCCATAACGCATAGAGTATAGAGCAGAGGGAGAATTGGCACTAAAATCTTTTAAGAGAGCCAAAGTGCACATTAAAGGTTAAATGTGTAAGGGTATACTTTAATGCACCATCAGTTACTTGCTGCAGAAGGAAGTGAAATATTGCTTTGGGAAAGGATGCTCTGTATTCAGTTGAAATAAATGGATGTGTTCCAAGTATAGATAATGTTTGTCTCTGTCTCATGCTATGTTTTTATCAAAGCCTAAATAACAAATATGTAATAATAACAATAATAATAACAATAACAACAACAATAATAAAATGGATGGCCCCATGTTCTGTTAGGGGCATGGCTTTGAATTTCATTGTTGCTTATAAACACATTGAGCATAAATGTGTTGAAATCAAGGTTATTTTAGTTTTACTAAAATTACAACTTTGAAAGCATTTTTGTTTATTGAAATCAAATAAAATATTAGCCTAAAAATTATTGGAAAAAGATAAACTTACAAAAAATGTATATGTTGACTCAGAAATAAACTGAAATAAGCACTAAAATTATAATAATAAACAAAACTAAAACTGAAATTAATCAATCTTATATAGCAACATAACAATAAATAATAAAATGATGCACAGGAGTCGTCATTTTGGGACAAGAAAAATGGGCTTTTGAAACAGTTTTAAATAGCATTTTTACAAATGGCATTGTAAGGAATTTTGTTTCTATCTCTGTTTCAACCGTTTTTTTTAAGTCTTTTTCTGTTCCAAATTGGCTGTAGCCCTGTGTACAAGCCATTGATGTGGAGTGATGAGTTTTTGGTTCAAAGACTGCATTTAAAGTCACACCAAATGTGTTCAGTTGGGTTCAGGACTTGGCTTTATGCAAACCAATCAAGTTCTTCAAGAATGACTGAATCAATTTTTTTCTTTCTGAACCTTGTCTCATGTCTCATACACGGGAATTGTCATGTTGGAATAGAAAATACCCCTTTTGCTAATAAATTTAAAGCAAACAGTTCCATAAAATTTCATGATTTTCTGCAGCATAAAGATTTGTACTCATGGAAATTACTAAAGTCATTAAACTTGTTTTTTAGATAGGGTGACTCAATACTTTTGGCAATATAGTGTATATCATATTGATGGGTCTTAAGACATTAAAGTATCACAAAAGCAACTCGACAGTACTGCTTTTAAATTGCTCTTGCTTTAGTTTCTATGGCAGTAAAAAAGTGCAAACTGAGGATGAAGCGGCTCACACCGGACGCGGAAGCTCAGAGCCGTGCAGCGTAGCAACATTGTTTGTAAAATAAACATATTGTTTTCTACGTGTACACACACCGGCGGTGTTTATTGGCGCCTGACAGCGGTGTTCTGAGTCCTGCTGCGACAGCGCGCCACACATAATTTAACATTAAATTAGATGTTGTTTGACTGAAATTAGATTAGATTAGATTAGATTCAACTTTATTGTCATTACACATGTACAAGTACAAGGCAACGAAATGCAGTTTAGGTCTAACCAGAAGTGCAATAGCAGCAAGTGCAGGATATACAGTGGTTGCATAAATTACATAAATAAATATTACAGAAGTAATTTACAGATGGAAATGTACTATGACCATGATTTACAGATGTATCTAACTATAGACAGAAATTAACAGATGGATATATACTATGAACATAATATACAGATGTCTATTACTATAAACAGAGATTTACAGATGGATATGTATTATGAACATAATGTACAGATGGCTATTACTATAAACAGGCTATGGTGAGCAGCAGTGCGATGAATATAGAGTAGTGCAAATAAATTATGGACAGAAGCTATCTAAGTAACAGTGCAGTGGAAGAAGTTATTGCATATTTCAGTTAAAGTGTAGGAGTGCAAGATGCATAGTAAACAGTCGGTATTGTAAATGAACAGTTGGCAGTGCAAATGAGCAGTCTGGTAGTGCAAATGAACATAAATGTTATGTATAGACAGTCCATTAGTGCAAATAACAAGTGAAGTCAGGTGTGCAATGAGGGGGGAGAGAAGAGTGTAGCAGTATATGAGGGGCAGTGGGATCAGTGAGGGGCAGAGTTCAATAAAGAGACAGCTCTGGGAAAAAAGCTGTTCTTTAATCTGCTAGTCCTGGTCCGGAGGCACCTGAAACGCCTGCCGGAGGGCAAGAGAGAAAACAGTCTGTGAGCGGGATGAGAGGAGTCCTTAAGAATGCTGCGAGCTCGACGCAGACAGCGTTTCCTCTGGATGTCCTCCATGGATGGAAGTGGAGTCCCTGTGATGCTCTGGGCGGTTTTCACCACCCGCTGCAGTGCCTTGCGCTCTGCAACAGAGCAGCTCCCATGCCAGACTGTGACACAGTTGGTCAGGATGCTTTCTATTGCACAGCGATAGAAGTTCACCAGGATAGCCGAGGACAGCCGATTCTTCTTTAGTGTCCTCAGGAAGAAGAGGCGCTGGTGAGCCTTCTTGACCAGGCTGGAGGTGTTGGTAGTCCAGGACAGGTCTTCCGAGATGTGGATCCCCAGGAACTTGAAACTGGAGACACGTTCAACAGCCATCCCATTGATGTGGATGGTGTCATGTGTGCCTCTTGACTCTTTCCTGAAGTCCACAATGAGCTCCTTTGTCTTGGAGGTGTTAAGGAGCAGGTTATTGCTGTTGCACCATGTGGCTAGGTGCTGGATCTCTTCCCTGTAGGCCGTCTCATCGTTGTTGCTGATGAGACCAATCACCGTAGTGTCGTCCGCAAACTTGATGATGGAGTTAGATCCGTTCACAGGCTTGCAGTCGGAGGTGAAGAGGGAGTAGAGGAAGGGGCTTAGCACACAGCCCTGTGGTACACCAGTGTTGAGTGTGATAGTGGTGGAGCAGATGGAGCCTGATCTCACCTGCTGTGGTCTGTTGGTCAGAAAGTCCATAATCCAATTGCATAGGGAGGTGTTAATGCCCAGGTCTTCAAGTTTGGATATTAACTTGGATGGGATGATAGTGTTGAATGCTGAGCTGAAGTCAACAAACAACATACGTGCATAGGTGTTCTTATTGTCCAGATGTGTGAGCACAGAGTGCAGTGCCATGGAAACTGCATCTTCTGTGCTCCTATTGCTGCGGTAGGCAAACTGGTGTGGGTCCAATGTGGATGGTAGAAAGTCCTTCAGGTGTGCCAGGACCAGCCGCTCAAAGCACTTCATGACAATGGGTGTCAGTGCTACAGGGCGGTAGTCGTTGAGGCACTTTGGGCTGGAGTGTTTTGGCACTGGCACAATGGAGGTGCATTTAAAGCATGTTGGCACAGCTGCTTGGGCAAGAGACAGGTTGAAGATGTCAGTGAAAACCCCAGCAAGCTGCTCAGCACATGCCCTGAGTACGCGTCCAGGGATGTTGTCTGGTCCAGCGGCTTTGTGCGCACTGATCCGGCTCAGTGCATTGCAGACGTCTATGGAGGAGAGTGTGATTGGAGGGTGATCAGCTGAGGGTTTGAGCTTGGTGGCAGTTTCTCTATTGTCCCTCTCAAAGCGAGCATAAAAGTCATTAAGCTCGTTCAGGAAGAGGACATCAGTGGCTGCGGGGGTGGAGTGGGTGGGTTTGTAATCACTGATGGCCTGGATGCCTTGCCACATGCGTCGAGGGTCAGAGTTGGAAAAGTGCTCCTCTACCTTTAGCTTGTAGCAGTGCTTGGCCTCTTTGATGCCCCTCTTCAGGTTAGCTCTGGATGTGCTGTAGGCTTGTGCATCACCTGATCTGAAGGCAGTATTGCGTGCCTTCAACAGGAGGCGCACCTCCTTGTTCATCCATGGCTTCTGATTTGGGTATGTGATGATCTGTTTCTGAGTAGTAACATTGTCTATGGTGGTGTTGATGTAATCCAGTACAGAAGAGGTGTAGCAGTCAATGTCCGTGTGAGAGCCACTGGTGGCCTGAGAAGCAAATGTACTCCAGTCTGTGTGTAGAAACCTTTCCTGGAGTGTGAAATCTGCCCCCACAGGCCACACTTTGATGGTCTTCACTGATGGCTTCACACGATTGATGAGGGGTGAATACTTGGGGGTGAGAAACAAAGAAAGGTGATCTGACTGTCCCAGGTGGGGGAGGGGGGGTCGCAACGTAAGCTTCAGCCATGTTTGTGTAAACATGGTCTAAGGTTTTGTTTCCTCTGGTGTGACAGGAAACATGCTGGTGAAATTTGGGGAGAACTGACTTTAAGTTTGAATGATTAAAATCTCCCGCAACAATAAACGCAGCTTCCGGGTGAGCAGTCTGTTGTTTACTGATGGCTGCATGAAGTTCTTTCATAGCAAGCTTGGCATCAGCATCCGGGGGAATGTAGGCTGCAGTTATAATGGTGGAAGTGAACTCCCGTGGCAGATAATACGGTCTACATTTAACCATGAGAAACTCAAGGTTAGCTGAACAATGTTTTCCGACAATAACAGAGTTCGTGCACCAAGCTTTGTTAATGTAAATGCACAATCCACCACCTCTGGTCTTACCGGAGCCATCTAACGTTCTATCCGCCTGGAGTGTGTGGCGTCCTGCTAAATCAATAGCATTGTCCGGTATGCCGCTGTGTAGCCATGTTTCCGTGAAGATCATAACATTACAGTTAAAAAGTCTCTTGCTGTAAGTGATGCTGAGTCGAATCTCCTCCATTTTGTTCACCAGTGACCGAACATTGGCGAGGAAAATGCTGGGTAAAGAGAGCCGGTGTGGTGTTAGCTTTAGCTTAGCTCTTAGTCCTCCGCGCTTCCCCCGCCTTTGTTTACGATCTCGACGCCGCCTGCAAAAACTTCCGCCCGGCCGGGTAGAGTAAGCGGCCTCGGTTGTTCTGGCGATCTCAGGAAGGAGTTGAAGGTTGTCGATAAAACTGTCAGGAAGTCATAAACCAATATCCAAAAGCTCATGTCGGGTGTACGATGTAAAGGCACAGCTGTTCTGCACGAACAGACCCGAGATGAGCAAGAAAAATACGACAAAATTGCAGAATCTGGAGAGAGCCTGAGCCTCGCGATGTGATCGCGCCGCCATCTTGGATCTAAAACATCTTTAATGTACAAACTGACTTCACTATAAGCTGCGAGATGCATTTATCTGTTTGGGAATACCAAAAAAACAGTGCATTAATACAGAAAACTTCTTGATTCTACAACATTAATAACAGAGTTGTCCTAGACTCTACGCTGCACGGCTCAGTGCTTCCACATCTGGTGTGCGATTCCCCTAACACAGACAGACAATGCCATGAGGAGGGTGTAAAATCTGGGTGAGAACCCAAACGGGAAGTGGATCCTAAAGCAGTTTAAAATTTTAATAATAATAAAACAAAACAATAATAAAAGCAAAGTTATCCAGGACAAGGGAACCAGATAAACAACATAGAAACATTCAACAACTAACACTAGACAAAGGAAACTCTGGTGTTTAAATACACTGAGAACTAACAAGGTAACAAAACACACCTGAGAGCAAATCAACAGAGGACCAATGAACAAAAAGGACAACAAAGAACTTCAACATGACACAGGAAACAGGAACTAAGGAATACAAATTAAAAGTCCACAACAACCAGGGGAAACAGAATGGATCATGACAGAGGGACATTACACTGGTAAAAATTCTGAATTTTTCTGGATTCAAACATTGACGGAAGCATTTGGGATAACGTATATATACAACAAAAGTAACACTATGTTAGTGATTTTTTTGTATTTTAATACAAAATCTTCTATATTATACATTTAGTGTCTTCTGATCTTGTAGGTGAAACAGCCTTCCAAACTCTGTCCGGTCAACCACATCAACTTTGTGCGCGTCCTTGACAAACGCAGCTAAAGATGCAGCCGGAGGCATACTTACTGATGTAAAACGTTATACACGTAAACATGACTTGAGTATTTTGAATATGCCTGTGTCATATTTTAACTAGAAAATTGTCTTACTGGTTATGATTGTTGTGTTTTTAGCACTACATAAGCATATTTTCAACAGCTAGATTAATCTAATTATTTCAGCAAAGATAATGTATGCAGTTATGTTACAAAGTATATCACGCAAATCATAGACATTTTTTCTTTGTAATATTTTACTGCTGAGTTTACTGTTTTTAACTAATGCAAATATGAACCACTTTGTCAGTTTTCAGTGCTTAGCGTCACTGCGTGTGGCCCGTTTGTGTAACAGCGGCGGCTCCAAGCATGTGATATAAAGCTCAATCTAGTTGGACGGTTTGTGTCTTCGTCTGGCGAATTTGAACAAATTCGTCGTACTGGATTAAAAAAAAAAACGTTGCTTTTTCGGCGACCGAATATTCGCGGGCAGTGTGAATGGCCCTTAACAGGCTGCATATTATGGAGGACCACAAGAGTTGTGTAAAGTAATTAAAGCATGTCATTGTTTAATAACTAATTCTATACTAAAAAGTCATTAATACATTTGTTTACGACTTCATTTATTTTTAAAAACAATAATAGGCTAAATTACAAAGTAGTTAATTGTTTAATCATTTAATCAACAATAAAAAGTGTGATTATAAAAATAATAAATACTTTAAATTAAAAAGGGAATTTATAAAAACAACATAAAACACAAAAAGCGCATTAATGAATTCCAATATATATAGCAGAATTTCAAAATGGATTTGAAAAGAGGAATAAATAATTGTATTTACAAATTAAAAATCAGGCATTTAACAGGTGATTCCGTTTACCATTTTGCACTCCCATTGTCCTGCTGTTTTATCTTTTCTTTGTTATTTTATTAGCTTAGTCATTTAGTTTTTTAGTTTTAGCCTCTCTATTTAGCATTTCCCTAACACATTGGGCCTTGCACTCAGAAAATAAGGTTAAACAATGCAAATTATCTAGAATGGAGTGTTCACTGCACATGTGAGCAGGATGTTAACAGCACATGTTTTCTAAAAACAGAAATTATAAATATAGAAACTATTGTTTCACCAGGTTGAAACATTTACACTGCACGTTGAAGCAGACTTCCCAAAATCATATTTTTATCATGAAACCACAAACACACACCAAGTTATGCTGTTGTGTATGTGAAAGGACAGGGGCAAACTGGGATTAAACAGTGACCCAGCTGGACTTTTTCACAAAGAACAGCCCACCACACACCCCTCCGTTAGCAAATGTGTTCCAGTTTCCCCTCCGCCTGTTCTTTATTGCGTTCCGGTGCCCGGTTCTTCTGGTCTGTTCGCAGACCTCCAGGAGTACACAGAGACTGTCGCCGCCTACATCAACAAGTGCACTGATGATGTAACAACCACAAAGACCATCACTGTGTGGGCCAACCAGAAACCGTGGATGACAGGGGAGGTCTACCGTCTCCTTAAGGCTCGAAACGCTGCCTTCAGAACAGGAGAGGAGGTGAGTCTGAAGACAGCTAGGGCCAATCTATCCCATGGCATCAGAGAGGCAAAGAAACAGTACTCCAGGAGGATATCCCATCGTTTCAGCGACGGCGTCAGAGAGGCCAAGAAACAGTACTCCAGGAAGATATCCCATTGTTTCAGCGACAGCAGAGACACTCGGAACCTGTGGCAGGGGATTCAGACCATCACGGACTACAAGCCCCCACCGCAGACCTATGACAACAACATCTCCCTGCTAAATGAGCTGAATGCCTTCTTTGCTTGCTCGTTTGAGGCACAAAATGACACCACTGCACAGAAGACTCCACCACCTCATGGCGACCAGGTGATGACTCTGTCCCCAGACAGCGTGAGGAGATCCTTCAGCAGGATCAATGCACGCAAAGCTCCGGGTCCTGACAACATTCCTGGGCGTGTGCTGAGAGACGTCTGATGTCTTCACCGACATTTTCAACATCTCGCTGAGACAGGCTGTTGTTTCAACATGCTTCAAAGCCACCACCATCATCCCAGTCCCAAAGAAGTCATCTCCATCCTGCTTTAACGACTACCGTCCAGTTGCACTCACTCCCATTCTCATGAAGTGCTTTGAACGGCTGGTCATGCACAACATCAAGTCTGTCCTCCCCCCCTCTCTGGACCCCTTCCAGTTTGCATATCAGTCCAAGCGCTCGACTGATGATGCCATCGGCACTACTCTTCATGCTGCACTAACTCATCTGGACAAAAAGACTCTTACGTCAGAATGCTGTTCATAGACTTCAGTTCAGCATTCAACACAATCATCCCTCAACAGCTCACTCACAAACTGTTCCAGCTGGGTTTAAACATTTCGCTGTGCAACTGGCTGCTGGACTTTTTGACTGGGAGACCTCAGGCAATACGGGTCGCCAGCAACACATCCAGCACTATCACACTGAACACAGGGGGCCCCCAAGGATGTGTACTTAGCCCCCTCCTATACACCCTACTGACCCACGACTGCGCACCATCACACGACTCCAACCTCTTCATCAAGTTTGCGGACGATACAACTGTGGTGGGTCTCATTAACAACAGAGATGAGACAAACTACAGGAGTGAGGTGAGCCACTTGGCCAGGTGGTGCAGTGACAACAATCTCTCTCTGAACGTGGAGCAGACGAAGGAGATTGTTGTCGACTTCAGGAGAGCGCACACTCAGCATGCTCCTCTCACTGTCAATGGTGCGACTGTAGAGAGGGTGAGCAGCACCAAGTTCCTTGGTGGGCACATCACTGAGGACCTCTCCTGGACTAAAAACACTGCAGCACTGGCGAAGAAAGCACAACTGGTACCCGTCTCACCCGCAAAGCCCTCTGCATTGCAGGTGATCCCATCCACCCATCACACAGCTTCTTCAGTCTACTGCCATCAGGGAGGAGGCTTTGGAGTCTCCAGGCCAGGACCAGCAGACTGAAGAAGAGCTTCATACACCAGGCAGTCAGGAAGCTAATCTCCCTTCCGACCCTGCCTTCCCTCCCTTGCCACACGCACCTCTGAACTCTGAACCCATCCATCCCTTCCCACATCATACTCTGTCCCGCACTTGTCACTTTACGGAACATTGGACTGCTCAACCCCTTTTCAGTAGTGGTCTGAGCCACCTCAACTAACTACCTCTAAGTCAGTTAAACAAGCCTGCTCTCTTGACACTTTAAAACAGACTGATAAGCTTTGCACTACATTACATTTGCACTGTTGTTATTTCATCTGCACTGTTGTGTATTTCATCTACACTGTTGTTTATTTCATCTGCACTGTTGTTTATTTCATCTACACTGCTGTTTATTTCATCTACACTGCTGTTTATTTCATCTACACTGTTGTTTATTTCATCTACACTGCTGTTTATTTCATCTGCACTGTTGATTATTTCATTGGTTTGCACATTTATCTCGGTTACATATCCCTTACTTGTAAAGTTGTTTTGTGTATATATATAGATTTTGTATTTATCTGTAATTTGAGATATTTTTTTATATATGTTTATTCTATGTTATCTGTATGCAACTAGGGTCTGTGAGTAAGGCAATTTCAATACTTTGACTTTGAGTTGTGTTCTGGAGGTGGCCCTGCTCCAGATGGGAAACGCTGTCACTCGCTATCAATCTCTCTTGCACTGAACCCTCGTCTTTCTTTGTAATCTAAAATGGATAGTTCACCCAAAAATGAAAATTCTGTCATGAATTACTCACTCTCTAGTTGTTCTAAACCTGTTTATGTTTCTTTGTTTGGTTGAACACAAAGAAAGATATTTGGACGAATGCTTGTAACCAAACAGTTCTTGATCATTGTAGGAAAAATTACAATGGTAGTCAAAAGTACCCCAGAACTTTTTGCTTTCCTAAATTCTTCAAAATATCTCATTTTGTGTTCAACAAAACAAAGAAAAAAAAGGAGTTTTTAAGTAGTTTTTTTCTACTATGGTAATCAATGGAGGTGTGCGTGGTGGGCTGTTTTTGGCAAAAAAGCCCAGTCTGTCCCAGTCTGCCCCTCACAGACAATAGACAATAGCATAACTTAGTGTGTGTTTGTGGCTTCATAATAAATAATGATTTTCTCTAAATAAACTGTACCATGCACATTCTTGAGCATCTCTCTGCCGCAAACATGTGATGTCTGCTTGTTTGTGATGAAATAGTAAATAAAGAGCTGTTTTTTTGCAAATGAACATGCAGCATTTTTGATTTGGCTTACTTTAATTATAAAATTACTACATTTTCATCTCAATCTGTGTGATTTCGAGCATAATACGTGTGCTGTCGCTTTAAATCAGTCCGTGCTGTACAGCAAAAATTAGACTCGATGCGTAAACGATCGCTGCACTGACGCACCGCATCTGCAACGGACGGACCGCACTGCATCTGCGTGCTGTGTGAATGATTTAATCTGTTAACATGGGCACATGAAAAAATATGGACCGCATACACATTGCACACTATGTATGAGTATGTGTGGACCGGGCGTTAGTCTAGCATTTGACATGGCATACTGGAGTAATGATCTTGAAAATGCATCTTTGTCATCAAGGGATTAAATTACATTTTTAAAATATATTCAAAATAATAATATATTATTGATAATAATATTTTGCACTCTTTCAATTTTTGCGTTGTTCATCAGGAGACCAAGTTCAAAAAGATTAAAAGATTACATGTATTGCATTTACATTTTTGCATTTGGCAGACGCTTTTATCCAAAGCGACTTACATTGCATTATACTATACATTTTTTTCTGAGTATGTGCAATCCCTGAGATCAAACCCATGACCTTGGCATTGCTAATGCCATGCTCTAAACAATGAGCTACACTGCTTGAAAGCTTGTGGGGAAAAAAATTGAATAACCTTATCAAATTGTAACGGCTTCAGCGTCTCCACCGGCCACGTCCCCTGCATCAGCGTCCACTTCCCGATACACCCGTTCACTTTCACCGAAATATTGACTACATTGCCCACCATGCACCTCACCTCCGCTGCCATGATTGTGTTCTGCACCTGTTTCTCATTTGTCCCGCACCTGTTTTGTGTTTGTTAGACTATTTAAGTTGCTCCTTTTATTTAGCTCACCGTCCGTTCTTGTTGTAAATGTTGGTTTGTTTACGGCATTGTAAGTCCTTGCCTGTTAATGTTTACCAGTTTTGCTCAATGAATACGTGATAAAAGTTTATGTAAACAGGTTTTATTGTTCCAGCCTCCGCCTCACACTACAAGCTCATACCAAAGAGTCATGTAATTCAAAAAAGTTGAAAACACTTAACTCACTTTAATTCATTGTCCGTTAATTTGGCGCTTTGTGTCATAATAAAACTTAAAAGCTCACAGACCCGGACGGCGAATATAACTACCATATTCGTTTAATATGTCAGAAGAGTTGACAATAACGATTATTTAACATCAATCTTATAAAAACAACGTTACAAAATTAAATTTCTTCTCACAAAAGTTGGAGTTGCCATCGCGCACACATTTAACAATGTACATTTTTTATATAGGAAACTATTTAAAGTGCATTACCACAATTAAACTTATTTAAAACACTAAGAAACGGGCTTCTTCACAATCTTTGATAGGATTTACTTTATAAAACACTTACTTTTATTTTACTCACCCTTATCATCTGAGGAGATGATTTTCAGAAAATGGTGATTATACCCACTAAAAAGATAATTTTGTATCCTAATAACAAACCTTGGGTTTCGAAGGATTTAAAAAGTATACATAATATGAAGAAGAGTGTTTTTCTCTGTGACTAATGAGGAGAAAAAACAGATAAATAGGGAAGTTGAGAGGGCTTTGAGAAATTGCTAAACACAATTAGAAAAATAAGATTGAGAGTGTGTTTATGCAAGGTTTATGCAAGTTAGAATACTTGCATATCTGATCTAAAAAGTGTTTTTGATGAGGATTTTGATGAAAATGATTTTTTTCTTGTTTCTACATCTGCTACTGTAGCCTATAGGTAATTAATTTGTTGTTTTTAAAGATTTTAAAATTATTTAAAGATTGATTTTCACTTAATATATTAAAAAATATATATTAAAGGCCACACCGCTTAATAAGGCCCCAAGTTCTGATTGTATATGTGGTAGAACACTGAGCTATTGTACTGAATAGCTTAGTTTTTCACTAAATTTTTCAAGCTTCCTTAGAACTATGTCTGAGACCTGATCTGTGGAAAGCTAAGCCAGAATCAATAAATTATTTCTGTCTTATCGTCTTGACCCCTAACGCATACTGTGCTATCCTTGCTCTTATACCAGAACCAGGAATATAGTCTGGTTCTGAAAGATTTTATGTTGTGATGTAAAACTGATACCAAAGAATGTTTGCTGAGGAAGCCTGTTTTTTATGTGTACATAGAGTTATTTTCAAGTGTTTTTATAAATCATTTTTTGAAAGTATTCTGTCCTTTTACTTTATCTGTTGGTTTTCTTCATTGTCTATAAACAACAAAAAAACTATTGTTAATATATGACCCTGGATCACAAAGCCAGTCTTCAGTAGCATGAGAACATTTGATTGATTGTCAAAATGATTGTTTTTTTTATTTCATGCCAAAAATCATTAGGGTATTAAGTAAAGATTACATTCCATGAAGATATTTTGCAATTTTCCTACCGTTAATATGTCAAAACTTTATTTTTGTGAGTGGATGCAGCAAAATTGCTAACAAAAATCGCCTGAAACACGCCTACAAACATTGCTCGCTGCTACCCACTCTTTGAAATCACCCACTCAAATTTGGTCTTCATGTAAAGCTTAGAATTTCAGCTTTCGGGTTTATCTTATCTCCACGTCATTACAGCTGTAAGCCAAAAGAAAGTGTAAAAACAAACCTGTTTCCTCTGAGCAGCGACCTGCTACAGCTCCTCTGATTAACAACTTTAAAGGTGATGTTCTTAATGTTTTAATTTTTTTTCACCCTCAGATTCCAGAGTTTTTAATAGTTATATGTCCGCCAAATAATGTCCTATCCCAACAAACCATATATCAATAGAAAGCTAATTTATTAATTTATGATGTAAAAATCTCAATTTCAAAAAATTTACCCTGAAGACTTTTGTTGTCCTAATAATGTGTGTTTCCCTCCAAAGTCTTACCTCTTATTAACAATTTATGAGGATGACACATAAAATAGTAAGAGGTCATAAACACCCTTTGCATTAATATTTTAAAAGTGGATGACCCTTGGGTGACATTTAAGGACAACTTGTCATGGCAGACGTACTAGGCTGACTCAGATACGGGGGTAACAATGAGTTTGTTGACGTGAGTATGACAGGAAAGAAGCACAACAGACAGTAATAAAATCCCTCGGGGAGTCACTCGACCCGGAACTCGCAGCGGAGAGAAGTAGACCCAACGTGTGAGTGAAGAACCAGTAGCTGGAGATGCAAACACAGGGAGCGAACTCGACCTGGCGATGAGACTCACTTTGGAGAGAACAACCCATCTGGGAGAAGCTGCGATGCCCGGGGAAGGGCCGAGGCTGAAGAGCTGTGGGAGAATCTGTCCGGGCGACCTTAGACCGCTGCGGGGCAGAGACAAAATAACAGAGACTGGCAACTGCCGAAAAGAACAAAGCTGCGAGGAGCCCAAAACACAAACTGTAGTATTTAGCTAGACTATGGAACAAGACTTTGTAACAGTCTAAAACGTTACTTGTTTTTTTTTTGTATACATCTTTACTGTGTATAGTATGAGAATTAAATCTGGATCAAAATGTATTACCACCAGTAGCCACTTGAGGGCGCTAAAACGAAGTGATTACCGGATTTAATCCAGTTCACAAACGAGTGAGTCATTTTAGAGTTTGGTAGAGGGAAACCTCTATGTTTGAACTATAATGATTAATGGTGGTCATTTTACTTCTTTTGTAGGAAGGACATTTTGTTTTCGATGTTGTAAATTGCTACTTTTCATTGAGCGATAATGTTTGGGTATATTTTTATCGGGTTAATCGTATGAACTTCGTGCTTGTGCCTGGTAACAAAGATCTTAGAGCTGTGTCTTAGTACACGGATATATGATGTGGAACAATTCTTTAATCAACGTGGCGGTGATTCTATGAGGTTACAAATGGGTACAGATCATCTTTATTTTGCACATACTGGATTAATGGAATACACATTGCATCGCTCTCAAGTAACATCGCTGAATCGTGTGGGTTCATCTTCACGGGCAGCGCATTTCATCTGACTGTGCATTCACGATAATTTTCATCTTCACGGGCAGCGCATTTTATCTGACTGTGTATTCACAATAAGTTTCATTTTCTCGGGCAGCGCATTTCATATGACTGTGTATTCACGATATGCTTCATCTGTTATATTGACTATATGAAGACAGCGATTGTTTATTGGGTGCGGTAATAGCAAATATATATACATATGCACTATTGAATAAAAATTGAAGGAGGAAAAACAAGGCAAGAAAGTTTGTTTGATGAAGTGGTTTTATTCAGTACCAGTCAATTTTCTGTCGAACCCTCCTCAGAGTGACATCCTAATTTATGATCTTTTAAAAGTAAAAGATGAGATGGACTTAAAGAATGGCGCCCGAACAGGGACCCTTGTGAATTTGTGGGGAATCTCTTATGTTTAAAAATAAATTTTGACGGTACTGAAAGCTCTTCACAAACAAACAAAATAAACAATCATTTGCTATGGCAGAGAGAGCATCTAGCACTAATTATTCAGATGGAGCTTTTGTTCATCATAGGGATCCCTTAGCTAATCTTATAGATACTTTTAGTGATTTGTATTTAGAGAGCAATGAAGAAGGAGAAGAGGAAGAGGAGTCCTCAGATCAGAGTGTTGAACAAGATGATCAACCTGACGATGAATCTTTGCCTCCGCCAACGTTGGATTATCAAGAAGATGAGTTGCAAGCTGGGAGTGGTGAAAGTGCCCAACGAATGTTTAGTATTGAAGAGCACCTTGTTGATCTCGAGCACAGAGTCAATGATTTCGTTACTACAGAGACTTTGAACACTAAATTAAAAGCCCAAGAAGACAGGATTAATTATCGTCTTAAGAGAGAGATAGATCGTGTTCAGCAACAATGTTGTACTAAAGTCGATGAACTAGCTAAAAGCATGGTGGATTGTTTGATCAACAGTTTAAAGCTATCAAGCCGATAGTGTCAACTCAAGTTCATTCCAGTACTGCTACTTCTCATAGGATACCTCGAATACCATCTGATATTACTTCTATTCCTCAAAGCACTACTAGGCAAGTTACATATCTTTCCTCAGCATCTCATTTGCCCGCTGTTAAAATAGATTTACCTACTTTTAGTAATTTTAATTCCGAAGATCCCCTTGAATTCATTGATCGGTTTGAGGAGTATAAGGAATTGAGACCTCTGTCTTATGAGGAATTGTTGGCGGCCTTATCTGTAAGTCTTAAGAGTACTGCAAAGAGTTGGTGGAAAGCAGAAAAACAGAGTTTTGGTGGTTGACTGAAGCCGAATTAGTGCAGGCGTCGTTAAGAAACTGCAATCCACGTTTGGCTTCGCTGTTAAGAGGAACCGTAAACACTGTTGACGAGCTGGTTTGATTAGGCACACAAATAGAGAAAGATTGGACTGAAAGCAAGAGAAGGTGGAATCAAGAAAAAGGTGAGGAACAGAAGAGGAATTCTGGGGGAAAAAGTCAAACTAGTCATCTGATGCTTATGGATCCTGTTTCTAACTCTCAGTGTAATAATGTATTGCAAGTACCTGTACTTTTAAACCACTCGTTCTTCAATGCTGTGATTGATACGGGAAGCACGTTTTCTTTGATGTAGCAGAAAGTATGGCAGAGACTAAAAAGGAAGGAGGAGCAATTGACAAGAAGTGATCAGACGTTTATGCTTGCTAATGGACAGATTTAAAAAACTCAAGGTAAAGTGTTATGGGAATGTGAGATGTACATTTTATGTGATGAATAACGAGGATTTGGCAGTTCCTATAATTTTAGGCTTGGATTCCCTTAGAGAAGCTAAAGTTACCATCGATTTTAATGTCTCATATACTCCTGCATGATACGAACTCTAGTCATCCCATGTGTACGCTTTTATGCTGCACAAGGAGAAGTAGAGGTGATGCATGATAAAGAGTGGTGGAAGTTGATCGACCAAGCTCTGGAAAGCCCTCATACAACGAATAAAGTAAAGAGTCAGTTGAAAGCTTTTTTGTATGATTGGACTTCTGTATGTACTGAAAACTTAGGACGGACAGGTTTGATTAAGCACGAAATTAAAACTACTGACGAACTGCCTTTAAGAAAGAGACCGTACAGGGTGTCTTAAGTTAGGAATGATTTCATTGAAGAGCAAGTTGAAGAGCTGCTTCAGTTAAAGATCATCAGGCCTTCCACGTTGCCGTGGGCTTCACCTGTGGTAGTCGTAGACAAAAAAGATAGAGGATCTAGACTGTGTATTGATTACCGAGGACTGAACACAAAGACTCACCTCGATGCCTATCCAGTGCCTCAAATCACAGACATTCTGGATTCGCTCCAAGGGGCAAAGGTGTTTAGCACGTTGGACTTAAAGAGTGGATACTGGCAAGTTGAAATGGATCCTGCAAGTGTACAAAAGTCAGCTTTCATTACTGCTTCAGGGCTGTATGAAGTCTTATGTCTTCCCTTTGGCCTCAAAAATGCAGCAGCATCATTCCAAAGACTGATGGAACAGGTTTTGAGGGAGCATAAGAACAAATGTTGCATGGTCTATATCGATGACATCATTGTGTATTCTCCAGATACCCAGTCTCACCTGCACCATCTCAAGCAAGTGTTCCAGAGTTTGCACAAGGCTGTTCTCACACTTAACCTTAAGAAATGTAAGTTTATTTGTTCTTCACTTGATTACTTAGGACACACTATCACAGCAGATGGTGTCACGATGAATGTAGAGAAGGTGGATGCGATCAAGACTTTTCCTACTCCCAAGAACTTAAAGAGGTTCAACGGTTTTTAGATCTAGCAGCTTGGTACCACCGTTTTATCCTAGATTTTTCTAGTAAAACCGCACCATTGCATGCACTAAAGAAGAAAGAATTTAAGTGGAAACGGACAGACGAGTGCCAACGTTCGTTTGATTGTATCAAAGTTGAACTTACTAAAGCACCGGTTTTAAATACACCTAATTTTGAATCTTCCTTTAAAGTACAGACCGAAGCAAGTGATGTAGACCTAGTAGCTGTGTTAACGCAGGAGGAGGATGGTCAAGAGAAAGTAATTGCATATGCATCTCGGTTGCTCAGAGGGGCTGAGAAATCTTACTCCACGTCTGAAAAGGAGTGTCTAGCAGTGGTATGGGCAGTAGAGAGATGGCACCATTACCTAGAAGGCAGAGCTTTTGAGGTGATCACTGATCATGTATCTTTAGTCTGGCTGTTTCATCACCCAAAGCCTTCATCCAGACTGGAAAGATGGACAATTAGGCTGCAAGGATATCACTTTACCATGCGGTACAGAAGAGGACAGTGTAATGTAGTGCCTGATGTATTATCTAGAAGGTATGCAGTTAAATCACCAGCGGTGTTGTTACCCATGAGAGCGGCCAAGTCACCTGCAATTGTACGAATTCTAATAGGGGAGATTTTTACAAGGTGGGGAACTCCGGCGTTTATTGTGTCCAACAGAGGCGCGCAGTTCACCTCTAACCTACTAGACAAAGTATGTAAGCAATGGCACATAACCCAAAAACTCACCACAGCATACCATCCTCAGTCCAACCTTACTGAAAGAGTCAATCGGAACTTAAAGACCATGATTGCCACGTATGTTGACCAAAACCACCGCACTTGGGATCAGTGGATTTGTGAGTTCAGGTTTGCTCTAAATACAGCATGGCATGAAAGTACAGGTTTTTCTCCTGCAGAAATAACTGTGGGACGACAACTTAAGGGACCACTGCAGAGAGCCTTACAGAATCCTCCAGATCCTAACCAGCCATCCTATAGTACTGTCAAAAAATTCTGTACCAGTTAGTACGAGAGAATTTCGAGACGAAGCAAAGAAAGTACTATGACTTTAGAAGAAGAGTTCAGAACTTCGAGGAAGATGATTTGGTTTGGGTAAAAACGCATTCTCTCTCTCGAGCAGATGAGGCCTTTATGGCTAAAATTTCTCCAAAATGGAAGGGCCCAGCAAAAATTTGGAAAAAGTTAGGACCTGTTAATTATAGGGTGATTATGCTGCCTAACCGACACAGATAGATACTTATCACACACAGAATTTACAAATTTTAAATTTTTGGGATCTTGGTGAGGGGTATGTAACAGTCTAAAACGTTACTTGTTTTTTTTGTATACATCTTCACTGTGTATAGTATGAGAATTAAATCTGGGTCAAAATGTATTACCACCAGTAGCCACTTGAGGGTTCACAATAATCACTATAATCCAGTTCACAAACGAGTGAGTCCGTTTAGAGTTTGGTAGAGGGAAAGTTCGCGGTTAAACTTTTGCTACCTAACTATACCTATTAAGTCCTGTTTGAGAACGTATACAGTTTCTGCTCAAATGTGAGTTTGTCTTTGCTTACAACTGTTTGTTATGTTTGAACTATAATGATTAATGGTGGTCATTTTGCTTCTTTTGTAGGAAGGACTTTTTGTGGATGTTTTCGATGTTGTAAATTGCTACTTTTCATTGAGCGATAATGTTTGGGTATATTTTCATCGTGTTAATTGTATGAACTTCGTGCTTGTGTCTGGTAACAAAGATCATAGAGCTGTGTCTTAGTACACGGATACATGATTTGGAACAATTCTTTAATCAACGTGGTGGTGATTCTATGAGGTTACAAATGGGTACAGATCATCTTTATTTTGCACATACTGGATTAATGGAATACACATTGCATTGCTCTCAAATTGCATCGCTCTCAAGTAACATCGCTGAATTGTGTGGGTTCATCTTCACGGGCAGCGCATTTCATCTGTATTAACGATAAGTTTCATCTTCACGGGCAGCCTTTTAAAAGTAAAAGGTTAGGTGTTGCAACTTTAACTAGCCAAAAGAGACAAAGAGGTAGTCAGTACTGCAAACAAACGCAACGGTCTGACAAAGCACGATGAAAGGAAAGGGGAATAAATAGGAAAACTAGCTAAAGACAATGGGGAACAGGTGGCAGGAGAGAGATGATGAGATGGGGTGCTAACCAGAGGAAATAAGCTACAGGTGGAAGAGTGAGCAGCGGTGAGTGGGGAGAGACCAGACAGGGAGACATGGGGAAGGGGCAAGTGACTTAGACACTGAACACAAGGCGTGCTGTCACAACACATGCCACGTACTCAACAAACAACAAGGCATGCGGACAAACAGGCAAGATACAGGGCCAGAGAGACCGGGATCATGACACAACCAGATTATTGTTTATTATTAGGATCCCCAATTGCTTTGCACAATAGCATTGCTAATTTTCCTGGGGTCCATCCCACTCTTAAAATACATTTATCATTCCATGCATCATACAAAAATAAAAATACATTTTCCATATTCCAAAATATCCCAATAAACATCTTCCTAGGGTCTCTACAACACTTAAAATCTATATTTTATACGTAGGTAAAACCTAAAAACATTTTTAGCACACAAAACCCCTCTTTAATCATTTCTACAACTTTTTTGATATATATCAACACTAGGAATGGAACGGTTAATGAAAAAAATCTGTACCGTTCAATTCACTAGTGACGGTTCAAGTTAGTGTATTGTTCGGTCTGGTCATGCGCCGTGCGGCATACGTGAGTTTGGGCTTCTTATACTGTCAAGTCGGGTTAAAAAATCACGATTAGCAGTTTGCAGGTTTTGGGCTTATTTTAAAAAATTCGGTAACTTGTCAGAATCTGACAAGCAACCTTGTTTCTTTACATCCATGGTCGCTGATTTCTTTACTAATGTGGTCTGCGTGGCGCCGCAGGAATTCAAAGTACAAGCTTTCCTGTAGCTCCGTGGTTATAGCATGGTGCTAGCAATGCCAAGGTCATGGGTTCGATCCCGGGGATTGCACATACTGTATAATGCACTGTAAGTCACTTTAGATAAAAGCGTCTGCCAAATGCATAAATGTAATGTAAATGTAAAGCGCAAGCACGTGTACAGCGTAAACATCCGCCTCCTTTCCCCTACCACTTAAACTAAATGTATTACATCTGACACGATTAGAATGAAATGTGAAAATGAATGAAAAGTGTTGCTTACAGCCTAACCTTCAGATTTGTGGGAGTAGGACAGAGAAATTATGCTCCCTATAACACTTAAACAACCACTTAGATCATGGCAGTAACTGTGGTGACAATAAATCCTATTCTTTTAATTTGACAAATAAGTGTTTTTGTTCTCAGCTACAATTTGTTTAAGGCCAACAGTTGTAAAACAAATAAAAGCCTGTTGAAATAAACATCTCCTCTCTTGCTGTATCAGAATCTCACCTTTATGTTTAATTTTTGTCAGTCAAATTTACTGTTTGCTAAAATCAAGCTGCCTCACTTGACATAACTTTAAGAAGAACTTTTTTAAATACTGTACATGGTGGATTATAAGGCCATATGTGCTGATGTATGGTATTTCTGGAGTTTAAAAAAAACTATGTTTACCGCAACCACAGACCTGTGATACAAACCGAATCGTGGATTATGTGAACCGTTCCATCCCCACTATACATGGTCTTTTGTTTATAATGCTGTGGCGCCGCAGGAATTCAAAGTACAAGCTTTCCTGTAGCTCCGTGGTTATAGCATGGTGCTAGCAATGCCAAGGTCATGGGTTCGATCCCGGGGATTGCACATACTGTATAATGCACTGTAAGTCACTTTAGATAAAAGCGTCTGCCAAATGCATAAATGTAATGTAAATGTAAAGCGCAAGCACGTGTACAGCGTAAACATCCGCCTCCTTTCCCCTACCACTTAAACTAAATGTATTACATCTGACACGATTAGAATGAAATGTGAAAATGAATGAAAAGTGTTGCTTACAGCCTAACCTTCAGATTTGTGGGAGTAGGACAGAGAAATTATGCTCCCTATAACACTTAAACAACCACTTAGATCATGGCAGTAACTGTGGTGACAATAAATCCTATTCTTTTAATTTGACAAATAAGTGTTTTTGTTCTCAGCTACAATTTGTTTAAGGCCAACAGTTGTAAAACAAATAAAAGCCTGTTGAAATAAACATCTCCTCTCTTGCTGTATCAGAATCTCACCTTTATGTTTAATTTTTGTCAGTCAAATTTACTGTTTGCTAAAATCAAGCTGCCTCATTTTTTTATTTTTTTATTACTTGACATAACTTTAAGAAGAACTTTTTTAAATACTGTACATGGTGGATTATAAGGCCATATGTGCTGATGTATGGTATTTCTGGAGTTTAAAAAAAACTATGTTTACCGCAACCACAGACCTGTGATACAAACCGAATCGTGGATTATGTGAACCGTTCCATCCCCACCAGCTCTTGCAATACATTTTTGTTTATAATGCACTGTAAAAAAAATCAACTCATCTTTTTGTTTCTTTTTTGCATTGGATTTTTTAAGTTGTACTGACTACTAGAAGTTGAAATAATTTACATAATTTTGTCAAATCAACTAGATTGTACAAAACAATTGGATTAATTTACTAAATTAAGTTTAGCTGACTACAATCCCAATTTTTTTTTACAGTGTATAAATACTTTAATCCAAGGTGTGCTTTCACCTACCTTTTAAAATCTAGTTTCTGTGTTATCCTGACAATAGTAAAGTATTCCATGCCTTCATAGCTCTATATATTACTGCCTGTTAAGGAAATTAGTCCTCACCTTGAGGAAGAAGAATCTACCCTATGTTACTTGTCTGGTAGCATATCTAGTTGACCATGCATTAAATTGCAATTTATTGTACTGTTCAATTGGTCATTTAAACTGTATAGTCTTACATATAAAAATCAATAATGCTGCTATTATCCTGTCTTCTACTCTCAACCATTTAAGATTATGATGCATCCTAATAACACTTGTACTAAAGATTGACTGATATTGATTTTTTTTATAACCGATACAGATACCAATTATTTGCATGTTTATGTGCCCGATTCCCGATATGCAGAACCGATGTTTTTTACTGTTATACTTCTGTTTTTGACACACCGATTACAACTCCAATGAACTGAACAAACCTTTTTATTTATAACAATCACTCCCTCCTTGCATACAAAGCAAAACAACTTGTATTATACACCTATAAATAGAGGTGTCTGATAAAATAAAGTGCACTGTTAATAAAGTGTCTTTGTTCAAAAATAATTCTAACCAATTAAAAATAAATCTAATTAAAATGAAAAAACTCACATCTTGCATACAAAACAGATCAACTTTTATTTACTATAATGCACTATTAAAATGTTAAGAATAATTCGTTGGATAATATTAATTTACTGTAGCTAGAATTTAGTCAATTAATGTCCACATGCTGTATTTATTTAGATGTTTATCCGCAAAATAATGGTTACATAGTCAATGATAATATAACTTAACATTGATATTACATATCATGGATTAAATGTAACATATCTCATTTGTGCATAAATGGCTGTTATGTTAAATAAAGTTTATTAATTAAAGAGCAAGTAAGCCTTACCTGTGCTGTGCACGCTATTGTTTCAGTGTCGTCTCCCCTCAGACGCTGTGCTGAAATGACGCTCCTGCACGCAATTCTCTAAACGGCCACAAGATGGCGGCGTTTATCGGAAAATCCGATATTACCAACCCGATTCCCGATTACGGGAAAATGCTTAAATATCGTGAAAATTATCGGGAAAATTATATATCGGTCGATCTCTAATTTGTACCAGATGTTCCACAAATTGCTACATTTAGTTTTGTGCCTGAAGCAGTACGTTTATGAATGCTGGTGTCATGAATTCTGAATCTGAATGTGACACGGCCAAAGATAATAGATATTAACAAAATGTGTCACTGCCATTAAAATGAATGTCGAGTGAATACAACCTTAAATTTGAGTCTTTCATGTGACCTCAAAAAAAGTGATTGTTTAAAAAGAAACTGTTTAACTAGTTTTATAGAGTATTCCTTTGTGTCAGAGGAGGAGGATGAACAAGACTTATTCTTGGTCTGATGGGAAATTTGATTTTTTTTTATATTAATAATAAAAGTTTTCATCATCATTCTAATGAATTGATTGGTTTTTGTTGCTACATCCAAGCTTTTGTGGTACCCCCAATTTGTTTCAATGTTTTTATTCTTGTTATACATGCGACCAATTATAAAAGTTATTTTACAACACTTTAAGAATTTCATATATGTCACTGAAAACAGGGGAATCTCAGCTTTAATGTAATATGCTAAGGTTCAGTTCAGGGCAGCCATAAACCTGCAGATGTGGCATGTAAATCAACTGGCTACAACTACATGTTTTACAACTATACTTGATGTCATGTTTGTCCTTTAAACGTTCAGGATAATGCAACAGGTATTTTAAAAGTGGTTTGGGAGGTGAAATGTGCAAAGATTAAACTTAAAATCCACTTAAGATCGCATATTATTGTCCTCAGTAATGCTATAACCAAGAAAGAAACATGACTGCCCCCTACTGGTAATATGCTTCTCTGGCTATGTGCCAGAGAAGTTCACTGTCGTGTCTAGCCACAGCAGATCATACGTATCTTTTCCCTGTAGAAACGAGATGGCGTTTTCCCCTTCAAAATCTGTAGCAACAGCAGATGGCGAGCGCTTTGGAAGGAAGGAGAATGTGGCGTGGACCACTTTTTCCATGCATTCTTTGATGTTAACGGTCTCTAATACACAGCAATAGATGGTCGGGACACAGTTGACTTTGGCAAAAAGTAGTGGGATCCCACCTGCAAATTGCATACGTTTGAGCATAAATAAGATAAGCACAAAGGGATAATCTCATTTTAAGGACTACAACGGACAGCTCATAGGGACTAAAATGAGCTCTTCGTGGGTTTGTGACATCACAAGCCCCTGAATATACATAAACCCTGCTCCTAGGTACACACAAAATACAAAATCAAGAACTTTTAAAAGGTCATATTAGGACCCATTTAATATTAATTACAACGTCCCCAAACATTGTCTCACAAATGAACCGGATATGAAGAGCATTTACAGCTAATATGGACCAAACACCACTGATGTTTACTGATCTACTCTTTTGTAAGTAATCTGTGCAAAATTATATTTTTTTATAAAGCATGTAACCAACTTATCATGTGTTTGTTTATCTTTCTTTCCTTCTCTCAGCCTATTCATCTGGCTCAGGTCTCATTCCTGGTGAAGGCATTTGGGATCACTTTTGTTTTAGACCTGGTGCTCAATCAGTACGTGCAAAACCAAACATAATTGTATGTGGTAGAAGAAAAATGTTTGCATCATCATTCACTGTAAGCAGCGTATAAATCTGTGTGTGTGTGTGTGTGTGTGTGTGTGTGTGTGTGTGTGTGTTTGTGTATGTGTGCGCAGTGATCTCTTGTCTTCTAATTATGTTGAACGGCACTTTGATGAGGATGGACGACCCTTCCAGAGTATGGTAGGGCGATATAAAAGAGACCTGCATGTTTTTGCATTATTTAACATGGTTCTAATATTTAGCATGATTTAACATTTTATAATGCTAACTTGTTTTGACATTTAGCATGACACTAGCATGTTTTAACACAATGCATTCATGTTTTAACATTGCTCAGCATGATGCTAACATACATTGCCCTCCACTACTACTGGCACCCTTGGTAAATATGAGCAAAGAAGGTTGTAAAAATAAATCTGCATTGTTTTTAGTTTTGATCGTTTATTTTAAACCATCTACAAAATTCCAACATTTTTTTCAAGTAGAACAATTTGAAGTGGAAGTATCATATTGTGATTTTTTTTCTCTAATACACCCTGGCCACAATTATTGGCACCCCTAGGAATTATTATGTGTAAAATATCTCCCAAGTATATTTCCATTAATATTAAAATTTTCTGAGCACACCAAGGTGACTAGAAACATGATATTGTCCAGTCATGACTTCTTGTTGCACAGGAGAATATTGAGTAACACAAAGCTCAAACCCCTTAAAGGGCCCCTATCCTAAAAATTGCACTTTTAGATGTGTTTAAACATAACTGTGTGTCTGGAGTGTGTGCACAGAACCACCCTAGAATGTAAAAAATCCACCCATTCACTTTTCTATAATTCCCAATAAACCTCATCAGTCCTCTTGAACGAGACGTTTGCATTCTCTTAGCAATATGAAATCACATTGATTAAGCCCTGCCCATGACTGCTGATGGACTGCTGCTGTCTCCGCCCTCATCCAGCTGTACACTGTCTGCCATTGCTTTCATACTGGACTACTTGCAGTGAGCTACAAGAATGTGTGCATTCACGGGCAGACCTCTTTCTTTGCTTTGACTGCTTTCAGTTTTTTATGACGTGTTTATCCTGTGAACTTTACTGATAAAGTCAATGTACTTGTTGTGAAGACAGATAACGCATTTGTCCTGTGGACTTTCACTTATTAAAGCAATATGTTTGGTTTATTAAAATGAGAAAGTGTTTATCATTCGCTTCAGCTTTGCTGTTACTGAAGCGCAGGCTCTCAGTCTGGCGCTTTCTGCTGGAAAGGGGGTGGAGACCAGCAGCTCATTTTCATTTAAAGTGACGCACCCCAAAACAGCACGTTTTTACTTACAGGCAAAAATGGACACATAGAGCACAGTATAATAAAAGATCTGTGATGTATTTTGAGCTGAAACTTTACAGACACATTTTGGGGATACCAGACAAAAAACACCTGGGATAGAGGCTCTTTAAGGCTGAAATACACTACACAACTTTTAAAATCTGAACAGATTTAAAAAAAAATAGACATAATACACTTGCAGACTTTTTGAACGTTTGCATAGAAAAGAAACGTGATAAAATCAGCCAACTAGTGCAGAATTTCTACAACAACTCCAGAATGAAAATCTGGGGAAAAAGTGGAGCAAAACTCTTTTAGTGTATTTCAGCCTTTAATCATTTATCACAATGGGTAAAACCAAAGAATATAGTTCTGATGTGCAGAAAATGATTGTTGAGCTACACAAAATAGAAAGTAGATTTAGACCATGCGTCCTCAAATGAGGACATATGTTTTGGGTCTTCTGCACCATATACTTAATTCTTCTTAACTTAGACCTGTTGTCCTCATTTGTAGAAACGTTTTGTCTACTAATGTTTCATATACTTATCAAGTCCCAATAATCCCAAATAGCTAGGAGAAAATAAAAATACAAATAAAATCAAAGCTCGGAAATGGTTAAGAGGAAATGGTTGAAACAATAAAAATACCTATTTCCAACATCAGGGAAATAATGAAGTTTTAATGGACTGAAGATGTTGCAAATCTGCCTAAAATATAATGTGTGTCTATATTGTCTTAATGCACAGCAAAGAGAAGATTTTGAGTGGCCAAAGACTTTTCAAAGGTCACAAATGTAGAATTTCAGAAATCAAATTGATTTAAGTGTCAGAAAAAAAGCAAGTGCAGGATATACAGCAGTTGCATAAGTTACATAAATAAATCAATATTACAGAAGTCATTTACAGATGGATATGTACTATGAACATAATATACAGATGGCTGTTACTATAAACAGAAATTTACAGGTGGATGTATAAAATGATAAGTTAGGCTATGGTGAGCAGCAGTGCAATGGATATAGAGTAGTGCAAATAAATTATGGACAGAAGCTATCTAAGTAACAGTGCAATGGAAGTTATTGCATATTTCAGTTAAAGTGTAGGAGTGCAAGATGCATATTTAAACAGTCGGTACTGTAAATGAACAGTTGGCAGTGCAAATGAGCAGTCTGGTGGTGCAAATGAACATAAATGTTATGTATAGACAGTCCAGTAGTGCAAATAACAAAGTGAAGCCAGGTGTGCAGTGAGGGGGGAGAGAAGAGTGTAGCAGTATATGAGGGGCAGTGGGATCAGCGAGGGGCAAAGTTCAATAAAGAGACAGCTCTGGGAAAAAACTGTTCTTCAGTCTGCTGGTCCTGGTCTGGAGGCACCTGAAACGCCTGCCGGAGGGCAGGAGAGAAAACAGTCTGTGGGTGGGATGAGAGGAGTCCTTAAGAATGCTGCGAGCTCGACGCAGACAGCGTTTCCTCTGGATGTCCTCCATGGCTGGAAGTGAGTCCCTGTGATGCGCTGGGCGGTTTTCACCACCCGCTGCAGTGCCTTGCACTCTGCAACAGAGCAGCTCCCATGCCAGACTGTGACACAGTTAGTCAGGATGCTTTCTATTGCGCAGCGATAGACGTTCACCAGGATATCCGAGGACAGCTGATTCTTCTTAAGTATCCTCAGGAAGAAGAGGCGCTGGTGAGCCTTCTTGACCAGGCTGGAGGTGTTGGTAGTCCAGGACAGGTCCTCCGAGATGTGGATCCCCAGGAACTTGAAACTGGAGACACGCTCAACAGCCATCCCAATGGGTGTCAGTGCTGCAGTGAGTCGTTCATTGCACATTGGGCTGGAGTGTTTTGGTATTGACACAATGGAGGTCACAGGCCTAAAGCATGTGGACAGCCTTGGGCAAGAGACAGGTTGAAGATGTCAGAAACCCCAGCGAGCTGCTCAGCACATCCCTGATACGCATCCAGGGATGTGTCTGGTGCGGCTTTGTGCGACTGATCTGGCTCATTGCGTTGCAGACGTCAGGAGATGATTGGTGGGTGGTCAGCTTTGCTTGGTGGCAGTTCTCTATTGTCTCTCTCTATTGTCTCTCTCAAAGCGAGCATAAAAATCATTAAGCTCGTTCAGGAAGAGGACATCAGTGGCTTCGGGGGTGGAGTGAGTGGATTTGTAATCACTGATGGCCTGGATGCCTTGCCACATGCGTCGAGGGTCTGAGTTGGAAAAGTGCTCCTCTATCTTAAGCTTGTAGCAGTGCTTGGCCTCTTTGATGCCCCTCTTCAGGTTAGCTCTGGATGTGCTGTAGGCCTGTGCATCACCTGATCTGAAGGCACTATTGCGTGCCTTCAACAGGAAGTGCAGCTCCTTGTTCATCCATGGCTTCTGATTTGGGTACGTGATGATCTGTTTCTGAGTAATAACATTATCTATGGTGGTGTTGATCTAATCCAGTACAGAGCAGGTGTAGCAGTCAATGTCCGTGTGAAAGCCACTGGTGGCCTGAGAAGCAAATGTACTCCAGTCTGTGTGTAGAAGCCTTTCCTGGAGTGTGAAATCTGCCCCCACAGGCCACACTTTGATGGTCTTTACTGATGACATCACTCGATTGATGAGGGGTGAATACTTGTGGGTGAGGAACAAAGAAAGGTAATCTGACTGTCCCAGGTGTTGGTGAAATTTGGGGAGCACTGCCTTTAAGTTTGAGTGATTAAAATCTCCCACAACAATAAACGCAGCTTATTGCGGGTGAGCAGTCTGTTGTTTACTAATGGCAGCATGAAATTCTTTCCTAGCAAGCTTGGCATCGGCATCGGAGGGAATGTAAGCTGCAGTTATAATGGTGGAAGTGAACAAGTAAAATGGTCTATTTTTAAACATGAGAAACTCAAGGTTAGCTGAACAATGTCTCCCGACAATAACAGAGTTTGTGCACCAAGCTTTGTTAATGTAAATGCACAATCCACCACCTCTGGTCTTACCGGAGCCATCTAATGTTCTATCTGCCCGAAGTGTGTGTCGTCCCATTAGCTCAATAGCATTGTCCGGTATGCCACTGTGTAGCCATGTTTTCGTGAAGATCATAACATTACAGTTCAAAAGTCTCCTGCTGTAAGTGATGCTGAGTCGAATCTCCTCCATTTTGTTCACCAGTGACCGTACATTGACAAGGAAAATGCTGGGTAAAGAGAGCCGGTGTGGTGTTAGCTTTGGCTTAGCTCTTAGTCCTCCGTGCTTCCCTTGCCTTTGTTTAAGATCTCGACGCCGCCTGCAAGCACTTTCACCCAGCCAGGTAGAGTGAGTGGCCTCGGGTGTTCTGGCGATCTCAGGAAGGAGTCGAAGGTTGTCGATAAAACTGTCGGGAAGTCGCAAACCAATATCCAAAAGCTCATGTCGGGTGTACGATGTAAAGGCACAGCTGTTCTACTCGAACAGACCCGAGATGAGCAAAAAAAATACCACAAAATTGCAGAATCTAGAGAGACCCTGATTCTCGCGATGTGATCGCACCGCCATCTTGGATCTAGCTGACTCTCAATGTATTCTCAAACCTGATCAGACTGAAAAGTAAAGGCTCAGAGCGTTTTTTCTTACAAATTGAGGTTGCAGAATGTATTAAATACAAAGGTGACAATAATTGTGGCCAACGTTTATTTTTTTTACAATGTGATATTCCCCCTACTTCAAATTGTTTGTTTTTTGTAGATTTTTCTTAATAAAAGATCAAAATGAGAAACAATGTAGAATTATTTTTACAGCCTTCTTTGCTCATATATACCAAGGATGCCAATATTAGTGGAGGGCACTGTATGTTGGGAAGGTTACTATGGAAATGTATTAGACAGTTTAATCTGACGCACGTGCCTGGCCCAAAGTTTAACCTCTGGTCTGTGTTTGTTAATTGGACTGGCTAATGGCTAATAATATAACATTTTTATTAATATTAATTTATATTAAAATTTGTATAATATGTATAATAATTGTAGTAAATAAACAATTTGTTCAATTTTATTGTATACTAATTTTATTAAATAAAAAATTTGTTGAATGGGTCGTGTAACTTGTTGACACAATAAAGTTTACCCAAGTAATGTTTTTTTCCTGGTAACCCAAAATAATACTGACTAGACATACTTTTAACTTGCTATCCAAAAAATGTATTTGTTATTTCTTTTGCTTGTTATCAGAAATAATCAGCAGGGACTCTATTCTTAGAGGATGTGTACCGAAAGTTAAGTTTGGGGCACAAAAGCGTGCATGCACAGTAATGTTGCTTTGAAATAATCTATAGATTACAGATTACAAGTTACAAGTTACTCTATTTAAAATGTTATGAGTATTGTAACTATTAAATTACTTTAATAAAGTAAAGTAACTAATTAAAATTCATAAAGTCATAAAATTTGTATTTAAGGTCGGTGCCAATAGCCTTGTGGTTAGTGCGCCGATATGTAGCACTAGTATGCTTGTGGCGACCTGGGTTCGATTCCCGTCTCTGTGGCCCTTTGCTGGTCCAGCTTCCATCTCTGCCCCACACTTTCCTGTCTACTCTCCACTTTCCTATAACATTGACAATTTTCTAGATTGGTACATTAATTTACAAAAATGGCATCTAGTCACAATGTATAGTCAGAACAGAGCCTGATGTTACTATGGATGATTTTAGGTCTAATAGTGAACTTGCTAATGCTCTAAATAATTTTAATTTGAGGTTTGATTGATTGAATTTTAAAGATGAAGTAGAAGATATGACATGTAAACTTAGAGATAATCATTATTTTATTTTGGAGAAATCATCATCAATCATCTTTTCTTACCCTTAAAGGAACACTCCACTATTTTTGGAAATAGGCTCATTCCCCAACTCCCCCAGAGTTAATAAGTTGAGTTTTACCTTTTTGGAATCTATTCAGCCGATCTCCAGGTCTGACGATAGCACTTTTAGCATAGCTTAGCATAGATTATTGAATCCAATTAGACCAGTAGCATTGCGTTCTAAAATGACCAAAGAGTTGGATATTTTTCCTATTTAAAACTTGACTCATCTGTAGTTATATTGTGTGCTAAGACCGACGGAATATGAAAAGTTGTGATTTTCTAGTACGATATGATTAGGAACTATACTCCCCAGCTGCGTGATATCACTGCGCCTGCTGCGGCCATGTTACGGCAGCAAACTTCCTTGATTATTACGCAGGAATGGGAGTATAGTTCCTGATCATATCGGCCTAAAATAAAATCGCAACTTTTCATTTTTCGCCGGTCTTAGCACACGATATAACTACAGAAAAGTCAAGTTTTAAATAGGAAACATATTGAAACGCTTTGGTAATTTTTGATTGCGATGCCACTAGGGCTAGATACCATAGCATGTGGCCATCAGTATGGGTTTTTTAAAAGGGAGTATGTTTTTAAAAAAAAAGGTGTGCCAGGACAGGGTTCCTCTCCTATTAGTAGCTGAATGTAAGCTGGTGCTGTTCTGACGGAGTGGCTTTATCGATGAGAAGATCAGTCTTGGCCAGGTTGAGTTGCATGTGATGGTCTTTCATCCATGCAGATATGTCCACCAGGCAGTCTGATATTCGTGTAGCTACCATGGTGTAATGATGAGTCAACAGAGTTCGGATCCATTTGCAGTTTTATTAATATTGTTGTCAGACAGGCAGGGTTAAACAGGAACAACAGGGTAATGCAGTAAAGACAGGGCGTAATCCACAAACAGGCAATAGTCCAGGGGCAGGTAGCAAACAGGCATAAATCCACAAACTATGCAGTAATCCAAGGGCAGGCAGCAAACGATCGAAAAAACCCCAGCAGAAACAGTCCAAAAGTAATAACAGGCAGGCAAACCATAAGAAACAGCTCAGTAATGTTCACAGGGGGAAAAAAAGACTTTGCAATGGTTGAATGAACCTGGGTGTCTAAATACCGGAGGTAATGAGAGTCAGGTGCGAAGCGTAATCAGAACCAGGTACGGGATTATGGGAAATGTAGCTTTGGAAACAGTCTAGTATTCCGGGGAATGAGATCTCCGATGGTCGGGGACGGGAACTGCATCTTCAAAGTTAGTGGTGCTCTTCTCATTATTCTGTTTTGGTGCAACTTGTCCCACTCTGGTTCTTCCAATTTGTCTTCTTGCCATGCTTGATGTGGCCAATTTCAATGTATGAGCTCACGTTATCTCATGCCAAGCAGCTGGAGAGATTAGTGAGTACACAAGTGAGAAAATGGCTTGGGTTACCAAAATGCCTTAGCAATTTAGGGCTGTACCGGTGGAGCTCTCTCTCTTTCCATTTCAAGCCTTATGGAAGAGATTAAATGCACCAAAACAAGGCTGGAGATGACGCGTAAAGAATTACGTGATCCCTATGTAAGAGGTGCTGCTCTATCATTAGCAACTGGTAGGAAATGGAACCCAGTAACAGCGGTAGCGGAGGCGAAGGCAGCCCTCAGACACAGGGACATTGCTGGACAAAAGCGGACCAAGCCCTTATCCCCAGCCTCAGGCCTGCTGAATATAGCCAAGGATTGGGAAATGCGAGTTGACTTTAACCACAGACTTACTTTCCCCTTGGAAAGTGCAGTGACCAATCTGCGGCCGGACATGGTTCTTTGGTCTAACTCTGTCATCATAGTTGAGTTGACTGTACCTTGGGAAGAGGCCATTAATGAAGCCTTCGAAAGGAAGAATCTCCGGTATGCCAACTTGGCAGTTGAGGCAGAAGAGCAGGGCTGGACAGCAAAAATGTTCCCGGTGGAAGTGGGTTGAAGGGGCTTTGTGGCCAATTCCACTACAAGACTGCTTAAAGAAGTTGAGGTAAAGAACATGCCCAACAGAGGGTAGTCAAAGAACTTGCTACTGTTGCTGGGAGAAGTAGCCACTGGCTGTGGCTGAAATAGATGCACAAAGTCTGAGCTGCCAAATAAACTTGTAATAAAGTGGTGACTTGGTTTGTGTTGTAATGTTATGCCATCTATGTGGCTGAAATAGATGCACAAAGTCTGAGCTGCCAAATAACCTTGTAATAAAGTGGTGACTTGGTTTGTGTTGTAATGTTATGCCATACGGAACCACAGGCACTGATCATGCATTAATGGTGCCAGTGGGGCTAGAACAACCTTAGCCAACGGTTTGGCACATATGGTTGTGTTGTGTTGTGTTATGTCATATGAAACCGAAGGCACTGAGCATGCATTAACGGTGCCAGTGAGGCTAGGAAAGCCTTGGTCATTGGGTTGGCGCGTATGGTTGCATCGAGGTGTGATGCTAACATTTTCATGTTTACATAGTCTGATTTGGGGTGGAATAAAATAAATACAAATGTGTGAAATTGAAATGCTTGCTTAAAAAATTGAGTGCATTTCATTAATTTAGATTTTTTTATTACTTTACTTAGTTTAACTAAGCAATGACAACTCTGAATTATAGAATGCGATTAAACTCAACATATTCATTTATCTGTACTTACAAGTGTACTGTAATTTAAATGTACAGGTGCATCTAAATAAATAGATTATCATTCAAAAGTTCTTTAGTTTTTGTAATTTATTTAAAAAAATCAACCTTTCTTATGTTCCAGATTCATTGCACACAAAGTGAAATATTTTTAACAGTTGTTTACTTTTCATTTTGATGGGGCACCTTTTACACTCATTACTGCTTCAATGTGGCGTGGCATGGAGGTGATCAGCCTGTGGCACTGCTGATGTGTTATTGATGCACAGGTTGCTTTAATAGTGGCCTTCTGCTTGTATTTTCTTCTTGACAATACCCCAAAGATTATCCATGGGATTCAGGTCAGGTGAGTTGGCTGGCCAATCAAGCACAGTAATATTATGGTCAGCAAACAAGTTAGAAGTAGTTTTGGCACTGTGGGCAGGTGCTAAGTCCTGCTGCAACCAATGAGAAACAGTTTAGTTATTTTTCTCCTTAGTCCAGGTGAGATGCTTCTTACGTTGTTTCTGGTTCAGGAGTTGCTTGGTTCTAGGAATGTGACAACTGTAGCACAATCTGTGTGTTGTGGCTCTTGATGCGCTGACTCCCAAGTTCTTGAATCTGCTTTTCCTGGCAATCTTCCCAAGGCTGCAGTTATCCCTGTTGCTTGTGCACCTTTTCCTACCACACTTTTTCTTTCCAAAATGTTGTAATTTTTTTACTCACCTACATTACGTTCTACACATTTTAAAATAAGCAAATAACGATAATTTTGATAACGTCCGAGATGTTTTCAGGCCTCCTCATAGACATAATGGTAATAGTTTCTGTCAAGGTTCAGAAAAGTACTAAAGACATTGTTAAAATTGTCCATCTGATCATAGTGGTTCAATTGAGTTTTTTATGAGTACTTTAAAGTCGTTATTTTGATTTCATACTAGTCTATAATCAACATATTCTTCTTCTCTCTGTCAGTCTACGACATGCGTTCATGATAGCACCACGATGCTTGGTTATCCCAGTTATGCGCTGAGTACCGCTTGACACATGACACACAGTTTTGCGAACGTGCATTGGAGACTTACAGGTAAGAGAAAAATATGTTGATTAAAATCATTGTTTTGGTTTCTTTTGCGCATATAAAGTACTCTCATCGTTTCATTAAAATTCAATTGAACCACTATGATTAGATGGACCATTTTAACAATGTCTTTAGTACTTTTCTGAACCTTGACAGAAACTATTACCATTATGTCTATGTGGAGGCCTGGAAACCTCTCGGTTGTTATCAAAAATATCATTATTTGTGTTCTGAATATGCTGGGAGGCCTTAAAATGTGTAGAATGTCATGTGTGTGAATAAAAAAATGACAAAATTTAGATTTTTGGTTTGAACGATCCCTTTAATATATTTTGAAACAGCACTCTGTGAACAGCCAGTCCTTTCAGTGATGACTTTATGTTGCTTACCCTCTTTGTCTAGGGTGTCAGGTAGTTTTTACCATAATTGTGGTTCTATGAACTGAACACAACCATCAGAGTTAAAATTAAACACTTAATATTTCACTTGGTGTTCAATGAATCTAGACTATATAAGAAAGTTCTTTTTTTTCATGATATTTTTTATTTTTTGAGATGCACCTGTATGTATTGGAATTGCTCATGAGCAGTTGCACAATTTTAACCTGAAGATGGCATCCATTCGAATACTGACGGAGTGAATGAAAGTGAAAAAGTATGGTGAGGTGAGCTGGTGCTTTTTTTATCATATTTTTATTGCTTCCACATTAAAATTATGTGATGTGAAAGTGACCTATTTGTCAGATATGGTGACTTTTACCCGAAATGTGACCTCTGCATTGAACCCATCCAGTAGTGAACACGCATACACCTGGAGCAGTGGGCAACTATCACTGCAGCACCTGGGGAGTAAACGTCAGTCGTTACCTGGCAGTACTGAGAATCGAACCGGCGACTCTCTGATTACTAGTCAGACTCGCTAACCATTAGGCCACAACTGCCCCAGGACTGTAAAAAAACTGATTGGACTGTAATACAATGTCTCCACTATGTTGAACTGCAATTAGAAAACTAGCAACTGCTAATTGTTTTGGTTTGTAGATGACTTAATGTTATGTGTTTAATTTAGACTAATATTGAGATATTACACACACACACACACACACACACACACACCCACACACAGCAGTGTATCACAAAGAAGCACAGATGTAATAAACAGACACATACCTAAAAAATTAGCTTCAAGTATACTTCTTTTTGATAAGGGTTACCTTAAGAAAAGATGTAAACCTTAATAATAACAAGCACTGCAGATGATACAGAAAATGACATTGAGAAACACATTTCTTAAAATGTGCAGTGTAATACAGATGTTGTCACAAGTTTATTAGTCAGTAGAAACAAATCCTCACTGGCACATCTCTAATACTGATGAAGTCCAATGTGTTAAATGTCATACAACTGGTGGGTTTCTTGACATTTTAAAGCATTAGTTAACCTCTTATTCATTTTATAAAGTCAACTGTAGTTGATATTTATTGTTAAAAATATCTAGTTAGATTTGTGTAATTTGATGGCAGTAAGCTAACATGAGCAATTCACTAGCTACCATAGCTACCAGATACCTGTCATGGTCCCCTCTGTTGCCCTGCCTGTTTCCCGTGTTCTCCCCATGGACTCCATCTCCCATTATTCCTCACGCTCCCTCACCTGTCTCTTTGCTCCAATCGTCCTCACATATGTGTTTCCATGCGTTCCTTTTCCAGTCTTAAATGTCTATGTATATTGTAACCCCTGTTGAGTGTGTCTCCTTGTTTGATAAGTAAATATTGTGTTCCCGAACCTCCCTTTGTCTGACTCCGTGATTCCTCGTGACAATACCAGCACAAAACTAAAGACATATTTTTGTAGTTAAGCTTTAGATACAGTGATAAATTTAAGATGGATAACACAGCTCACATGGACAACAAACACAAATGTTTGTGACACCCTATGGGAGTGAGGTGAGAAGCAGGTGTGATGCAATACATTTCCAGCTGTTTGGGATTTTCTTCTTATTTAATTCAGGAAAATGATACAACATAACCATACACAACACTATACAACAAAACTAGTTCATTAGTATAAGCAGGTATCTACCTATTACAGACATTGATAAGTACTTTACTTATTTTCTGGGTGACATTTGGATATGTCTTTGTTTTCAACATTGCTTATAAGTTGAGAGTGGAGTGATGGTGTCTTGTAATTTCTGTATGTGGTGAAGTGATAAAAAAGCAAAAAAAAGCACTTTAGCAATTTTAGTAAAAGCCATTGATGTGGAGTGATGATTTTTTTGGGGGCTCAAAGACTGCATTTAAAGTCACACCAAATGTGTTCAGCTGGGTTCAGGACTTGGCTTTATGCAGACCAATCAAGTTCTTCCACACTGACTGAATAATTTTTGGGGCATTGTCATGTTAGAATAGAAAATACCCATTTCCAAACTGTTGCTATTAAATTAGAAGCACACAGTTCCATAGAATATCATGATATGCTGCAGCATTAAGATTTGTACTCATGGAAATTACTAAAGTCATTAAACCTGTTTATTAGCTAGGGTGACCCAATACTTTTGGCAATATAGTGTATCAATATTGATATTACAATATCTACCGTGTTTCAGTGGTCAACTAAAAGTCAATAGTAGTATACAATACATTTAGCTACATTGCATTTGTTTGAGGGGAAACAATCTCTTAAATTAATCATCGTCTTCTTACAGAATAAAAGTACAACAAATAAAGTGTAATTGTGATTATTACTTGCGATTATTGTGATGGTTGTACACAGCTTTGGTAGCAATACCAACGCGTGTGCACATGTGATAGAGACGGCTGTTGCAGCCTTGTTTTTTTCAGGGCTTTTACTAAATCCGTGGTGTTTCTAGTCTGCCGTCATCATGCGGCCGTTTTTTTTTGGGCAAGTTTAGATGGTTAGGGTTAGTTTAAGGTGTGGGTTAGGGTAAGGGTTTTGGGTAAGACTCAAAACAGCAAGGATTTAGTGAGAGCCTTGGTGTAGCCACGCGGCAGCTCCACGGGGAAGAAACTCAACCCATTATTAACTCACACAGAAAGAAATGAAACCCACTTGGGGAGAACACGACCAGGGGCAGGAGAACTGGATACGGGGAGATCACTCGACCCAACGAAAAACTCACTTGGGAGAGAACAGGACCTGGAGCGGGAGAACTTGACCTGAAGCAGGAGAACTGGACACGGGGATAGCACTTCACTCGACGAAAAACTCACTATGGAGAGAACAGGTTCCAGCCTGGGAAATCACGCTCTGCCGGGCAGAGAGATGAATAACAGAGAGGGCGAAAGAAAGGCACTTTAGCTATGAGCGAAGACACACGACTGAGGAACTAAAAATACTGTGACTGAGACGACGGCTGAGGCAAGACACGTCAGAGCTGAGAATACATGCAACTATCTGACACAAGACAAGAGAACGAGAGGGATTAAATAAGAAACCTAACTAGAGGAATTGGCAACAGGTGAGAGAGAGTGGGAGTAACAGGGGCGCAATGACCAGGAACTAGCTACAGGTGTGACAGTGCAGAGATAATGTGAAACCGGTGAGTGGGGAAAGTCTGACAAGGAGACACGGGGTGGATGACGCAGACACTAAGCACATGGCGAGCTGTCAAAACAAAGCGCTCGACAAAACCCACACATAGACGAGACACAAAACCCTGACAAGATCTGGATCACGACAATAACACACAAAAGATATTTCAATTTATAAACTATTTTATCTAATCGTGGCAAAATTATAATCATCAGATTTGGCATGACCCAAGGAATCTATAGACGCCAAAATTAAGAATTTCTGACACACATATAAAATAACTATTTTCAAGTCTCATCACCCATATTTGGCACTGTTGCCAAATTTGGAACAGACCACCAGAACAAGGTGTTGATGATGCCTACCACATTTCGTATCGATACAGCCTCTGATCCATTTCTGGGTCAACATCACTAGGTTTACCACAATATTACAATATACCTGTTTTTAACCACATTTATACTATTATTAGTAGTTATATTATTATCAAAGCATGCTGACAGAGGTGCTCTCTCTTTAAAGTTTTTATAAAGAGTGCCTGTCTGCATTTTCTCAAACATCACAAGCAGCACCCTCTGCTCAGATTGCTAAATGAGTTGCTGGAGATCTGACAAATTGAGACAGGAACAAAATTATTCACTAATTGATTTGCTTGGTGATATTCAGACATATTTCCAGTATTCCAGAAACAAAGTATAAACATTGGCATGACGATGTTGCCAGATGCATTGGTATGGCCTATATTGTCAATAGAAGACTGTAATGAAAAAGTAAAACCTTACACTTACCAGCATTTTCTGCATCCTCTGTGTGCGTGGCTGGCTTTTTGTGCATATCGGTATTTTCTGTAAGTGAAGCAAATTTTACTGCTATGATTATTGATCGTGTTCCGAATTCCTGAGACATTTCACCATAATTTTATAAAAGTGTGCAACACTAAACAAACATTGCATAGCCATCTTAAAAAAGAACAGACATCATAAGTTGAGGTACAATTCTTTGATTTAGTTGTTAAGTGCTTAATTTACCAAATAAGATGAAAAAAAATTATCTTAAAAGCTACATAGAAGGCCCACACTAAGCGCACATACCATGGAAAGGATTATCAGCTGAAAAGTTGCAAGCAATCATCATATCACTGCACCAAAAGTGAAATCTGTTACTTACAACTTGGAGGCTTAGGCATGCTTGGATTTGGGTTTTTAGAGGATGTGGGCATTGCTTTCCTTTGTTTCGGTGGCACCTGAAATTCTGATATTAATTCAGAATGAGACAGTAATTTGATAATAATGAATGTTAATTTGCGTTGTTTTTACTTCTTGTTATCATTTTGATGTAAAGGCAGTGCACTTCCATTTGTCTATATCTTTATTCAATAACTCACCAGTCTCAGAGAGTATTCTTATTTTATATGAACTCCAGAGCTCCTTATCTGGCCTGTGGGAGGCCTTTGCCATAGCATCAGCTTTTCTACGGGGCCAGTAGCACTTCATAAAACATATCTTGAAAGTTACTTACATTTTAATATATCCAAACAATTGAGTAACTGTTATGTGTGTGCTTGTGTACTCATACCCCATTTACCTTCTCTACCCATGATGCGGTGCCACAGCGTTTTCCTTCTCAAAAACAACTACGTAAAAACCTACCTATTTTACAAAAAGAAGAACATACAAATGAGGGCCAATAACTATGCAAAATAATTTAAGACATTAAAGAATTACAAAAATGATACTAAATATGCAAATATTTTTTTGTCTTTGTCAATCAATATCATGGATGAGAAAAAGGACAACTTGGCAACCATGTCTGTCCTCAAGGATCATTGCTCTTCCTTGAAAGTTTGTCTCGTCCAGAATATCCATCTTTGATGGACCGCATACAAATAGCTAACTGACCGTAGCTGACTGACCTCCCTCAGCTGAGCTGGCAGTACTGGCATGTAGTCAGCAGGAAAAGATGTGATATCAATTTGGAGATTGCTGAAAGGGGACACTGCATGTTCTTGATGGTGTTCTGGTTGGTGTTGCTCTCTGAATGAGACATCATCTCTCAAAGTCAATGTCAGGTTTCTTTAAATAGCATTATTAAATTCAACCGAGGTTGGCCAATGTGCTGTACAATTTATAAACAAACTTACAAGTTATACAATTACAATTACAGATACAAATACAGATATACAATACACTGAATTAATTACAGAAAGCCAAGTCAAAGATGTAAGTTTTCAACAGAGATTTGAAAGTGGAAAGTGAAGAGACAGTTCTAATGGAAAGGGGCAATGTATTCCAAAGTCTGGGGGCAGCAACAGAAAAAGCACGATCACCCCTATAGATCTTAACCTCAACTTTGGGATAACGAGTAAACTCTGGTTGGATGACCGAAGAGAAACAATAGGCCTGTATTGAGTTAAAAGGTCAGATAGATAATAGGGAGCCAGACCATTCAAAGCTTTAAACGCTAATAAAATAATTTTAAAATCAATTCTATTGCACACAGGTAGCCAGTGTAGGGATCGTAGAACAGGAGTAATGTGTTCACGTTTTTTGCTACCTGTTTAGAGTCTAGTTGTCACGGTTTTGCCCTTCTTGTCTGGCGATCTCTCTTAGAGCCTTGTGGGCAAGGCCATGACAGTGCCATGTCTCCGTGTTTATGTTTTGTGTGGAGACGCGTGGCTAGGGCGGGGTTCGCCTACGTCACGCGCTCTCCGGTCTTGCGTCATGACCATGCTCCCCGGATACTTCTGCAAACCCGTAGGCGAACCCCTTGGTTACATCTTGTATTCTTGATCTAGTGGGCAGGATTGCGTCAGTATCTTGCCTTTATGTTAACGTTCTTTGAGGAGACCACGTGTTTCCGTGTCGCGCATCTTAGCCCCGCCCCTTGTTCTCCCGTAATCAGTCCATGAGTTTTTCATGCATCACACCTGTCCCCTTGTCATTATCCCTTGTTAGTGTACCCTATTTAAAGCCCTCGTGTTAATTGTCTTGTGCTGGTTTGTTTGTAAATCTTTGTGAAAAGTCTTGTTCGTCTTGTGCTTCCCCGAGTGTCTTTGCCTCGTCCTGCCCGGTTGTATTACTCTCGTTTTTTGGTTTTCTGTTTTGCCCCCCTCGTGGGTGGTTTTAGTTTTACAGTTTTGCTTTGTGTGTTTTAGTTCCAGTTATTTGTCTTTTTCCCCATTGTGGGCTTATTATTTAATAAAGTGTTTTTTGTTCCCCTCGAACTGCTTTACTGCGTCTGGGTCCTCTGTCCACCATTCATGACACTAGCAGCTAAATTTTGAACTAAATGTAAATGGGATAAGGCTGATTGATCAATCCCGTAATACAAGGAGTTGCAGTCATCCAATCCAGATGTAACAAAAGCGTGGATGAGTTTTTCAACATTTCGGTAACACTTAATAATAACTTTCATTAGTAAATCATTAACAAACATTATTTAATGCTTAACTAATCATTAGTTACTATATATTCACATAGCTAGAAATATGGGATAATGTTCTGCTTCATGGTTACTAATGGTTTAATTGAACATTACTTAAGACTAGCAGATCATTAGTTAATGTAGATTAAAATGCTTACAAATGTTACTACCTTTTCAATTCACGTAATGCAATTTAAAGAACTACAAATGACGGTAATGTATGGTATCCAACAATTTATTAATGTATGTATGAATGCTTACAAGTGTTAGTAAAATTTCATTCATATATTATCTAAGGCACATGTTTACATTTACAAAGGTTGTTAAAATATTACTGGTGATTGCAGTTACTTCACGCATTATTCATATTAACAAATTATTCATAAACTCACAACCAAACTGTTTAGGTTACACATTTGATCTTTGTTTATTGTGGTGTGTAAACATACTTCTACTATTTAGACAAATAATTTCAAATCATTTATTAATTATTAGTTAATGTTTTTGCAGTACCCAATCTAAAGTTGCAACTAGTCATCGTTTGTAAATGTTTATAAATGCTTACGGTTGATCTATAAAACTTATATGCTTGCTGTACAGACATTAACAACACATTATAACAAAAAGAAATTTTGCATTTTCTCTTTGCAAATGTGTACATTGCTGTGTCATTTATTTACAAAACCAACATTTATGTAGTATATTGCTGACACATAAAAAGTGGTGCTATATAGCACTAAAAGTGGTTCTTGGCTCATAATAATCAGAATCAGAATCAGAAAGAGCTTTATTGCCAAGTATGTCTGCACATACGAGGAATTTGTTGTGGTGAAAGAAGCATCCAATGCACAGAAACCATTATATAATACAAATAAACAATATAATACACAGATGTATCTATATATAAAGAAGAATTAAAAAAATAAAAATAGGAAGTAAAAATAAGATAAGATATAGAGTGTAATACCTATGCAGGTGTATATGTATATATGCAGATAAAAAATAGACTATTGGATGCATGATGGAATATAATTTAAGCAAAAATGGAGTAAAAAGGTAGGGTACTATCAGTTGGATATAATTAGTATTGCACATGTTATTATTGCACAAGTTATTAATTGCACGGTGGGTAGAACAATTAGCTGTTCATGAGGTAGATCGCCTGAGGGAAGAAACTGTTCCTGCTTGTTTTGCTGATCATTGCTCTGTAGCGCCGACCAGATGGTAACAGTTCAAAGAGATGATGGCTTGGATGTGAGGGATCCAGAATGATTTTCTGAGCCCTTTTCCTCACTCTAGATGTGTACAGTTCTTGGAGGGTGGGCAGAGCAGTACCAATGATCTTCTCTGCAGTCTGGATTGTCCTCTGTAGTCTTCTAATGTCTGACTTTGTAGCTGAGCCGAACCAGACAGTTATGGATGTGCAGAAAACAGACTCTATGACTGCAGAGTAAAACTGTTTCAACAGGGTTTGTGGTAGGCTGAACTTCCTCAGTTGATGTAAGAAGTACAACCTCTGCTGGGCTTTTTAGCAATGGAGTAGTGTGATTGTCCCACTTCAGGTGCTGAGAGATGGTGGTGCCCAGAAACCTGAATGTCTCCACTGCTGCCACAGTGCTATCCATGATGGTGAGAGGGGGCAGTACAGGGGGGTTTCTCCTGAAGTCTACTATGATCTCCACTGTTTTGAGCGTGTTTAGCTCCAGGTTGTTATAACTGCACCAGACAGCCAGCTGTTCCACCTCCTGTCTGTAAGCAGACTCATCACCATCCTGAAGGAGTGTGTTATATCATCTGCAAACTTCAGAATTTTGACAGAGGGGTCTTTGGCAGTATAGTCATTGGTGTACAGGGAGAAGAGCAGCGCTGAGAGAACGCACCCTTGGAGGGCACCAGTGCTGATTGTGCGGGTGCTGGATGTGAGTTCCCCCATTCTCACTAACTGTTGCCTGTCTGTCAGAAAGCTAGTGATCCACTGACAGATAGAGCTAGGAACAGAGAGCTGGGTTAACTTTATCTGGAGCAGTGATGGGATGATGGTATTAAAAGCGGAGCTGAAGTCCACAAACAGGATCCTTGCATAGGTTCCTGATTTGTTCAGATGTTGGAGGATGTAGTGCAGCCCCATGTTGACTGCATCCTCAACAGACCTGTTTGCTCTGTAGGCAAACTGCAGGGGGTCCAGTAAGGGTTCTGTGATGTCCTTCAGATAGGCCAGTACCAGTTTTTCAAATGACTTCATGACGACAGATGTAAGAGCAACGGGTCTGTAGTCATTCAGTCCTGTGATTTTGTTTTTTTAGGGGATGGGGATTATGGTGGAGCGTTTAAAACAGGAGGGGACTTTGCATAGCTCCAGTGATCTGTTAAAGATCTGTGAAAAGATGCAGGCCAGCTGAGTAGCACAGGTCTTTAGACAGGCTGGGGAGACACCATCTGGACCTGGTGCTTTCTTTGTCTTCTGTTTCCTGAAGACTCGACACACATCCTCTTCGCTGATCTGAAGTGCAGGAGGTGGGGTGACTGAAGGTGATAAGTGTTGTACAGAGAGAATGTCAGGGTGGGTGTGGGGTGTAAAGCTGGGGTTTTCAAATCTGCAGTAAAAGTCATTCAGATCGCTGACCAGGTGTTGATTGCCTGCTAAACTGGGGTATGATGGCTTGTAGTTAGTGATGTCTTTCAGGCCTTTCCACACAGACGCAGGGTTGTTGGCTGAAAACTGGTTTTCCAGCTTATTTGAAGAAGACTTTGTCCCCTTTTCTGTAGGCATCTTCTTTGGTATGGCGAAGCTGTCTGAGCTTTGCTGTAAACCATGGTTTATCATTGTTGTATTTAAAATAAGTCCTAGTAGGAATGCACATATCCTCACAGAAACTGATGTATGATGTTACAGTATCTGTGAGCTCATCCAGATCGGTGGCAGCATCTTCAAAAACACTCCAATCTGTGCATTCGAAACAGGCTTTTAAGGCCCGCTCCTGTTTTGTTGGTCCACCTTTTAACAGTCCTTGCCATAGGTTTGGCAGATTTTAGTTTAGTTTTTTTTAGAGCGATATGAATTATTTATTGTGGTGTAGCAATGGTCCAAAATATTTTTGTCTCTGGTAGGGCATGTGATGTGTTGTCTGTATTTTGGCCGTTCAAGTGTGAGTTTTGCCTGATTAAAGTCGCCAAGAATAATAATAGCAGAGTCCGGGTATTTTTGCTCAATATCCGTGATGTTATCGGCGAGCTGTTGTAGCGCGATGCTCACGTGTGCTTGCGGTGGAATGTAAACACACGCAAGAACGAACGAGGATGTAACACTCCTGCCTGCTCCCCGTTTGTGTCACCGGACTACACCCCCCAGAATGCCTTGCACCCATCATGCACCGCACCTTCACCCGGCCATCTTTGATTGGACTCCTCACCTGTGTTTGATTTGTGTCTGCACCTGTTTTGTGTTTGCCATGTGTTCGTGTCTGTATTTAATTCCCATTTGAGTTCTGTTCTGGGTTCGGTCTAGTTGTTATTTTCATGTCCGTAGCCTTGATTGTTGGAATACTTACCTGAATACTTGATTGTTGGAATCCTTACCTGAAAACTTGATTTTTGGAATCCTTACCTGAAAACTTGATTATTGGATTACTTACCTGAAAACCTGATTGTTGGGAGTCTCGTCTGTTTTTTCTAGTTTGGAATTTTACCTGTTTCGTTTATTTTTTGTGCCTGTGGAAATAAAACCATCTTCACTCCATTCCTTGTGGCGTCCTCACCTGCCCTCACACCCGTACCGTGACAGAAGACCGAACCCAAAAATATGGAATACTGGGGAACCCGCCTCGCCATACGTCGGCGGGTAGGCTGCGGATCACCCGAGCCTGCGCCACGACGCTCACCCGAGCCTGCGCCACGACGCTCACCCGAGCCTGCGCCACGACGCTCCCCGGTTCCGGCGCCCCGATGCCGGAATATGGAAGGCCAACAGGGCCAAAATCGCCAGTCTCCCCGTCAGCTGGTGATTTCTCCGCTGGACCAGCTTCTCCAGGAGTTTGATCCCCTGTTTGGTCTCCACCCTACCCTGAATCCCGTTCCAGCGTCTGTTCCCCTGGATTCCGCTCCAGAGTTTGTTCCCCTGGATTCCGCTCCAGAGTTTGTTCCCCTGGATTCCGCTCCAGAGTTTGTTCCCCTGGATTCCGCTCCAGAGTTTGTTCCCCTGGATTCCGCTCCAGAGTTTGTTCCCCTGGATTCCGCTCCAGAGTTTGTTCCCCTGGATTCCGTTCCAGAAGAGTCCGCTTCCAAGCCGCCAGTGCCCGCTTCCAAGCCGCCAGTGCCCGCTTCCAAGCCGCCAGTGCCCGCTTCCAAGCCGCCAGTGCCCGCTTCCAAGCCGCCAGAGCCCGCTTCCAAGCCGCCAGAGCCCGCTTCCAAGCCGCCAGAACCCGCAACCCCTGAACTCCCACCCGCCCGCCCTCGTCCAGGGCTTCCTTCTCCACTGCCGTGGGTCGTGCAGCCGACGACTGGATTGGAGGATCTCTCGTCCTCGACTCCATCCTCTGAGGCCCGGACTCCGCCTAAGCCCATCAACCCAGTGGCTCCACCTTGGCTCATAGCTCCCTCGCCTCCACCTTCGCCCACTCGTCCACCAGCTCCACCGGGCTCCCTCGTCCCTCCGGCTCCGTAACACTCCTGCCTGCTCCCCGTTTGTGTCACCGGACTACACCCCCCAGAATGCCTTGCACCCATCATGCACCGCACCTTCACCCGGCCATCTTTGATTGGACTCCTCACCTGTGTTTGATTTGTGTCTGCACCTGTTTTGTGTTTGCCATGTGTTCGTGTCTGTATTTAATTCCCATTTGAGTTCTGTTCTGTGTTCGGTCTAGTTGTTATTTTCATGTCCGTAGCCTTGATTGTTGGAATACTTACCTGAATACTTGATTGTTGGAATCCTTACCTGAAAACTTGATTATTGGAATACTTACCTGAAAACCTGATTGTTGGGAGTCTCGTCTGTTTTTTCTAGTTTGGAATTTTACCTGTTTCGTTTATTTTTTGTGCCTGTGGCAATAAAACCATCTTCACTCAAGTCCTTGTGGCGTCCTCACCTGCCTACACACCCGTACCCGTGACAGAGGAAAACTCTTGTGGTGAGTAAAAGGGCTTACAGTTGATGAAGAGTGTTTCTAGATCGGGACAGCACATCTTCTTTAACGCAGTAAAATCTGTACACCACCTTTCATTGATGTAGAAACATACACCACCACCGCGCGATTTCCCCGTTGATTCTGCGTCACGGTCCGCTCTGAACAGCTGGTAGCCGGGCAGATGTAGCTCGTTGTCCAGGATGGAGTCATTCAGCCACGTTTCCACGAAACACAGAGCAGCAGAGTTTGAAAAATCATTATTTGTTCGGTAGAGCAGAAGAAGTTCATCCGTTTTGTTTGGCAGGGAGCGCAGATTCGCCAGATGTATGCTAGGCAGTGCCGTTTTAAAGCAGCGCTTTTTAAGCCTGTCAAGCGTACCGGCTCGTTTCCCACGCTTGCGCGTCCTGGAGCGCTTTAGCAGCGCCGCTGCGCCTCCGACTACGATGTTAACCAAAACATCCGAATAATCAAAAACCGGTAAAAGGTCAGATGGTGTGCACTGCCGAATGTTCAGCAGTTTATTCCTTGAAAAACTGATTGTATAAGAAAAACACAAAACAGGACAAACTAACAAAAACAACTGGAGAGCTCCACATCGAGGCAGCCATCTGCGGCGCCATCTTGGTATCATAAGGTATCACAATCATAGGATCAATGTGAAACCACTTTAAGTGCTATATAGAACGATATATTAGTGCTTTAGTGGTTCTTCAGAGGTTCTTTTGGATGACTGAGGTGCTATTTTGTACCGCTGAATAACCATACAGGGGCTTAACAGGTTCTTTATATAGAAGAAGTGCTATATACACATCTGCATATGCCTCATGGTTGACCTCAAGTTTTAACATTACATTACATTACATTACATTTATTTATTTGGCAGATGCTTTCATCCAAAGCGACTTACAAGTAGGAGAGGATAAAACATTGTGTCACACATTTGTTAACACACAATAATTTGGGGTACGGACAAGTCATTTCTCTGACAAAGCTAGATGTAGTAAAACTCAAATCAAGTGGACTTCAAATCTTCGGTTCTATGGGATCTGTGAGGCCATAACCATAATTAGATTATTCATGTTATAAAATGACATTTTAAAAACATACACAAATCTGAACCTAACCTGGAAATATTGATATATAAATATATAATTATCACATAATGTGAAACTGATCCCTTGTTCGGCCTGCCAGCAATATGCAGCTGTTATTTTGAAAACCCTTTTTGCCAGATGAGCCTACCTTCTGAGATGACATCACAACAATATGTATGAAGAAGGCAGGGTACAAGACAGGGTCTGGAAAGCACAGAAATTGGCATAAAACATAAAATTCATTGCAAAGAAAAAGACAGCTGTATTTTCACTGCCACTGCCTCTTATTTCCTATTAAAACAGAAACTTGTATTAGAACATCTGCTTGATATAGCAATATATTTTTCATAACCACATTACACATGCACGCACGCACGCACACGGGCGCGCACACACACACACACACACACAGATACTCGCAACTGAAAGCATGATGTAAATTATGTGACTGTTTAAACTCCTCCATGAAGTTCAGCTGTCACAACAACAAACAAATGTTACTCATTACGTTTTTCATTCTAAAGCTTAGTTAGAGCAGTGATGAAGCACCAACAGTTACCTCAACACATAAACGATAGCAAGCATTTTTTTCCTTACCCCAAAGAAGTTTTGTTGACAGCCAGGAGGAGCTCAGCCGGCGCAGCATCTCAGAAGAGGCTGCACCAGGCTGTGATGACAACACAGCTTGTCATGATTGGCTAGATACACCGCATGACAACGATCACGTGCGTTTCGGGTTCATTCCGGTTGTGTCTTACATGTCCTGAAAAACGCTCTCTCCATGTAAAGAAATAGGACAGGAGCCAAACTATAAAATCCAATTACACTTCAATTTTTTCCAAAGATGTTTTCTGTTATTTTAGTCAGTTATGATCACGTTAATATGTCTAAGTGTTGGCTTTACAAATAAGTTTAGTTTTAGTAAGGTATAAGGTGTTATAAAAAGGGGTGTGGTAATATGATTTTTTCAGGCATAAGGGAATATGGGCGGGACCTTTATACTGTGCTCCACTTTATGCTCACTACTGCAGAGACATTAAATTACGTCAATGGCAGTGGCCAAAACTGAAATATTGGCTTAATTTTTCTACAGTGGAAGTGAATGGGAGCAAGTCGTCCATATTTTATACAGTTTATTCTAACACCTTCAGTTCAGCTAATACTGATTAATTCATGTTTAAAAAAAAACATAAAATTTAAAAAAATTTAATAAAACAAAAATGAAACTAATACTGATAATACCATTCATGCCCTGAAACGCACATCGAACTTGTCCCCTATAGGCGGCACCCCGCCTCAGTACCTTTCTTCCCGGAAGTTCATGAGGAGCTGATGATGACCTGGAATGTGCCGCTCTCTGAGCATTCCCGTCCTACCGACTCGGGTGCTGTTATTTCCCTCAACTGTGTCAATATCCCCCAGATGGAACATGCAGTCGCGGTGCACATGAATTAAAGTGAAAGAATTTATTCGGACTGATTTTTTTCAGACCAAGTCATATTCCTTTAACCGACACTTTGTTTAAACAATTGAGACCAATAGCGTTTTAAGGGGATGTGGCAATTGGGGCGTGGCCAGGCTCCATCTGGGAGGGAGGAGCTTCAGCCCGGAGCACGGAGGGCAGTAAGTAGGTCAAGTGTGGCTTTTAACCTGCTGTCTCTCGTTACAGTGATTGGCGAGAGGAATTTAAAAAGACGCCGCCGAAGTTGCAGGAGAGCTCACTTTTATACATGCACGAATACACACAGGGGCGTGTGATTACTGACCAGAGCCATAGCAGCAGATTCTACCATGTGGTCACCTTTGTTTGTAGATTCGTAGTCAATTGACGTAGTCATTGGTGGGGGGTGGTTATGACAACATGGCTGTAGGTTTGGAGTGATTGTCACACAATGGTAGATGGTTTCGTGAAGTGCTGTGATAATTGCTTTAAGTCTAAATTAGCAGATCTTTTGTTACTACTTTCTTTCAGTTTTGTGGATTCCTCTACATATTTTGGTTATATATGATGTAATTTATGGTTCGTTTTTGTATGGCCTGAGTAAATTTTGCCATACCCTAAGTTTTGGTGAAACGCCGCCACTGGCCTTAGCCCACAGCTGGCTGCAGGACAAGCGAGAGTACAACCACAACCCCCCCCCCACCCGTGAGCCTTGTTGCAACTCTTGCCAGGTCAGAGAGACAGCGAATGTTGACGTTGCACCTCTCTGATCCAACCAGACTTTGTGCGTAAAACTATGTCTCCGACAGCACCACCTCCCCCTGGCCGATTCCCCTGACAAAGATCTCTTTCGCAGTGGAGGGGCACGGTGAGCTCACGAGGCCAGACCCCCTGGGTGCCTTAGTGGTGCCTCTTCTCATCCTGGCATTTTTCCCGGTGGAAGACCTACGGAGCGGTCTGGCCAGTCAGTGTTGTCCTCCTACATGAGACTAGAAAGTAACCTCTCCCCTTCTAGCTTCTAGCGTGTGTAGCCGCTATTGCCGCTCACTACGACTATCTGAGGATAGATCTTTTGGACAATACGACCTGCTCACTAGGTCCTTGGAGAACACAAGACTGTGCTCTATACCCTCTTGGGAGCTCTATAGCTCAAGGGCCTGAGGCCCTCTCCGATCTTACGGTGAGGGCGGCCATTCTGGTGCCGCTCGTGGAAGGGAACCTCCGGACATCCTTTGTGTCCGACGGGGGCCTCTGACAAGGATGACTGCTGGATTCATTATGTGGTCAGATGTTCTGTAAGGAATGGCAGGTGAGGCAGTGGTGAGGCAGATTTGTATTATTGACAATTCTGCCACATGTACAGTACATACAAATGGAGGATTGAAATTGCGTTACTCTCAGACCCTAGGTGCATACAGATAACACAGAATAAACATATATCAAAAAATATATCACATTACAGATAAATACAAAATCTCTATATATATATACACAATACAACTTACAAGCAAGGGATATGTAACCGAGATAAATGTACAAACCAGTGAAATAAGCAGCAGTGCAGATAAAAATTATCAACAGTGCAGATGAAGTAGACAACAGTGTAGATTAAATAAACAGCAGTGTAGATTAAATACACAACAGTGCAGATGAAATAAACAACAGAGCATATTGAAATAACAACAGTGCAGATGTAATGTAGTGCAAAAAGCTTATTAGTCTGTTTTAAAGTGTTTTAAATATAGCAGGCTTGTTTAACTGACTTAAGAGGTAGTTGGGGAGGCTCAGACCAATACTGAAGAGGTGGTGAGCAGTCCAATGTTCCGTAAAGTGACAAATGCGGGTCAGTGTATGATGTGGGAAGGGGTGGATGGGTTCAGTGTTCAGAAGTGCGTGTGGCAAGGGAGGGGAGGGACGGCAGGGTCGGAAGGGAGTTAAGCTTCCTGACTGCCTGGTGGATGAAGCTCTACTTCAGTCTGCTGGTCCTGTCCTGGAAACTCCGAAGTCTCCTCCCTGATGGCAGCAGACTGAAGAAGCTGTGTGATGGATGGGTGGGATCACCTGCAATGCAGAGGGCTCTGCGGGTGAGACGGGTACCAAAAATGTCCTGGAGGGAGGGGAGAGAGACACCAATGATCTTCTCAGCTGCTCTCACTATGCGTTGGAGGCTCTTGCGGCAGGACGCGTTGCAGGCGCCATACCACACAGTGATGCAGCCGGTCAAGATGCTCTCGATGGTGCCGCTGTAGAAGGTGCAAATGATGGGGGTTGAGGCTCTGGCTCTTCTCAGTTTGCGGAGAAAGTAGAGACGCTGTTGTGCTTTCTTGACCAGTACTGTGGTGTTTTTAGTTTAGGAGAGGTCCTCAGTGATGTGCACACCCAGGAACTGGTGCTGCTCACTCTCTTTACAGTCGCACTGCTGACAGTCAGAGGAGCATGCTGAGTGTGCGCTCTCCTGAAGTCGACAACAATCTCCTTCATCTTCTCCACGTTCAGAGAGAGATTGTTGTCACTGCACCACCTGGCCAAGTGGCTCACCTCACTCCTGTAGTTTGTCTCATCTCTGTTGTTAATGAGCCCCACCACAGTCGTGTTGTCTGCAAATTTGATAAAGAGGTTGGAGTCGTGTGATAGTATGCAGTCGTGAGAATGAGACGTGTCGAGATAGAATGGTGTTTGAACCTATCAACTCTGATCATAATAGTAAAGCATCATCCTGAGCTTGTAGAAAGATGAGAGGCTCTTATCATCAGCTATCACTAGCAGTGGTCTTAGCAGCGACAATGTAAGGGACACTGGAATGCACTACTGCCTCACCTGATGAAGCGCGATACAGAGACCACATCCTGCCACAGGGAGGTATTGTTACGAATTGTGGACAGGCAGGAAGGAAAACAGAGAAGCGGATCCAAATGTATATAATACTTTTAATAAACTCCAATGAGCAATCTAGATTACAAAACAGCAGCACAAAACACAGTAACACTTTGAACGAAAGACACCAGACAACTGAACACATGGACTACACAGGTGGAGAGACAAACAGGAAATGATGAACAGCTGAAACAGGTTAACAAAGACGAGACACAAGGCATGATGGGAAATTAAGTCCTAGACAGAAACAAGGCAGAAACACAGAACAAGGAGGTGCCCTCAGGTGGCGACCTGAGGCGCTGGCCCTAGGGCGTTACAGGTATCCATGTGAAATGCCTGCATGGTCTTACCAGTGGGGAGAACTCATTTGAGTATAGTGTGCGGGGCCCCAACCAAGGGGAGCACAATGTGATGTGGAGGGACCACCAAGGGGATGTCACAGGTTCACCAACAGGGGAACCATAGAGTGGGCGTGCGCAGAGAAGGCAGTCCTTCGCAGAGATGTATGACAGAGCTACTTAAGATTGTTTTTTGCCCCGGTGTTGAGTTACGTAGATGCAGCCGACGGCAGGGCGAACAAGAGACGAAGCCTTTCACGACAATAAGCATTAAAGCCTGTAAATGGCCATTATTTGCCTTGGCAATGAGTTACACAAGTAAAACCAATAGCAGATTGCTTAGAAGATAAAATCCTTCATAATGATGTACTTTAAAGCTCATTGTTGTACTCCAGAGGCTTAAAAACGGTGTGTACATTCGCCACCTATGTGGGCCCTACCAAACAGGTTATGAGTGGGATATATATTAATTACCTATGTGGGCCCTGTCAAACAGGTTATGAGTGGGATGCATTTTTTGACACATTTTGTGGTGTACATCTGTAACTTTTTTGATGGGACCCTCATAGGTGGTGAATGTACAAAGCCTGTAAAAGACCACTATTTGCTTTGGCAATGAGTTATAAAGGTAAAACCAATAATAAAATCCATAAGAGGCACAATCCTTCATAACGATGTACATTAAAGCTCATCAATGTGCCTATGTAAGCCCCATCCAATCAGTTACGACTGGGACTTAATAACAGGAAGTCCCTCTCGCCACCTATCCAACAAGGGTCTCATAAGCTTCTTTTGGACAATACTGTAAATGTTAATTTTTCAATACTGTAACAGGTTTTGTATGCCAAACCTACAGATATGTACACTTTATACAATTTATGCACTTTCAGTTTAAACATGCTTTATTTCTGTGCAAAATCCTAGGGGCTTCGAACGCTCATTTGTCACACCCTCACGCACCACATATTCAAAGTAATCGGGGTCATTCAGAGTATAATACTGGGATAGGTTGCAGGTGTCAGAGGCTTCCGTAAAGCCCGTGGAGGCCCCAGAAGCCCGAATCTTTCAACGACACGACAAGAGGGCTAAGTCAAGATACGATAATAAATATTTTTTATTATTTTTCATAGATCTCACCCTCGCAGGCTGTGTGCCTGTGAAGGCCTTGTGCAGCAATTGCTTTCCAGGGGGATATCGGGCTTGGGAAGCATCTTAAGACGTGGATTTCGAGATCCCAATTCGGGAGTCAAATTTCGACTCCCGAATTGGGAGTCGAAATTTGTTCTCCAGAGCTTATATTCACCACCTATTTGTAGGCTGCCAGTGTTTTTTTGGGAAACCAAGAAAGACCCAGGGGCCCGTGAAGAGACATATAAACGAATTTCGGATACATCAGATCCTTTCTGTATCAGTGTCAAACATGAGCTTATAAAAATAAATGAGATATGTTAAGAGTGTCAGCGGTTCCCGTTCAGTCCCCGGGGGCTCGAGGGGCCCAAAAAATCTCATGCAGGCCTCTCGCTTTAATAGCCAGACAACCTCTCCTTAGTGAAAGACACTTCTGAAGCATCTTAGACCCTGAAATATTGGACATAGACACTGTTTGTGACCATTAACGGACAGTTACGTGCTTTTTTTAATTGCTTGAAAAGAGGTGTGTACATTTGCAGCCTACCGACTGACTGTCAAATAAGTTATGATTGGGACTTCCTGTGACTCAGCAAAATTACAGGAAGTCCCACTTGCAACCTATCTTATAGGGGCCTCATAGGCTTCCATTGGACAATACTGTAAAAGGTCATTTATCAAGAATCCAAACCAGAAGCACCCCAGACTGGTTTATTGTACATTGTGGCCTGTTAAAATGCTTGCTTTGCATACAAATAATTTGTTCACCAAAATTCCTGTACTCCCGTATGGTCCACGAAGGCCCCGGGAGCCTGAAACTTTGCAGAAAGTTGCATCACGTCTCCCTCGACGACAGAAGGCTGGAGAAGGCTAGGTTGAGATAAAAAAATATATTACTCCCCACCTCAACTTATTTGAATGGGCTTTTGTCCATTAGCTACCTAACTTCCCTTGTCTGCTGAAACCCCCAGGGGAACGTTTCACGCTGAAGAGGTCTCAAATTTTTTTTGTTGAGAAAACGATGTTTTTCGGTAAACGATATACAGTATGCTTAAGCAAATAACATTCAGTCAAGCCTATTCGGTAACACTTTAGATTACGGCCCGCAATGTACCACATAATTAAACAGAATTTACAGCAAATTTATTTGTAACAATAACGTACCTTTACAGTGCACATCTGTAGGTGAAGGGGAACACTATGCAAAGTTCAGGGAATAAAGTGATAAGAGTTCAATTATCTTTTAAACACATTAAAACTCATCTTCAATCACCAGTTCTTTGCCATGGTTTTATTAATTTAAATTTAAGAAATGAGCAAAATGCTAAGGTGAAAGATGAAGCGTGTTTCTCAGCAGGTGTTCTTGTAAACAGATTGGGATAGGGATCGACTTTCACATTTTCATGTAGATATGTTATACCTCAATTTAAACAATATAAACAGAACAACCATATACCAGAATCAGAAGAGCTTTATTGCCAAGTGTGCTTGCACACACAAAGAATTTTCTTTGGTGTTGGAAGCACACTAGTATACACATTCAACACAATGACAAGACAAATTGTAATAAAGATTTACAGTGTAAAATATATATAAAAAGAAAATATGCATATGTAAACAAGGACTATAGTACAGAAAATGGGAGTAGAACATATAAGAGTATAAGAATGTACATGGTAGTATATTGTTGAATTTACATATTTACAGATAATATGTACGCTTGTGAAAAATGATAATGTTGTGTGCAGAAGTAGTGTTATGTGCATGTAGAAATAAATTAACATGTAATAAGGCATTATAATATATGGTCTATGAATAGTAAAAAATAAGTAGAATATTGCTCTTTAGGAGCAGTTAACTGTTCAGAAGGGAGATGGCCTGGGGGAAAAACTGCATCTGTGTCTGGAAGTCCTGGTGTTTAGTGCTCTGAAGCACCGGCCAGAGGGCAACAGTTCAAAAAGTTTGTGTCCAGGGTGAGTAGTCTGTGATGATTTTCCTTGACATGTTCTTCATTCTGGAATCGTACAGGTCTTGAAGTGTGGGCAAGGGAGCACCAATAATCTTCTCAGCACTACAAACTGTCCGTTGTAGTCTTCGTAGGTCTAATTTGGTGGCCGAGCCAAACCAAACCGTAATTGAAGTGCACAGAACAGATTGGATAACAGCTGAGTAAAACTGGATCAGTAGCTCCTGTGGTAGGTTGAACTTCCTCAGTTGACGAAGGAAGTACAGCCTCTGCTGGGCCTTCTTTACAATGGAGTCGAAGTGGGACTCCCACTTCAGGTCTTGAGAGATTGTGGAAACCGGGAACCTGAATGACTCCACAGTAGCCACAGTGCTGTCCAGAATGGTGAGGGGAGGGGATGAAGGGTTTCTTCTGAAGTCCACGATCATCTCCACTGTCTTGGATGCATTCAACTCTAGGTTGTTTTGACTGCACCAGGCAGCCAGCTGAGCAACCTCCCTTCTGTAAGCAGATTCATCACCGTCTTGGATAAAGCCAATGACTGTGGTGTCATCTGCAAACTTCAGGAATTTGACAGAAGGGTCTGTAGAGGTGCATTCATTTGTGTAGAGTGAGAAGAGTAGTGGGGAAAGAACACATCCTTGAGGAGCACCGGTGTTAATGGTACATGTGCTGGATGTAAATTTTCCCATCCTCACTAGCTGCTGCCTGTCTGACAGGAAGTTAATAATCCACTGACAGGTGGAGGTTGGCACCAGTAGCTGGATAAGCTTGGGTAGAAGAAGGTCTGGGATGATGGTGTTGAAGGCCGAGCTGAAGTCCACAAACAGCATCCCGTCCCATGTTGACTGCATCGTCCATAGACCTGTTTACTCGGTAAGCAAACTGGAGGGGATCAAGCAAGGGTCTGGTGATGTCCTTCAGATGGGCCAATAAAAGTCTCTCAAATGACTTCATGACCACAGATGTTAGAGCAACAGGCCTGTAGTCATTAAGTCCAGAAATGTTGGGTTTCTTTGGTACGGGGATGATTGTTGAGCGTTTGAACACTGCTCACACTGCTCCAAAGATCTGTTAAAGATCTGCGTAAAGATGGGTGACAGCTGCTCTGCACAGACTTTCAGGCAGGTGGGTGAGACATTGTCTGGGTCTGGTGCTTTTCTGATCTTTTGTTCGCGGAAAAGCTGACACACGTCCTTTTCGCAGATCGTAAGTGCAGGTTGCATGTCAAGAGGAGGTGTTAATGGTATAGCAGAGATGGTGTCAGAGCGGGTGTGGTGGGTGAAATTCTGCTTTTCAAAACGACAAAAGAAGTTGTTTAGATTGTCAGCCAGTCGTTGATTACCCACAGACTGGGGGGTTGGTTTGTAGTTGGTAATGTCTTTCAGGGTTTCCAAACTGATTTTGGCAGCTCACGGGTGAGGTTTGCTCTGTTAAAGTCTTCAACAATGATAATGAGTGAGTCCGGGTGTTGCTGCTCCGTGTCTGTGATGTAATACGCCAGCTGTTGTAGCGCACCGCTCACACACGCTTGTGGAGGAATGTAAACATTCACGAGAATGAACTAGGGAAACTCGCGTGGTGAATAAAAAGGTTTGCAGTTGATAGAGAGAGCTTCTAGAAAAACACATCTTCTTCAGTGTTGTTATATCTGTGCACCAACCTTCGTTTATATTAAAACATAATTCACCGCCTTTCGTCTTCCCCATTGACTCTGCAATGTGATCCGCTCTGAACAGCTGGAAACCCGGCAGATATAACGCACTGTCCGGTATGGAGTCATTCAGCCATGTTTTCGTGAAACACAGCGCAGCAGAGTTGGAAAAATCTTTGTTTGTCCGGGTGAGTAAAAGTATTTTGTCCGTTTTGTTGGTAATGGAGCGGACATTCGCCAGATGAATACTAGGCAGCGGGGTCCTAAAGCCACGTCGTCGGAGTCTAACGAGCGCACCCGCTCGATTTCCTTGCTTGCATCTTTTAGAGCGTTTATACAATGATAAGTTAGGCTATGGTGAGCAGCAGTGCAATGGATATAGAGTAGTGCAAATAATTTATAGACAGAAGCTATCTAAGTAACAGTGCAATGGAAGAAGTAATTGCATATTCAGTTAAAGTGTAGGAGTGCAAGATGCATGGTAAACAGTTGATACTGTAAATGAACAGTTGGCAGTGCAAATGAGCAGTCTGGTAGTGCAAATGAACATAAATGTTATGTATAGACAGTCCAGTAGTGCAAATAACAAAGTGAAGCCAGGTGTGCAATGAGGGGGGAGAGAAGAGTGTAGCAGTATATGAGGGGCAGTGGGATCAGCGAGGGGCAGAGTTCAATAAAGAGACAGCTCTGGGAAAAAACTGTTCTTCAGTCTGCTGGTCCTGGTCCGGAGGCACCTGAAGTCCTTAAGAATGCTGCGAGCTCGACACAGACAACGTTTCCTCTAGATGTCCTCCATGGCTGGAAGTGGAGTCCCTGTGATGCGCTGGGCGGTTTTCACCACCCGCTGCAGTGCCTTGCGCTCTGCAACAGAGCAGCTCCCATGCCAGACTGTGACACAGTTGGTCAGGATGCTTTCTATTGCACAGTGATAGAAGTTCACCAGGATAGCCGAGGACAGCTGATTCTTATTTAGTGTCCTCAGGAAGAAGAGGCGCTGGTGAGCCTTCTTGACCAGGCTGGAGGTGTTGGTAGTCCAGGACAGGTCCTCCGAGATGTGGATCCCCAGGAACTTGAAACTGGAGACACACTCAACAGCCATTCCATTGATGTGGATGGTGTCATGTGTGCCTCTTGACTCTTTCCTGAAGTCCACAATGAGCTCCTTTGTCTTGGAGGTGTTAAGGAGCAGGTTATTGTCGTTGCACCATGTGGCTAGATGCTGGATCTCCTCCCTGTAGGCCGTCTCATTGTTGTTGCTGATGAGACCAAGCACCGTAGTGTCGTCCGCAAACTTGATGATGGAGTTAGATCCGTTCACAGGCCTGCAGTCGGAGGTGAAGAGGGAGTAGAGGAAGGAGCTTAGCACACAGCCCTGTGGTACACCAGTGTTGAGTGTGATAGTGGTGGAGCAGATGGAGCCTGATCTCACCTGCTGTGGTCTGTTGGTCAGAAAGTCCATAATCCAGTTGCATAGGGAGGTGTTAATGCCCAGGTCTTCAAGTTTAGCAATTAACTTGGATGGGATGATAGTGTTGAATGCTGAGCTGAAGTCATCAAACAACATACGTGCATAAGTCTTCTTATTGTCCAAATGTGTGTACTGTATATCGTTTACCAACAAACTGTTTATTTTCAGCATTATTTCGACATTTTTCTCGAAACACAGTGATTTTATTCTCAAAGTTTAGTGAGTTTATTCTTGACATTTTATTTCAACTTTTTTTCTCGAAAAACTGCAAGTTTAATCTGCATTATAATGACTTTAATCTCGACATGGTTTTACATTTTTTTATTGCTTGGCCCTAATACTCTTCCGTAATTTTTTTAAGAGAAAAAAATACTTTTTTTAAGAGAAAAAGAAAATGTGAAAAGGAAAAAAACTTGAAGAGAGAACTTTTTTTGAGAAAAAATACATTTTTTTGAAGAGAGAAAAATAATTAAGAGAACATAATTTTGAAGAGAAAAAACTTTTTTTTGGAAGAGAAAAAACTAGTTTAATTAAAAACAAATAATATAGACTTAGGCTACAGGAGGGAATATAACGGAAATATATTTTTCTCTTCACCAATTTTTTTTTCACGTTGCGGTTATAGTGCTTTTTTCACGTTGCGGTTATAGCTTAACTTCACAGATCGTCCACATTTATACCGTATTACAGTATTAAATCTAAAGTATGATTACGAAGTATGTATTAAAAGGGAACTCCGCCCCAAAATTAAAATTCTGCCATGAATTACTCACCCTGAAGTCATTTAACAACCATAGGACCTCCGTCTATCTTCAGAACGCAAATTGGGATAGTTCAGATGCAATACCGGTCCCCTCATTGACTGCAACGCAACCAACCGACAAAGAAAAGTGATCGAAGCACATTGTTAAATAGTCCACGTGATTCTGGTGGTTCAGCATTATTTCATATAATACGACAAGGATACATTTTGTTCTAAACAAAAATAAGACTGACAATTTTCTGACTTCCGTGTTAGTTTACAGTGCACGTTCACGAGAGCACCACTAGCACTATGCATGCATATTGCGATGACAGTACATCTGGGCATGCGTAGTGCTAGTGGAGCTCTCGTGAACGTGCACTGTAAACTAATACAGATTATACATTATACATGTACGTGCTGAGTAATGTTAATTAAAACATACTTACTATGGACTTGGTTAAGGGTTAGTTGCATGTAATTATGCATATTTATGTTATTACTTTAGTAAGTACATGTAAAATAAATTGTTACAGAGATTTTATAAATATGCTATATAGCTCATTATTATATTAAAGGTCAGTTACAGTGCTCTCCACTAATATTGACACCCTTGGTAAATATGAGCAAAGAAGACTGTAAAGATAAATATGCATTGTGTCACAGTCCTCTCCATCCTTGTCTGCCTCCAATGTGTTCTCTTGCCTGTTTCTCCCGAGTTTCCCCATGGACTTCATTTCCCATCTTCACGCTCCCGCACCTATTCCTCGAAATAGAAATATTATGTTTTCCAGTCATGAATTCTTGTTGCACAGGAGAATAATATAAAGGCACTGTGTGGAATGTTCAGATCTACTGTAGAAATAACATGGTGAATTCCATGTAAGGTGACCCATGGTGTACGTAGATAGAAACAGCTCATTTTAAGGTAAGAAAAACACAACGCTTCATTATGTAAGGTCTTTATACCCCTTTGAACACACAGTAATGTATATTATATTGCATTTCTGGCAATAGAGCCTCCAAAAAACTACACACTGGTCCCCCTTAATCATTCATCACAATGGGTAAAACCAAAGAATATAGCTCTGATGTGCAGCAAAATGCACAGCAAGGAGAATATTTTGAGTGGACAAAGGCTTTTCAAAGATCACAGATGGAGAATTGTTGTTTGGGACACTGTTCAAGAAACAAATATTTCACTCTCATGCAAAAACAAACTCCACCATATTAATCTGCCATACTAGAACTTCAAACAGGACTGGGGTCTATGGCCATATGATAAAGAGGTTGTTTTTTTTTGGCAGCAAAAATACAATATAGGTTTAGTGCACACAGGGATAAAAAAAAGTGCACCATGTCCACAGTTAAATATATTGCCAGATCCTCATTGTTGTGGACCTACTTTTATAACAGAGGTTTTGAACATCTTGTTTAAAACATGGCATCAAAAGATCAAACAGATCAAAACCTGACTTGCTCTGTTATAAAGATTATGGGTCGTGGTTAGAACAAACATCCAAATCAACTAGAAATGGGTCACTGAACACAAAATCAAGATCCTGCCATAGCCATCCCAGTTCCCTGATCTGAACACTATGGGGCGGTTTCCCGGACAGGGATTAGACTAGTCCTAAACTAAAAGAAATGTAGGAGCTGAAAACAACTTGCACTGACATATCTCAAAATACATCAGTGCCTTTGTGTTGTCTCAAAATGCACACAAGTAATGTTTTTAGTGAGGTATGTTTGTTAAAACTACTTAAATTTACCAATTAAACTAAGGCCTAGTCCAGGTTTAAGCTAATCCCTGTCTGGGAAACCACCCCTATAGAATTTACAATGTGATATTCCCCCTACTTCAAATTGTTTCCTTGTTGAAATGTATAAAAGATAAAAATTAGAAACAATCAAGATTTATTTTTACAGCCTTCTTTGCTCATATTTTATTAGTGGAGGCACTGTACATAATTATTGTACTTTGTTGTGTATGATGTGTTTTTAATACTAATAATGTTTTGTATTCAGGGAGGAGAGCACTGTTACTATCATGGCTGTTTAAGGGGAATTCTGAGATCGTGGGCAGCTCTTTCCACCTGCCATGGCCTAGAGTGAGCAATGTCTTTTTATCTTCATCAATAATGCAGTGCAGTTCACTTATCACATACATTGTGTATGCTAAGTGATCTATGTTCACTTATCTATACCAAACATATTTGGGAGGCTAAAACATTGGTATTCTGTTTGTGAAATAGGGGAATTTTGCTATCACGATATAGAATAAGTACAACTAACATTTACCTTTATTCATTTGGCAGAATAAAAGCTATAGTTCACCCGAATCATTTTCTGACCCTCATGGCATATTATTGATAAGATATGTAAAAACCATTGGGATTCATTCGACTGTAAAACAATTTTGCAAAATGTTTTGGTGTTCAACACCATCTTCAGTTCAAAAATATACAACTGCACTGCAAATATACACTACAGTAACATGATCAAATCAACAATAGAAGTCTTGACTTTAACCACGTAGAACTGTAAGCTTGCCGCAATAGATTGTATTGCTCGCAGCTCATGGTGGTGTCTTATCCCCCAAGGTGCAGCAATCTAATTTTACCATACAGCACCACAGCATTGTTTCTTTTATAGTATTAGAGAAGGTAGTCAAACAGAATGCCTATTAACACTGCACAATGTACCACAGAAATGCAAAGGCAGCAGGTAAAAAAACATTTACATGTGAAACTAGGAGGACAGGATTGCGGAAGTATCTGGGGGGCATGGCCCAGACCACGCGCTTCCACGAATAACATAGACACGGAGACATGGCACTGTCATGGCCCCGCCCACAACGCTCTAGGAATTTACAAGACGAGAAGGGCAGAACCATGGCAGATGCATACTTTTAAGTCACGCCCAAGATACTGACAGTCTGTGAGATTAGTGCAGAGCTACCCAATGTCAAATGGTTGATCAATCAAACAGGGTTTACGGAATTACAAAGGCCAAGCAGAATTTCAGCCTATCAAACTAAAGAAGTCAGAACAGACAAATTCAAGTGTGGCGATTCAGTTTTAATGACAACTGTGTAATGAAATGTAAGAAGACAAACATAAAGGCAATAGTTTTACAATAAATGGTAAGATTTCAGAGATGCAACTGCTTAATTCAGTAGACTGCAGAACTATTATATCAGCTAGTGAAGTGACAAATATTTGGTCAAATTTATATTTAACTTTTGAAATCAGTTGTTTAGCAAATTGTTAGTGCTTACATGCCTCACAGAAATTATAACTACACATTTGTGCTCCTGAATCAAGACTAAGAATGACCTAATCTTCCTCATCCTGTTGTTCACCCAGGATCACTAAAACCATTTAAGCAGTTCATCTATAATGACTAGGATGAGCCATACTAACACTCTGGATAGTGAAGTGACCAAGAATGGTGTTCCATACTCTGTATTTGTGCTCTGCATTTAACCCATCCAAGTGCGTGCACACACACACACACACACACACGTCTGGTTTATTATCTCCGTGGGGACAGTCCATAGGCGTAATGACTTTAATACCGTACAAATTGTATATTCTATTCCCTAATCCTACACCTAAACCTAAAGATCATAGACAACATTTTGCATTTTTAGATTTTCAAAAATTATCCTTATGTACGATTTATACGCTTTTGTGACACCAGTGCCCACGAGTTTGTGTGTATTCAGGTTTACGTCCCCACTGGCATATGAAAACCAAACCACACACACACACACTGTGAACACACACCCGGAGCAGTGGGCAGCCATTTTTGATGCAGCGCCCGGGGAGCAGTTTGGGGTGCGGTGCCTTGCTCAAGGGTCTCACCTCAGTCATGGTATTGAAGGTGGAAGAGAGTGCTGGTCAGTCACTCCCCCCATCTACACCTACAACTACACTTACCTGCTGGTACTGAGGATCGAAGTCCAACTCTCTAAAAAAAAAATAAAAAGCAAAGGAATATTTTCAAATGCACATCAAACAGTTGATCAAGCATTTACTTATATATTGTCACAGTCGGACAGAAACCTTACATTTTCAAAACTGTTACTTTTCAGGAAGAGGCAAGACTCTTACCAGCTAACAATTGGACTTCCTCAGGGATCAGTTCTTGCTCCTCTCCTCTTTTCTATATATACAGTGAAGGAAAAAAGTATTTGATCCCCTGCTGATTTGTATGTTTGCCCACTGACAAAGAAATGATCAGTCTTTAATTATAATGGTAGGTTTATTTCGACGGCGAGAGACAAAAAAGCAACAAAACAATCCAGAAAAATGCATTTAAAAAAAGTTATGAACTAATTTGCATTTTAATTAGTAAAATAAGTATTTGACCCCTTTGCAAAACATTACTTTACGTTATCTCTTTACCAGTATTTTAAAGCTTAGGTAGCATAGATCGAAACATAGAATAAGGGACCCAATTTTGTAAGTAAGCAAAGCAACAAACCATTAGTGAAAATATGGTATTTATTAAACTAACTGTCACAGTTTAATCTTGTTTATAACTTGCTTCAGTGTTCAGTTCCCCTGTCTCATCAGTTTCCCTGGTAGTTAATTAGCTCACACCTGTTTCTGTTTCCCTTGATCATGTTTTCCTTTGTATTTAAGCCCTGTGTTTGCCTGTATTCCTTGTCCGGTATTGTTCATGTTACGTGTGTGGTCTCTTGTGTACCTGTTAGATTTATTAAATATACCCCTTCTGAATACTTCTCTGTGTCATCCATCTTGGAAAGAAGTGATTAGCCGAAAGAAGTGATTAGCGTGCCATGGTTCTTCTAGGTCAACTGCAGGTCTCGAGTCACTTTGTTGGAGACACCTTTCACTCCTCATCTACTCGCTTTGAAGTTCAGAAGGAGTTGTAAACTGTGCAGGAGGTTATCAATACTTTAGCGGAAGAACCCACCTACATCCAGACACACTGGAGTAAGGCCTAGCTCTGGTCCTTTAATTTTGGCCTCAAGAGACCTTCAACAAAAAGGGTTTATGGCTTTTCTTTTAATGAATCAGATATAAGATCCAACCATTTGGCAGTGCCAGTCTCTACACATCTCAGGAGGAGATCTGATGTTACATGGCCCCGTCCATCATCCCTTTGATGCGGTGCAGTTGCCCTGTCCCTTTAGCAGAAAAACACCCCCACAGCAGAATGTTTTACCTCCATGTTTGACAGTTGAGATGGTGTTCTTGGGGTCATAGGCAGCATTCCTTCTCCTCCAAACACGGTGAGTTGAGTTGATGCCAAAGAGCTCGATTTTGGTCTTATCTGACCACAACACTTTCACCCAGTCCTCCTCTGAATCATTCAGATGTTCAGTGGCAAACTTCAGACAAGCCTGTACATTCTTTTTTTGAGCAGAGGGACCTTGCGGGCACTGCAGGATTTCAGGCGTAGTGTGTTAGCGATTGTTTTCTTGGTGACTGTGGTCCCAGCTGCCTTGAGATCATTGATAAGATCCTCCAACTGACAGTTGTTTTGTGTTTCTTCTATTTGTGAATAATTGCACCAACTCTTGTCACCAAGACTGCTTGGCGATAGTCTTGTAGCCCATTCCAGCCTTGTGTAGGTCTACAATCTTGTCCCTGACATCCTTGGACAGCTCTTTCGTTGGAATCTGATTGATTGATTGCTTCTGTGGACAGCTGTCTTTTATACAGGTAACAAACTGAGAATGGCACCACTCCATTAAAGAGACTGCTTCTAATCTCAGCTTTTTACCTGTATAAGAGACATCTGGTAGCCAGAAATCCTGCTGATTGATAGGGGATCAAATACTTATTTCACTCATTAAAATGCAAGTCCGTTCATAACTTTTTTTTAAAATGCATTGTTCTGGATTTGTGTTGCTATTCTGTCTCTCACTGTTAACCCTCTGGGGTCTAAGGGTAATTTGGGGACTTGGAGCAGCTCTGACATGTCCTGACATTTGTGCATTTTTCAGTTGCTTTTAAAAATATAAATGGCTAAACTCTGATGTCACTGTAAAGAGCACAAATTGGGCTACAATAATATGTGAGTAGCATATATGCAAAGAAGTTATGTATTTAGGAAAAAAATGTTATGCGCATTAAAAAAATAAAAAAAAAGTTACTGAAATAAGGCCAGAAAACACATTTAAAACGTATGTTCTCAAGACTTTTGAGAACTGGATGTTGTAGCCTAGAGTATTTGCTTCCAAATTATGTAAAAATCATTCTGTTCACTCATTCACAAAAAAACAATACATTGATTTATATTTTCTAAGTCACTTTTTGCTAAGGCCATATGCGAGGAGGCGTGAATGATCATGAATAATAATGTGATTGACACCTGAGAAGACAAAGACCTGCATAATGAGCCTTTCAGTCAGGAATGTGACTGAGAAAGAAGGGCTACAACAGAGAATGTCAGGCAAGAGAAATATTTTGTTTGTAGTTTATTTAGAATGTCATGCAAAACAATGAAACATGTAGGGGTACATAAGATACATTTAGTGCAACAAAAAAACATTCAAGGTAAATAAAGTGCAAACAGTAACGATGCAATGTAAAAAGTGTAAGGTTTGGAAAAGTGAAAAAATGAAGTGAGGAGAGGGACAACAAAATTTTGTGAGGGATTTACACAAAATATTATAACAGATAACACATTCAGGAAAAACGGTGCAAAAAACCCCCAGATATTCAAGGTAAAAAATGTGCAAACAATAACAATGCAATGTAAAAAACAGTGTAAGGTTTTTAAAAACCCACTCTTACAACCTATGAAAAACTGTTCAGAAGTGAGGAGAGGACGTTACAGTTCACATGTAATTGTGCCACTCTTGAATGCAGTTCCTCTTCAACTGCAGACATAGGTGGACGTTGCATGACACTTTCATGGTGTTTTTTTCACAGAATCTCAGAGTCTGTGGAACAGTGTCATCTTCGGTTTCTGCTTTCCATGACAAAGTTGGAGACCGTTTACGTCCTGCCTGCTGGTTGGAATTCGCCCTCTTTGGAACAGATGCCTGATCATTTTCACAGTCCTGTCTGTTGAAAAAGAAAATATATATGAGCATGCTGATAACAAAATAAGATAATCTTTTTATAATAATCATCATCATCAATCACTAATGATAAAAAGACAAGTTGTTATATACGTATACATATACGTTTTTGTATCATTAGGATACACACAAAATATACATGTCTGAACACTTTGTAAGATTCTTGATAGCAGTGAAAACTGAACGACACATGCGTGTCCTGGTGCTAGGTGAAGGTGATACAGCCACAGTACTAAAAGGAAATAAATAAAACATTGTTAGCATACATGTTCAGTCAGTGAAAGTTGAGTTGATGGGCAATAGGCCTGATAAATATGTTGATGGGCAATAGGCCTGATAAATATTTTTAAACACAAGCAATGTTGAAATTTCAGCACTCAGTATTTTATCGTAAGCCAAATGTTTGCGCACGTTGTGGATAAGCAGTCTAATAAGCTTACCAAACCGGAGTTATAAGATTAGCCACCGTAAGCTAAAGTTAATGTTACATAGCTACCCAAAATACATTACATTTACATTTACATTTATTCATTTGGCAGACGCTTTTATCCAAAGCGACTTACAATTGAGGAAAACAGCAAGCGATTCGTCTAAGTAAGCAATATTCACGAGAAGTGCTAGTAATACAAGGTTTCAAATACAACGTCAAGATAGTATAAGCATTACAATACATCAGCTATTCACAAATATCACGCAGCTAATAACGAAGCATTAGCATTACAGTGTTAGCATTTAGTTGCCGTTATAACTAAAACAAAAACAATATTATAGAAATAACAATATTTAGAATGTAACTTACCACATTACAAACATTTAGGTCTAACGTTGAGCAGATATTTGCGGACAATTGTAATTGTCATTGACAACAGTAATGTTTCTCATAATAATATTACTTAACACTACTTTTATATTATCAGAATAAGAATTAAGACAAAATAACTTACTCGCTACAATTTGCTGTAAGATCCTCAGCTGGATCAATTCGCTCTTCAAAATGCAGCTGTTTGTCATCAGAGTCGCACTCTTCTTCTGAGGAAAGGGTGAAAGGGTTTATTCTTCATCGCTATCCAAAACCATGTGAAGAGCTTCTTGACCGGTAAAGCGTGCCATCCTCTCAATGCGTAGTAAAGTCGAATGAAATGAATCTAATGTGAAAATCTGTTGTTTTTTATGCCATTGCCTGAGCCGAGGGGGCGTGTGCCTTCCACGTGAATCACACAAACTTTTACCTGTGAATAGTGTGTGCGTGTGTCCGGTAGCAGCTCATTATCCGATAATGAAGTGAAAGAGAAAAACTGAGCCTCTGTTTGGATTTATGCGGATTACATAAACTCAGAATATTTGTGCTAAAGTTGACTTGCTTCATTTAAAAGTAAAGACTTTAAGCTTTATTTAGATATCTTTCTCATGTTTGTGTGTCAAATATTCGCGGAGTTTCAGTTAGTTTTAGTGACGCGTTTCAGAAAGAAGTTTGCAAAGACAGAGTCAGCCGAAAGCGCACCTTGTTTACTTTCTTAATTTTACAAAAGCACAACATTTTGTTGTTATTGTGAGTGAACCCCAAAAAATGTAGACCCTTTACAGATTAAAATGATATATGACTCTTATATGTACAATTAAAAATGACAAAGTAATTTAAGATCCTTTTACAGCTAGCTAAAATGTTATTGTCAGTGGGCAAGCATTCAGAATCAGCAGGGGATCAAATACTTTTTTCCTCACTGTACCACCTCCCTGGGTCCAATCATTAAGGCACATGGATTCTCATACCATTTTTATGCAGATGATACACAGCTTTAACTCTGTTTTCTGCCAGATGACCCCACCATCTCTGCCCGTATCTCTGTCTGCCTTCTGGACATCTCATCTCGAATAAAAAAAGCATCACCTCAAACTCAACTTTTCCAAGACATAACTCCTTGTTATACTGGCCCAGCCATCAATTGAACACCACTTAACCATTCAGCACGTATCCTCAACTATAACACCCACAAAGTCTGCAAGGAACCTGGGGGTTATGTTTGATGACCAGCTGAAATTCACCTCTCACATTGCAGCAACCACTCGAGCATGCAGGTACATGCTTAACAATATCAGGAAAATCAGACCATTCCTGTTGGAGCATGCCTCTCAGCTTCTAGTCCAAGCTCTGGTCATATCAAGACTGTACTACTGCAATTCTCTACTAGCCGGCTTTCCAACCAATACAGTCAAGCCCCTGCAAATGATCCAGAATGCAGCAGCACATCTGGTGTTCAATCAGCCTAAAATAACCCATGTAACACCCCTCCTGATTTCATTGGCTACCAGTTGCCGCCAGCATCAAGTTCAAATCACTGACACTGGCCTTCAGAAAAGGCTTGTTCGACTTGATGCGGCGCCGTACATTACACATTACCGCGAGAGTGATTTAAAAGCGTATGGAGCAGTCAGCTCTCAACTCACTCTTGCGGTAATGTGATGTCATCCGCCTGTCGGTTCTTGCTGCGCCGCATCAAGTCGAACAAGCCTTTTCTGAAGGCCAGTGTCAGTGATTTGAACTTGATGCTGGCAGCAACTGGTAGTAGAACTAAATAGAGATACAAGGTTTCTGCCCAGCAAGAATAATTAATATTTGTAAGATTCTATTTCAGCTTTAATTTTGTTGATCTAGCTAACATTCATTAGCTACAATAGAATATGCCAACAGCAACAGTCCTCGCACAGCAAGGAGGGGTGGAGGGACCATTCTACTCATCCAAAATTCAAACAGCTAACACCCTCATGTGACAGCAGGTCTTTTGAGTCACATGCTGTTACTATCATCCATCCTCCTAAAATATATTTTGTAGTTATCTATCACACCCCAGGTCAGCTTGGACATTTTTTGGAAGAGTTGAATGTACTTCTGTCATTCTTTCCAGAGGATGGTACTTCTCTGGTAGTACTTGGTGACTTCAACATCCACTTTGATCATTCACAGGCTGCAGACTTCAACGACCTGACTGCGTCGTTTGACCTCAAGTGAGTTCTCACTTCATCAACCCATAGGTCTAGTAATCAATTGGATTTTATCTACACACCCAACTGCTCCACTCATCACACCCAGGTCACCCCGCTACACATATCTGATCATTTCCTCATCTTTCTTGATCTCAGCCTATCTCCCCCAGACACTATACACGCTTCCCCACTGGTCACATTCTGGCACAACCTACGTACTCTCTCTCCCTCCCGCTTATCCTCCGTGGTCTCCTCCACATTCCCTCCCTTAACCAACTCTCTTTATTGAATACTAACAGCGCCACCGACACTCTATGCTCCACACTAACATCCTGCTTAGACAGCTAATGCCCTCTGACATCTAGACCAGCCCATGCGCCCCCTGATTATCTGATGTTCTCTGTGAGTATTGCTCCAGGCTCAGGATTTCTGAGAGGATGTGGCGCAGATCTAAAGATCCTACTGACATTTGTCTCTATCAGTCTCTTCTCTCCTCTTTGATGTCCTCACTGATGTCTCCTCTGCTAAAACTCAGTACTACCACTCCAAAATCAACAGCTTGCCTGACTCTTGCACTCTCTTTTAAACCTTCTCTGCTCTTCTTTGTCTGCCTGCCCCCCCCACCTTCTTTGGACTTAAAAGCTGATGATTTTGCCTCTTTCTTTGTAAAGATAACTACCACTATCAGCAGTTAGTTCTTTGTGCCAACTTCTCTTGAACATGCCCAAACACCCGATGCATGCTCGCTCCCATCTTTCTCTCTCCTATCTGAAGCTGACATTTCCAAGGTCATTGCTTCTAACCAGCCGACTACCTGCCCACTAGATCCCATCCCCACGGAGACTGCACTGCTCTCAGTCATTGAAGCCCTAAGGCAGGCAAGTGCAGCCCCTAATCATCCTACTGGACCTATCTGCTGCTTTCTACCACATCCTCCTGTCAACCCTCAAGGCTATGGGTGTCTCTGGAATGGCGCTACTATGGTTCAAGTCTTACCTCTCACGTGGATCATTTAGAGTATCCCAACGTCTTAATACCGGGGTACCTCAGGGCTCAGTGCTTGAACCACTGCTCTTTTCCTCTTTCCTGCTCCTGGCCTTCAAAACCACCACTGGTTCGGCACTCCCTTACCTTCACTCGCTTATACAGACTTATGTACCTTCTAGATCCCTGCGCTCTGCCAATGAGCAGCATCTTGTGGTGCCATCCCAAAAAGTGAAAAAATCCCTATCACGTACCTTCTCTGGATCTGTTCAACATCTGTGAAATGATCTGCCTGTTGCAACAAGATCTTCAGATTCTAAAGTGAAATGTGGTGTTCCGTACTCAGAATTTGTGCTCTGAATTTAACCCATCCAAGTGCACACACACACACACACACACACACACACACACACACACACACACACACACACACACACACACACAGTTGTGAACACACACCCGGAGCAGTAGGCAAACATTTTCTTTTTGCTGCGCCCCCGGGCAGCAGGGTCAAGAGTCTCACCTCAGTCATGGTATTGAAGGTGGAAGAGAATTCTGGTCATTCACCCCCCCCACCTACAATCCCTTTTTACAGAAATTTTCAACCTGTCTCTTGCCCAAGCAGCTGTGCCAACATGCTTTAAATGTACAATGTCCATTGTGCCAGTGCCAAAACACTCCAGCCCAACGTGCCTGAACGACTACCCCCCTGTAGCACTCACACCCATTGCAATAAAGTGCTTTGAGCGGCTGGTCCTGGCACACCTAAAAGACACCATCCACATTGGACTCATACCAGTTTGCCTACCATAGCAATAGGAGCACAGAGGATGCAGTTTCCATGCACTGCACTCTGTGCTCACACATTTGGACAATAAGAACACTTATGCACATAAGCTGTTTGTTGACTTCAGCTCAGCATTCAACACTTTCATCCCAACCAAGTTAATAGCCAAACTTGGAAACCTGGGCATTAACACCTCCATGTGCTGAACAAACATTTTTTAAAAGGGCACTTTGGCCAAAAAAGGCACTTCGGGAAGAAAAGGGCAGTGACTCTAGCCACCGGGCCACCCCCCTGGACTCCGATGAACACTGTGTGTGTGTGTGTGTGTGCGTGTGTGTGTGCATGTGTGTGTGCGTGTCAGAAATCTGGAATGGTGAAAGAACATTGTTTAAATCTTGTCTGGCTAGCGAGCTTCTCATGATGTTTACCCATTATATATATGTGGAGAGCAGGCGGTCTCCTGTGGCTGTTCGGATGCATTCAACCACATGAGCGCCTGAAAGAAATACAGACAAATACGTTTTCGACTACCTTTGGATGTGGTCAACAATGGACAAGCTCAAAACATTTCACATGTTGTTGCCCACTAATAAAGCCAACAAACTATATTGAGTTAGACCTTTTTCTCTTAAATTAAATGTTCAATTAGTAACACTAACCAAAAACTAACAAGTTTTTCCACATTATTTTAATAGTGATTTAATTAAGGACAACTGCTTGAACAAAACCAATCTCATCACACTTTTTGTTACACAATTCTCTGTGAAAATTAAAAGGAATAGCTGATTGTAACAAGGTTCGTTGTGGGAGGAGAAAAGAGGCAGGTTCGGCGTAGTAAAATCCAAAAGAATATTTATTAACTTTCAACGTAAGCGGTCTCCAAAACACCAAACAAACAGAAACAAACAAACTCAGGTCTCGTCACACGCCCCTGCGTGTGTGCATGCATTCCGTCTTGTGTTTCTCCTCCGACCACGGCGGCGTCTTTTAAAATTCCTCTCGCCAATCACTGTAACAAGAGACAGCAGGATAGTAGCCGCACTTGTGCTACTTACCGCCCTCCGTGCTCCGGGCTGAAGCTCCTCCCTCCCAGACGGAGCGTGGCCACGCCTCCCCTGCCACACTGATCTTGCTTCTTTTATCTTTAAAGAAATGGCTTTTCAGTTAAACACAATTTACATATATCAATTTTAAAAAGTGCATGTTCCTATACTGATACTCACAAATACTGTATATCTGTCTTCTGGCTTTGTATTAGGTGTGTTCGACTTTTTGAAATGCTGCACAGACCGATCGGCATATGAAAGCAGAGTACCGCAAGAATGATTTGAAAACACGCGCAGCTCTGCTCTTGCGGTACTTTGATGTGCTCAACACCTAACGAAAGTGAACATAACTAGTGTCTTGCTAATAGCTTTGTAGTTCCATTTGTATGTGGCCAAGACACTTACATACCGGCATTGAAACTTCTCTGTTAACATTGACAGCTGTATGTATGAACTTCATATGACGAGCTAAACATAGCGCATCCGCACTGACGCGTCACAGTTTCCTTCCATCTGCTTTCACCACCGGATACTTTGCTGCATGAAAGGTTTTTAAAACTTTTTACATCTGATTATTATGCCGCAGAGCACCATCACTTTCAATAAAAGCATGACACTCCTCCGAACTTCTTTCGGTCTGGGTAGCTTGAATCTGAGCGCGAGAGGTTACCATAGAAATGTAGTTTACTAGTGATTAGTGATTAGTGTCGTGACGCTTGCGCATAGCACTGAAAAAGCACTGGCCTGGACAACCTGAGATATATTATTTATATCAGGATCCCCATGGGTCGGTCTCTCTCTCTGGCACGTGTGTCTCTGTCTCCCTGTCGAGCATGTACGCGCCACTGTTTTGATAGCTTGCCATGTGCTCGGTTGTTTGCGTCACCTCGCTCACCAGTTTCCCATCACTACTTACCCTGCACACCTGTAGTTGGTTCTCGCTGTGCGGCTCATTACCACGATTAGATTTTCTCCTTTATATTCCCCTCTTGTTTCTTTGTCTAGTGTCAGTCCATTGCATTTTACGTCCTGATTTTCTTGATTGTCTTGTTTAGTCGTAGTTTCTTGACTCTTATATGCCCTTGGCTCCGTTTTTGTTTCCTTTGACTAGTTTTGATCGCCTTGCCTCAGGTTTTTGATTTAATCGCCTTGTAATCATTTTTGGTTTATTTTGTCCTCCTGCTTTCGTTATTCCCTGCCTTGTGCTCTCTGCTTCTTCCCCTGGCCAGTTTTCCCCTCCCGGTTGCATCCCAGACCTCCAGCCTGTGGCAGCGCAACGTCGCCAGGAGTATCTCGAGGTGCGTCGCACCCATCCCCAGACACAGCCAGTTCCCCGGACCCTCTTTCCATTGGAGTTGCGGGTCGAGATCGTCTCCCCGCTTTTCACTCTACGGAAATCTCTCTCCCTTGCGTAGTCGGACCAGCTGAGGCATCTGCGCTGTTTTTGGCAGATTATTTCTCTCTCCTCTGGAGTACGGGTCAAGCTTCTCTCCTCTGGGACTTTGTTTGGATTGTTGTTGATTGTTTTGACTTTTTGTTAAATCTCTGACTGGCAAATAAAGCAGTTTTTTTCCTGCATCTGAGCCTCAATCCTCTTTGTCCATGACAATTTATATATATTGTTATGATGTTTTTAAGGTTCAAATGTTGGTGAAGGGTAAGACACCTCGAGAGCCACATGATTTTTTAAAAGAGCCACAGTTTCCCGATCACTGTCTTAAGGGTACTGTGTGTAAGTTGGAGTCTCTATTAACAGAAATGCAATATAATATCCATAACTATGTGTTCAGAGGTGTATAAAGACCTTACACAATGAAGCGTTATGTTTTTCTTACCTTAGAACAAGCTATTTTTATCTACATACACCGCGGGGTCACCCTTACATAGAATTCTCCATGTTGTGACTATAGTATCGCTAAACGGACAAACAGCTACAGAGCGCGTTTCGTAAATATGTTTTCTCTTTTGGGAAAGAAGCGAAAACGTGACGACATCTTAATCCTCTCACGGACTCCGTAGCGCTTAGAACAGGAGGGGGAGGGGTGAAGTGAGCTGGTGGGTTGCAATTCGCAACCTCACCACTAGATGCTACACTTTGGACCTTTAAAACATTAATGTTAAAGTGACTTAAATAAAGTAAACAGAAGTAAACTAAATTGGGATGAGAAATTGGCATTGTCTGCCTCTTACACTGTAAAATGTAATTAGTTAGCTAAGTGAATAATAATAGTTGTTGTACTAAATAATAAATAATAATTCATGTGGGACCACCCCGACTCAGAGAGCACCCCAGACCTCCATGAGAGCTCTTAAGGAGCTCGACTTCAACTGGAGCTTGACCTTAACCGGCCAGGTGTAAGCTCGACTCCTGGTACTTCCAGTCGGGCCGCTGTCAGGTTGCATCGAAGAGGAGTAGTCCCTTCTTTCCAGATGTCCGTGAACGTGTTGAATTCGTGGTCTGCCTCTCAGTTGGCGTCGGTTCACACTGCAATGTAGGCCATGTTCTCCCACGTGGACGGGGCGGAAGCCTACGGTTATGTGCGCATGCCCCCCGCCGAGGAGCGCCTGTCATCTAAGCCCTGAATCACCGCCCACCTTGCTGACAAAGCTTACACCTCTGCTGGAGAAGCGGCACAAAAAGAGCTGTATTCCCCTCACTTAACCAATACTGCGTTCCTTGCCCTGCACGGTGCAGCGCAAAGCCACAGTCAATGTCTGCTAAGACCTCTCGGTGTTATTGGGATGCCCACAGCCACCTACCACGGGCGAGCGGCAGCCAGATTATTTCCCAGGAGCCATTTCACTGCCAGTGCGATCAGCCTCACTGGGGCAGAGCTCTGCTCTAGAAAGCTTGCAGGCTATCATGCCCGATGGAATTCCGGTTTGCATCCGTAGATCTGAAGAATGCGTATTTTCATATTCAGATAGTCCATAGGCCATTGGCACTTTCTGCGGTTCGCTTTTGAGGGCACGGTTTACCAGTGTTCGATGCTCCCATTTGGGCTGGCTATAGCCCCATGCACATTTCAAGTGAGTGGACACTGCGCTTTCCCATCTCAAAGCGAGCAGTATGTGCATTCTGAATTATCTAGATGATTGGCCGATTTTTAGCCCACTTACAGGATCTGCTTATTGTTGATACAGAGATGCTGCTTCGTCACTTGGAGTCCTTAGCTCTACAGGCTTTTCGGCCGCAGCTGGAGCAGCGACATGTTCTGATTCGCACCAACAACACGTCTGTTTCGTACATACATTTATACTGCCTTGGGAGTTATTCAGTATTTGTATGCGATTTGCTTAACCGTGCAACAATTGGCCAGTTTTTTTACTGGCGTTATCCTATAAGTCTTCAGGCATTTGGAGAAGTGCTATGGAGTTACCATAGTGTAGCTACGAAGTGTTTTATTCTTGACTCTCAGAGAATGACAGTAACTGGAGACGTTTTGAGAAATGATTCAAAGTGTCGGAAACAGCGGCATCTGTTGGTTAATAAAACATATAGCAGTCCCTTCTGGAAGAAGCTCTTTCAAACGAAGCAACCATCAGATCAAATTCAAATTCAGGTGACATATTTCAGGGTATTTTGAGATTTAAAGTTTTTTTTGGTGCACTGCAACAGGAGTTTGCTTTTAGTTTGTGAAAAAAAACTTTATTTTTAACATATTTTACCTTTATTCTTCACCGCTGTCTCTCTTCTCACAAAACCATCAGAATTTTAAGAATGGCTTCAGTTTCACTTCATTAGTTCAACAGACAAATCAATCAGAAACCTTTTTTCAAACGTAATGGAGTGAAAGTGTGCATGTGTAAACATCAATCCTTGTTAGAGATCCGCGATCATGTTTTTATATTAGTAGGCGAGGTTGTGATGCGCTGTCTACTATGGCGAGGGACGTAACACACGGAGCGGTTCCTGATATAGTAATAACAATCGCGTCAGTTATGCTTTATCCGTTCAGAGCCAAGTTGGATAGTAAAACAAACAGATGGACGGACCAGGATACATTTGCAGATGTACCTTGAACGTACCATATTCGTCGCTGTGGCCTAACGTTTCTGGGATGTGACAAGCACATCTTAACGACCCAACAGACACGTTGTTAAAATTATTTGTCTTATTTAATTTAAACGCATATCATCTCTCACATTGAGAATTAAATTAATTTGTGATTTAATCTGTGAGTTACAAATTGAGGACGTGGCTACAACGTTACTGGAACATTAGCAAAAATTCAAAGAAATGGAATGTTGCCAATACGTCATCAGAAAGTAATGTCACAGTGACCAAATAAAGACGAATGTACTGTGTTTGCTGGGTTCTGTTTTATGTGGATAATAAAAAGGAGCGAGTGCATTTTTATTATTGTAGCTGGTTTTACACACACTACGGACACATATTAGTGTTCAAACACGTTATAAAAGTGAATTTTCCAGAATATGTCTCCTTTAATGTTATGTGCACAAATAAAGAGTACTGTATATTTGTGAATGGTCAATATAATAAATTTACCCTTTCAAGTGTGGCAACAAATTCCAGTACGAGTTAATATCCATACTGTATGCTGTACAGAGTGATGTTTACATGCACATAATCACAGGCACACGTATACACTATACTGCCAAATGTATTGGGTCACCCTAGCTAATAAACAGGTTTGATGACTTTAGTAATTTCCATTAGTACAAATCTTAATGCTGCAGCATATTATGATATTCTATGGAACTGTGTGCTTCCAATTTAATAGCAACAGTTTGGAAAGGGGCATTTTCTATTCCAACATGACAATGCCTCTGTCTATGAGACAAAGGTTCAGAAAGAAAAAAAATATTCAATCAGTGTGGAAGAACTTGATTGGTCTGCGTAAAACCAAGTCCTGAACCCAGCTGAACACATTTGGTGTGACTTTAAATGCAGTCTTTGAGCAAAGAACTCATCACTCCACATCAATGGCTTTTACACAGGGGTACAGCCAATTTGGAACAGAAAAAAGGTGCTTCTAAAACTGCTGCAACTGAGATGGAAACAAAATTCCTTATAATGCTATTTGTGAAAATGCTATTTAAAACTGTTTCAAAACCCCTTTTTCCTGTCCCCAAATCATTGGTGTTTGGTGATGAGTTCTTTGCTCAAAGTCTGCATTTAAAATGACACCAAAATGTGTTCAGCTGGGTTCAGGACTTGGCTTTATGCAGACCAGTCGAGTTCCTCTACACTGACTGAATCAATTATTTTTTTCTGAACCTTGTCTCATACACGGGGCATTGTCATGATGGAATAAAAAAAAGGGCCCTTCCCAAACTGTTGCTATTAAATTAGAAGCATACAATTCCATAGAATATCATGATATGCCTGCAGCATTAAGATTTGTATTCATGGAAATTACTAAAGTCATCAAACCTGTTTATTAGATAGGACCCAATACTTTTGGCAATATAGTGCCAATATACACCCAATACTATCTACAGTATTATGTGGGACTAAAATTTGAATAAGGCAAAGGACTCATAAATTTGGGGTTCGAATATTCTGAATGTCCTTTATTTCAAGTGTGTGTGTGTGTGTGTGTGTGTGTGTGTGTGTGTGCGTGTGTGTGTGTGTGTGTGTTTTCCCACCAGTTAACAACCTGTTACCATTACTAAGACTCTATGTTTGCTCACCTGCCACACCTAATTTCTGTGTCACAAAAAATGTGCCTGTTTAGTTAAACTTCCTATGTCTATGAGTCTGCTATCCTGTATTATAAATCTGCTCTGTCATCTTTTACTGCTAATTTTCTTACACATTAAACGTACTGCTATGGTGAGTAACAACTGCAGCTGTCTAAAACAGAAACAGATAACCGCAACCAGACAAACATTTTATCATCCTGACAGCCATACTACATATTGTTTAATTATTTACCTTGGTAATACTGGAGACAGCTGAAGCTTTTTAAAAATTAATGTTTATACAAGCTAAAATGTTTTTAAAACCACAAATCTGTACTTGTCTAAAATAGCATTTTTTTTTTTTTACTGTTTTAGTACTATCTCATATTTATGATGTTGTTATGTCTGCCTACAGAGGGATGTTCTCAGATGGAAATTATTCATACAGCATTGAGCCCACACAGAAAAGCAGTAATCAGGTCAGTGCTTGTGAAAGTTAGCATGCAGCTAAAGAGGGATAGAGTGAGAAAACATAAATAACATCACTGCATTATTGTATTTACATATCATATAAGATGTTTGTCAAAAACAAGTACTGCTTTTTTTAATCTGAATTTTTTTATATTTAAGTGCTGTCATGTTATCTTTTATGGGACTTAAAATGCTCCCAAAAGCATCAATGCATCGATGTTGAAATAAATCAAGCACACCTAAAAAAATATTGCAACAGTTGAATAACTTCTGATCATTGGTTCTTTACTCTAAAAAATAAATAAATGTTATTTCCCTAACTAGATACATCTCTGTGTTATTTCTGGGACAACACATTATTGTGTTAACTTATCTTGTGTAGTCCCTTTTATTTATTTACCTCAAAATTTACATAAAATGATATGTTAAACAACACGTAATGTGTTAAATAGCCTAACACAAAAAATGTGTCCTGTTTGGGGTATTTTTGTGTGTCTTGTGATGAACAAACTAATCAAACTAATGAGTTCTTACCTGTCGCTATATGAAATTAGGGCTCAGATGTGCTTTGCATTGCTTGAATAGTGAATGTATACACTTTTATAGCATTTTAAATTCCATATAAAATAACATGACACAAATTATTATAATTCATAATTTTGTGTTCATGTGAAGAAATAAACTAATATACATTTGGAATGGCATGATTAAATAAAGTGAGGAAATTATGGGAATTTAGCTTTTTGGAGAACAACTCCTTTAAAGGTGCCGTTCTTTTGGTGTTTTCGGAGCTTTGATTGTGTTTTAGGTACGCAATATAACGTGTTCATGTTTCGTTTGTGAAAAAACAAAAAAAATTCACACAATTTACCTTTCTCTATACCTCGATTTTCGCTGTCATAAAAACAGGCTGATGTCTTTTCTACAAAGTCCCTCCTTCAAAAATACGTAATGAGTTCTGATTGTGTAGCTGGTCCAGTGTGTTGTGATTTTTTACAGCAGCTTAGCGCACGTTGTCCGGAAAGGTCACGCCTTTTTGGCGTATTCCTGTGGGTGGAAAAACTTGGAATAGTGATCATGTACCCGAGAAGTAGAGGGCTGTAGTCCAACACCAGCCGTTTTCTGAAGTCCTTAAAAAGCGAATTCTGTTAAACACAATATCTCGCTTGGCATTGAAATTTGAGCTTTTTAATTTTGCAGGTATTATTTATGCTCTAACAGCAACATAACACACAGTTTAAAAAACTGGATCAGGGAGAACGGCACCTTTAAACATCAATTTCCACTGTTTGGAGGAGTTAAAGACCTAGTCCACACGTACACAGGTATTTTACAACTTGAATTTTTCCTTCTTAGTATAAAAACAAAGTGTCCTCACGAAAATGCAAAAACATGCTAAGAAGCGCTGTCAAGAGCATGTCAAACCAACAGGTGGCGATATAACCCTAACCATAAAGCTGTGTTGGCCAATCCGAAGCATGGAATCTGATGTCAAACAAAGGAGATAGTGGTTTCACCGTCCACACGACAACACTGAAACCGGATTTTCTAAAAATCTTCACCCTGGCCGAAGTTTTCCAAAAAGTTCGGTTTCAGTGACCGGGTAGTGTGTTTTCGTGTGGATGAATGGCCAAACCGCATAGAAAAATACCCGTGTTCGTGTGGACAGGGCCTAAATGTGCAGACAATTTCCTCCCCCCCCCTCTCTCTCTCTCCTTGTCTTGCTTCTCTTAAATGAGTCATTTTCATTAAGTATTTAAATTGCATGTAAAGTGTCTCCCTGAGTAGATTTTCATATAAATAATGGATGATTGTCTGATAATCTTACATGGCAGGGGCCTGTTGCATGGACAGAGTTTGCTCAAACTAAACCCAAATTTACCTGGGTAAGCACTGAAACTGTCCAGGAAACAGATGATGCATGTCATTTGTACAAGCAGCTTATTATGACCAACAGTTTTTTAATGATGAGCACCCTTAGTTAAGTGAATTGATGCACAGGGTATAACGTTGATTTAGGCTGTTCATTGTATGCATTTATCTTTTTGCATTTATAAATTGTAGTGGACAAATATACCGTAAAAGATGTACGGTTAGGCTACCTGGTTATAAAGCTTCGTTGGCTCCACTGGCAGTCGTGATATGGCCTAGCGTCATGGCGTTTCATATAGGGACCCCATCTGTCAACACATTGTCGAGTGACAGACAGAAAGGGAATGTCTCAGTTACAACTGTAACCTCTGCTCCCTTGGCCATCCGCTGCAGCGATCGGGAGAAGCCTCTCGGTTCCTCAGTACAAAGATGAATGCGCACACAGTCTTCCTTTTATACCTGGAAGTCTGGGGCAGGGACTGGCATGCGGCTGCCATTTGCCAAGTTCATTGGCCTTTTGAAATTCCTCTAGGAAGAGATAGGTTCTCAAGTTCAACCCCATCTGTCGACACAAAGTCTCGTTCCCTCCATCAGGGAACAGAGGTTACAGTCGTAACCGAGACATTTTAAACTCATTTATTTTGTTTAACTGTCTTCTACACGTGACTTCTGCTGCTGCACACTTATATTACACAGTACTTTTACTCACCTCTAGATGCCCCCCCCCCAACAGTGCAGCAATGCATTATGAATTAGTTAGGGATTATTCACTACGGTTAATACTTCACAATTAATCAAAAATAATAAATGCTTTCCACAGTATTCAGGCTATTTTTTTGATAAAATAAAATGAATAATAAAAATATACACATATTAGGTAGGGCCCCCTTCTGGTCTAGCTCCCTGGGCACGTGCCCAGTAGGCCTGTGTGTTAATCCATCCCTGCAAATGACTCTCATGGAAGATGGGTTTAGCAGACATCAAAATCTCACAACGCACACACCCACCCACACATATCAAACATCTCTCTTGAACCCTAAATTTTGGAACACAAACATTTAAATGAGTTATCTGATATTTAAAAGAGTCATTGGGTGATTTATGTTTGGTTTGCTTTGATTGTGGATTCTGAATTGAAAGATACGTGATGCATTGACAAATACTGTGTCGTAATATTCCCCATATTGTTGTGAATGATAAGTTATTTCCTGAGATGATATTTTGTTTTTTTTATTTTCTTTGTTATTTGTTGTGTACTTTGATATGTTTTCAATAAGCAAGGTACAGTGGAAAAGAAACGAGTCCCAATTTGAGTTAAATAAAAAAAAAAAGGACATTTATGCTAATATTGTAACACTCTCACGGGTAAACTGATGATGACGCACACACAGGAATAAAGTGTTCAACAGGTGATTTAATGAAGGGGTCAATCCAGTGCAGGTAAACATCCACAAACGAACAGGCAAAACACCATAAATCCAAACATCCAATGGAACAGGAGAGGGGTTACAAAACTCTGGAACAGCGAGTAGCACAACAATATATTTCTAAGAGATAACCACTGGAACAAGGGAGATAAACAACACCAAATACAACAAGACCTGACAAAGACTAAGACACAGGGAGGTGTATTTAAAGGTGTGCAATAATGGAGATCAGGTGCGGGTAATCAGTGAATGGCGGGAAACTGGTGTATGGGATTATGGGAAATGAAGTCCGTTAAAAGTCCGGGGATTGTGAACGGTGAAGACAGGGAGGCGCTGATGCAGGGGGCGTGGCTGGTGCAAGTTGGTTACAGTACCCCCCCTCCACGGTCCGCTCCAGCGGACCCAGCATGACGACGAGGACAGCTGCGGGGACGAGGGGCCGGACGATGGGGATGAGCGGAGTGGAAGTCCGTCAGCAAGGAAGGATCCAGAATTTCATCTCGAGGAACCCATGACTGATCCTCGGGACCGTACCCCTCCCAATCAACCAGATATTCCAAGCGACCGCCTCGTCGTGAACAAGAGCTTGTAGGGCTGGGGTAAGCAGAGGCCTGCATAGGGACAAGGAGGCAATGTGTACGGCAGGACTCACTCCACTCAAGGACCGTGCTGGAGTTCCAGTTGACGATGGGTTGGTGAAGTTGAAGCCAGGGGCATCCCAGGACGATCTCCGACGTCGAACCCTCCAGCACCCAGAATGAGATCCTTTCCTCATGCGAGGGAGCTATCTGCAGCGAGACAGGGGGAGAGTGAAAGCACACCCAACCTCGACCTAATGGCCGTCCTAGGATATTGTGAATCTGGAGGTTTTGGTGGTTACGTAGGCGAGGTAAACAGAGGGTGTTTATCAGGTCGCGGGATATGAAGTTCCCCGCGGCACCGGAGTCGAACAACGTCTTGGCTGGGACAGACAGATGAGAGGCAGTCACTATTACATCAATATGCTTTAGGTTGAAGGAGACAGGGGATTGTATGGTACTCACCGTTGGTCAGGTCGGGCGAACAGGGCAGGTGGCGATCATATGACCAGTCTCTCCACAATAGAGGCAGAGTCATTGGCTGAGTCGACGTGCTTGTTCCTCACGAGACAGATCCACTTGCATGGGTTCGGGTGCTAGAGGGGTTTTTGAAGTGGTGGTGGAAGAGGAGATGCAGCGGGCTTACGAGGCGGTATGGCAGTGAGACCTTGTGAGAGGCGGACGGTATACTGGATGAGACTCTCTAAGCCCACAGTGTCATCCACGGTAGCCACATGGGTACGAATGGTTGACTCCACACCCTGGTGGAAGACCGCGATGAGGGCAGACTCATTCCAGCCGCTATTTGCAGCTAGAGTCCGAAACTGGAATGCATAATCCGCCACCGAAGAGGTTCCTTGCCGTAGCTTGAGTAACTGATCGTGTACCGACAGTAGATGAGCTGAATGGCCAAACACTTCTTGGAAATGGCGGAAAGAGGCAGCGAGAGTGGCGACTAGGGGTCCACCGGCTTCCCAAATGTTCTTTGCCCAGCTGAGGGCCTTACCGGACAGCAAGGAGATGACGTATGCAATCTTGGATCTGTCGGTGGGGAACTGGGTCGGCTGCATCTCGAAGAGGAGTTGTCATTGTAACACAAACCTGCTGCACTCCTCAGCATTCCCAGAATAGCGGCTTGGGGGGACCATGGGACTGGCAGATGGAGTCCGGACAGCGGAGGGAGGTGCAAGTTGTGTCCTGAGCAAGTTGACCAGTTCGGTGAGGGGGATCCTGGGGTGAGGGAGGTGATGGTGTGGTCATCGTAGTTCGAGGTCAGGTCTTCTGTAACACTCTCACGGGTAAACTGACGATGACGCACACACAGAAATAAAGTGTTCAACAGGTGATTTAATGAAGGGGTCAATCCAGTGAATATCCAGTAACAGTGCAGGTAAACATCCACAAACGAACAGGCAAAACACCATAAATCCAAACATCCAATGGAACAGGAGAGGGGTTATAAAACCTGGAGGCGGAGCGTTGGTTACAAATGTAATCATGCTGGTATTATTTATTTGTACTGTTCTGTAAAAGGTGATTGCTTCAACAGACATATTTAAAATCACTACATCACACAGTTAAATAGGTTAAGTGTTAGATATTTTGTGCACATAAACAGTCTTCTACAACCAAGTCGACCTGCAGCAATCCCTTTCTTTTTTACGGCACCGGGAGAACCAAACAAGTGACACACACTCAAGGGTATATCTCAGTTGATTCTCATTTAATATTACATAAACAGAGGCTTTTATTCAACAATGCATCCTTGAGAAATGGTGCGAGGAGTTTAATCAAAGCACAGACAGTTTGTCTCATCCGTTATCAGAATGGAAAGTACAGGCCCTCAGATGGCAAAAACATGTATAAAGTTCATTATAGGCAAATAACAATTCAGAACCTCAATCATAAGAGCCATTTATATTTATGAAATGAAGCAACATTTTAGTTATTTCGTTGAGGCCATAGTAATCAATGCAGGGACAAAGCCTGGCCTTCATTTCCATGAAAAAAAAACTGACGATGTGGAGAATGATTTTGGTAGGTGTAAAGGACATGACCTGAACCCAGGCAGTGCCCATCTAGAGCTTTTACTGCCAAAGACATACACGCTTCCTTCTATTGAAAATGGTTGACTACTTTAGTCATCTCCGTGATCTCCTACAAATCCTAATGCTATAGTATATAAAGATATTCAGTTTGAGAAGAACATGTTTGCATTCACATATCAATTCTTTAAGCAATTTCTGCAAACTCCACACAAAAACATTTTTCAAGGTTTTACCATGTTCCATGTCCCATATGTGAGTGAGCAGGAATATATAGTACGTGAAATGTGGAACAGGTGCTACCGCAATCAGTTCTTGGCAATGCATTGTGGGATTTAGAGTCCACTAGAACTCCGGAGACGGATCTCTGGTGGTAAGGAAGAGGATCAGGGATATTCCTGACAGGGCCTCCTCCTGCGAATGACTCCTGGTGTGAGGATCTTGGCCCCGGGGTCTACAACGGGGGACGCAGGGCTGGTTTCTTAAGATGTAGACTGTGGAATTCCGAGATGAGATTGGGATCAAGGATGTCATCAGAGTCGACCCGCGATCGTTCCTCTGGTCCATATCCTTCCCAGTCTACAAAATTGAAGTTGAGCTCCCGCTTGGACTTGGAATACCTCCTCGACGTCCACAATCAAAGGCGATCTGCTTCCTCTCTCGGACCACCAGCAGGTTTCAGCAATGACACATGGAATGTAGGAGATATGCGATAGGTGTTAGGTAACTGCAGACAATATAAAACAGGATTCAGTTGTTTAATAATCTTAAATGGGCCCACATACATGGGGTTTAAATTCTTGCATTAAAGACATAAATGAAGATCTCTGGTGGAGAGCCAGACTCATTGTAAGGGATTGTAAGTTGGACCCGGGCGATGGTTTCGATCAGCCTGCTGCTTGGTCTTTCTTACAGCCCTTTGAAGCTGGACATGAGCGGATTTCCAGACCTCCTCACTAAGGAGTAGGGAAGTCGGTAACAAAATCAATGGCAATGTGGGACCAGGGTCTTTGGGGAATGGGAAGGGGTTGAAGCACACCCGCAAGGAGCTGTCGTGATGGCTTTGGAGGCTGCACAAGTCTGACAGCTCTTTAAAAAAGTCTCCACATCGCTCTGCATGGTTTGCCACCAAAACTGATTCTTGACTGGTTGAGTAGTATCACAGATGCCTGGATGACCTGAACTGGGAAATACTTGAACATGGGTGTTGGATATGGGTCTGGGAGATCTCTGTCATAATGTCCCATTGAACTGGAGCTACAATAAACGATTGTGGAATAATGGATTCAGGGTGGGTATTGTTAGGTGTGTGGTCGAACTGTTGAGAGAGATCATCTGCCTTGTAATTTTTAGAGCCTGGGCGGTAGGTGATGGTGAATTGAAATAAAAAATAATGCCCATCGTGCCTTCCTGGGGTTTAGTCTCTTCGCTGAGTGTAAATACTCAGCAAATACTTAAATACTTACAGTGGTCAGTGAGTACCAAAAAGGGATGTTGTGCTCCCTCCAGCCAGTGCCTCCACTCCTCAAAAGCCGCCTTCATAGCCAGTAGCTCACGATTACTGACATTGTAGTTTTGTTCTGTGGGGGAGAGTTTGCGTGAGAAATAGGCAAAAGGAAATAGTTTAGACTCTTTACATTGCCATTGAGAGAGAATAGCCCTGATGCTGAGATTAGAAGCATCCACTTTGGCCCATGGTGTTCAAGCCCTTACCCCCCTTCAGCCCGACAACATCTGCAATTTTTCAGCCAGAACCCGACCTGAGAGACCAACATCGCTCACTCTGACGCGCGCACATTGAGCCTGAAACATAACGATCACCACTGACAATCATACACACAAATATCAATTCAGACTGTATATTACAGAGAAGCATAACCATGGCATGCAGTAGAGAATAGCTACATGACCAAGGAGCAAATAACTAAATAAAGATTTATGGCTTACCTTCCTTTGATGTTAAGTAACTGAAGAACAATGTTTCAAATACCTTTTCGCCAACTGGCTAGCTTTGAATAATAATAAAAAGTGAACAAATCCGTTGAATTGTAGGCATGTACAGTGACAATTTTTTAAAGAACTTTTCGCCAACTGGCTAGCTTTGAATAATAATAAAAAAATTAATAAATCCGTTGGACTATAGGAATTAATGGTGACAATGTTTTAAAGAATTTTTCGCCAACTGGCTAACGTTAAATAATAATTAAAAAATAAATGAATCTGTTAAACTGTAGGCATATACGGTGGTCATCATTCACTGTTTATTTGTGCACGTTGTGAAGAAAAATAATGTCACCCATTGTTGAAGGCTTCAAAGATGTTCTCCTCTTCTCCAGCGTCCTCCCTGCTGTGCTGAAAACGCGTTAGCTGGTACTGCTGCTTGCAGGTATGCTCAACACATGACGGGCCAGTCTTGTCAACAAAGGAATGGTCTTGTCATGTTGACTCCACTAACCCAGTAAATCTCAGTCATCATGTTCCTTGCTGGGGTAAGGTTGAGGTAAATGTTGACCTCATCTGTGTCATCACCTGGGGCGACTTAATTCTCCCACTCCAATTCTAAGTGTGACAAGGCTCTCTTTCTTGCTGCCAGTGTCTGAGTATCTGACTTCAGCTCTCTAGCTGGCTCATCAGTCGCATTTCCACCGGTTGCTCGATAGCTTGCGATCCAACTCTTTGCATCTTGCAGGATGTCATCTCTCTCCTCTCTCTGTTTTACAGAACATATGCAATTGGTTGAATTTTGGCAACAGGAATATTGCCAGTTTATGGAGTGGCTGAATCGCTTTGTTTCACGAACCGGACTACTTTATTGACAGCAAGCAATGTTCTACCAACCTCTGGGACTGTTACTGACAGCTCGGTGATGTCCAACGCATGTTGGAGGACTGTTTTGTAGATGTGGTCCCGACAGTCCAAGCGCCGATACGGTCGTAATGCAGAAACAATATCTGAACCTTGGTCTGTTACCCACACCACCTTACTTATTACAGAGGAATTAAGCTTGAGAACTGACACAAGCTGCTTCTGCAATTCCCTGCAAATTGTTTCAGCTGTTTTAGCCTCATCGTGAGGGAACATGGCAGTGGTGAGTACATTTCTCTTCAACTTGAAATCTGACATTATGGAGTGACATTGTGATCGCCATCAATGTTCCCTTTAAGCTGCGTGCGCGCACGCTATTGCTTGCCCCCGCGCAGCGCAGTTTTAAGACCGGGCATCCACTCGGGACACAGCAATGTCTAAACGAAAAGAAGAAACTTTACCACTGCAACATCCCCCAAAAAAGGTTTGACTTTCAAATAAGAATGGCTAAATGAAATAGTTCAAACAGACACAAGTGATGGTTCTGGTAAATCGGTTAAATTAAATTAGTCTTGGTAAAAGTAAATACTGAGAATATGGCAGCAAATCAAGAAAGGCTGCAAATAACCAGATATTACTATTTTTATATGCTGTTTTTATGCTTTATAATTAAAGGTACGAAATACGTCACTCAGTGCTTAATTTTGAATCTCTACTTGTGGAAACACAGATTTATAAGCTTTTGCTAAGCACGCCTGATTCCAAACATATAGTTTCACATTTTGTAAATGTATTCTCTGAAAAAGTTAATTGCAACATACAATGGCTGAAAACTGCTTGAGAGTAAGAACTGGGCTTGCAGATTTATGATGATGTATGGGTGGAGAGCCTCGGTAGAAATCGGTCCTGTTATATAATTCTGCACTCACTTTTTAGAATATAGGCATCAATTAATTCAGTTTAAAGGAATAGTTCACTCAAAAATATAATTTCTGTCATCATTTACTCACCTTTAAGTTGTTCCAATACTGTATACATTAATTTGTTCTGATGAACACATAGAAAGATATTTGGAAGAATGTATATAACCAAACAGTTCTTGGGCTGCTTTAAAAAAATATTTGTAGGACAGCAAAAAGTTTTGTACTCTTGGCTAACATTGTAATTTTTCCTACTATGGTAGTCACTGGGGTCCAAGAACTGTTTGGTTACAAGCATTCGTCCACATATCTAAATCATAATCTACTAGAAAGTGAGTAATTAATAACAGCATTTTTTTGGTGTGAACTCTCCCTTTAAGGTGATTACATAGGCTGCACTATTCAAAAACTTCTATTGCATAGAATTTATCCCACCATTTCTCACACATGTGAACTGATGCAAAGGGCTCTTTAACTTTTAAGTGTAATGCACCACAACAACCAAGTGACCAAGCTTCCCCAAATGACAGTTTGGGAACCACATACTGTGAGAGCTGGAGTAGAAAATCAGAGCTGCCAATGGACGGACTCGCCATTATATATGATAAATATGCTCTACAAGTTATTACAGAAACAATTTATTCAGGTATTGTTTTTGTCGTCTTTGTCCCCACCACTTTTCAAAACAAAGTTACGCCACTGCTACTATGTGTGGAAAGATCATCACTAAAAGTGATATTTTAAGACTTTGGAAGTCAGATACTGTTCCTTTTTAAAGCCTGGTTGACCTGTCTTACTGGCATACTTCTAAAGGAGAGAGTCTGTTATGGAGTTGTGGGTAATCTTACAAAATTCTACAGGATATAGCAACCATTTCTAGATCACCTGCATCAGTATATTAATAATATTGTCCAGTAATGCTGTTAAAAGGATGCTGCTTACCCCCTATTGAGTACTTGTTTGAAATATGAAATGATTTGTATGCTTGGTCACTGTTAGATCCTTTTTATTTATTTATTTATTTGTATTTATTTTATTTTCTAATTATTTGTTTTGTGTGTGTGTTGTAAAATGTAAAGAACAATAAAAATAATAATAAAAAAATAAAAGCAATTAGGTTCTTGAGGCTAGTGCTGTATTGTGAATGATACAGCACAGCCTTTCGTATCTTGTTGCCTTCATGTACCATTTTGTATTTAATATTAATAAAGGTTATGAGTGACTGCATGTGATCAGAATAATACACAGAATAATGCAGAGCACCAGCTACAGTATATCGGAATAACAAAAACTTCCTTAATTTTTTCAAACCCAGGAGGACAACACTCATGTTGTGTACAGAATGTCAGATGTCCGACTTACTCCACAGTTTTCAGGTATGACACGCATATCTCACAAATGATCATTAAGTTTGATTTTGGAAAACAGCTGAACATTGCAATATGTAAAAACTGTGAAATATTAGATTTGTCTGTTAAGAAACATACAGTAAGCATGAAGATTAATGTAAATCCATACAACTTCCCATAAACTGTAATAAGAGACAAAGTATATCAATATAAAGCCAATAGCACCAGCACTGCATTTATTGGATGAAAAAAATAGTCCAATTACTTAATTTGGGTATGCATATGACATCAGATATTGTATCACTTAAAAAAAAAATATATGATGACTAGTTTTGTCATTTTTGGAGTAAAGCCATGTCTGTAACATATCTGTATCCTGTCTGCCCCATCTGCCTCATAGTGTTCCCCTGCCTGTTTCTTCTGTGTTTTCCCCAAGGACGTTACGCATCATGCTCCACGCTCCCTCACCTGTTCCTTGTCTCTTATCTAGCTCACCTGTCAGCGATCCCCTCATCACCAGGGCACTATATACTCTCCACTGTTCCCATGTTCTTTGTCTCATCTTAAATGTAACTGTTCTGTTAGCCATTGTTTCTCCTGGTGGTTTGTATTAGTTTTTAAAGTTGCGTATATTGGAAATCTCCACGTCTGTGGTTTGTAGAACTTGCCGTTACAGAAGATGAGACATCCAGAAAAGGATTAAAAAAGACCTTTAAAAGATAAAATAACTAAAAAAGATGTAAAACGCTACTCTTCCCAGCCTGCAAGCAACAGCGCTCCCAAGCCACACAGCTTCTCCAGTCACGAGCCCCTGGGCCTCTCCGCACCTGAGCCACACTGCCTCTCCGCTCCCGAGCTCATTGACCTCCCCGCCTCGGAGCTTCCCCTGGTGGATCGGCTGCTACTAGACTATGACCCCTTTTGCAGCCTCCAGCCGTCCACAGATCCTGACTCTTCTCCAGAGTCCCTCTGAGTTTTCTCCAGTGTCCCTCTCCTTGTTTTCTCCACCATCACTGGCGCAGCGGATGTCTCCGCCATCGCCCCTGCCTCCTACGTCATGGCTGTGGTGGCCATCTGGTTCCCCTGGCTCCCGGCGCAGGCAGCGCCTCCCTGGCCACTTGAACATCCGGATCCTCCCTGGCTCCCCCAACTGCCGGGAGCATTGCCCACCTCCCCGGTTGTTGCTTCGTAGGCGCGAGAACGCACCTTCCGGAAGGGGGGAATACTATCATGGTCCTGTCTGCCTCCTAGTGTTCCCCTGCCTGTTTCTCCTGTGTTTTCCCTAAAGACTACATCTCCCATTATGCTCCACACTCCCTCACCTGTTTCTCATCTCCCATCTACCTCACCTGTCAGTGATCCTCTCATCACCAGGATACTATATACTCTCCACTGTTCCTATGTTCTTTGTCTTATCTTAAATGTAACTGTTGTGTTAGCCCTTGTTTCTCCTGGTGTTTTGTACGTAAAGTTACGTAAATTGGAAATCTCTGCATCTGTGGTTTGTGGAACTTAATATAAAGGTAATAAAATTACTTTTGTGTGAACTATCTCTTTAATACATCAGTTATGACATTTGTTTATTTGACTTAAATGCAACTTAATGGCATTAACATGATTTAGCTTATTGGTTTTATGTCCTTCCTGGTGTCTTTTCTTTCTGCATCATATTGATTTTCTTAACTTATTTTCACATAATACAGATCTCCTAATCTGCAGAAAGACTAAGAGTATATACAGCTAGGTCCATAAATAGTATATACTTTGCCTAATGTAGTGAGAATGGTCAATAGCCAAAATCATCAACACATTTAGAGCAGGAATCACAGTAGAATCGCAGTAAAACATGGAAATACAGGCTGATTCAACTTGTTTAAATGTCATCACAGTAACTAATGAAGTTATGTGCGTGGCCCCACATGCCCGTATGCACTCCCGACAATTGTCTGGTCATACTCCTGATGAAATGGCCGATGGTGTCTTGGGGGATGGGGTTTAATTTGCACCAAAACAAGTGAATATTATTCACAATTACTTACGCTTCCTCACCGGGTTGATTGATATTCCTTAAGGTTAACTGACTTGGTGTTATACTGTGATAATTAGGTGTTCCCTTATATATATATATATATATATATATATATATATATATCATCCTATTTTTCAGGAAACGCCAGGATCAACGGTGACTCTCCATTTAATGATGACTCTCCCATTTCTATGACGAAGTTTACAGATGGACTAAAACGGGCAAAAAGACAGGTGACACTTTCTTAGCTTATGAATAGAATATTTCTAAATGAAAATAATGAATAGCTTGTGAAGGAAAGAAAAAAATATAACATTAATACCCTAACTACACGAACCGAAATAATAATAATAAACAAATCTCAAAAAAATAGAGCAGGTGATTGCTACTTTCCTGACTGCTTGGAACAGTGTTTTTTAAACTAGAACAATTTTACATGTCCCTTCTATCAGATGACAGAAGAGGCATTTTAACTGATTTAATCAGCATGACTACAGAAGCAGGGGCAGGTCTAGAAAATTATTTAAGGGCTGTCACGAGAACTGTGAGGTTGGCAACACTGAAGCAGGTGTCAATACATTGCTGTTGAGGATTCAGGGCCTGATATATTAACACAATATTTATTTTGTTTTATAAAGATAAGGGTGGTTGATTTTGGCTGAACCTGAAGCTGGATACATTAAATTAGAAAAAAACATAGGCCTACTGAAGTCATGCTTGCTATCTGGACTTTGTGAAGTAATTTCAGAAGGTGCTTTTAAAAATAACCCAAGGCACTTATAAGAATAATTGTCTCTTTGTCTACCCTGACAGGTTTGGAGGGGTCTGCGTACGGTTCAAAGTGAAACAAAGTATGTAGAATTACTAGTGGTCAATGATTACGAACTGGTAAGATCTGATATTTTTCAATTCTATAAGTTTATTGAATGTGGTGTGTATGACTTTTCTTGTTCATGTTGTTCCTCTTTATAGTTTGTGCAGATGAGAAGATCTGCTCCTCAGACAAGGAACTTTGCCAAAGCTGTAGTAAACATGGCTGACGCGGTGCGTGCAGTGACATTAAAATTCTGATAGATAGTGACACACTCATGATTTATTGCTTAATCATATGTATATAAACAATGTATAATTGTCCTTGTAATTTTCAGATCTATAAGGAACAGCTTAACACCCGAATAGTGCTTGTTGCTATGGAGACATGGTCAACTCAAAATATGGTTTCTGTTGGTGATGACCCTCTGGTAACCCTACGTGATTTCATGAAATACAGGAAAGAGAATATCAAAGAGAAAAGTGATGTGGCTCACCTACTCTCGTACGTTATACTCCTTACATGCTATTAATAACAAACACTTCAAAGGGATCATATGACATGGCTAAAACAAACATTATTGTCTGTATTTGGTGTAATACAGTGTGCTTACGGTTCAAAAAAAGCTTTTAAATAGAACATATCTTTTGGTTTGAGACTTTACATTTTGCTATTTTACATGTCAAATATATGCATGAACAACTTGTAATACACCAAAAAAGACATGGAAAACACAAATTCGCATCATATGATCCTTTTTTAGTCTCAAATAATGTATTTAAAGCAGTTGTGGATAAGGTGACATATACAGTGGCTTGCCAAAGTATTAAAACCCTTAACTCAGTTCTTGGTTAAAGGACATTTACAGCCTCAAGTCTTTTTAGTTATAATGTGACAAGCTTTACAAATCTAGTTTAAAATATAATTTTGCTGTGTTGTTGAGTGCCATAATTAACAGAGTTCAGGCTCTTATCTGAACTTCTTACGCCCACTTCTATGATTGACAGCTGCATGGTGCTGGATAATCTCAATTGCATCTCTCGTACACAGCCTCTAGAACTGTCTTTAAAAGCACATTATGTGTTTATTAATTTCACAGACACAATCGTGTACAACGATTTAAGTTATTACTAGAGCCCGACCGAAATGTTTTTTTTTGGTGGCACATGACGTGTCTGAAGATATGTAATGGGGGCATGGTATTTAACAATAAACTATTTTATAAATTCCAAATTCCATAAAATTCAGCAGAAATTACAGGGCCCATAATTTTTAAGGTGCATAAGCTCAAATTAATGAAGCCTACGAATAATCTGTTTGAAAAAGAAATACAAAACCAGTCTTAAATGAAAGAAAACAAGTATACAAAAAGATTGTATCCAATATTTGGTTATAATATTGCATATCGAGTAATTTATAAGCTATCTTTGGTAGGAGAGTCATTTTGACCCGGGAACACCACAAGTGTGATTCTGTGCCATTTTTCACACATTTAAATCATTTAAAACAAACTTCCTGGATAAACAAAATAGTTTAGATTAAAGTAGGCTAGTGTGAACAACAGTGCAAATTTTGGTCATATTTTATTTAATTTTGCCAAAGTTATTTACATAAAAAGCTTTTTTTTGTCAAAGATTTAGGTGCCTAAACTCAGATTAACTAGGCCTACAATTAATTGGTTTGAAAAATAAACACAAAACCAGTCCTAAATGAAAGAAAACAAGTGCAATGTGGTTTAGTTAAATCAGATTAACTTTTGTCAAAAAAAAAGTTAATCAAGCTCAATTATTAATGTAATCGATTTGCTTTGCATTCATGTAACATTCAGTTAACTTCATTCAATTTAGAATGAGCAATTGATCAAATCACTGATCTCACAACTGTTATAGTTGCATGTGCAAATATATGCACCACCTGTTGATCAATTTGTGGTACTACAGGCTGATATCAGGAGACAGCTTTTTACCTAGACAAGAAATCTTGTCACATTTTGATCTTGTGGCAGACATTTACTTTATTAAGCATCGTTTTGAAGTGAAGTATATGCCACCAAGAGGAGTTACTTTTACTTTTTTAGTGATTAAATCATGTGTTCAATACAGTTTTATTTTGTTGGCACTTTTTACAAGGAAAAACAACAGAAGTTGGACAAAACAAAGATAATAGTAATATGAAAGAGAGAAGTAGGGGAAAACGCCTATGCCACAGGCCGGCCCTGCCATTTGTCTTTCTTGCCATCAGACTGAAGAATAATCATTCAGCAGAACTTTGCTCACACATCTCATTACATATTATTATAATAACCATTGTGAAATCGTTTGTAAAAAAAATCTGGAATTGCCAGATGGTCAATCTGCCCCTGGATACAGCCTTTTATATCAGTGTGTATGATTCCCTGTGTCTCTCATCCAGTCTTACTTTCCTCTTTATTGTCAACTTATTGTCTATTAGTAGAACCTATCTTACAGACGAAAAATAGCTGTTGACTATAAATCATTTATGATTTGATGTCAGCAGGCTCCGAGTGTGCAAGCATACAGAGGCAGTCAGTGGCAAACACCACATCTCTAATAATATTGTTATGTGTTTCCCTGTTATTTTGGGACTACTTCCTGTTTATGCCATGTGTTCTGTAGTCCTTTGTAGTTTTTAGTGTTAATTAGTTCCTCAAGGTGTGTCTTGTTGTCTTATTAGTGTCTGTGTAATTAAGCCATAGTGTTTGCCGCTGCCTTTTTTCAGTCGTTGTTTTGTGATGATGTGCTCCCGGTTCCTTGGTCTTGTTACTTTGTTCCATGGGAATTTATATTAAGACTTAAAGCTGCTTTTGGATCCGCTCTCTGTTTTCCCTTGTCTGGCACGTGACAGATATATATATTGGCGGCCACCCGAAGCAAAGCGGCCCTGATGGGATGAGTCCAGGGAGATCGAGGACATCAGGCCCGACCCCTCCAGCCATAACATCGCTGTTGGGTCGGGATACCCCCTGCTGTGTCCCCAGCCGTGCCTGTCCCACTTTTTTTTTTAAAGAGCTTCCTCTCACCCTGGGTTCTCTCTCTTGCAGCCCACAGCAACCTCCACTGGACGTTGCATCGGCAGCAGTTTGACAGCGGCCTCGGCTTGACGTTGCGTCGGACACCTCGCCGCCTTAGACACTCTTTCCCCGACGGTGCGATGAAATGCAGGTACATCAACAGAGCCGTCTGTGTCCCCGGGGTTTCCCCCATGGCGACACGACCGCTCTGCCAGCCATCGAACCTTCCCCCCAGGGGACGGTGAACCAGATCTGTCCCCTAGTTCCCTGTCGATGTCCCTGGAAGCTTGGAGAGCTATCCACAACGTTGCGATTGCTAGAGAGGACAATCCGTCTCGGCTACGTGATCCAGTTCGCCAGACGCCCTCCCAAGTTTTGGGGCATTCTGTTCACCTCAGTTCGAGGAGAGAGCGCTTCCGTGCTTTGGGTGGAGCTCGCCACCCTTCTGGCGAAGAGTGCGATCGAGCTCGTCCCTCCGGCCGATATGTCCTCCGGGTTATACAGCCCGTACTTTATTGCTCCCAAGAAAGGTGGGGGATTGTGAAGGGGGATACTTCTGTGTCTCATGCTCCCTCGACGCCGACCGTTCCTCTGGTTCGCGTTCGAGGGTCGAGCATACCAACACAAGGTCCTGCCCTTCGGTCTGACCCTGTCTAATTGCGTCTTCACGAAAGTCGCAGGGCCTGCGTGTCCTCAACTCCTCGATAACTGGCTTATCTTAGCTCACTCACGGGAGTTGCTGTGTGCGCACAGGGACCTTGTGCTTCAGCACATAGACGAATTGGGCATTCGGGTCAACCGGGACAAGAGCAAGCTCTTCTCCTTGCAAAGCATTTCTTATCTCAGCATGTAGCTCGACTCGGTGTCCATGTCAGTGCGCCTCACCATCGAGCATGCCCAGTCAGTGCTGAGTTACCTGAGGCTCCTCAGACGACCACCTACGGTCCCACTGAAACACTTTCAGAGGCTCCTGGGGCACATGGCATGGCAGGGGTTATCCCGATCGGGTTGATGCACATGAGACCTCTTCAGCACTGGCTACAGAGTCGAGTCCCCTGGAAAGTGTGGCTCACCGGCACCAGGCGGATTTCCATCACGCCTCTCTGTCGCCGCACCCTAGCCCCCTGGTCAGACCTGACCTTTCTCAGAGCCGGGGTCCTGCTCGGGCGCATCGTCGTAACGATAGACGTCTTTCTGCACAGTTGGGGTGCTGTGTGCAACGGGCATGCAGTGCCGGTCGATGGACGGTTCCCCGCCTGCAGTGGCATATCAATTGCCTAAGTTGCTGGCTGTGCTTTTGGCCTAGGGAGGTTCAATGCCTCACTCAGGGCAAGCACGTGCTGGTCCGCTCTGACAGCACTTCTGCCGTGGCGTCAGGGTGGAATTCGCTCACGGCAAATGTCACAACTCGCCCCCTGCCTCCTCCTCTGGAGTCAGCTCGTGACCAAGTCCCTGCGTGCCATCCAATATACCAGGCGATCTGCTGTCTCGTCAGACCTCGCTTCACGGAGAGTGGCGACTCCATCCCAAGGTTGCCCAGCTCATTTGGGAGCAGTTCGGCCAGGCACAGGTGGTCCTGTTTGTCTCCCCAGACACCACTCATTGCCCGCTTTGGTACTCCCTGTCCGAGGGCACCCTCGACACTGATGCCCTAGCACTCAGCTGACCCCGGGACAAGCAGAAGTATGCCTTCCCCCCCAGTGAGCCTCATTGCACAGGTCAGGGAAGAGGGGCATCAAGTGCTGCTAGTTGTGCCCTATTGGTCCAACCAGACTTGGTTCTCAGAGCTATTCCCTCTGAAGAACCTCCCCCCCTTGGCTGTTTCCCCTAAGGAGGGACCTTTTGTCTCAGGGGAAGGGCACACGAGGTTGGATTTGTGGAAACTTCAGGTCTGGCCCCTTGACGAGACGAGAAGCTCCTGAGCGTCCTACCTCCTGCGGTGGTAAACACCATCGCACAGGCTAGGGCCCCCGCCACTAGGCTCCTGTGTGTCTTAAGTGGTGCTTGTTCTCGTCCTGCACGACCTGGTCATCAGGTTCCTGAGGGGCAGCAGCCATGCTCCGTACCCTTTTGGGACCTTAATGTGGTCCTGGAGGGCCTGCGTATGGCCCCCTTCGAGCCCCTGGGAGAGGCCGCTCTTTCTCATCTCACGATGAAGACAGCTCTCCTGGTGGCGCTTGCTGCTATCAAGTGTAGGGGATCTCCAGGCATTCTCCGTGTCCAGCGAGTGCCTCGAGTTCGGGTCTGGCTTGTCTCACATGGTCCTGAGACTCACCCTTCCCAAATCGCCCCAACAAAATGGTAATAAACTTTGGGTCTACCGTCTGTCTTGGTTTTGTCTGCTGGTGCTGAATTAAGACAGTTAACTTTTTTTAAACAACTGTTTACTGTCAGAACATGCCAAACACATTTTTTAAATGTGGGGTAGAATTTACAGAATAATAAAATGAAACAATGTAATAAAGCAAACATACAAATGAAATAAACAGCACTTTTCATGTGTTTCCGGTTGGTCTAACAGTGGTTATGAGGTACAAAAATTGAATATAGTCAAATGTAAAATTAGTCTTATAAATTGTATAAAAATATAGATTAAACTTTATTAAAGTTACAAAAGTTAATCAGTAAGGAGCAGTGAGTATTTTTTGTATTTGTTCTTTTATTTTTAATAAGAATTTAAATAGAAGTTTATTATGCTGCTGTCCCTTTAAGAGCTTGCGCACAGTTCACGGACGATAGACACGCATCTTGCTTCACTACTGTTTACGTTCATTTTAAGACATAACAAACTACTTTTAGAAGGATACTTGCTAATATGGGCATTTTGACATAATTTTGTGTGGATATATCTGCTCAAGAGTAAGAGAAAAAAAAAGAGAGATATCAGTTCAGTTTTTGCACGCTGTCTGATGCAGCTTTCTGGGCGCCCTCACATGATCGGGGAACCGAAATGCGAGCGGATGGAGAGGCTCGCAATTGCAAGGAGTCCAGACGGAAGGGGAACCGGAAAGCGTTCGCGTGTGGTGTGCTGCTTTCGGCGAGCGGTGCATACAATATATCAAATATTTGTTATAGTTTTATTAAGGTAAATTATATCGAAATAATTATTGCCATTGTTTTATTGCCCAGCCCTATAGTTTGTCATGTCTCTGTTCCCCACCAGTGGGGCGCGTCTCACACTTTGAGAAACGCTAGGATCTAGCATGCATGTTGTTGATTTAGAGGATCTAATAACTTTAGACAATTCATCCTTATCTATAATAGAAAATAACTGCAATTGCTTCTTAGGGGAGCTGTAAATTGTTGTCTGATCTGCTTGTGCAGCCTAAGGTTGCATAGTTGTAATTTTTCCTTAATATTATCAGTTTTATTTGTGAAGAAATGCATAAATTCATCACTACTATATTGATGTCCAATATCTGAAGATGCTGATGATTTATTTTTTTGTTAAAGTAGCCACTGTGTTAAATAAAAACCCAGGGTTGTTCTGGTTTTGTTCTATTAGTGATTAAAAGTAGGCGGATCTAAGATCTTTAATCTTCTTTAGGAAGATTTGGGAGAAACTTTGTTTAGTGTTTTTGAAAAGACAAAGTTAATATTCTCGGTGAGGATATCAAGATCTTCTAAGTTATCAGATATACTAGGGAATGGAGAAACGAGTCTTTGGTAGTATAAGTTATTGTTCTACTTTATTTGTAACATGGAGTTATTTGCAGCTATAGGCAGGTGGAGCATAAACAATACAAGATAATGATCTGAGATGTCTTCGCTCTGCTCAAGAATTAAAACGTCATCCACATTTATACCATATGACTGTATTAAATCTAAAGTATGATTACGAAGCTGTGTGGGTCCTGTCACGTGTTGTCTAACACCTATAGAATTGAGAATGTCAATAAAAGTCTACATGGATTTTAAAATCACCAATGACAAGGACAGTACTAATTCTGATAAAAAGTCCCCAAATTATTTGATAAATAGTCTGTGTGGTGCCCTGGAGGCCTATACAGTAGCCAAAATAAATTTTACAGATGCTTCATCATTAACATTAGGTGATGTTATATGAAGTACCATCACTTCAAAATAATTGAATTTAAAATAAGACTTTTGAGTAATGCTAAAAGTATTATTGTAAAGTGCAGCGACGCCTCCCCCTCTGCCTTTTAGATGAGTCTCATGTTTAATATGAGTGAGTCAAGATTTATTATTAATAATAATTATTAATAATGATGAATTTAGCATTAAGACTATGCACCATATTTCTAGACAGGAGAGCAGTCCCAGCCCAAGACTGTCTTTTTTCAAAAGGTCAGGTCTGTCCTCAAAACTTTTCCAGTTATTTATAAAAACTATATCATTCTGCAGGCACCACTTAGACAACCAGCCATTTAGTGATGATAATCTGCGATGTATCTCATCACCACGATAAACAGAGGGAGGGGGCCAGAGAATATTACAGTGTCTGACATTGTGCTTCTTTAACACCTCTTTAATAATATTTTTTTGTGATCTCCGATTGACGGGAGTCGAACATCGTTTGTGCCACATCTTATGCCATCTCACAATTACGAATTTTCAACGGAACCAAACAATGTGCGCAACTCGCATCCAAAGTGTTGTCTATGGCCCTTTCACTCTATCCTCAAATAAAGTTTGGATGCAAAACTCTAATTCTAAAATCTTATCTGTCAGCCTAACTATTTCCCTGCATTTATCACATGTAAAACCCTCGTCGCTGACAGATAATGCTAAGCTAAACATATGACATGCGGTGCATGTAACAGCAATAGGAGAAAGAGCCATAACTGACCGGGTTTGACGATTAAATCTGATTTACCAAAGTTGCTTGGTAAAATTGTAATATATGCACTAAATAAAGAAGCAGTTAGCACACAAGACAAGCTAGCAGGCAAGCGTAGTGCTTTACAGCGTAAACAGACGACAGGCTAACAAGCTAGCACTATGCTGACGACATTGCGTCTATATATTTTGGTTTAGGTAATAAGTTAACATTGACAGTAGTAGGTATCAAAAAGTAATAGTTAAATAAGGATACAAACAAACCACTGACAGCAAGGCAGAGCGGAACCGGAACAAAAAAAATGTGTTTGTGCCAATAACTTTGTTATTTATTCACCTTCAAACTTGGCAGACTGCTTACTTTCAAACACGGCAACATTACACACTGAATGAAATGTAATTTTGATTATCTTGTGAAATGTACTCTTTAAAAATTAACATTATTTGAAAAAGTCTCATACACTTAAAATGATATCGATATTGTTACCATTACTATCTGCTAGGGGTTGTGACGAGACACTTATCCTACGAGACTGAGTTCACGAGAAGGAGAACGAGACAAGATTAGATTTTTTGACTATTTTTAAGAAATCATCAATGATGAAATATATAGTCTCTTATTCACCTTAAATACACAAAGTGCAAAAAATGTAGGCATTATAAAATCAACCTTCAAATTAAACTTGTATTTTAAAGAATTAAATTATGCAGTAATAAACAATATGTAAACACTGCTAAAGGGTTTGTCACAAACTCATCTGACAGGTGATGAAAATGATGCTATGTTTTCTTAACAGGTGCAGCTTTTAGAAAGAACTATGGTTGTTGTTGTTTTTTGCATAGTGCTCATGTTAGTAGAGGTTGTGATCATATCACACTGATATTTTAATGGTGATTTTAATATTCATGTGGATGCCTGTAATGCTGCCTCTGATTTTTTTGAGCATTACAGAATCATTTAATTTTACCCAGCATGTTTCTGTATTGTAAGGGCCATATGCTTGATATAGTTTTCTCTCATGGGCTAGGCGCTAGCAATTTGTGCATTGAGGTTTTGCTTGTTAGTGATCACAGATGTGTTTTATTTGACCTTGCATGCAATGAGGATCCTTTGCATGTGCCTGTTAAGCGAACGACCTGCTTTTGCATAATTAACTCATTCCCTGCCAATGACGAGTTTTTACGGCAATCGCTATTTGTACCTTTGTACAGCAGGTGGCGCTGTTACACATATTCTGTAATGAGAACAGAACACATACTTTGTGCAGTTATTAGCGTGTTCTGTACAGTAATGAAAACAGGTTGCACCACAACAAAATATGCACTCACACAAATGCTCCCAAATATATCTTGAGGTCGCACAGGTTAAATATAGGGAGCATATGCGACTAAAACGGTGAGCCCAACACTCCATCATGCCAATTGCGTGAGGATATTGTGTTCATGCGAGACCTCTCGCGAGATCTTGTGCCACAAAATCTTGTCACACCCCTACTAATTGCGCATACTGATGTAGTTCTTACTGGTCTTAGACAAATTCTTACCAAGTATGTGTCTGTTAGCATGTAAACACTGTTTGTCAGTTTAATTTTAGAAGGACTCTTTGATGTGGGTACTTTTAATACTACCTACCATAGGCGTAATTTGCGGGTGAACAGGTGGGACATGTCCCCACCACTTTTTGGAAGAAATTAAGAAATGGTTGCGGAAGATATGTCTTGTTTAGTGGCCATTAACATCTAAAACTCGTGGAAAACGCAGGATGCGCTGCTTTCACACAATCTCCCGTTGCTCGCACTCGTAAGTTATATTTGTGGAAGACAGAAAGCCGTGACTCCAGTTTGAAATGCGTGCATGTCCCCACCACTTTTCGAAACAAAGTTACGCCACTGCTACCTACTAATACTAATCCACAAAGCTGAATGTCCCAGACAGAATTATCATTTGGGCTTTTATATGTCCCACCACAGCTTCCTGTTTTAAAAACACAGGAAAGATTACTTGTTATATATGTTATATAGCTGGAGTATCCAAACCTGCTCCTGAAAAGCAACTGTCTTGGAAAGTTAAGCTCCAACCTCAATCAACCACAACTGAACCCACAAATCAAGTTGTTCAGGATTACTTAAATTACAGGCAGGTATGTTGGAGCCGGGTTGCAACTAAAGTATGCAGGAAAGTAGTTCTCTAGGAGCAGAAAATAAACCAAATTAAAATAACATAACATCTTGGGTATTTTCACCTATAGGGGGCATACATTTCACAGCAGACGCAGTGGAACTGCCTACATTGAGGGGATTTGCTCACTGACCGGAGGAGGAGGAATCAATGAGGTAAGAATTTCAACACTTTTTAAGATTGTGCTCCAGCTCCAAATGTTTTTTTTTTCTTTCAAAAGTCATCGTTTAGGTTATTGAATTAATTAGTTGTGAAATTAACTAAGCTGTCATATTAAGAGCGATGTGATTGATCGCCAACAGCTATTTCACTCCTGTAACATAATGGACATTAAGATCGCTGTTGTTTCAGTAATAGACGACTGTTGCTGTGTCTCAATTTGCATACTTTGAATACTAAGTAGTATTCAATAGTATTCCTTTTTTCAAGGGACCAAAAGTAATTAGACAGTCGAATCGCAAGCTATACAGGTATAAGCTTTTTGTTAAATAATTGTTTTTTTACTCATAATGTACCAACTTGTTGATTTAGCGACTCTTAATGTTCCTGTGGTCTTTCTGATGGATTTGGTGTGTGTTAATCTAACTAATGAAATCCATACTTGTCTATAAAACAGCTTTTGATTCGACTGTCCAATTACTTTTTACTTAGGCCTATGTATGACATATGAGACTATTATGAGCTATATTAGCTGTGTGTTTCATGGCTGTTTAGGTGAATATTGTTTGTTTTGCATCCAAGTACATTCAATTTCTTAAAAGGTTTCTTAAATTAACGTGGTGTACATCATTTTAATGGTTTAAGCTGTGCAGTTCATTGAATCAGCGTTAAACTGTACACAGCGAGTTCACCAGTATGAACCCACATTGCGATCAGAACGACTCGCAAATGAATTACTCAAATTCATTTTAACTGTTGAAACTTCAGTCACTAGCGAATATAAGAGATCAGTAAATCATTCAAAGCTCAGTGAACCACAAGAGAAAGCAGTATGTGAATGAGCTTTAGTAAGACTGAAAAGGATAAAAGCTTTATTTGATTTAAAGACATTTCTGTTTTGTTGAATAAAAGTAATGTTTTATAACTTAATAATTGTGATTTTCATCTAATTTTGAGAACTTTTAATTGTTTTATTATGTAAAGTGTTTCGTTAAGGTACGGTAGGCCTACACGTGTGTGTGTGTGTGTGTGTGTGTGTGTGTGTGTGTGTGTGTGTGTGTGTGTGTGTGTGTGTGTGTGTGTGTGTGTGTGTGTGTGTGTACAAGAAAAGAATGGCACCACCTCTGCCTCATTTTGAGCCAGGAAAAACACTGACATATTACATTTGAAAACCCCAATTAAAGGCTTAAACTAAATGCATGATAAAACACAACTGCAATAAATCCCTACATTATATTTTACTTTAAAAATTAGCAATTGCGACAGTCAAAACTTTTGTTGCACTGATAACAAGCAAATTAAATACAGTTAATGCACACGAAAGGCAGTCGCAGGCCCAGTGGTTAGAGAGTTGGACTCATGATCAGAAGGTTGCTGGTTCGATTCTCAGGTCTGGCGGGTAACGGCTGAGATGCCCTTGAGCAAGGCACCTAACCCCCACTTGCTTACTATACAAAATGTACAAATGTATAGTACAATGTAATGTAAGTCGCTTTGGATAAAAGCGTCTGCCAAATGCGTAAATGTAAATGAAAGAATAATTAATGCAGTATAACGTGCACACATAAAACTTTAGAGATGTAAACAGCTGTCCGGTTATCCTCAGGGCCTTTTAAACATCACTACAGGAAAAATGGCACTCGTACAATAGTTATTTAAAGTCTCCAAAAAAAATCACGTTATCTTAATAAATATATAAAATAAACTTTGTTGCTGATCATTGGCAGTTCCAGGCCAGACTGTGACAGGCACGTTCAAACACAAAAGAATGCCCAATCAGTTACCATGGAAACGGTATCGACGTAGTTAACTGCATCTTATGATAAATTATTGTGATATTAACAGAAACACTACCACAGCACTACAGCAGATAGGTCAGAAAGTATTCCTGTCATAATAAGTTATGTTGGATGTGTCATATTGTGTGTATGTGTCCACACATAAAACATAAAACGTCTGTGAGTCTCTGGGACCCTGGGAGTCGTCAGCATCTACTCTTCCCTCCTTCGGCTCCACCATGGCATGCGGTCCCTGCTGTGGCCTGGGTCCCTTTTGACTCCTGCTGCTCCAGCTCCATCTGTTAACCTGCCTGATATCACCTGTCTTCACCTGATGCCCTGATGCGAGGTCGTGCCTCTAGGAGGGGGGATAATGTAACACCCCCGTGTCTGCCTGTGTTTGTGAACTTTTCCCATACCGGACCTTTTACAGACTCAGTTTCCCAGAATCCTCTGCACCTTCCTGACATTTTCTGATTGTTCCACACCTGCACCTTGTTTGTATTGGACTATTTAAGTTTGTTTGTCACTTTGGTTTTTTGTCTAGTGTTGTTGTAGTTTTGACATGTTAGAGCGATGCCTGGTTTTTGAATATTTACCTGTCTTGGAAACGTACCTGGTTTGGATATATACCTGTTTTGATGCTAACCTGTTTTGGATACTTACCAGTCTTGGATACTTACCTGCTTTGGATATATACCTGTTTTGGATGCTAACCAGTTTTTTGATTCTTACCTGTTTTTGGATGTTTTGTGTTTTTCAATAAATCCCTTTGCACGGAGCTCTGTGGAGTGTTCACCTGATCTGTCCCATGGCATTACACCCCAAATTTGACTGGCTGACATGTAGGTTGTCCTTAGTGCTGACAAGTTGCTTGGTTTTTAAAGCATTTAATGACAGAGCAATCTCCTCGTATCATGCCACCAGATGGTCTATATGCTTAAAGTAGGCTTTCTCTAAATTCCATTTTCCTCTGACCAATAAGACCATTCATAGTCATATCATTGGCGTACTTTAGTAAAATTACTATAGTTTTAACCTGTATATTTTGTTCATTGATGACCACTATTGTATCTGTTAGTCAAGCCCTGAATGCAATACCGGTGTAAACAACCATCCAAATCTGTAGGGCCCTGCAAGCTTGGGGGCCCCTAGTGGCCACAAGCGGTTAAATCATTTGATGCTTCTGAAACCTGATTGGCGTGTGTGCACCGAATAAGTCAAACGCACCTAATAACAGACATGTCTGACTCGGTTGAAAAAACTATCAAAACTTCTAATTCAGCAAGTAGGTGGGTTACTCCACGCTTTAATGCTCAGCCAGAGGTGCAATCGTCTATTTATTTACGGGAACAACATTTGTCAATAATAACAATAAGTTTGTCAATAATTATTTACTTTTAGAGGAGAATATTAGTGTTTTTTTCTTTGTAATAACCTTTTTGGCCCACCGGTGGTACAGGTGACATTTAAATGAACACTTTTACTACATTTGTCCGATTGCAAAACGGAAAAAGAAGCTTTCCAACAATACATAGTTTGTTAGGGTTCTTTTATGTTTTGTTAGGTATTCTTTTCAGATAGGCTATATGGTTTGTCAACAAATTATTCAAGTGTGCTACTAGTAAACTTCTTTTAAACTTAAAATAGGAATGTATACTTTCAGTCTACTTCTTATGTACTTCTTAGAAATATACTTCAATTTACTCTGAAGTATAATTGATTTTACTGATTAAAATGAGTATATTTGGCCTATACTTGTGCTTAATCTTTTGAGATATACTATACTTATGTGTACTTCAAAGTATACTTGGCTTGTACTTGTATTTAATAGGCTACTCAAGCAAAAAATAAACACAAGTTTGTGGTGCTCTTCTCATTATTCTGTTTCGGTGCAACTTGTCCTGCACTGTTTGTCGTAGACCCATGAATGAGGTGTTAAATTGAGCGGTTTATTGAGGAGAGGTGTGCTATGACTTTTATAAGTGATCGTGCATATGATGTTCATGGCGGGCAAAAAATTCTATAGACAGGATCTTTGTTTACATAATAAGAAGTCTGATTTGGGATGGAATAAAATAAATACAAATGTGTGGAACTGAAATGCTTGCTTAAAAAGTTAAGTGCATTTACAGTGGCAAGAAAACCTTGAACCTTTTGGAATTTCATGGTTTTCTGAATAAATTTGTAATAAAATGTGATCTGATCTTCATCTAAGTCAAGGGTAATGACAAACATAATGTGTCTAAAAATAATGACATAAAAAATTCTGATCTTTCATGTCTTTATTGAGAACAACCAAAAAACCTCATAGTGCTTGTGGAAAAAGTATGTGAACCCTTGAGTTAATGACTTCAAAAAAGCTAATTGGAGTCAGGTTTTAGCTCACCTGGAGTCTCGTTAAGATAATAAGTTTGGCGGTGTGGACTACAGTTACTTTGACTGATAAAAACCCCTCAAACTTTTGGAGTTTGCTTTGCACAAAAAGAACATGCTTATGTGAGCCATGCCTTGCCAAAAAGAGCTCTCAGAGGACCTACGATCAAGAATTGTTGATTTACATAAAGCTGGAAAGGGTTACAAAGTTATTTCAAAGACTTTAGAAATTCACCTGTCTACAGTTAGGCAAACAATCTACAAATGGAGACACTTTGGGACTGTTGCTACTCTACCAAGAAGTGGACACTCAGTCAAAATGACACCAAGAGCACAACGAAGACTCCTCAATGAGGTAAAGAAACAACCCTGAATGACAGCCAAAGATTTGAAGGCATCATTGGAATTTGCTAAATCTCTGTTCATGAGTCTACAATACGTAAAACACTGAACAAGCAGGGTATCCACGGCAGCACACCACGAAGGAAGCCACTGCTTACTAAAAAGAACATTGCTGCACACCTGAAGTTTGCAAAAGAGCACATTGACACTCCACAGCGGTATTGGCAAAATGTTTTGTGGAGTGATGAAACTAAGATTTAACTATTTAGAAAAAAACACACAGCACTACATTTGGTGTAGAAAGGGCACGGCATATCATCATGAAAACATCATCCCAACTGTAAAGTATGGTGGAGGAAACATCATGATTTTGGCCTGCTCTGCTTCATCAGGGCCTGGCCAGCTTGGAATCATTGAGGGGAAGATGAATTCCCAAGTATATCAGACAATTCTTTAGGATAATGTCAGAATGTCTGTACGTCAGCTGAAACTGTGTAGAAGGTGGGTGATGCAACAGGACAACGACCCAAAACACTGGAACAAGTCCACAATAGAATGGCTTCAGAAAAACAAAATCCGCCTTTTGGAGGGGCCAAGTCAGAGCCCAGACCTCAACCCAATAGAGATGCTATGGATTGACTTGAAGAGGGCCATACATGAGATGTCCAAAGAATATTACAGCGCTAAAGCAGTTCTGCAAGAAGTGTCACACACAAAGGAGAGATCCAAAAGCAGATGAAGTTTTAAGCCCTTTATTAAAGTCAACTGAACAAAATGAAGTTACAACTGATAAGGGTAGCCAACGTGATGAGGAGGCGGGACGATCTCGAAGTCAAGCAGGCGATCGTCAGGCGATGAACAAACCAGGTCCGGGGGGAGAGAACGAACTCGAAAACAGGACAGGCAGGGGTCAGGCGATGAGTAAGCGCTACCATAAGGGAGAGACGAAGAGCGAAGTTGAACAGGCAGAAGTCGAACCACAAGGAGAAATCCACAGAATCCTCAGCGACGATGAGTTGCAGGGCAAACAACATAAACTCTGAACAGAAACAAAGGGGTTAATCCACACCGCAAATAAACAAGAAAGCTAAACGAGAGAACTTAGACTGGCAAGAGTGAAAAACAACGAAAGCAAAACACACTAGCAATGAAGGGGAGAAACAAAGGGAAATATAACAAAGAGGAGATGATGAGGAGAGGGGAAACAGGTGCGCACACCAGCGTGATGAGAGAGTGAGAACAGCTGTGCGAAAGCTCACATGGCTGTGACAATGAAACCACAACAAACAAGAGAGAGAGGATCACACCCGAGTCCTGACAGGAAGAATGGGCTAAAATTCCTCCTCAATGATGTGCAGGTCTGATTCATGGGGGGGGTCAACCAGTTATTAATTCTAAGGGTTCACTTACTTTTTCCACTGCCATTTTGAATGTTGAATGAGTGTGTTCAATAAAGACATGAAAGCTCAGAATTTTTTGTGTTATTACTTTTAGACACATTCTGTTTGTCAATACCCTTGACGTTGATGAAGATCAGATCACATTTTATGACAAATTTATTCAGAAAACCATAATATTCCAAAAGGTTCACATACTTTTTCTTGCCACTGTAAGTCATGGCTTACGGGGACAGAACCCATGCGCAGGCGGATAACAAAAGGGCTTTTATTATACAAAAAAACGGAAACAAAAGACCCACGATGGGGAAAAACAAGACAATAACTAGAACACTAAACAAAACTGTAAAACAAAGGTAACCCACGAGGGGGCCAAAACAGAAAGCTTTAGAGGGAACACAGAACTAGGATAATCTAAAACTAGGTTTTAAACGACAAGACTTGACACGAGAATTTAAACAGCTTCACAATACAAGACTTACAAATCTCACAAAACATCACAAACTTTACAAAACGAACCAGCACAGGACAATGAACACGAGGGCTTTAAATAGGGAGACGAACAAGGGATAATAACACGGGGACCAGGTGTGAATCATCAGAGACATTAGCGGGAGAGATTACCGGAGAACGAGGGGGCGGGGCTTAGACGTGCGACACGGAAACACACGGCAACAGCAAACGAGCTCGAGCCGTGTGAATCCACACAAAACATGAACACAAAGACAAGATACTGACACAATCCTGCCCACTAGATCATGAAAACAAGACATAAACAAGGAGGGCAGGATCGCGGAAGTATCCGGGGGGCGTGGTCATGACGCAAGACCGGAGAGCGCGTGACACGGGCGCACCACGCCCAGGCCACGCGCTTCCACGAGTAACAAACACGGAGACATGGCACTGTCATGGCCCTGCCCACAAGGCTCTAGGAATTTACAAGACGAGATTGGGCAGAACCATGACAGTACCCCCCCCTTAAGGGACGCCACCTGGTGGCCTCAAGGGGGACACGACTGGGGAGCCGAGAAAGTCAAGCACACAGACAAACACCAAAAACAGAACAGAACAAGCTTAAATCAAAAGATCACATACAATAAAAAGAAAGCACTGACAAAACAAGAACAGTGTCCAAGGGAGGAGGGGGAACAAAAAGTCCAGGGTAATGCAGGGACAGTCTTGGGGGCTCAAGGAGCCCAAGGGGACTTGGGAGGCCGGCTGGAAACCGGCGCGGAGACTTGGGTGGCCGGCTGTACCGGCGCGGAGACTTGGGTGGCCGGCTGTACCGGCGCGGAGACTTGGGTGGCCGGCTGTACCGGCGCGGAGACTTGGGTGGCCGGCTGTACCGGCGCGGAGACTTGGGTGGCCGGCTGTACCGGCGCGGAGACTTGGGTGGCCGGCTGTATCGGCGCTTGAGCCACGGGGATCGCCGGCTGTTCTGGCGCTTGACATATAGGCCCACCACAGGAACACGAAGGGAAGGACCGCACCCAGGAACATCCCCCGGGGGGCCTACAGAGGAGAAGACACAAAGGGGAGGGCCACAGACATGGGATGGCTCCAGTAGGACCCAGCGGCGTCGACCTCTGGAGAGGGAGTCTGGCGGCATCGACCCCTGGAGAGGGAGACCGGCGGCATCGACCCCTGAAGAGGGAGTCCATCGGCATCGACCCCTGAAGAGGGAATCCGGCGGTGTAGACCCCTGGCGAGGAATTCTGATGGCCTCGACCCCTGCAGAGGGACCCCGACAGACTCAACCCCTGGAGAGGGACACCGATAGGCACCCTACTGGAGGCATCCCGGCGAGCTGTCTGCTGGGTTCTTGAATGGCTGGATCGTTCTGTCATGACTTACATGAGGACAGAACCCAGATGCAGACAGCTCTTTGACGAAAACATATTTATTTAACATATGACAAGACAAAAACTCAAAATCCCTCGAGGGGGAGACAAGACTAAAAAGACTAAGACAATAAATAACCAAACTAGAACATGACTGACTGTACAATGACACCGACAAGGACCAGACAGGACAAAGAAGACAAACGATCCAGCACGGGACAAAGAATACAAGGGCTTTAAATAGGGAGACGAACAAGGGATAATAACACGGGGACCAGGTGTGAATCATCAGAGACATTAGCGGGAGAGATTACCGGAGAACGAGGGGGCGGGGCTTAGACGCGCGACACGGAAACACACGGCAACAGCAAACGAGCTCGAGCCGTGTGAATCCACACAAAACATGAACATGAACACAAAGACAAAATACTGACGCAATCCTGCCTACTAGATCATGAAAACAAGACATAAACAAGGAGGGCAGGATCGCGGAAGTATCCGGGGGGCGTGGTCATGACGCAAGACCGGAGCCACGCGCTTCCACGAGTAACAAACACGGAGACATGGCACTGTCATGGCCCTGCCCACAAGGCTCTAGGAATTTACAAGACGAGATTGGGCAGAACCATGGCAATAACAATGGTAATTCTGAAACCTTCTCACATTTGTCCGCTAATACACCTGATGTTATTGTGATTAATGAGGTGTGTAAAGAGGTTTTTGTCTTGGAAGTTGCATGCATTTTTGACTGGAAGACGCTTTTATGACTAAAGTCATCAAATATCAACCTCTCTTGAATGCCATCTCAGATTTAGGTTATCGGGGTCGATTGCTTGGTTTTTGTATTTGGCAGCCTTGGGCATGTACATAGGCTGGTTGTAAGAGGGTTCCAGTAACTTGGGATGTCCAAAAAGAGGGCCAAGCGGCTAGCAAAGTATTGTTCTGTGTCTGCTATTATAGGTAGCCCTAGTATTTGGCGGAGATGCTGCTATTTATACCCTTAACAACTGTGTTATTTATTTAACATGAATGTGAAGATTTGTTGTATACCACTGGTCCATGATTGTGTGTATGTGTATTTATCTGTATAATATTCATGTCCCTGTGGATCATTTCTTTTAAGTGGACTTAAATAAATTATTAAAATGTGTGTGTGTGCGTGCGTGCGTGCGTGCGTGCATGCGTGCGTGCACCATGTGTACTTTGTGATGCTATCAAACAACACTTGAAGAAGAAGTGAATGCAGATGTGATTTTTATTTTTTTCTTAAAAGACGAATCCTTCCTCTTTAATAATTCATTGAGTTCTGGGGGAAAATTAGGGAGGCTAAAGACTGCAGGCCAAGGTTCACAGCACTTTTGCCTATACAGAAAATAAGTGTTACTTTTTCACCAAGTAATTTTTAGCCACATGCATAAACTTATTTGAATTCAAGCCATTCTACGCACTCAGTGCACTGCATTTGAAACTCCAAGGGTGGTTTTCTTGTCTGTATGGAAATAAAAAATAAATAAACATAAGGTTATATATATATATTTGCATACACCTGTTACATAATAAGCTGGGTGAATGAGTCATGCTTACTCTATTGAAAATTCAATTCAATTTGATTTATATAGCGCTTTTCACAATGAGTATTGTTGCAAAGCAGCTTTACAGGAGAAAGCAACAGAAAAAACATAAGAAAGGTAAAATTACCAAACCTTTAAATTAATTTAATAAAATAAAATAACTGTAACTAAATTAAATAACTAAAATAAAATAATATGGAGAAAAAAACCTCGGGAGAAACCAGTCTCAGTCGGGAGGGCCAGTTCTCCTATGACGTGTCACAGCTGTACTCAGTGACCTTGATTAACGTTATAGAGAAAATTATTATTTTCATAGAGAGCCTATTAAATGTAATAAGAAAATAGATTTTATTAAATTTGTTATAAAGAATGTTATACGCAGAAAACGGAACTGTGATGGCATAATGTAACTGAATGCAGCTGTAACTTCAAATGATCTCTTCAGTTTTTCAAGTTCTTTTAAAAAGATTACTTGCTGTTTCATTGGGAGATTATATAGTTTGTGTACCATCCCATCTGTCAAGCCCAACAGGGTTTTGCCATCAATCTCCTGCTCTGTTTGAAAGAAATAATTGTTTTCAAAATTAGTCAGGACATTACAAATTAAAAATAATAATTTATAAATAATATATTTCAGACCTAGAGGAGTAAAAGTAACTAATAATAGTAACAGTAAATGTATAAAGTTGAATAAAATGGAAATACTTAAAGTAGGGTAAAACTACCTCAAATGTGTACTTAGAGGTTAGATTCCTGATAACTGGTAACATAAGACTTTTCTGTGTATTTGTGCTTGTCCAGTTGGCATTTTCATCCCAAAATGGTGGCCACGCTACTGAAGCACCACCCAATCGTTGTAACAAAAAACAAACCAAAGATTCACCTCTTGGTTTCTATACTCTTTGGGTGAACTAATTGCCTATGCAGTTTTCGTGTTTCGTGATAGATACAAAGAATGTTGAGTAACTTTACATGTGCAACACAAAATAAATGAATTAGTTACTTGTTATTCAAGATATACACAGTGCATCACAGTTTGTTGCATATGGGGCTGCAAAAGTCTACCTGTCCTTCCGGGTTTCTTCCCACCTGTCTCGCTTTCTGTTTCAACATGGTGGCGGTGTGAAATCATTCTATTCAATGACATTACAAAGTTTGTGACTAAGGAACAGATTGAGTAAATTACAGGGTACATTTCACAGAATTTTTTAATAAAATATTTGGCATACGGGTGAGTAACCTGAGTAATATTTTTATATTTGCATGAAGTGTTCCTTTAATTCAAGTAAAGTGCTCAAATGTTAATGAAACTACAGAATACTATACTTACACTATTTACACAGTAGAGGAAGCTGGCGTTTTCTTTAAATAATGCTGGCAATAAAATGAGTGCAGCATTCCTAACAAGACCTACAAAAATATACAAATTATTTTACATTAGGTACAGAAATCAATTAAAGAAACTTTCTTTTGCATCAATGAGGTTTATATTTTGAAGATAGTGATGTGTCATCTACTGATCAACCATGGTTATCTAGGGGGAAAGATAAAAAAACAAATAACACTTCACAAACCAACTATGCATAAAAAATATAAACACGTTTGGCTTTTGAACATTTGAATGTTAAATTTAACAGCTACCATCACTTTAATTAATTGCGAATGTAACGGAGGCCAGCTAGTGAAGAGCTGTGCAGTGTGTAAACCTCAGTTTCTGACCTCAAGATGTGCTCTAGCGACAGACGCTAGAGCAGGGGCAGGCAACGTCGGTCCTGGTGTGCCGCTGTCCTGCAGATTTTAGCTCCAACCTTAATCAAACACACCTGAACAAGCTCATCAGTGTCTTCAGGATTACCAAAACTATAGAGACAGGTGAGTTTTTTCCAAAGTTGGAGCTAAAATCTGCAGGACTGCGGCACTCCAGGACCGACGTTGCCTACCCCTGCACTAGAGGCTGCGGTCTTTGGCCTCCTTCCTTGTTAGCACCCGAGCGCGAGTAGGACCGGTCACACGTGCATCACAGCAAACATGCATGCGTCGACTCGGTGCAGATACGAACACTGCGACAAACATTCACATATCATATCCCTCCGTCTTCCACCTGGATCACTTTTATCGTCATATTACCGTTAACTGACAACTTAACAGACCATGCGCTTAATTGAACTTGCGCTTCTGTCTTGAATCTAGTCTCCTTATAACACAGCTGTCTTATTGTATTGACAATTTAAATAACAATGACAAGGAAATAAAGGGAGGCTGTAACTTAATTCATTAAAAAACGGAGCAAAATTAATTTAACATGGCTTTCTGAACCGACGGCTGACGAAGCTAACGTTACCAGCAGTATTTTTAACTGAGGTAAATATTATACATTTAGCTTCTAGTATCACTATTTAACACAAGGGCTACTCTAAAAAAATCAAATATTAACAGATGTAATAGAGTTCGTTGAGGTGAGAGGAAATAGACAGGGTCGGCGTGGTCAAATCCAAAGTATTTATTTAAAAGGTAAAGTAAATCGGCCTCAAAACACCAAACCAAACAGAAACAAACACATTATATCCTCGTGGTAGCTTTTCGTTGCCAATCTTTTGTGACACGCCCCTGCATGCGTGTGTCTCCAGATAAAAGCGAACTCTCCTGCGACCTCGTCGGCGTCTTTTTATCTTCCTTTTGCCAATCACTGTAACGAGAAACAGCAGGTTAGAAGCCACACTTGACCTACTTACTGCCCGCCGTGCTACGGGCTGGAGCTCCTCTCTCCCAGACGGAGCGTGGCCATGCCCCCCTTGCCACTACTGATTATAGTAAATATTTAAAAATGTAGAAACTTTACTCACCTAAGGGTACAAACGGGCAGAAATGCCAGACTCCTCAGTTTGAAAAATAAAGTGTCAGTCTCGAGATTCATTTTGGCCAATTCACCAATAGAATTTAAAAGATGGTGCAACACATATACGCCACCAGAGGGCATTTTGGCGATTATTAAACATTGACAATATGGAATGTACAAAATAAAGAAAACACCTGGTTATTGTAACGGCTTCAGCTCCGCCGTCTGTCCCCCCCCCCCCCCCAATAACCCCCCCCCCCCCATTTTTTCACTCTCCCCGGACTTTTGAACTCAATTTCCCATCATACACCGCACATCCGCCATCTTGATTAGACTCAACACCTGAACCTCGTTTTGTCCACACCTGCACCCCATTATTCGAACACTACTTAAGTTTGCACTTTTGCCCTGGTTTTTGTTCAGTCTTGTTGTCTTCACCGTCATGTGCTGTACTGTCGCTATTTTGCATTCACGTAGCTGTTTGTGGCTATATCTGTTTTTGGATTACTCACCCATTTCTGGAAATATCTGTTTTTGATTACTTACCCATTTGTGGATATATCTGTTTTGGATTACTTGCCTGTATTTGGGAATACCTGTTTTGGATTACTCACCCATTTGTGGATATATCTGTTTTTGATTACTTACCTGCTTTTTATGTTATCTCTTTTTGGAATACCTGCCTTATTTTTGCCTTTATTTACCGTCATCCCCATGGTGTGCTCTTTCGTCTGCCCCGTACTCTGACAGTTATTCACACAAAAAGGTTTGTGAATGTGCTGTGTAGGTCTATAATTATTATGTAATCTTTAGTTTACACATCACAAAACATGAATTATAGATTTTAATAAAAGGGTTCTTTGCCCTCCAAGGATTCTACATAGAAACAATAAAAAAAAAAAAAAAAGGTTCTATTTGCCAAGTACAGAACACCAGGATTCTATATAGAACCTCAAGGAACTTTTTTTTTCTTTAGAGTGTACCTTCTGTACTGCCATGTGGCTACAGTTCTCCACCTGAGGGCGTCTCTTTGTTCAGTGTTTCTGCCTTGTTTTTGTCATGGATTTCATATCCCATCATGACTTGTGTCTTGCTATTGTTCATTAGTTTTAGCTGTGCCTCATTTCCTACTGTATTTGTCTCTTCACCTGTGTATTTATAGCTTGTGTGTTCTGTTGTTGTTTGTTTAACCATGTTGCGGTTGTGTTCCTGTTTGCCTTTGTGGATCTTTGTCATTTTGTGGATTACGAACCCTGTGTTTTGCACGTGGATCCGCTTCCCTGTTTTATCTCTCCACACATCGTAGCACCTCCAAAATTGGGAAATGGCAGAAAAAGTTTGAGAAACACTGCCCTAGCTCAACATTGATTTCTTAAAAATAATGTCTGATCTGATAATCGCTTTATTGTTTCCTTAACTCTCTGTAAGTCGCTTTGGATAAAAGTGTCTGCTAAATTTGAATGTTAAATGTAAATTATAAAAATACAAACACCTGCTCCTTTTCTGTTTCGATCCTTACTAATTACATTATATTAACCAATATTACGATTTCATTGTCCTTTACTGATGAGTATAACCATGTTTCTATCATACAAATAATTCCCACTTTACAATTCTTGAGTAGGCACTGTAGAAGATTTTATTAACCTAAATCTAGAGAAATTGCACACAATTTAAGCCACTATTATAATTCTCTATACATGTGGCTACAGGTCTTTGTTCCTTAACCCCCACCCCTAAAAACTACCATCAGACCTGTGTGCCCACCCCCAAACATTCCTTCGAACATGTGTGCATGTGTGCCCACCCCCAAATCTATAAAAGGTTTGCCCTTAGTAGGCCAAGACGGTTCTCTCCTATGCAGGTCCCTGTCCGCTGCAGTTCTCTGTGGGAGGGCCCGGCCCTGCATATGGGGGGCTCGGCTCTTTGTTGGTTTAGTCAATAAAAGTCTATCTGATGGAATCAAAACCCGACTCGAGTGGTTAATGAGGAATGGAAAAAAGAAACCACAACATTTGGTGTCAGAAGTGGGATCCATGAAAGACAACGAGGTGGACCATAGCAAGCAGTTTCTGGAACGAGCAACACAACAATATGGCCAAAGGTAAGCAGTTTTTGCTTATATAATTAGGTTGTGTTGTTTGCCAGATGCTGCTTGTGGTGAGATACTTCAGTTCTTCTAAATTATCGAACTAAAAGGAAAAAGGGTTTTGATTCCAACAGTACTGAATGCATGCATGCACCTGAGTTTTTTCTTTTCTGTTGAGCTGGTCTTGAAGAGGGAAGTAAATTCAGGGGATAGAAAAGAAAAAAGACACACAAAAAAAAAGCGCCATAGGTTGAGCTGCTGAGATAAAAAATAAAAAAGACAAAAAATAAGCGCCATGGTTTGAGCTGCTGATGTATAAGCGCCAAAGGTTGAGCTGCTGAAGTAGTAAAGAAAATACAAAAATAAAAAAACAGCGCCGGATATGTGCCGCATAGTTACGAAAATACAAAATACAAAAAAAGCGCCGGATATGAGTCGCGGATAATGTGTAAATCGCTGGTAGGAGCCGCGGACACATTGAAAAGATAAAGACCAAAAAAATTATTAAGCGCCCGTTTTTTGAGCGGCTAAAGTATTAGCGTCAAGTTTAGGGCTGCTGGGGCGGTATATGTTGTTTGTTAAGTGTAACAGCTGTTTGTTGTCTCTGTGTGTGTGTGTGTGTGTGTGTGTGTGTGTGTGTGTGTGTGTGTGTGTGTGTGTGTGTGTGTGTGTGTGTGTGTGTGTGTGTGTGTGTGTGTGTGTGTGTGTGTGTGTGTGTGTGTGTGTGTGTGTGTGTGTGTGTGTGTGTGTGTGTGTGTGTGTGTGTGTGTGTGTGTGTGCGTGACTGCCTGAAGGGTGTGACGGTGAGATAAGAAGGAGCGTGAATGTGACTCACTTGAGAAAGAGAGAATAAGCCCTCTTGATCGATAAAATAAGATCAAATAATATAAAGGGATTAGGAATGACTGATGAACCCTCCACTTTATAGAGGGGCAAAAGAATGAGCCGTGCATTAAAAAGACGCGAATACACGTGAGCATGGTTCCCAAGCTAATAAAGGAACTGGTGTGAATGCTGAGCAGTACCTGCCTAAAACTCTGTATAGGTATTAATGTGGTGGTTAAAAATCTATTACTTTAACTAAAATGTATATCTGTGTCTGATTGATTAGACCTAAATACTCGTGTCAGTGAAAAACTTACCGTTGAGGGAAAGTGGCTGATATTGCGGTTTAGTATTATGCGGATGCTAATGTATTTACGTGTCAATCTGTGGTAATAAGATTAATAGAAATTTTAAAAGAACGAGAAACGTTTGGTAAACTGATAATTTTGTAAAGTTTTAAGGAGAAAGGAAGAAGTGTTTGATCTATGGCAGCTACGCCTGTAGAACCTACGTAACGAATTTAAACGTCATCTTTCCGAAAATGGCAGAAACAAAGAAAAAACTAATAACCACGGGGCCAAAAGAAGGGTCGTTCGATCTCACATTATGTGTGGAACTAGAAATTTTGGTAAAAACTTATAAAACTAAGAGTCATTTAATGTAGTCAAATATATAATTATTTCTAAAAGTGAATACTCTATATAAGTAATAAATAAACTAACAATAGTAAAATGATGTGTAAAACTTAGTATTAAGGAAAAAGGTGGCTGATATTGCTGTTTGGTATTATTTGGATGTAAAGTATTATTCTGCTGAAAACATGTGGTGAATTGATTACTGGAAAGGTTTAAAAAGGAAGAGATTGTCAAGCTGATAATTTTGTACACGTTTTTAAAACAAGTCCAAACTAAAGGTTTGCTGTATTAAAGAATTGTGACAGCAACCCCTGTTGAACCTTTGGGATTTAAATAATCCTTGTGTAAAGAACTAATAGATAAACTCTCTAAAATTGGCAGAAGAAAATAAACAGACATAAGATTTACAAGCTTGGGTAATAAAAAATAGAGATAAACAGTTATCATTGAGTTAGATGAAGGAAGACATATGGGACCAGATGTACGAAATAAAAACAGACAAAGAGTTTGTGTAGGTGTTTGTGGGTCACTTAGGTGACCTCTGAGGGGCAATTTACAATGCTCACGGAAAATGTAGAAGTGTCTGGAATGTGGAGTTAAAAGATGAAAGACAGATGGTATCATATGTCAGAGCAGTAAGCAGGCAGGATAGGAAAGGAAAGGAAAGGCAGATAGAAAGGATATCAGAGTAAATCAAAGTTGGTAAAGACAAGTAGAAATGGATTAAGGAAACAGGAAGTTTGTGGATGAGACAGATATATTAATGAGAAGAAGGATTGTAGAAAATAGAGTGAAAGGAGAGATATAGGAGACCTCATCTGATGAAGGAAGGTGGCATGGGACAAATAAATAAATTAAAAATGATAATAAAGGAAAAATTTATAAAAAGAAGAAAAAACATTGAGAGAATGATCACTCATCTCTCTGACATCCACAATGTGGCTGGAAAGTGGATTAAGGTGGTTAAAGCAAAAACAAGGGCAACTGTCTAATATCTGAACTGGACAGAGCTGTAAACTCTCAATACATGAATGAAACTATTTTGATGCATATCATTCTTCAGTGAGGCAGACACTGCATGCTGAATATCCAACCAGAGTGGATCCGAAGGACATTATAATGGGAATAGCTGGGAGAAACAGAAATCCAATCACATGAGACATTTAAACAGAGAGTCAAACTCCGTGACACATCTGAGTGGAGATTGCGACCGTGTGACTTTGCAGAGGAACAATACAAAGAATGTGTGGACACTCAAAGAGAAAATGGACAACAAACTGATAATGAACTGAGGACATGACAGCCTGAGGGGAACAGACTGCCCCCACTGATCCACAGAACAGCCACAGGGGGTGGAGGGGAGAGAGTGACAATAGACCTTTAGAGGTCCAGGTTAAAGCCTAATAAACTATTACAAATGTCAAAATCCTGATATCAGATTAGACTCCTATTTATCTGTTAGAAAGAGATGAAATGTGTAAATGGATTTACAAATTTGGTGTGTTAAAGAGGGAGTGTATGAAGATATGAAAGGAACACGAATGATGATTTCTGAGCCAAAAGCAAATGTGTACTGTATAGGTCAGATAGTGAATGATGTGAGGCAAACGATCAATGAATGGGGTGAATTTATTAAAGCACAGATTCCAGAAGCACAAATACCCGAGTCAGGATTTTACTGTACAATGAACTATGATCCCACAAGAAATACAGATATAGAAATAAAATGGCCGAAAGGAACTAAAGAGCAAAAAACGAAATGATATCACAACACATCATAATAGGTAAACAGGGAGCAGCCTTGAAATATCAGAAAATGAGTTCATGTAAACGATTCCATTCTACACATTTCTATATAAAGGTTTAGAACCAAAGAAGAAAAAGCAGCACAAAGTGAATGGGAACCCACAATAAATCCATAGATTTTCTAGTCTGCCAATAAAAATTACATAACAATTCTGTGTGGTATATTTTTGCAAGGCATTCCCCAGGAGGTAGTTGAAAAAACCAAAAACAACAAGCTCAAATGGTGGAAACACCAGAGCCAGGAAGTAATTCTACTGAACTATGACAGGAAGTTGAACACCAAATGCCAGCTAAACTATGGTCTCAGCATGAGACAGATTGAAGGTTAGTAAAGTCAGCCTTCCTAGTACAGTGCAACTTAAACCAAATGCACGCCTATCCAGGAACAAATTGCAATATCCTTAATCTGATGTACAATATTTTACTGCAATTGATCTTTGTACTGTATTTGGTCACAAGGTATCCAAAACCAAACTGCAATATTGACTGCCACAGTATGCTATAGATGCATGAATAGATTTAGAAAATAGATTCGTGATAATATCAAACCATTTCATCTATATGTTGCTATCAGAGCTGACGGAAATGCATCATAATGCAATGATAATGCTAAACTCTTATTAATAATGCAAGGTTGTAGTCATAAATCAGGCATATAAAAATATCTAGGAAAACTATGGGACATCTAGTTATCATGTACACACGTCATAAAACTTAAATGAGCAAGAATTTTGTTTTGACTCCAGCACATAGTCTAGCATATGCATCGTGCTTACATTTCCCGATGTGACTAATAATGTTATATGGGTAATCCAGCAGAATGAATTCCTTTGGTTTTGAAAGATAAACTGGGTAGCTAATTCATTATCATTCACTGGGCTATGATCTGATCTTGAGTCCATCTTAATTCATGATGTATCCAACTTTAGAGATCGGTTAAGAATCCATACTGGAGATGCACATGGTTTTAACCATGTGCAAAGGGGGAAGAGCAGTAATAAGAAATTAAGAAAATAAAGTAAATAAAAAATTAAGAAAAGTGTAAAGTTAAAAGAAATTAAAACAATAAGGTAATGGTGGATGAATTTTTGTCTTCATGAGAGATATGGGCTAAATAATGTCAGAGAAAGAGCAATAACATTAATAGGTAAACAATAAAATTCATACCTGAAGGACCTTTCAAACACTTGGTGGTGGATTATTAGGATATGATAAAACACATACAAAACAAGACATGCTTGTGGTTATTGACCGATTTAACTATTGAGCAAAAACAATACTGTCTGCAGATAAAGGGGCAGTTACAATTGCAGAGATAAGTTGAGAAAATTAATAAGTTGAACAAATGAATGGTCTTCTCAAAACCAAGCTCAACAAGATATGTACAAGTACTAAACTTAATTGTATTGATGCTTTACTTCTTGCACTATGAGCAACCGCATGCAAATTAACAGAATCACTCATTTAACACTGCATGAAATGTTTACTGGTCGACCAATGCCTGTAATATACAGCAGAGGCCTATACAAGGGACCTTCATTAGAACAATTAGAGATGGAACATAATGAAAAAAACTAACTGCTTTCCATGAAGCTATTTCTGTGCAGGAAAAGAGAAAGGTGTGAGGAAATGGAAACCACTTGTCCATTGCATCAACAGATGAAGTCTATGTAAGAATATTCAAAAGGAAATAGACATCATAAAGTGACAGCAGCTACTTCAACAGTAGTCCAGGTGGAAGGAAGCAACACCTGGTATCACCTAAACCACTGCACAGGAGTTCCTAAGGAAAAAGCCAGAGGAAATAAACCGGAAATAAACAAACAAGATAGTTCAACCGCCGAAAGCAACAAATTACAAAGTGGGGCAGGAGGAGTCAAACAGAATATGAAAATAATAACACCAACAATAGGCCTGATCATCATATGCTTGTCACAAGTTCAAACTACAGCCAACACCACAACCTCATTTAAACAAGGGTTGTATGGAAAACAACGAAGTAACACAAGAGGAGAACCACAACACAGCTGATAGTGATATCAAACTCGATGTGTTATGGGAAACTGCACAGAGGAATCAATGGAGAACAATTGGATTCAACCAGTAAAATGACATGGCAAAATAGATTAGCTGGAAGAGAGAAAAAAACATGGGATTGGTTTGATTTGAATGAATCTGTAACCTAAAATGTCATATCATGCATTTTATTCATTTTCATATTACGCATATTTTGTGTTTGTATTAGATATGGTTTATTTGCTTTTGTGTTATGCATTTTGTTTTTGGGGTACCCCTTTCTTAATATGGTGTGTATTGACTTTATTTTGCTACTGTTATTATTGTTTATACCTGATATAATTGTGATGACACACACCGATAAGGCAAACCTGATCACACACACATGTTTCGAATATTGTACTAATTGGGAAAGTAGGGTGTTAGGATCTTTTACTTCCCTCAGCCAAATTGATCAAAGGGACATGAGGAAGATGTTTGGTCCGCACCTGCCGAAGTGCTGTGGCATGATTTGGTTCTTTGGTAATAGAACATAGAGGCTTTATCTGAAGTCATTAAATTATAGTAGGATAAAATCTGGATCATGAAACAGCACTCCGGAATTGTGAGACATGTGTATGTCTCAAAGGGGGAAATGTAGAAGATTTTATTAACCTAAATCTAGAGAAATTGCACACAATTTAAGCCACTATTATAATTCTCTATACATGTGGCTACAGGTCTTTGTTCCTTAACCCCCACCCCTAAAAACTACCATCAGACCTGTGTGCCCACCCCCAAACATTCCTTCGAACATGTGTGCATGTGTGCCCACCCCCAAATCTATAAAAGGTTTGCCCTTAGTAGGCCAAGACGGTTCTCTCCTATGCAGGTCCCTGTCCGCTGCAGTTCTCTGTGGGAGGGCCCGGCCCTGCATATGGGGGGCTCGGCTCTTTGTTGGTTTAGTCAATAAAAGTCTATCTGATGGAATCAAAACCCGACTCGAGTGGTTAATGAGGAATGGAAAAAAGAAACCACAACAACACCTTATTTCATCGATCTTATGTAGTAAACTTCTCACGTTTAAATGCACAAAATGCAAACCCTTTGCGTTATAAAAAACCTCCCAGAATTCGACAGAACTTCCAGAACCTCCTGACACTAAAAAAAGTCTCTCCTACACTGGAGCTCCGCCCATTTCGATCAACGTCATGTCCTCTGCTGCAGACTTTCCTCTCAATGCCAGACACCGTCCCATCACCCGCTACGTCCACATGGGTGCAGCGGTGGACCCCCCTCCTCCTCATCCTCCACCCATCAACATCATCCAGCAGATCTACAGTACCATGTTAAATTCATTCTTGACTCCCGACGACGTGGCGGCTGCTATGAATATCTGGTGGACTGTAAGGAGCGATCATGGGTGGCCCGTTGTGGCATTCTGGAACCCTGGTTTATTAAGAGACTTACACGCCACCCACCCAAATCGTTCTGCCCTGCGTCCGTCCTCATCGTCCACTGGAGCAGACAAGGGTGGGGGTGTACTGTAACGGACTCTCCCTCTTGCCGTCCACGCCCCCTGCACCAGTGCACTCCACTAGCTACTCATGTTCCCGCTCACCCGAGTACTGATTGCTCCTGCAGCACATTACCTGGGCTCTACTTATTTTCACCTCACGCCACAGTACAATGATATCAACTACTCCTTTAAGCAGGGTCATAAGAGAGTACACACTATAGGTGTGTGCACTTCACTTTAAACCAACTTTGACTTAGCCTTACTTTTTAAAAGCTCACAAGTCAGGATCGTTACGTTTTCTTACAGTTGTTTTAAACCCCTTGTTAAGTTTATTTGACATTTTAAATTAAGGTGTTGTTCACATGTTGTTAACATTTATTAATAAGTTTTCACTCTGAAATGGCAGTATTGGCAAAGTTACATCTGTATTCTGTACCAGGGCTGGCACCACCACTCCAAAAGTACAAACTAAATAGCATGTGGCACAATAAATGCAAGCAGAACACAAACCAAACAAATATTATTGAAATACATTTTATTAAACAGTAAAGAACCCTCAGGATTTCAGTGTTTGCTTTATGGTGAACTCACATTCCACTACTGCTGAAAATATTCAAGACGACAATATTTTTAGACTTACACGTGTATCAAATAAAACCAAAAGTACAACTTTAATACCTGTGATTGTACTTTAACTTATGTTATGTTTTGGTTGAGAAGTTGTTAGGTTTACAGTGGGGGCAGGGTTAGGGACTACAAAATATATTCTAAACCATAAATATTTAAAAATGTATTGATATATTTACACTAAAATTCATACTATTGGCAGACGCTTTTATCCAAAGCGACTTACAAGTAGGAGAGCATATAACATTTTGTCAACTCGCTAAGCAGTACCATTAGTTTACAAGGCCATGCTTCACAAGGATTAAAGCTGAAGTAAGCAAGGTAAAGAATGAACAAGATAAAATATTTTTTTAACACATAAAACATAAACAGTTATTGGTTAGTCAAATAAATGCAGAACAGATATGTTTTGAGTTGTTTTTAGAAAGTTGTGAAGGATGCTGAAGTTTGGGTGCAGGCTGGCAGTTCATTCCACCACAGGGGAACTGAATGAGTAAAGGATTTTGCAAGTGATTTGTTACCTTGCTGTGATGGAACAACCAGGTTTCACTCATTTTCAGACCGAAGATGACGGGAGGTGATGTAGACCAGTTTCCGCATTTGTAAAGCACCCGCGGCAACGTTCATATTTATAAAAATGCGGCAAACGGCAGTCAATAAAGTGAAATCAGGAGGCGTGATACATAGGTTCTTTTAGGTTCTTTAGACGTGTTGCTGCATTCTGGATTATTTTCAGGGGCATTGGTTGAAAGGCTGGCTAGTAGAGAATTGCAGTAGTCCAGTCTTGATATGACCAGAGCTTGGACTAAAAGCTGATAGGCATGCTCCGACAGAAACAGCCTGATTTTCCTGATATTGTAGAACACATACCTGCATGTTCGAGTGGTTGCTGCGATGTGCGAGGTAAATTTTAGCTGATCCTCAAACATCACCCCCAGGTTCCACACAGACTTTGGCCGGTGGTATAGTTGAGGATCCGAGCTGAATGTTGAAGTGGTGTTCAATTAAGTTTTACAAATGCAAAGAAGAGTGCATAAAGTCAACTACCTAAAGCAATGGAATATCCAATACACAATACTCAATACACATTGACCGTAGGTCAGTGGTTCTCAAACTGGGGGCTCCTAGATGGATCCGGGGGGACACATATTTTGTGGCATTTAATGCAATATAGAAATTTATCATAAATTTTATGCAATCAAACATCAGAAAAATGGGGAAAAATGACCAACCAAAAGAATTGATGTATAACTGAATATGTTTTTGGTTAAATTAAAATTCTAAGTTTAAGATTATAAGGCTTTATTTGGGGGGCCGCAAAGTGATGCACCCTACACAAAGAGGGCCTTATAACAAAATGGTTTGAAAATCACTGCCGTAGTTCATAATAAGCTGCCTCTACAAATGACCTATAGCTTAATTTTTTTGGAAGACAGTCTGTCTCTAATACATTATCACACTTACAGTATTGTCCTCAACTAGCGTGCGGATGTATGTTTCTAATTCTGTGATATTCTCTGTCAGCATGAATATTACTGAAAATAATAACAAGAGAAGAAGAAGCCATGACTTACTGCAGTTATTGGTGAAAAAAATAGTTGAAGAAACATCTTGTTTTGACTTCATGTGGCACTGTGCAGACTAATCAGCATATCAACATAAACCACATAAAGAGGGTTCCATCAGTCATTAGCGAATTCTCACCATTCTCATTCTTAGTAAGTGTGATATGTAGGGCCTATTGCAAAACTCATGTTTTTTTTTTAAGAAACACGCTCTGCTGCCTTGCAAAACACACTGTCACATTGATTTCATGTTCCTGTGATGGCTTGTTTAAAGAATGCAGGTTTAATTTCAAAGCTCATGTTCTTTTCAGTTTTGTCAAGGAACACACTGTGCAAAACAAACTTTAACATTTATTTTGTGTTCCTGTGATGGCTTGTGTTTCAGAATACAGCTTTAATTGCAATACTCGTGTTCTTTACAGTTTAAAAAAAACACTGTGCTGCCTTGCAAAACACACTTTATATTGATTTCATGTACCTGTGATGGCTTGTGATACAGAATGAACATTTTGTATCACAAGCTGATATTTTAGAATAAAAGGTAAAAATAAGTAAAGAAATAGGTGCCAAATGTTATTTCATGTTAAATTTAAAAATAAGTTGTTTTAAGGTATTCATGTAATATTAATAATGGTAATGGTTTTTACTTTTGCAGGGGAGCTTAATGACTACTAACTAATCTATCTGTTTGTGTCAGTATGGAAATGTGGGGCCTATGGCAATCACGTTGTGCCAGAGTTTAGGACAGAACCTTGGAATGATGTGGAATAAGGAGCGTGCCACAGCAGGTTAACATCTTTTCACTCTGTTAACTTCATGATATTTTGTTATTCATCTACTTATAAATAAATGTAACCTTTGTGCATAAATTTAAAAAGTTACATTCGGGTAATTAGAGGACAAAAATTTATTATATTATGGCCCGGTTTCATAGACAAGGTTTAAGACTAGTCCCAGACTAAAATGGTAATCTGAGTTGCCTTACTTGTAATAACCTGCAGTGACAAATCTTAAAATATGTCAAATGCCATTGATTTGTCTCAAGATCCTCACCGGTAATATTATTTACTAAAGCATTTTTATAAAAGTGACTTGTCATGGTTCTGCCCTTTTTGTCTTGTAAATTCCTAGAGCCTTGTGGGCGGGGCCATGACAGTGCCATATCTCCGTGTTTATGGTATTTGTGGAAGCGCGTGGCCTGGGCGTGGTTCGCCCGTGTCACGCGCTCTCCTGTCTTTCGTCATAGTCACGCGCCCCCAGATACTTCCGCAATACTGTCCTCTTTTTTATGTTTTATTCATTTGATTCATGATCTAGTGGGCAGGATTGCGTCAGTATCTTGTCTTTGTGTTCATGTTCTGTGTGGAGACACACGGCTCTGGCGCTTCCGCCTTTGTGTGTTTTCATGTCGCGCGTCTAAGCCCCGCCCCCTCGTGTTCCGGTAATCTTCCCTGTTAATGTTTCTGATGATTCACACCTGTCCCCGTGTCATTATCCCTAGTTTGTTCCCCTATTTATAGCCCTTGTGTTCAATGTCCTGTGCTGGTTCGTTTTGTGAATTTTGTAAACTGTGTATACTGTATAATGTATACTGTGTGAGTTTTGTGAGTACCCCGAGTCTTTTGTCCTTGCCCTGTTTTGCCCGTGCTACGTTGTGTTTATAGTCTTTGTCCTAGTTTTGGTTTCTTGTTTGCCCCATCGTGGGTTGTTTTAGTTTTGCAGTTTTACCCAGTGTGTTGTAGTTCGAGTTTTTTGAGTTCTGTTTTCCCCATTGTGGGCTTATTATTTAATAAAGTGTTATTTGTCAAGTACCGCTGTCCTGCATCTGGGTCTCTCTTCTTGCCACCCATGACATGACTTAAATATTATAATTTAACTAAGTCCTAGTCCTGGCTTAAGCTAAGCCCTGTCTATGAAACCGGGCCTATATCTTTTCACTTTTGGCTTTTATTTTTACCAGCATTAGTTCTAATACTAAATGTATAAATTTAGTATGAAGTTAAAATTTGTAACCCTTTCATGCAAGTTTGTTTACAAAGGCATGGAAATTTTGTTTAAAACTTTAAAGCTCAATAACCAAATACAGTGATACATGGAGTGGGATTTGTGATTTGCAATGCAGTAAAATGTCTGAAATATTTTTCAGTACAGACAAGCAAACCACACTCTGAGATCCATACCAACACACACAATAATAGCTGCATATTTCAATCAGTTGGTCTTCAGTGCTTTATGGTACAGCAGAAACAGTACTTACAGTACTTCTCTTAGTACTTCTCTTATCCAAAATAAAGAAAATCGGTAACACTTTAGATTACAGCCCGCAATGTATCGCATAATTAAACAGAATTTACAACAGATAAATGGGAACAAGATGCACAATTTGAGCAATACATTAAAAAAATTTTCATTTTTTGTGTGTTTATGTGTGCGTGCGTGTGTGTAACAGGTGCCTGCAAGTGTCCGGATCCATGGCTGGGTTGCATCATGGAAGATACAGGGTGAGTCAAGTACAAGTTTTGGTTCTTATTGTAGTTTATCTTTGTAGCCCAAATGGGGTCGCGTACGTAGTGCAACGTTGTTTTCTTCGAGTACACACACGCTTCTCTTCAACCCTGGATGCTATTGCATAATTTAACATGAAATTAGATTTGTCTGAAATCATCTTTAATGTACAAACTGACTTCACCATAAGCTGTAAATTGCATGTATCTGTTAACGGAAATGTAACAATGAAAATAATGGAAAAAATAATGGAAAAACAGTGGATTAATAAGAACAACTCTTACTTGAAGTTACTTGATTCTACCACATTGATAACAGATAGAGGAAAAACTGTAACAGACTTACCAATGTGAAACGGTGACTATTAAAATAGAGCTTATTCATTGATTAACGCAACCTATTCAAATGTGCCATCTTGAATCTGGAGTAGACTCTAAACTTTAGCTTGTGCATATAGAATGTACACGTCTGGTATGTGATACCTGTGACCTCTTAAGTGGGAGAGCATGGCACTAGTAATACTAAAGTTGTAGGTTCTGTTTTCAGAAACACATAAAATGTATCTTTAATACAACACTGTAAGTTGCTTTAAATAAATGCATCAGATGAATGTATGCTGAAATCTAATGTATATGTTATTGCTCTCTCTCTCTTTTAGATGTAGGTTACTGAACATTGTAAATTGTATTGTGTGTTCTGACAGATACTATCTACCCAGAAAGTTTTCACGATGCAGTATAGAAGAGTACATTCAATTCCTCCAGCAAGGAGGCGGCAGCTGCCTCTTCAATAAACCAAACAAGGTTTGTCTAGACTGGTCTGTAATCTTTTAAAGAGTCTTTTTTAAGAGCCTGTATTATGCTCATTAGCAAGGTCTCCATAAATGTCTCCCTTACATAATATATTTACGTGATTTAAAGTATAAAAACAATATATAGCTTTATGCAATATTTCGGTCAGTTATTCTGTAACACTCAGTCATAGAAAGAGGATGAGACTGGAATTAATAAATCCCAGAGTGCAAAACATTATCCATGGCATGATCAGGAGCATGTGAAACCAAATACAACCACACATAATAACTAGTAAAACACAGTGACAAACTCTGGGATATATATACACACAAAGAAAGACTAAATCAAACAGAACAGACACATTACAATTGAGGAAAACAGCAAGTGGTAAAGCAGAATTTACAAGAAGTGCCAGTAATACAAAGTTTCAGATACAACATTAAGGTGAGCTATTATACAGAGAACATTATAAAAGGAAAAGAGAAGTCAATATTTTTTTCAGGAAAGTGCTCATGGAAGAGGTGGGTCTTCGGCTGCTTTGTGTAGAAGAGAGTGATTGTCAACGTGATGCTTTTCCGTCACACAAATGCAGTAAAACAAATAACAGGACATCTGTTTTTCTGGAAGTTATGATGAGAGATGGATTCTGTCAGTACAGACGAGTGATGGAAATGACACTGGTTTTTTTTGTTTTTGCAGTTGTTAGATCCTCCAGAATGTGGAAACGGCTTTGTGGAACAAGGGGAAGAATGTGACTGTGGCTCTCAAATGGTGGGTAGTGAGATTATCCTTTGAAAAAATGCAGTTAAGTGTCTTGTCTGCCTTTTAATTTTATATTACCATGTCATCAGATAAACATGAAGAGTTTCCTAAAGTGTCCTAGGGTTAAAATAGCAAGGTGACTATTGTAATGTAATGACCTAAAACATTATTTATTTTGGGGCAGTTGTGGCTTAGTGGTTAGAGAGTCGGACTCGTAAACAGAAGGTTGCCAGTTTGATTCTCCATATCGGCAGGTAACAACTGATGTGCCCTTGTGCAAGGCACCTTGCTCCCAGGGCACTGCAGTGATAGCTGCCCAATGCAGACAGAGGTCACATTTTGGGTATGGGTCATCTGGTGGTATGGGTCACCATATCTGACAAATAGCTCACTTTCACTTTCACATTTACTGTAGGAATGCTTTCGTGCTGGGGGGGCATGCTGTAAGAAATGTACTCTTACCCATGATGCAATGTGCAGCAATGGACTCTGTTGTAACCACTGCAAGGTAAGTGTTGTTACACTTTAGGCACTGTTTTTTCTTTTTTCAATAATTTATAAACATTTATTCATGATACAATCATGTTTAAAAAACAGCAAAACATTTTCTAGTAATACCTGGATAAATGTGTTCGCATCTTCAAAGTCATAACTATAGACAGAATCAGACTAAACAAAAAAGACATAAAAATTGTTTGAAAAAAAACATTATTTACAGTGTAGACTGGATAAACTAGTGAATTTAGTAAAATAAAATAAAATTTAATTTAATTTAATTCACTGTATTTACTAATAAGTTAAAATAATGGCAGAAATTAAATAAAAAAGTAAAGTAAATCATAAAAAAAGATTTTTTAAATTGAATGATTTTTTTCCATTTTAAAAATGTTATATATTTATATATTCACATTTTCCCTTTTTCCCCTTTTTTAATGACTAACCCTTTAAATGGCAGTTTGTTTACATGGTGCCAATGTTTTTGTTTTATTGAAAAATTAATAATCTAATTATTTTCCATATACTTTTATTATTGCAGTCCTGCATATCTTAATTATTAACAACATTTATTTTAATTATTAATTTACATTTATCTTTTGAGCAGTTTTCATAAATCTTTATTCTATTGTATCTGTTAGTTTTGTTGTTATTAAGGGTCAAGCTATGAACATTTCCATTTCCAAAAATGTTATATGTGACCCTGGACAACAAAACTAGTCTTAAGGGTCGAGCGAGAAAGAGCATTTTGTTGTCCCGAAGAAAGGTGGTGGTCTACGACAGGGGTCTCCAACCTTTTTTACACCACGGACCGGTTTCGGTTTGAAATTTTTTCTACGGACCAGGGGGTTGGGATAAGGTAACGATAAGGTAACGCAAGACTCGCCTCGCGTTGTAGCCTACTGGATGTTTGCGCTACGCTACTGGATGTTAGTGCTGGATTCCGTCTGTTTTCCAGAAGCCTTAAATGTTTACACATTTGTTAAAAAATTACACATTTCAGTAATTTGCGACGTCACTGAGTTGATCCTTTTCATACAGTGACACTTATGATTCGTGACGTACATTTGCAAATTATTAATGGAGACATTCCTGGATGGATTGTGTTTCGGAAGTATGCTCTAACTCTGATGACTGCAGAGCATGTGAGCAAAGCGCTCAATATTTCGCTCAGTCTGTCACAGATCAAGCAAACACTCTGCTTATGTTACGCTGACCGGTGAACCAAATCCCGCTCAGATCCCGCTCTGACATAAAATGTGTCCGCCTCGTTCAATTTATAATAAACCTCTTGAATAAATGTCCCAGTTTAAGTAGTAGGCTGATAAATAGCAGTTATGTTTTAGTCAGACATTCCGTGACATTGCAGTCTATATTTTAGTCGGCCTACCTAAATGTAGCCTATAATAACTGATAAAGTAGCCTATACTTGATTTTCGTTACTTTATTTCTGTGAACATATGGCTGCCATAGTAGGCTACATTTAAAACGCACAAAAAATGAAACTAACATTGAAAACAATTAGTCGACTGGCATTAAAGAAACACTTTTTAAAGAAAGAATAGACCCAAACGCGATATATTAAAATGTCTGTCAAACCTCAATCTTAACAGCATTTTAGAATGTACTTTTAGAAACTTAAACTTGGACAAAGTAACTGCATTTTAATTCAAAGGATGCGTCCTCCGGAAATTTATCAGCCGCGTATGACATTAAGGTTTATTCAGGTTTTATTTCAGAATATGAACTGTTACATTGTTATGTATGATGACACTGCAATGATTACGTCTCACGAGAATTAATTAAATAATAATTTTGGAACGTTTTTTTCTAAGATTAGAAGTAAACTGTTTCTCCGCACCGTGAGCCTATGCAAACGGATGAGGCGTTTATAGTTAACGCGCATGCCGTTGCTGTTGTTGTTCTATTATTCAGGCTCATGCAGTGTACATGTATGGGACAGTAATCCAGCAGCGAAAGCAAATCACCAAAAGGGCTGAGCGAGCGACACTGAACAAACTGAGCGAGCGGAATTTTCAGAAAGGCGCTTAACGCTCTGCGATAAATAATAATGCTTCGCTCCCCGCTACTCTCACCTACTCTGGTTGGGAGAGAGTCCTGGTACAAAAGTGGAAGCAATGACCCTACTGTATGTAAATATGGATGGTGACTCTTAAAGGTCAAAAACAACGATAAATATTAGTGCTATTACGCAGCTACTAAACACATTGTTTTCCAGAACGTTCTTGCGGCCCAGTGGCAACTTGTCCACGGCCCGGTACTGGGTCGCGACCCGGTGGTTGGGGACTCCCTTGCTTCCTAAGCCTACCTGAAATCTTATTGCACAATGCCAGTGAAAGTTGAACTTGACACATTTGTTGGCTCAAACTGTCATATTTAGCAATACTCCCTGTCTGCCATATGACTATTTTCCACTTTACTGACTTGGATTTCTTAGTTAGAGTTATTCCAGATCTTAACCACCAGAATTTGAACCCTTTAAATACTTTGAGGTTATAGCTGCATTTGAAGTTATAGCTGCACTCAGTTACAATATGCCTCTATTATCATCCCTGCCCAAACATTCATCTGTTGTCTGATATTGTTCACATAATCAGACTCAACAAAATCACATCTAAACAGTTTTAAACAATTGCAAATTCAGAAAATTGCTTCTAATAGGCTCTTCATGTTAATCATAAAATGTACTTATTTAGTCCCTGTTAACCATAAACATTTTCTCAGTAACTATTTTTCAAAAGTCACTGACTGCAGCTGTCAGAGGAGAATTTGTGATTTGCTGTACAATATTTTTTATTTTTTCAGTACACACATACAAACCACAGTTTACACACACTTTTGCAAATAGTTTGCTGTTTGCATGGACACAACTAAAATCATAAAAAGGGCTAAATGCAAGATCCAAATTCAATATTAAAGGGCCATTCACACCATGACAATAACTATTACAATAACTATAACTGGGATTTGGAAAAGACATTTAAAGCAGTGGTTCTCAACCCAGGTCCTCGGCCCCTCCAGGATGTTTTAGATGTCTTGCTATTTAGAACATCTTTATTACCTTTATTATTACCTTACTTGACTGACTCTCAAATGATTTACTTAATTTTCCAGTCTGCACTGTAATTGGTAATTTCCTCATAATTGTGTGGACTCTGCATACTTATACACAGGGACAGACCAATAGGGATCCCCCTGGAATGCTATCACTTCCAAGGGGGGAAAAATGTTATGTTGAATGGCAGTATGGGGTTTAAACTTGAGAACATATTACATTTGATTGTACTTTTAAAATGCCAATGAACTATGGCTGGGTCTTCCTTCTCAGTGGGGAGTGCCTGTAGGTTCACCACCTGGTCTTGAAAAGGAGTGGTAGAAACTTTTGGACACATAGCCAGGTTTGAGGAGGCACTCGGCAGACATGGAGAATGCTTGGAGACCCCCCTCCCTTTTGATAGAGACAAACGCCACCAAGAGAGCAATCTTTATCATAAAATTAGTAAGACTGGCATCTCATAGGGGCTTAAACGGAGCCATCTGAAGGCCTGTGAGGACCACAGTGAGGTCCCAGGAGGTAATGGAGCGTGATCTAAGTGGATTCATTCTTCCAGCATCCCTCAGGAACCTAAGGATTAGGTTGTGCTGTTCGAGATACTTACCCTTAATAACATTGTGATGAGCAGCAATAGTGGCTAAATACACTTTAGAAGAATAGAAGACTCTCTCTTTGGAAGGCCAATATGGCCCAATCACACATTACACCAGGGCTAAAAAGAAGGTCCTTGAGAAAGAAGGTCTCTGTAAAAGAATGTCCCTGAGAAAGAAGGTCATTTGTCAGGAGAATCTGCAAGGGGGGAGTCACGGAAGGTGGTAGTAGTCTGCGGGAAAGGATGCAATGCGATCACATGTTCTACCTTGGGGACATCATTTTGGGGGACATATTATCGAGGACAATTTCATTGGAACATAATTTTCATAGGCACCTAGTGTACAATGGCGCCTGAACAGCCCAAGGATTCAGAATGAAATTAGAATTTGAAATCTTTTGCTCTTTACGGTCCCCCCATTTGGTTCCCAGAGTCGGTACGATCATGTAAAGTGCTTGGTCGTTTTGGAGATGTCATGGGCCTAATTTTTTTCTAGAATATTTTTGTGATTTTTCTCGAGCACTAGCCATAATCCGAGGGGGTACAGGCTTTGAATATGTGGTGCAAAGAACTAGCCCCTGGGATTTTGCAAAAAAAGTCAATAAAGTAAGCATTTTAAAAGTCTAAAGTTAGCATTTTTATTCCAATTTGGCATTTTGAAAGTCCCAATCGTAACTTCTTTTCCAAAATTTCAGGGTGAAATGAGGAGAGGATGTCTGGCTATAAGAGCAAGGGGGAGAGATTTTTGCAAAACACTCTAGAAAATGTATCCTTTATTTTGGAGAGCTGTCCTCTCAATATGTGAACCAGGGTCCTCCAGACTACCAGAATTTAATGTGCCCCATGAGCCTATGGGGGCTGAATGGGAGTTTCTGACACTCTTAACTTATCACATTCATTTTCAGTGTTGGGGTAACGCGTTACAAGTAACATGCGTTACGTAATAAGAGTACTTTTTAAAGTAACGAGTAAAGTAACTCAGTTACTTTAAAAATTTACATATCAATATTTGAGTAACATTTTCCCTAAGTAACTCAAGTTACTTTTTAGTCTAGTCATTTTTCTTAAAAATTTTTAAACTGCTGAATTGAAATTCTGAATTAAAAGTAACAAAAACATGATCCGTCATGCTTGTGCAGAAACAGACTCTTGTCAGACATAGGCGGTGTCGCCATGTCGGCAGTGCTGAAGTGTTTTGGATTATTTTGAATAGCCATTGGTTTGTTTTTGTTACGCAAATCTGGCAACCCTTGACACAGCATCGCCGCAGCCACCATAGGACATGCCTGCAAATGCCAGCCATGTTTGGAAGAAAACTTTCAGATTGCGAAATTAGCGCGAGTCACAACATGCAGCAGTAATCAATGGTATCATTTTAGATGCACCTCGTGAATATCAAAGTAAGCTTTATTCGACTGTTTGCGGTGCTGCACAGGCCGATCTGCACATGACATCAAAGTACCGTGAGAGCGATCGATTCGAGGGCAGAAACCTAGGCCAAGCTCATACAGCACCAAAATACGGTTGTCACACCTGTATTTGAGTCTTTAATATGGTTGTGTTTACACGCAGTTTGGTTATTTACGGGTGTGACACACATGTCCAGTCAGAGGTTTCATAACAATATTTTACAAAAGGGCCTAAATCTGCCCACTCACTGTCTGCCTCAACAGCTAATGAAACATGTGGCACATAATTCTGTACATCAAAGAAAACAAACTGGCTGTCAAACAAAATCACACTAAGTGCACACGAGTGCACTGACCAGAATAACCATTCGGTGCTTATGGTCTCTGGTATGTCATTGAGAAACCAATATTTTTCAAAAGTCTTATCCTTTCACATACAACATGCGACTAAATTTAGTCCTTGGCCAAATTTTCAGCACATACAGACCATTCGTATGCAAAATAAGAATCTGACTGATATCATGGATTTTCCATCTCGGACACCATAATGCCAGCGTCACTGGCCACAAGACATATACCCAATTTGCACATTAAATCTCTTTCTAGTAATGGAACAGGACAGGAATCGGACACCACAAATCTATGCATCATCCGTTTTCATCCGAAACCTCTCCTGTTTCACAACTTAGGGGAACCGTGAGTGGTTCAGAAACATGATGCCCAGATGCTGACACACACAAAACTGTTTCATCGGTCAGCCGTGGTTTACATGGCAAGTCGCTAGGCCGTATGGTGGAGCTACTTGTGAAAATTAGCGAAATTAGGTCAAGCTGACTCCGCCCCATTAGGCGCATGAGCGGAGAGAGAAAAATACAGGGAGCACGAGAACAGAAACGTGAGCTAGGAACTGCGCAAAATCTTGATTTACTTGGATTAACTTGAGAAATACCTGTGAGGAACAAACTGTAGGTTATTAATATATATATTTTGTTGAAATACAAAAACTTAGTAGTTTCCAAAATAACTTACCATTTATTTTGTTGATCCGTGAAATTATCGTGCTGAAATCCTGTAGGGTAGGCCGTAGATGTGTCATCCGGTGAAAACCTGAAAGATATTCTGAAAAATATTGTTAGTACATCAAGAAATCGGTGAGTTAAAATGTATAATTTTATGTACATGTTGAAAATATGATGATTTGGTTATGTATTAATATGTGTCAAGAGGGAAATGTTGTGTTTTGTATTAAGCAAATATACAAACTATTACTAAAATATGTACAAAGTTGTATTAATGTATGTAAAATGTCGATTGATTTAGAACATTGTCTTGTGTCTGTGCGCAGGCCAGTTTTGTTATTGAGAATTTAGATTCTGGATTTTCTTCCGTGGACTGATCCGAGCATTTGAGTAACTTATCGTATAAAGATGGCGAGTCACCCATGAGAGGACATGAGATATTCATTAATTGTTCCTTGGATAGCTGCATTGTATGGTTTCCAACAAGCGGTTTCATTGGATTATAGGTTTGGAGTATTTTATTCTTTTGAATATCGGAACATTTTCTGAAGGAACTGAGGAAAGAAAACCATTTGATTTTGTTGTATTCGACTCTACTGAACTTTGTTTTGAACTGTATATTTTACTGGAGCATTGCATTTTAAGAGTTATTGTTCCTTTTGCACATTCACACATACATGAATGATTACAGTGTTTTTTCATAATTGTAATTTTATATGAACGTTGAAATCTGGGTTATAACTTACTTGTTGAACTTGAATATGCAAATTTGAGCTGTAATAGAGGTTCATATTATGTTAGCTTGGTTAACATTTAATTATCAAGAGGTTAACCTAAGCCTAAAATAATTCAGATTTAAGTTTAAATATTAATTCAGTTTGGTAGAAAGTAATTTTTGGCATTGGAAATTCTGTTTCAAATTTATTTTTGTTATTTTATTGGGATCAAAGACACACTTGAATTTGTTTTATATATTTTCTTATACTTTTTGTTTTATTTCCTTTTATATGGTGTCATTGACATGCCTAATTTGTAACTTCTGGTAAATCCATCACATAACATACATTACATAAATAAGTGCATCTAAAATCGAACTTATGCGTTGTGTGTGTGTTCCCTTGCCTTCTTCGAACCATTACGTTTTCTGATTGAAATAACGGGGCCATTGCTTTCCTAAACAATTGTCAAAATTGAAATGAGAGATTACTTAACATTCCTATAGTAAACCCTGAAGTTGCCTGGCCAGGGGGTGTCCGCACAATTAAACTTTCGCCGATATGGGTTTCGCTGCGGGCGGGGAAAATCATTTCCTTTCTGCTGTTGGGCCACAGCAGTCATCACCAGTTGTAACTGTTTGTCAGATTGTTCACGCTTCATGTCCCGTTTGTCATCCTCTTTCTCTTGGGCATGTACCGCATGATCACGCACAGTGTCAAATCTCTCACTTTTCCAGTTAATGCATGTGGACTTTACAGATGTCACAATTTCAGATCTTAGTCCATTTAGAAAGCAATTCCTCAGGTGACTTTCCCAAACGCTTGCTGCATCTCCTCGGTTTCTAGGCTCTTTGATGCCAGAATAGCGTTTGAAGACATCGTACAGATGAACATAACAATCCTCTACAGACGCGTTCTTCTTCTGTGCGCAGTCTGAAACTCTTTTTAAATCCAGTCTTACCGGAAATGCTGTCTTGATGGCATCGCACAGTCTATTGACAGCGGCTGTGTAAGTCCCGTTCTGATCATTATTTCAGTTTGGATATTCTCTGCGCTCTTGTCCATTACCCGCGACCTCGCTCACTTTGTGCCAGTTTGCTGGCCCCAATTTCACAGCGAGCAATCTGCAGAGTTCAGGCATTGTCAGGCTAAATTCATGACAGAATATCAGCAATTCCTCAGCAAAGCGCGTTCCAGAGTCGAATGGATCTGGCAGATGAATAATTGCCTCTTTCATATCTGACACAGTGCATGGTCTGTAAACCACCATCCTTCCATCTGGTCCAGAAATTTCAACCATTGGCGCTTGAAATGAAATGTCATCACTGTCCTCGTCTTTGAATAATTCCTTTTTCTGCGTCTTCCACCTGGTTTCGTATTGATGTCTTTGCCTGAGAACAGGCGGGCTTGATGCTGGTTGAGATGTGACGACCAGCAGCTCGCGATGCGACTCTCTGTTGGCAGGCAGGAATTAAGTCGGTGGGGGCTCACTGGGTGGTGCAATCTGTGCTTCAGGCAGCAGTTCGTTGTGCTGTTGAACTTGTGCTCATCGAGGAAGGCAGCTGTCGAGGTCAGGTTCGATTCTCAGGGCTTGCAGCTCTCCCACGGGATAGTGGTATGGGTATGGCGGTGTGGAGTTAGAAACAGAAGTACAAGAATTAGTTGATGTGTGTGCGTAAATATCATATTTTTTTACTTCAGAAAAACTCTCAGAGCTTGACTTTGGCAAAGTTTTTAACCCAGATTTTCTCTCTCTCTGTTCAGCCTCTTTTAACCAGAAACTCAGTGTTTCTTCACAATTTTCGCACTGATGAGAACAACATCCTACACAACATCTTCTACATTGTTTCATCACTGACTGATTAATTTTATTGAGTTTAGCAATGCTTAGTGTCCCTTCTATAGGAAAACCATGGTGTTTAATTAAGAGCTGGATATCTAGCATGCTTCTCAAGCCATATGTTTTTCTCATTTGATTATAAACCAGTTCAGAAAATGTAACCCGCTTGCTGTTACAGGCACCCATCTTGTCACCTCAAGGGAAACGTCTACGTATACAATTTGTCTCATTTAGCACCGGTCACGGTGTATACAATTTGTCTCATCTAGCACCGGTCAACAGTTCGACTCTCGGCTTTACCTAGCTATCTTGACCAAGTTGCTGTGTCTCCTGCGACACGACGGTGTGACTCTCGGCTTTACCTAGCTATCTTGACCAAATTGCTGTGTCTCCTGCAACACAACGATGTGACTCTCTGTGAGGTTGGCCAGTTCCTCGTCATGGTTCCCAGATAGCATGACAAAAGTCCTTTCCAACCGCAAACAAATCAAACAATAAAAATAATGTTTCTCTTTCATTTGGGTTTAATTTGGGGAAGAATGTGTTTTTATTTACCTTTATTTACCTTTACCTCACCCAGAATGTCCCACTGAGTTCTTTGGATCCCACTGCTGTTTTCCCCAGCCCACGGGAAAGCGGACAGTCCCACGTCCCTGAAGCTAACGGGGTAGGGTTGGACCCTAGGTTCAAGATGATCAATCACCGTCCGTCCCGAGGTCCAGGAATTCCAGTTGAGGGATCTGCACTTCTGACACCAAATTGTTGTGGAAACTTTTCTGAGAGAAGAGACCAAGATGTGTCTTTAAAAGTATTTTATTGCTTGCAAGCAGGATCAACTCAAAACAGAGTGACAACCATCAGTCTGAAGACTATTCTTTGCATTCCTCTCTTATACCCCTACTTCTCCTTTCTCCACCAATCATCTCTCTTATCCACAGCTCCAAGGCCTTGCACATATTCCCTTCTTAATAACACAAAGCATTATTTATTCTAGAAGACTGTTTGTTCTTTGACCTCTACCAAAGCCTCACGTAGGCCTCAACTCTGCTACATGACAGAGATAAATCACATTCTGTACCAGGTACTAACAATCTCACACTTGTGTTAGTAGAAGTAAATGCTTACATATTATTTCATAAGTTAGCAAAAAGCATAAACATTTCTTCCACAGAACGTACCCCTAGGCTACTGCTCTCAATGTCCTTTGATGTCATACACTGACCGGTTTGTGCAGCGCCAAATGAAGTGGAACATCTGAGAAGGTTGCAGCCAGTCAGGGAAGCAGTGAAATAAGTATAGTAAATGAACAGTTCTCACTTCTGGTCCATATGAGCGCAAAGACGGATATTGCGTGATTCACACACACTGGATGTAATATATTCTGTTGCTTGTTCATAAAGTAATTCAGGAGGGTGAGTTAATGACCGTTTATAATATTTGATAAATGTAAGTTTTGTAATTATACATTATATTTAATATTTTATTCCCTTAAATATAACTTTATTTAATGTGTTTAGTTATGCTGATAGTTCTGCTTTATAAACATATTTTGCATGGTATACACAGCTGCTACTGGTCAGGAAATATTAAAAAGAAAATGAAGGAGTACACAGTATGTTATATGCTATTGGATTTATTGCTGGAAAAGTCTGAAAACGCGCGAGCATCTGTTAGGGGAGAAAAAGTAACTCAAAAGTATACTTTTAGTTACTTTCCACCAAAAGTAACTAAGTAATGCAATTAGTTACTTTTTTATTGAGTAACTCAGTATTGTAACTAGTTACTTTTAAAGGTAACTTTCCCCCACACTGTTCATTTTCTTTAACTCATGGGACAACTGGATGAAAATGTCAGACAAATTTATGAGTTAGACGTCAGATGTTCTAGAAAGTTGTTCTTAATTTTTCCACAGAAAAAAACTCTTGTTTACAGACAGCCTACAAATGTGTTGCAAATGTAAAACTCTAGAAATCAGAGGTTTAAAGGTCACAGGGTCTCAAAATTTGACACAGCTGACCACTGGAGGCTCTCCACCCAGGGTTTAGAGTTATCTGCTTCCAGATCCACCTGAAGTACTTGAAAAAAGATTGATCTTCGCATCAGTTCAATTTTCTCTTTGAAAGAGGGTCTGACTGGTAATGAGAGCAAGAGGACTGCATGAGAATCTTTGGCTCAACAACAGTCTGACTCAAAGCCAGCGGTTTCCATGATATCTTATCTCCCATGCAAAGGGGGCATCTGGCGGACTTCTGCCACTGACCCGTTTGACAAGGAGGACATAAAGGCTGCAAGAGGATGGAAAGGTGGCCGGTTGAACCCCAACCTCCCCCCTCACCACTAGGAGCCAAAAAAAATCTATCAGAGGCTCTCAGGTTTAGACTCCATACTGTCATTTGATATAACATTGAGAGACAAACAGAAAGGGAATAAAGCTTAAAGACCCAGTATCCCAAAAAATGCACTTTTAAATGTGTTTAAACATAACTGTGTGTCAGGAGTGTGTGTACAGAACCACTCTAGAATGTTAAAAATCCACCCATTATTTTTTTAAATCCCCAATAAAACTCAACAGTCCTCTTGAGCAAATTGATGTCACATTGATTAAGCTCTGCCCATAACTGCTGATGGACTGCTGCTGTCTCCGCCCTCATCGAGCTGTACACTGTCCGCCATTGTTTTCACTCTGGACTACTTACAGTGAGCCGCTGAAGACGCTGTGGATTTATTTTGATTTATTTTTCAATGGAATGTGCAGTAGACATCAGGTGAAGTCACTTTACATCAGGTTGCATGTATAACGGGTCATGTTTTCAGTTTTTATAGATATGATGCGTTTGTCCAGTGTACTGTCGATTATAAAAACGTGCGCACAATGTACAAACATAATGCGTTTGTATATTCACTCATATAGATCATGTATTCCGTTTTTATAGATATAACGAGTTTGTCCAGTGTACTTTTGATTATAAAAACAGTGTGGGCGTTATAAAAATCATAACGTGTTTGTGTATTCACTCATATAGATCACAATTCAGTTTTTATAGATATAACACATTTTTTTCAGTGTACTGTCGTTTATAAAAACCGTGTGGTGCATGTTATACAAACATAATGCATTTGTGTATTCACTCATATAGATCATGCATTCAGTTTTTATAGATATAACGTGTTTGTCCTGTCGCTTAACAACAGTGTGCACATTGTAAAAACAACACGTTTGTGCATTCACTCATAGAGAGCATTTGGCAGTGTTTCTCATTCGCTTTATGTGATCATTCTCTTCAGTTTTGTTGTTACTGAAGCACAGGCTCTCAGCCTGGCGCTTTCTGCTGGAAAGGGGGTGTAGACCAGCAGCTCATTTGCATTTAAAGAGACACACACCAAAACAGCATGATTTTCCTCACAGGAAAAAAATTACATTTAGGGCACAGTATAATAAAAGATCTGTGTTGTATTTTGAGCTGAAACTTTACAGACACATTATAGGGATACCAGTGACTCAGGTTAGGAGGTCTTTAATCTAAATAGTTATTATTACATTAATAGGTAATTGCATATTTTACCCAAAGACTTTTATTTTAATAGCTTAACAAAAAGACTGTGTGTGTGTTGCAGTATGAGCAGAGAGGAGTGATCTGCAGAGATGCAGTGAATGATTGTGATGTACCAGAGACGTGCACTGGTGATTCCAGTGAAGTAATTATAGATTTACATAAATCACCATAATAAATAATAATAATATATAATCTGTTCAGCTAATACATGTATGCATTATGAATTTCTCATGCAGTGCCCTTACAATGTTCACAAACTGGATGGTTACATATGTGAAACAGGACAGGTAATCGGTTTATCCGTCTTTTCATCTGTCTGTGTGTCTGACACAATACATGTTTTATAATATTCAGCAATACATATTGTTTCCCTTAGCTTCTTGTGGGCTACTTTTGTTAAAAAGAAGACATACAATCTATCTGTCATGGTTCTGCCCTTCTTGTCTGGTAAATGTTTAGAGCCTTGTGGGCGGGGCCATGACAGTGCCGTGTATTTGTTTATGTTTCGTGTGGAGACGCGTGACTAGGGAGTGGATCGCCTACGCCACGCGCTCTCCGGTCTTACGTCTTGACCACGCCCCCCGGATACTGCCGTGATCCTGTCTTTCTTGTTATGGCTTTAATTCATAGTCTAGTGGGCAGGATTGTGACAGTATCATGTCTTTGTGTTCATGTTCTGTGTGGAGACACACGGCTCTGGCGCTTCCACATTTTGTAGTGTGTTTTCATGTCGCGCATCTAAGCCCCGCCCCCTCGTTGTCTCGTAACCATTCCATCAGTGTTTTCATGCATTACACCTGTCCCTGTGTAATTATTGTTTGTCTCCCTATTTAAAGCCATCGTGTTCATTGTCTTGTGCTGGTACATTTTGCTGAGTTTTGTTTGTAAGTCTTGTTAGTTGCTTCCTAGTGTGTTTTGCCTTGCTTCTTGCCTGTCTATATTATTCTCGTTTTTGGTTGTCTGTTTTGCCCCCTCATGGGTGCTTTTGTTTTACAGTTTTTCTAGTGTGTTTTTGTTCTGGTTATTTGAGTTCTGTTTTTACCCCCATCGTGGGTTTTTTGTTTCCTGTTTGTGTTTATATAATAAAAGTATTTGTGTTTATATAATAAAAGTAACCCCCGTACCGCTGTCTCGCATCTGGGTCCTTGATAGCGATCATGACATCTATCTATATTACTTCTTGTGTGTTTGGTTGTAAAACTTCCCTGCTGAAAAATAACAGAAATTGGTTTCCATAAATATGGTTTCCATAAAAAACATTATGATCCAGGCTTTTCCATTAAAACCGTAACAAAATTCCTTTGAGCACTATTCCAATATGATTTGATGGTGTTTTTTTGGTTGCCATCTGCCACATCTCTCCAACAGAATCCATCAAATACCAATAGACACCATTATTGTTTCCACTGAAACCAATACAATTCTCATTATAACCATTAAATCCATTACATTTGTAATTGTTTTGAGTAGGGTTTTATTTCTTTTTTTGTAGCAGGGATAGCCTGTAGCTCTGACAAAACTGGAATGTTCCATGTAATTTGTGTAATGTGTTAACCACTTTGCCAATCCATTGTGTAATGTGTGCATAACAGCCACTAAATGCTACCCCAGAGTCAGACTGTTGTACAGTATTACGAGAACAACATTAATATGTCGACTTTTAAAATCATGTAGTACTTACCTGGCTTTACTAAGCTCACTAAATCAACCCCCATTAATTTTTTTATTTGTATACTTACATTACACACATAACAACACTGTCTTTGCACTTGTGTATTAATCAACTTGTGTTTTTAAATCAGGCTCTGTGTGTACTATGAGCTGATGTACTGTTTATTGGCTTGCTTAGGGTCGCTGCTATGGAGGCCACTGTAAAACTCAGGATGCCCAGTGTCAGACACTCTGGGGTCACAGTGAGTAAAAGGAAATAAGGCATGTCTATACTCTACACCTGTCTAAACATGCTATGAGTGTATACTCAGGGATGCAATTCTAAAGACATTTTGGCTGACTTTGAACATCTGTTAGTTGACTTTTTAGTCTTTAATAACTAAACTGAACCATTTTTATAGGAACTTGGACATAAACATTATCAGGAACATGCACAGGGGTGGCTCTGTGGCCTAAGCCACTGGCCATTTGCCCTTGTAGATTCACTGCTAAAAGCATTCTCATATTAATCCGCTAAAAATCTGTTTATTCTCCTCACAATGGGCCTCAGTTATGAAACGAGCACACAACCGAAAACTTAGCTTGGGAGTGGAAGACACGCGCACTGGGTCACAGCTCGAGGTTGTCTGGCTTTGTGTGGCAGGCTCCAGACCGGTTTGTGGGGGCTGAAGACTGCTGGTTCTTGCCTCTGACAGATCTGACTGAGAAAAAATAAATGAAGCAAACATAAAACTGTGTGTGGTTGATTTAAACTGCCTGAAATGCAAGATTAGCAGCATTCGATTTTAAACCTTTATCCTGTTTAGAAAGATGTCCATCTGTGTCTCCACCACCACAGACCATTTTTTCTATAAACAACATTTACACATAAACATTATTTCAATTGCTCCACAAAAATGATCAGTAATTTATATCTACATTCGATTTTTCTTCAGCCGGAACATTTATCAAGGTACCATCATTCATACAATGATTGAGATTGGCAGCATACAAATGTTTGATGAATCACATGTAAACCCTGTCGTGAGAGGATTTCTGCACACAGATCTGTGCTCGTTTCTGTTGTAGATTAATAAATGAGGCCCAGTATGTGTTTGCTCACTGGAGCTGACAGGTCGTTCCATCAACATGTCAATGCAGTCTAATTTACATTACGGCCAGTGCTTGATCTGCAAAAGTATTTTTTTGATAGATCTGATAGATTATGTTGTCTTGTTATTGATCCAAATGATACCATCTTGTTACCGTGAAGCCAAATGTGATAGATTCAACCATCCAGCAGACTTAAATGTCTACTATCAGAGATAAAGAGGGAAAACAGCAGGCAGGAGATGAAGTTGATATTATAATCAAATGAGCCAAGTTTATTAGAGAAAGTCATAGTTGCGTTAGAATGCTCATATAGCTTTGTCAGGAGCGAACTTCGACTAGCTTCGTCTAACCCATTCTAGCTTCGTCTGGACCATAAAAGCTAGCCCCTTCAAACTTCATCTGATTAGAAACAGATTAATCAGGTGTTATTACACCAACATAGACAGTGGAAAATTACTGCTTCACAACATTCAGTCTCGTGACATTATTATGAACTTTGAGAATTTTTGTGGAGACAATACAAGTAAAGCATCCAACGTAAAATGAAAGAACAGCAAGGAAGGTAATACAGAACAGAATAAGTAGGTTAAGTATATAACAATAACTATATAAAAATAGTAAAGAAGAAGAATAAGAATAAGAATAACAAATATAAGAAAAAAGAACAACACACAATGTAGTATGTCAGAAATTCATCATCTTTAGAAAATACACACAAACACAAAGGTTGCTTTTAAGAATCGTAATCGTTGCTTTTATCATATCGCAACGATAAGACCTTCATTCATCTTCAAAACACAAACATAAAAGTGCAAACAGAATGTCAGGAAATATACTGTGTGCCCCAATTTGACACATTGACAAATTTGATAGCTTTTCTGTAGCTCAGTGTTTAGAGCACGGTGTTAGCAATGCCAAGGACATGGGTTTGATCCCAGGGATTGCACATATCCAGAAACAAATGTATAGTATAATACAATGTAAGTCGCTTTGGATAAAAGCAAATGCGTAAATGTAATAGCTTGTTTGCAGTTGCATGGGTATGATGACTTGCAAAGTGAAGCCGGAAGACAGAAAGTTATTTTTTGCACAGGATTTCACTGAATGACAAACTCAAAATGCCAATGTTTTGTGTCATTTATGGTTCTTCAAATGGATTAATTAATTTACAAGGTGTTTTTATTGTGTAGAAATAGTTCATGAAGGTGAATAATGCCTGAAAACCGAAAGAAAAAGTGGCTTGTAAACCTGAATCTGCAGTCTGAATGAGCTGAACAAGGTTTAACAAAATCTATAACGACCAGGGAAACCCAAAATATCTGTCAAAACGTATTTGTAATAAACACTAGCTTTTGTCAAAAGAATGAGCCGTTATTAAACAGATAAAGTGAAAGATTTGATGTTCAGCGTTTCTCCCCCATAGAAGTCTATTACAAGGAAACAACTTAACTTACCGAAATGAAAGACACGGAAAAACATTTTTTTTGCTTCTTTCTATTTTCATCAAAATAAGGTCATACTAATATGTTTATGATATATTTAAATGTTTGTTTTTATAGATGCAGCAGATCGCATGTGTTATGAGAAGCTGAACACTGAAGGCACAGAGCGAGGTAACTGTGGCCAGGACACTAGCACCCAAGGCTGGATTCAGTGCAATAAACAGTGAGAAACAACCACTTTGCAGTTTCTCTAGCAGCTGTTTTCTCTTATTGTTTTAACCTCATTTTTATTAAACCTTAAACCTTTCTTATTATAATCTCTTTTGTACTGTGTCTTTGTTCTTTTACAGGGATGTATTGTGTGGGTTTTTATTGTGCACTAATATAACAGTGAAACCGCGATATGGAGACTTACAAGGGGAAATCACAAGTATTACAATCTACCATCAGAACAAATATCTGGACTGTCGGTTAGTGTCCTAATTTATGTAAGAAAGAAACCCAGATGCAAAATGAACATCAAAACATGTTGATCTCTGATGTCGATTCACTATCATTTTGCTTCAGGGTAATGTTGAATCAACATCAGACACGGCATCAAAATGGAAAATCGATGCCATTGGTTTACTTAACTAAAGTTGAAATAATGTTGATTAACATTTAACATAATTATAAAAAAATACTTTCAAATATGAATATAATAATTAAAAATAAATTAGATTATATATAATATTTATTAAACATGACATTCAGTAATATCGTTTTATTATTTATACAGAAGTATAGGCTACAATAAGTCTCATCTTAAAAATTAAAAGCAATATTTCAACAAGAATACAACTAGGAGACTGACAGCCTACTTTTGCATAGGTGGTAGCCTGCTTTCAGAGAAGGGCGTGAGAATTAGGATATAGGCCCAGAGGGCCCGAGAGCTGCTGCGGTAGCAGGGAGGAGATGAAGGTTCCTATTGGAGCGGTGGTTGTTGAGACAGTGGAGATTAGAGGTGCAGGTTCCTGCTGGAACGGTGACTGCTGAGGCAGCGAAAGTCGAGGTGCGGGCCCCTGTGGGGAGTAATGTCTCCTGTGACGGAGCCTGAGAAGTGACTGTTGCGGCAGAGAGGAGATGGAGGCACTGTTGGCGATACTGGCTTCAATAGAAGAGGTTTTGTGGCAGAAGAGGATATGGAAGCATGGGCCCTGTGGGGGCGGTCACAGCGGCTATACTGGCTTCTGGAGAAGAGGTGTCTGTTGTGGCCGAGATAAGGTGGAAGCACGGGCCCCTTTGAGGGCGGTCACTGTGGTGATACTGGCTTGTAGGGCAGAAGTTGTCTCAGCTTCGGGCGTCACGCCTGTGGACCGTTAACTAAGGTCTGCCGCATGATGCACACTTCTGGAAATGAGGGACATGTGTGTAGCGTTCCTTTATGGTCCGCCTTAAAAATGACACAAAGCCATCTGATCAAAGAGTTTACATTGGCTGCAATTTAGAATTAATCGCAATCGCCTAAATGCTAATTGACGAAGTATGCGTGAATCACAGCATAAACTTAGAATAATAGGTGTTGCTGATACTCTTAGACACGTTTGTTAATGGACACCGTTCTGTTACCGCGGGGACATTCCGTGTCTCTAAATGTGACGTTAGACTAAATGAAACATGGTTTGTTGCTTTACCTGTCTTTGAAAGTCTGGCTGCCCAAGTCTAGAAAAATGTCTAGAAAAAGGATGGAATGCACGCTGCTGTGGTGGATTAGAGTGTAGGTGCTTAGTTGGGGTTTGAAAAATGAGGGCTGGCTGATGTTAGACAATTCGGGTGATGAGGGTCCGATGGGCTTCTCTGATGAAGGAGCAAAGAGAGGGTCAGATGGTGATTTAACCTGTGATCTTCTGAGGTGAATGTAGGCTAATAGGGTTTGATAAGGTGACTGGAGTGAATTGGTGACTGGAGATTAAACATGTAGAATAAGTGGCCACCTTTGGTTTGGTTCGTTGTGCTTTACTTGAGCAGAATCAGAAAGAGTTTTATTGCCAAGTGTGCTTACACACACAATGATTTTTTCTTAGTGACAGAAGCTTCCAGTCCACATACAGGTTAAAAAGTGACAAGGCACAGGTAAAAAAAAAAAAAAGTAAAAGTAAATATGTAAAAACAATATAGATTTGACAAAAGGACAATATACAGTATACTGTATGTACAGATGTGTTTAATATATTACAATATACAAATTATGCAGGGGAATGTGGATGGCTGTATATTAAATCAATAACATATGTATCATAATCATACATGTTTTGTTGCACAGTGGGAGAACATTTAACTGTTCATGAGGTAGATGGCCTGAGTGAAGAAACTATTCCTATGTCCTGTGTATACTTCCTATGTATACTGTTGCTGTCTGGTCAGTGCTACAGGGCACTGAGCACCGACCAGACAGCAACAGTTTAAAGAGAAAGTGTGCTGGGTGTGAGCCCTTTTTTTCACTCTGGATGAGTACAGTTCTTGGAGAGTGGGGAGGGTTGTGCCAATGATTCGTTCAGCAGTCCGGACTATCCGCTGTAGTCTTCGGAGATCAGTTTTGGCAGCTGAGCCGAACCAGACAGTTATGGAAGTGCAGAGAATGGATTCAATGACAGCTGACTAGAACTGTATAAGCAGTTCCTGTGGCAGGTTGAACTTCCTCAGCTGGCGAAGAAAGCTGGGCCTTTTTGACAATGGAGTCAATGTGAATGTCTCACTTCAGGTCCTGAGAGATGGTGGTTCACCTGAATGACTCTACTGCCACCACAGTGCTGTTCATGATGGTGAGAGGGCGAAGTGCAGGGTGGTTTCTCCTAAAGTCCACTATAATCTCCAGTGTTTTAAGCTTGTTCAGTTCCAGGTTGTTGTGTCTGCACCAGACAGCCAGCTGCTCAACCTCACTTCTGTAAGCAGACTTGTCACCCTACTAGATGATACCAATAACTATAGTGTCATCTGCAAACTTCAGGAGCTTGACAGAGGGGTCAGTAGAGGTGCAGTCAATGGGGTACAGGGAGAAGAACAGTGGGGAGAGCACACATCTCTGAGGGGCACCAGTGCTGATGGTACGGCTGTTGGATGTGAATTTACCAATTCTAACTAGCTGTTGCCTGTCTGTCAGAAAACTGGTGATCCACTGACAGATAGAGCAAGGGACGAAGAGCTGGGTTAGTTTGGTCTGGAGGAGTGTTGGGACAATGGTGTTAAAGGCTGAACTGAAGTCCACAAACAGGATCCTTACATAATTCCCTGGTCTGTCCAGATGTTGTAGGGTACAATGCAGTCCCATGTTGACTGTATCATCCACAGATGAAGTAGGAAGGTTTCTGAATCAAGTACTGATAGGTCGGAGAACGTGGGGTTGACTGTGGGGTTAAAGCTGGATGTGGTGGAGATTTCGGAGCATCTGAGAAAGCCGAAAAATGGCAAGATGAACATGGTATCAAGCATGCAAGCGTTGTGAAGGAGCCGTAGCCTCTGCAGAGGGTAGAAATGCATTTTGTCGATATCTCTAAGGTTATAGGTTGTCTGGCATCTGGGCGGGTGGGTTGGGATTTTTGGATGTCTTTGATGAGCATAGATGTCTGCGAATTGGTTATTGCTGTGGAGGGTGTGTTGAAAACAAGTTTGTGGAAGAATTGGATCCCACTTCAGTAGACTTTGATTGAACTGGCTTGGAGATTTTTGCCGATGTTGAGAATGGAGATGAATGAAGTAATAATGAGTAGAGATAAATCAGGGAGAGGCAAGTTATATGTGCGGTGGAATGATTTAAAGCTTCTCCAAGAGGTTAAGTAAGATTGGAGGGTCCCGGGTGAGACGGCTTGGATGATGGAATTGAGGGAAGCATCTAGGAGGGTTTTTAGTGGGTGGTCTATAGGAATATCTGTTCCGAATAAGGATGTACTGGTGTAGGCAGGGGGTCTGCATCTTGCGCCAGCAGTCTGAACTTCTGGAAGGCAAAATTAGAAAGTGCATCAGCTATTCGTTTTTTTGATCCTGGAACGTGTTTGGTGGTTAAAATGAATTGGTCGCAAGCTGAAATCCAGGTGAGGTGTCTGAGCAAAGGCATTAGCATTACCATTGTGTAGGGGAGTGGAAGTGATCAAGATCTTCTTATCAATTTTTGGGCAGAGAAGCCTGGAAGTTCAGCGAATCTAATTTGATACCTAAGAATTCGATAGACGTTCTTGGACCTATCTTGTGCGAGTGGAACTCGGCGAAAATTCCTTGGACTACTGAAAGATGCAAGGTTGGGATGGAGTCAGGGGTTGAGACGATTAAGAAATCATCTAAAAGGAGGAGGAGGTAGGGGATTGCGTAAGTGTTAGAGAGAATTCAGCCTCTGACAACATGTCGATAAATGCATCTGCAGCCAAAAGTAAGGCGAACGGAGAAATATAATTTTTATGCCAAAAATCTGGGTGAATGGCCATGACTTTAAACGTGGTGGTGATGTCGACTTTGGCCACCCAGGCGCACATCCAGTGGCCTTGATTAGTAATATACGGCTTGGTCAATGTCGTGGTAATGGAGAGAAAATTCCTTTAAAAGACATTAAAGGGGGGAACGGCAAAGGGACGATCATGAAGTTAGCATCAATTTCTTTTTTAATAAGGAGGTCAGCCGTTTCGAGTTTGGCTAGAGCGGACTGGAGATTGGGGCAAATTAGGATATGGGAAGAAAAAATATCAATGTCGGGGTTAAAACCGCTTGAGAGACCGGACAGTAAATACTCCATAAAGTGAGTGTCAGGGTGGTGGGACAATTTAGAAGACAAAAGAAAAATATTCAGTTGATAAATATTTTTTGGTGTGGACAGATCGGCAGACTGCACATGAAATGTTTTTTGCATCCGAGGAAAACCCTGTTGTGGAGCTCAGGATCCAGCTCAGTGTCCAGTGCCCCCAATAAGGCACCTTACTGGTTCCACTGAGCTACTCGGATTGCACATTTGGCTGAAAATAGCTTTTGGGGAGTGTAAAAGTGATATAATCACAAAGCTCGTGCCTCCTGTGAGAGAAGGATGGTTGGAAAGATGGTTGGAAGGTGGAAAAGAGCAGTAGGTAAGCCGGGGCCGCTAACGGAGACATACTCACGTTCCTGGGGCTGCTCGCAATGTTGAGGACTGGCAAGGCACCAGCGGGAGCTAGGCCTGCTGCAGAGGCCTGTAGACTGTGGGCCTCTCTTTGCCGGGGTTGCAGTTTCCCTGGGCCGAGAGTATGGAGAATTTTGGGGCTGGCCCAACTAACAAGCGGCTTTTGGAAGTGGAGAAGACTTCGGGGATGGAGCTCTCGATAGGAGCCGTAAAGCTCTGCCTTGTTCATCTGCCTGGAAAAATGGACATCCGAGTTGACAGACAGGCACATCATAAAATTTGATTTTACTGTATATTCAAGATCAATTTACAAAGTAAAAATCATCTTGATTGTTTAAAATGTTTAGAAAATGTTATGAATATGTTGCATGTTTTAATAATTTATACTATAAAACAAGTCTTTTAAAAGTGTGCTTTAGGCAGTGTAACAACAGCAAAAGCAGACAGTTTTTAACACGAATATAAAGTATGTTTATATCTCTTGTAATGTCCAGATCCTAGTAATTTTGAACTGCTGTTTATGTGTGTTTAGTGGAGGTCATGCATTGCTAGAAGATGGCACGGATCTCGGGTATGTGGAGGATGGTACACCCTGTGGTCCAAATATGATGTGCCTGGACCATCGCTGTCTGCACGTCACCACCTTCAACCTGTCATCCTGTCCTGGGTCTTCTTCCACTCAAGTGTGCTCTGATCATGGGGTGAAAACTAATATCATATTTACATACTCTCTGTTTCTAGGTCAATGATGGGATGTTTAATGTTTGTGCTTTGGAAATACAATGTTTAAAGCAGCACAATAGCAAAAGGCTGGATCTATGTGCAGGTATACTTTAATTATCTAAACCCAAACACTGGTCCTCAGTCCTTGTCCTCAGGGTACCCCTTCCAGAATGTTTTAGATGTCTCTCTATATAAAACAACCAGTTCAATTCATCAGCCTTTTAAACAGAGAGACATCTAAAACATTCTGGAAGGGCACCTCAAGGACCAGGATTAGGAAAGACTGATTTAAACAACCAACAACAGCAAAAGAATATTAAGACTAATACCAAATAATAACAGGGGGAAACCAGGGACTACAGGATTTATCTGGGACATCATCACATAGAACAGAACTACACTTCAAACAGGTAGGTTTACAGGTAAGTCTATCTAACAGGTATTCAGGTAAGTATATCAAAACAGGTATCTCTCAAAAGCACACCATGTGCGTGTTCAAAACGGACAAAGAACAGAACTCAAAATACAACTTAAATACAAGTGCAAACACAGAACAGGTGCAAAACAAACGAGCAACAGGTGAAAGTCCAATCAAGATGGCGGGTGACTTGAGGTGCATGCTGGGAAGTGGAGTCCATTAGAATTCTGGTGAGAGTGAATGTGTGAATCAGGGCCTGGATGTCGGCGTGGAGGGCGTGGCCGGCGTAGAGGCGGGGGAGCTGTTACACATATATGTAGAGGATTGAAATTGTGTTACTCTCAGACCTTAGGTGCTTACAGATAACACTAACACAGAATAAATACATATATATATAAATATATATATATATATATATGAAAAATACAACTTTACGAGCAGTGATATGTAAAAGATAAAGTGCAAATATGAAATATATTGAAAAATATATGTATATGAAAAATGCAACTTTACAAGCAGTGATATGTAAAAGATAGAGTGCAAACCATTGAAATAGACAACATTGCAGATGTGAGTTAGTGCAAAGAGCTTATCAGTCTGATTTAAAGTCACAAAAGAGCAGGCTTGCTTATATTAACTGTCTAAAGAGGTAGTTGAAGAGGGTCAGACCAATGCTGAAAGAGGTAGTTATCAGTCCAATGCTGTGATACACTTCAAAAACTTTTCTCAACTTAGGTGGGTAAGTTGCAGTTTTGTTGGGAATGGGGCACAGGTTGCCTGACAAATTGTGCACTCTGACTGTGGCATGGTTCACGTGAATATGAAAGCAACGCGGACTCGGGTGCAAACTTGTTCAGGAAGTTAGCTAAGCATGCATTTTAGCCAATTATCATATATTTGTTTTAGTAAAACATATGTAAGAGATGATAGCGTTGATGATTTACTTTGAGATCTAGCAAAAGTAAGCTTTCAGTGTATTCACATGTAGAAAGTGCAAGGGCAGACAAATGAATGGTAACACAATGTTTCCTCATATCTGTTTGCAAGCTGCAGAAAGCTGTCTACATGCGACCCACATACAGTAAACAAAAAGTGTTGTATACTCTGCTGCTCATAATAGCCCCAAATTAACAGACACAGGCTGCATCCGAAATCGTATACTTTCATACTATATAGCAGACAAAAAGCATTAGTCGAACGAATAGTATGTCCAAATCGTCAGTATTCAGAAAGCATTAGGCGAGAAATATCCGGGTGGTGGCACAGACAGCAGTTAAAAATAAAACAAGGAACTTTATTAACTTAAACAGAAAAAACCCACGATGGGGCAAAACGGAATAATGGGAACCAAAAACAATGCAAAACAGGTCACGGCAATAATAAGGACAGGGCAGGCTAGGAGCAGGACTTAAAACACGAACTCACATGGAACAATCAAATAAAAACGAACTAGCACAGGACAGCAAACACAAGGGCATTAAATAGGGGAACAAACAAGGGATAATTACAATAGGCAGGTCCAAGGAATGAAACACTAATGTGAAGATACATGGAGAAACAAGGGGGCGGGGCCAAGGCGTTACCGATGTAACTCCCATCTTGTTATTGGAACAGGAAAGTCAACAATAGCAGAGACTTTAACACTAACAGAACGCATTTGACATTGACCTACTTATTTCCCCAAGTAAGTGATTGTTGCTTTACCAAATTCACACTTGGCTAGATTAACCGCCAATGAAGCGTCAGCCAATCTTTCAAAAACTGTTCAAAGAACAGTCAAATGCTCAGACGATACCAGCAGCAGCCATCACCTCAGTAGGAGCAGCAACAAGATCCTCAAAGGCAAGAAAAAAAATGAGATTTCAACATGTTAATGTGGCATGTTCGAAACTAGGTGTATGTATTACAAAATCTGTTTCACTCAATTAATTTGATACTTTATACGGACCAGAGAAACCAGCGGTTAAGGCTGAACCAGGCACTGGTAACAATACCAAGACTTTATCGCTGGGTTGAATTTCACGTACAACAGTTTTTTTTATCGAAACATTTCTTCATGCCTACCTGAGCAACTGACAACAATTTGTGTGCAAAAGAGCAAACGGCTGACATACTCCAAAACATTCTGCTCGGCTGGCCTTTTATCCTGCATCAACCTGTCTTTCACAACTTTAAGCGGACCTATTACGGTCTGACCAAAGACTAAATCTGTCGGACTAAATCCCAAAGATTCCTCTCACCTCTCTAACTGCAAAGTATACAAATAGCACTCCCTCGTCCAATTCTTTATTAGAGCTTAGACAATACTTTCTCAACATCGACTTCTGATTAAAATGTTCAATTAGAAAATGTCGCAAAGGTTTAAAAGCTTAATGAAGCAGTGTTTCAAAAGCCTCATCACTAAATTGTACTGGATTTTTGGGAGACGATAGGACATTGATTTACATTTGTATGCCTCTTAAACATGACATTGAACAAACCAAACAGTGATTGGTTTCTTTATATGTCAGTCATACTGTTGTCAGGCAATAAAAGCTGTTTTGTGGTACATTCTGCAGTCTAAAAGTCTGACTACACAAAGATAAAATCCCCCCTTTTGTTTCTTTGGAATTTTCCTATTTTGTCTTAATTTTATTAAAGTTACTGTTTGACTTACATTTGCATTCTCTGTTCTCTCTTTTTCAGACATGCAGTAATGAGGTAAACTGTATCTGTGACTTAGACTATACAGGAAAGGACTGCAGTGTGTACAACCCCATCCCAGAACCCCAACCTCCAGACGGACAAGAGAAAAACAAAGGTTGTTAAGGCAACATAATATGCAATAATGAATATTCTATGCATGTACATACTTAGCATAGTATACAAACTGTATACTGCTAAAATGCAAAATTATGAGTAAGCTAGTAGTCATTCTTTTAAACATAAATAAATGGCATACCCAGTGCAAATTTTAAGGTTGTCTGTTTGCTAGACAGTGGTTGATAAATAAGTAAGATAGCAAATGTTACGGTTGGTAGACAGGCAGACAGGGAGCGGATCCAAACGCAGTTTTTAAACATTTAATATAAATCACACAAACAAACCAAAGACATAAGAAAACACGACAGAGGAACAGAGTAACACTAACAACGATCGACAAAAGACAACTGAAACACAAGGGCTATATATACACAGATGAAGGGACAAACAGGAAATGAGGCACAGCTGAAACAGGTTGACAATGACGAGACACAAGGCATGATGGGATATGAAGTCCATGACAAAAACAAGGCAGAAACACTAAACAACGAGGCGCCCTCAGGTGGCGACCCGAGGCGCTGGCCCTAGGGCGTTACATAGCCCCCCCCCTAAGGGCGGATCCCAGACGCCCTTAATAAAGTCCAGGAGGGTGGTGAAGCGGAGGTGGAACCGGGGGCGGGACGGAGGGCCAGGTCCATGGAGCTGAGGCGGAGGCAGGTCAGGCGGCCATGGAGGCGGAGGCAGGTCAGGCGGCCATGGAGGCGGAGGCAGGTCAGGCGGCCATGGAGGCCCACGGGCCTGACTCAGGTCGGGAACGGACTCACCGGCCGACTCTGGACTGGACTCACCGGCCGACTCTGGACTGGACTCACCGGCCGACTCTGGACTGGACTCACCGGCCGACTCTGGACTGGACTCACCGGCCGACTCTGGACTGGACTCACCGGCCGACTCTGGACTGGACTCACCGGCCGACTCTGGACTGGACTCACCGGCCGACTCTGGACTGGACTCACCGGCCGATCCTGAAGCATCCTCCAGAGCAGCAGGGCAGAGCACAGCCCAGACACACCCTAAGGCTGCAGCCATGATTGGCAGAACTGCCTCAAGGGAAAGCGCCACCGGAACAGACATCTCTGGGACAACCTGACTTGGGACCCTGGAGAGACCAGCTGACTGCACAGACGCTAGAGGAGTGTCCTCCAAACTGGAGATCAAAACCTTGAACCTGGAAACGGCCATCTTGCGAGCGGCGGGCTCTGGACTGGCGGCCATCTTGCGATCGGCGGGCTCTGGACTGGCGGCCATCTTGCGAGCGGCGGGCTCTGGACTGGCGGCCATCTTGCGAGCGGCGGGCTCTGGACTGGCGGCCATCTTGCGAGCGGCGGGCTCTGGACTGGCGGCCATCTTGCGAGCGGCGGGCTCTGGACTGGCGGCCATCTTGCGAGCAGCGGGCTCTGGACTGGCGGCCATCTTGCGAGCGGCGGGCTCTGGACTGGCGGCCATCTTGCGAGCGGCGGGCTCTGGACTGGCGGCCATCTTGCGAGCAGCGGGCTCTGGACTGGCGGCCATCTTGCGAGCAGCGGGCTCTGGACTGGCGGCCATCTTGCGAGCAGCGGGCTCTGGACTGGCGGCCATCTTGCGAGCAGCGGGCTCTGGACTGGCGGCCATCTTGCGAGCAGCGGGCTCTGGACTGGCGGCCATGACGACTGGAGACGCTGGCTTGGCGGCCATGACGACTGGAGACGCTGGCTTGGCGGCCATGACGACTGGAGACGCTGGCTTGGCGGCCATGACGACTGGAGACGCTGGCTTGGCGGCCATGACGACTGGAGACGCTGGCTTGGCGACCATGACGACTGGAGACGCTGGCTTGGCGGCCATGACGACTGGAGACGCTGGCTTGGCGGCCATGACGACTGGAGACGCTGGCTTGGCGGCCATGACGACTGGAGACGCTGGCTTGGCGACCATGACGACTGGAGACGCTGGCTTGGCGACCATGACGACTGGAGACGCTGGCTTGGCGGCCATGATGACTGGAGACGCTGGCTTGGCGGCCATGATGACTGGACTGGCCACCATCAGCTTACTGCCCCCCCCAAAAAAATATATAGGGGGAGCCTCCACCGTAACCTCACCCATGGTGAAGGGAGCTTTGTTCTGCGCCAGGACCCGTTGGATGTAATTAGAAAAACTCCCTTGAGGATCAGAACTGGGTAACTGGGTGCAGAGAGGTGCATTTAGACTTCGACGGTAAAAAACAATGAGCGACTCATCTGGAAAGTCTGTTTGAAGGGAGAGATCAAAAAAGTCCTGGGTATGATCCTCAAGGGAGTGACAGTCCTGGCGCAGCATAAGCAGACGAGCTCCTGGGGGCCATTCCACTGCTGGATCCATGTTATGGTCGATCGTTCTGTTACGGTTGGTAGACAGGCAGACAGGGAGCGGATCCAAACGCAGTTTTTAAACATTTAATATAAATCACACAAACAAACCAAAGACATAAGAAAACACGACAGAGGAACAGAGTAACACTAACAACGATCGACAAAAGACAACTGAAACACAAGGGCTATATATACACAGATGAAGGGACAAACAGGAAATGAGGCACAGCTGAAACAGGTTGACAATGACGAGACACAAGGCATGATGGGATATGAAGTCCATGACAAAAACAAGGCAGAAACACTAAACAACGAGGCGCCCTCAGGTGGCGACCCGAGGCGCTGGCCCTAGGGCGTTACAGCAAAGATATTAAATTATAGATATGGCTTAATAAATCCGTAAATCCTCATAATGCATTTAAAAAATGTTCTAACATATTAATTTATTTCATTAGGAAACTAAATTTTTTTTTTTTTTTTTAAATAGATTACTTGAATCAGATAATGAATTCAAAGCAGCCAATTAGAGTGCAGCATAGATGGAAATTCCTTCAATAATGTTTAAAAAGCTTCCCAGGTTGAGATCTCAAGAAGCTGAATGATAAAATGATAAAAGTATGATTCTGCAAATTCTAGCCAAAGATGACTACTTTGAAGATGCTAAAATAGAATGTAGAGTTCATGTATTTTGAATGCTTTTAGTTGCAGCGTAATTCCCACAGTTACAACTGTGTTATTCAATGGGTTTGATGGGTTTACTATTATTCTAAAATGTGGGGGAAAAATTAAGAAAATACATTATGCTGTTTGTTTTGGGAACACACAGCACCAAGGGGTCCATCTGGCTACAGAATGCTCAAATTAGTGGAAAAAACATAGTGCTGCATTTCTAAAAGATAAAATTCCCCAAAACATTTTGCCAGCTTCCCTTAAATACCTAGACCAAAATACCATTCCTCCACATGAAGACATAATTTACATTGAAAAGGATCTTGTCCTTGGCCACATATGGGCATTTACATGTGAAGACCCCAGGAAGGAAACACTTTCAGTAGTGAGCAGAATGTCTTAGAACACTCAAACCTATGTTATGATCTGATCTACTGCTGCAAAAATAAAACTATTGTACCAATTGCACTGAGATTGCAAACTCTGTAGGGGTTTATTGTATTGGATTAAAGTTCTGTGTTTCTCAGGATGTGGTGTGGACATCTTGGCACCAGCCTTAAAAGACTTTAATTTGTGCAATTGTACATATCTAATACATGCATTAACAATTAGTAACACACCAAACACAGACAAACATGAAATCGCTCCTTTTGACCCCTTTAAGATGCTGTACTGATTCCTTCAAGGTTTTGTGATTAATTGTCTGAAATTCAGAAAAAGTTACTAATTTCTGAGGTTGTTGTAATGAAGTCAGACTGACATGCTGATTGCCATTCTGAAATTATTAATATTCTCAAGGACAAAAGTTGCAAACTCATTGCATTTGCCATCAGACAGCATTTCCCCAGGAACTTGACTTGGGGAATATGTTAGTTTCTCTACTGTAGCAAGAGTGCGACTATAAAATACACAATATAGACAAACAACATAAAACCTGTTACTGGGTTCCATTTCCTCCCAGTTGCTAATGATGGAGCAGCACCTCTTACACAGGGATCACGTGATTCTTTGAGTGTCATCTCCAGTCTTGTTTTGGTTAATTTATTATTTTCCAAAAGGCTTGAAATGGGAAGAGAGCTCCATTCCCATACAGCCCTAGCATCTTGGTAGCCCAAGCCATTTCCTCACTTGTGTGCTCACCAATCTCTCCAGTTGCTCGGGCGTGGTAACAAGTCGAATTGGAAACACCAGAGTTTCAGCCTCCCATGAAGAGCTGTATTATTGATTTTCTTGAGTCCGCTGACTGTCTCTTGCCTAAGTTGTTCCACCTGTTTGACGTATTTTAGGTCTGTGGTGTACCATCGTCGAAGAATTTTGATGGGCTTGTCCATGACTGTTGGTACAGGCTCTCCCTTTATACAGAATCTATCGTTGGTAAACCGGCCCTTGACAATGGAGATGCTGCGGGATTTGCTGGGTTTGATCTGCCACAGCCATTAATCTTAAAAGGTACCTCAACACTCCAGGGCCATACTTGTAGAGCCTGTATAAAAAGCTCTTATTCTGGTAGCTGAATTGGTGGCATATCGTCTGGAATGGAGATTGGCTTCCGGAGGTGTTCCACAAGATCTGTTATAGGTTCTTTAAGGGTCCCAGTTTTCTCCTTGCTAAAGGTGCTACTGACTTGTAAGGATCTTTGTAGAAGGCGGTCCTGGTTTGCTCCTTTTTCTTATGTTGCTTCCTCAAACTCTCTGCTCTTCACAGTGAGGCCAGGCAATTTTTATTTTGTCACTTTGTACCGCCTCTAGGTCTTTCCTTTCCTCTTCAGTGGCCTTCTTCCAAGGTTTCCCAAGTCTCCTCCTTTCTCTCACAAGTTTGTCAATCTCTTGTTGTCTCCTGGACTTCGGCCGACCTGCCGACTCCTGTGAACTTGGGTTCTTGCTTTTCACTCTAAATCTCTCCACGCCATAGGTGTAGATGATCACCCCCATATTCTCCAGTTTCCTTTCAACATCTCCTTTCTGGCCTGCTAATAGCTGGACGAGGTCTGTATCAATGGTTGCCCACTCTTTGCCGCAGGATTTAGGCCAATGTATCTGAGGTCTTTGTCCATCTACTTTCATAACGATAAGTCTATCTTCAGTGGCAGGACAGAATGATTTATCAGAATGACATATACATTGCTGTATATCAAAAGAATGATATACAGAAATGATCAGACAAGCACCTCATCTCTAAAAGAGGTGGATGAAATGTTTAGACTTTTGCTAATGATCAGATCCCCAGTGTGTGTCCACGATTGTGTGTGGGGCTGTGCACATGCTAGGTCAGATCAAAAGTGTTTAAAACAGTTAAGAGTTCACTTGCAGTGTTGTTTAATGTCTTGTCTACATGAATATTGAAATCTTCTGCAATTTCAAAGCATTAAAATTCAGAAGAAATTGCTGATAACATTTACATTTACATTTATTAATTTGGCTGACGCTTTTATCCAAAGCGACTTACAAGTAGGAGAGCATAAAACATTTTGTCAACACGCTAAACAATACTAAAAGTGTACAAGGCCATGTTACTAGGTGGATTAAGCTGAAGTAAGCAAGAGAGAAAATGAACAACATGAAAGGAATATTATTTTTAATTTATTTTGACAATACATTAGTCAGCGGAACAGTATGTTTTGAGTTGTTTTTTGAAGGTTGTAAAGAATGCTGCAGTTCGGGTGGAGGCTGGTAGATCATTCAACCACACAGGAACCGAATGTGTAAAGGTTTTGGCAAAGTGACTAAAAGTGCTGGGTGAAAACTCCTGCTAGATGACTAGGTGCTAAACGGTTACTTCAAAACAACAGCTTACCTTAAGAACAGTGCAGGAAGTTCAATAATCATTACTAACAAACAGCTACAAGTCCAGTTCGAGCAAACAGAGCAAGCTCACTACAGCTACAGCTAGCTGGGCAGACAAAATGCTTCTCCCAAAACAGTTCTGAGAAGTCATAAACAAAGACAAGTATTTAGGTGGTCTGTAAATAATTGTTAACAGAAAGTGTGGTGCACCTTTTGAAGTAATACTCAAGTATTCAAAGGACAGGTAATCACCAAGTAATTGCATTAAAAGAAACATCTTTAACCCTTGTGCTGTGTTCGAAACTCTATAACACTTGTGGTGTTTCTGGGTCAAAATGACCCGCTTACCGAAGATAGCTTATAAATCACTCGATATGCAATATTATAACCAAATATTGGATTCAATCTTTTTGTAAACTTGTTTTCTTTCATTTAGGAGTGGTTCTGTATTTATTTTATTTTTTTCGAATAGATTAATTGTAGGCTTAATTGATTTTAGATAATGCATAAATGACCGGCCATTGAAAGTGAATGTAAAAGATCCCAAATCTCAAGACCTTTATTTTGAAATAATTTAATTTTCCCAAATTGGGTGTTAAATAACAATTGTGCTGTTTCTGTGTCAAATCTGACCATTGTGACATACAAGAAAGAACACATTAACGCTATCATATAGAGGACATTTAATGGAACATTTCATAGACAATGTTATACTGTCATATTTCAGTAAGCTATGTTTTTTTTTTACTTGGTAGCAAAAAATCAATGACCACCTGGCCACATTTGTCAAATATGGCCATTGTGATAAGAACACACTGACACTATTATACAAAGAAAATATAATGGACTGCACATATTCTTTATACACACTATGTGCCCCAAAACATGTGAAAATAAACACTGTCTGTTTCAATTGCATTTCTGCATTTCAATTGCATTTGAAAGACACATGTAATATACTCTTGTGGGTCATGTGCATGCCTTCACAACATGACAAGTTGTGTTGGTGCCAATAGCCCTGTGGTTAGAGTGCTGACATACAGTGCCTGTGCACTCACGGCAACCCGAGTTCAACTCCCTCCTTAATGGTCCTTTGCTGGTCCCGTTCCCCTATCTCTTCCCAATGCTTTCCTGTCTGCTCTCTACTGTCCTGTCTAAATTAAAAAACCCTAAAATATAACTTTTAAAAAAGACCAGTTACAAGTAGGAATGGGAATCGGAGCCGTGAGCAATATATAAGTTTCGGTTCTAAAAACGGTTCTGGTGCAAAGCGTGGCAAAGCGCTGTGAGCATCCTTGCACCCATAAAGGGTGTCACAAACCAAACACAAACGCTGTGCCACCTCTTTAATTACTTAATCATTTCCTATGACGCGGTGCATCTCTAACATGCAAACACCTTGGTTCACATAACTGTACGGGCACTCCACAGACGCATCGCGTCACGTCATGTCACGTCACATTAACTGCCAATCACATTGTTCCCACAACTGTACGTGCATTCGCGTCTTGGATAACTGTGAAGTTGTTTTGTCTGACTGTACATGTACCAGCAACGCACAGCTCCCTCCGCCACTAAATTACGTTATTTTTTTGTCCCATATTGTCATTACTATACATACTGACTTCAACCTGGACCACTAAATAAATAGACTGCTATTGTTATGTTAGTATGAGGGTTAGATTATTTAGTGTACAGGTAATTTCAAGAGTGATGGAATGTATACATTTTCATGCATTTTAAATGTTTAAAAAGCACTCATTGATTCACACCCTCTTCTGGCTGCATTATTATTTTTAAAATAGGGGCTTTATGGAGTGTATTGTATACAGGATTTTAAATATGGCAGCTAACATTTTAATATTTCACTAATTTAAGAAAATGTGTCTTAGCCCTCAAGGGACTATTTGGCCAGCTTATTTCTGCTTGAAAAGCAGAATGTTACTGTGTAAAGTTTTAGTGTAAAAACAGCAACTTTGAAGCACATGTGATTGATGGACTAGCATTACTCAACATGACTAATTATCTTACAGCAACACTCCATTCAATTAAGGTAAAAACATTAATAATAACAATAGTTTACATAAATGGAACCAGAATCGGATTTGGGAATCATTGGACAAAATTGGAACCGGAATCGGAACCGAAAACTTTCGTACGGTACCCAACTCTAGTTACAAGACACAAAAAATGCTTTTGTCAGTCACTTGCATGAGTTCACGCAAAGACTTCAACATTCACTTTTAATGGCCCATCATTTTTAGGGTGCATAATCTCAAATCATTGAAGCCTACAATTAATCCATTTGAAAAAGGAATACAAAACCAGTTCTTAATGAAAGAAAACAAGTTTAGGAGACCTACCTAGGCCTATGTGAACTGATTATTTTGAACATTATTTTTGTAGCCTGAAAAATGAAACAACATGAAACAATTGGGTGAGTGTGAGGGAATAAAACAATAGGTAAGTCAGAGTTGTGTTAATATATTTAACGTTTTGTTTAGAACAAATTAAATAAACATGAGAAGTGCCCTTTTTCACTTGAGCCCCCTGAATTATTCACCTGTGTTTGTGTCCAATAAACCTTCATTAATCACTACCCTGTGGGTGTACTCTTCTGCCCGAGACCAGCCTCTGTTACAGAAGACCGGACCTACCAACATGACCACACCACCGGGAACTACAACACCAAGACCTGCTACCACCTCAGCACCCCGGACCCGCTGACGGAACTGGTTAATCTTCTTGGCACTCAATTCTCCTGGCAATACCTCTCACCATCGTCCGCCATCACCGTCAGTCCCATGGCCTTGCCCCCCCCCCCCGATACTCAGGATCTGTGGAGGAGTGCAGCGGGTTCTGCCTGCCGTGCAAGCTCTACCTCCAACTTCACCCGGCGCAGTTTACTTCGGATACAGCAAGAATCGCATTCATCATCTCCCTGTTAAATGGCAAGGTGCTGAGTTGTGCTCAAGGAATCTGGAATGCCGGAGGGCCGTTAACCACCACCCTCAAGTCGTTTATGGAACACTTTAAAGAGGTATTCGGCCAAACCACGGATTACCTTTCGGTTCAGGATTGTTTGCTCAGACTACACCAGGGACGCCTGTCAGTTGCAGATTACGCTCTCCAGTTCCGAACCCTAGCAGCGGCCAGTGGAACAAGTCGGCACTCATATCCGTTGGGGGGCAAGGGCTGCAGACTTCGGTTAAACTCCACATGGCCACCTATGATGATTCCGTGGGTCTGGAAACCCTCATCCAACACTCGGTCAGAATCTCTCAGCGCCTGTCCGCCTGTTACCCCCGCACTCCCGCTGCATCTCCTCCACGCACCTCAGCCTCTGCTCGGCTCTCCCCTCCAGACCCAGAACCTATGCAAATCAATCGCTACCACGTCTCACCAGAAGAGCTCAGCCGTCGAAGAAGTCATAATCTGTGTCTGTACTGCGGAGGAGATGGTCACCGCATCGCCGTCTGTCCCGTACGTCCGGCCCGACCCGCGGTGAGTACCATCCATACACCCACCGCCATTCCACATCTACCTCTCATGGAAGTAGTCATATCCACACCTGATTTGTCGTTCCTGTTTATGCCCTAGTCAACTCAGGAGCCGCCGGCGACTTTATTTCCCTGAACCTCCTCAACCGGACTCCCGGCCTTGAAAAATCAGAGGACCATGTTCATTCAAAACATTCACCAACTCTTCCTCAAGCTCGAGAAGTGTCAGTTCCACCAAACCACGATCCAGTTTCTAGGCTACATATTTTCCCGCAACCAAGTTGCCATGGATCAGGGGAAGGTGGACTCAGTGAAGAACTGGCCCAAGCCCACTACTGTGAAGGAACTGCAAAGATTCCTTGGGTTTGCGAACTTCTATCGTCGTTTCATCTTGGGATTCAGCGTCATGACCGTCATTCACAGCCATGACCGGAAGAAAGGGTCGGAATCCTGGAATCCCGAAGCCCTGCAAGCCTTCGAAACCCTTAAAGAAGCACAGCACCTACCCTCTGTTTACCTGATCCCAAACTTCCCTTTGTGGTTGCAGTAGACGCCTCGGCCTCAGGAGTTGGAGCGGTCCTTTCTCAGCGGCAGGGGACCCCACCACAACTCCATCCATGTGCCTACTTTCCACAAGCTGTCCCCGGCGGAGTTCAACTATGACATCGCAATCGAGAGTTGCTCCCCATCAAGCTGGCCCTTCAGGAGTGGAGACACTGGCTGGAGAGAGCCCTACACCCGTTCTCAGTAATCACCGATCACAAGAACCTCGAATACCTAAAGGAAGCTAGAAGGTTAAACTCACGTCAAGCTCGTTGGGCACTATTCTTCACCCGATTTGACTTCAAGGTAACCTACCGACCAGGTGTCATGAACAATAGAGCTGATGCGCTATCCTGCCAAACCTACCGACCAGGAGTCATGAACAATAGAGCTGATGCGCTATCCTGCCAAACCAGTCGTCCCATGGACCCCTCAGAACCTGAACCCATTCTCCCTCCAGCCATGTTTGTCAACCCCCTAGTGTGGAAGCTGGACAAAGATATCGCAGCTCTCAACCATCCTACTCCGCCGGGAGGTCCCGAGGGCAAGATCTTTGTGCCCATGGAGCTTCGCCCCGCCCTCGTGAACTCAGCCTATTCGGTTCCGGGAACAGGACACCCAGGCGACGAACCCTCTCGTTCATCTCCTCCCGTTACTGGTGGCCAGGGGTCGCTCGGGACATCTCCCAATTCGTCAAAGGATGCTCAGTCTGCGCCATCACCAAGACACCACGTCGTCTGCCTGAGGGTAAACTGATGCCCCTTCTTATCCCCAATCGTCCATGGTCTCATCTGGCAGTAGACTTCGTCACAGATCTACCCCTGTCTGACACCTTCACGGAAGTTATATCCGTGTTCTTTGGATTATTTACCTGTTTTGCCTGGAAGTTATATCCGTGTTTTTTAAGATTACTTGCCTGTTTTGCCTGGAAGTTACATTTGTGTTTTTTTGGGAATTACTTACCTGTTTCTGCCTGAAAGCCCTACCTGTGATTGGGAATTATTCACCTGTGTTTGTGTCCAATAAACCTTCATTAATTACTACCCTGTGGTGTGCTCTTCTGTTCGACACCAGCCTGCTTTGTTACAAGGTGAAAGATGAAGCGTGTTTCTCAGCAGGTGTTCTTGTAAACAGACAGGGCTAAGGACTGACTTTCACCATCATGTATATATGTTATAGCCTACCTCAATTTAAACAATATAAACAGGACAACCATATACCAACTCAAGTGTTCTTTAAATTACTGAGCTGTCCGCTTTAAGCATGCTTTCCCATTCTGCATGAGGTAAAACACGTTGGGCACAGCCTCATTATTAAAAGAAAAAGCTAAACATTGGGTTGCGTGTAAACCTTTATTAAATTGTTGTTAAATTGTACAAGTTTAAAAATTTTCCTGACTCTTACCTCTTTATTCCCCAAATCTTGTTCCCCTTTAACTACAGATATGTACTATTATTGTTAGAATTAGTTACGCTGTGAATTCTGTTTAATTATGCGGTACATTGCGGCCATAATCTAAAGCGTTACCGCAGTTTCAGTTGCAAAAACAGGCTACTGGCTTATTTTTACTTCGTTAAAACTCTGCAGCCTTCCGTAGTTTGTATTGAGGCTCTGAAAATGTGCACCAAACAAGCCTAAATAATTTGCTTTTATTTCATTTTATATGACATTTTTTTATATTTAGCGTTAGCTGGTTGGGCTATAGCCTTCTTTGCATTCTTATGCCTCATTTTTCATTGTTCTACCGTTAATCAATAAATATTTAAATAAAAAAAGTATTTATTTTTTATTGAAACTGACATTTTTAAATACATCGTCATTCAAAAAGCAACAATATATTATATAGCCCTAATAATAATCTCAAAAAGTAGCTTATTTGGGCTTATTGGCACTAAATATAGAAGGAATTCTGTAATAATATCAAACCACGCAAATGAGCCACCTAAAACCAACAAAAAATAAACTCACCACAAGGTAAATTACATGTCACGTGTCTTTACGGGATGTGTGTGAACGACAGATTTCGGAAAATCACTCGCAGTGTGAATAAATGAAAATCAACGATTCCTGAACAAATTCCGGGACACATTTTCTGTGTATTTTCCAGGATCTCTGTGTGAAAAGGGCCTCAGTCAACCTGTTGCTATTATCTCATTAAACTCGCTTGCACCACCTGCTGGTGAAGTGGACAAACAGCAGGTGTCGATTATGCAGCAATGTTTGATTGCTCTTCCTGCCATACCCGGATGTGCAATGTTGAATTTCTGGGCGAATTTGAATCACTGAATTTGTGGAAGCGAAATAATACGCACCGAAATGTCCTGTCAATTATTAAAGTTTGTATTTAAAAAAAATGAATTTTTAGTATTGCAATTTTTAACAATGAAATTAAGAAAGTCGTATTTTAAAATATTCTGAATATTTCATATTGAAATTTAAAAAATGCAATTTTGTGTTTTCATTTGAAAAATTACTAGCTTAATTATGCAACCATGTTGAATTGCAGAACCTTAGAATGCAAGCACTGTTAATATGATGCAATTCTTTTTCATTTTCTGCTATTCAGCACCTGTTTTTGCTTCAAATACAATTGTCACTATTTTACTTCCATAAGCTATTACCCCACCTCTCCTAATAGCTCTGCAAACACTTATGAAAGTAAAGTTTGGGGGCCTGATTCATTGAGGTTGTAGCACTACAAATGTCATTTATCCAAGTTTCATTTAGAAACAGTAAGTCCAGGTTGTTACCAGTGAGGAGGTCATTAACCAAAAAAGGATTTGTTTTTAGTGAACGGATGTTCAAAAGTGCTAACTTAAAGGTGTCAAAGGGCCAAGCTAAAACAAATATTATTGTTTGTATTTACTGTAATGCAATGAGAACAGGCAGTGTGTAAAAGCCCAGAGCGCGCAACTCTCATGCCGGAACGATTGTCAGTTTGTCTTGCCACCCACATGGAGTGGATTCACGTCGGACCAGTTATATTAAACACAAGTACATAAGTGGATAAAGAGTAAAATCAGCATCAGGTTTGCCATCAAACCAAGTTAGGAGAATGAAACCAATGGATCAACCAGAAGGATGCTTTATAGAGGTATGTTTTTATTCTGTCTTTTGCATTTGCACTGTGACATGGCGGCTGCAGCACCACGGCTGTCATAATTGATGATATGCCTTCTTCTTTGCGTGTTCATTTGGACTGCGTCATGCAACGAACTGCCACGAACTGACGTAGCTGATCGAGACATTTTAGGCAGATCTGGATCAGTGTTCTTTTTCAGTTAAAGTATATAATCATGTGCAAAACTTTGAGTTATGTGACTTTGGACGTCTTATACATGCACAAATGGTTAAATAGCACACTACAAAAGCAAAACATGATATCGCGTACAATTTCTCCTTTAACAGTTACTGTTTTTCACTAATCAATCTCAGGGTGACGTCTATTAGGCAGTAGATTAGATAGGTTTGCCAAACGACTGGAAAGGGCTTACATACAGTATTGGGACATATATAGGGAAAGCTAAAGGAACATTGGGTAAAGGAACACTTGTTCTGTAAACATTTGTGAATGTTGCTGCAATAAAAGGGTGGACCCAATGCATATCAGTTACCAGTTGTTTGCAGTCTTGTGGGGTTCACCTCCAGCAGATGGGGGTTGGTGGGGCTGGCGTTGCGGCAGAGGAAAGCTCTTTCAGAAAGAGGGGGTGGGTGATCTGGACCCAGAGGCTTTGGTGGTTGTGGGGCCCGTCATTTTTATATACTTTGGGACTCACGACAACAGGGTGGGAGAGCTTTGTTCCAGCAACATAGTATAGTCCATAGGGGCAGGGCAGCTAAGGAGGAGTGCATGGCAGGAGGAGCCAGTTGTTGGTCCAGCCAGGATGGAGGCCGACAGTGAAGACGCCAGAGGGAAGAGCCATGGTGAAGGAAGAGCTGGCAACATCAGGGGGCTGAATGACGGAGACTGAGCCCAAGATGGAGGCTAAGAGCCAGGGTGACACTGAGTGTCCGGATGACCAAGGCGAAGCAAGCCGCACATGCGACCGAGTCAGAGGCGGGGATTCTGAGTACTGCGATGGAACCGGAGCGACAGAGGACCAAAATGGGGCTGGAGGGAGGAGTCAGACGGAGCCAGAGTGACGAGGGAGCCCGGCGGAGCTGGTGGGATGACGGTCATGGTGGAGACGATGGGTTGAAGGGCCAAGGGCCAAGGTGGAGTCCGGGTCTCAGAGGTGAAGACAGGAGATCCTCAAACCTCAAGGTAGCTGGCAGCTGAAGATCCTGAAGCTCATCCGACCCAACGGCTTTGGCGTGCAGAGGGTGAGCTGTCTTTAGAATACTGCTCATCTGACTCCAGGTAGGACGAGAACCATTCACTTCATTCACTCAACCTGCTACATGCTATTGCAACTTGGAAATACGCTATCCTGTCACTACCCCTATACACAAAATGCATTTGAATTCTTACACACTTATTTTTATTTTTAAATTGGCACTCACACCACATTATTTCCGTTGCTATGTGAACTGAACAGTTTGTACTTACACTGACACTGGCTCCGCACAAAGATTATAGAACCCTGCAAAGGTATAGGGCATAGCCCAACCTGCAGCTTTGCAGATGTTTGACAGGGAGGCACCCTGTGCCAGTGCCCACAAGGAAGCAACACCATGAGTGGAATGCACTCTCACTGTGAGTGGGCAAGGGAGATTTTGGCATTGGTATACTGTAGTGACAGCATCCACGACCTGGTGCGCCAGTCTCTGTTTGGAGACAGCCCTCCCCTTCTGCTGCCTTTCTGCTGTCCTCTCCAAGTAAAGGAGCAAGGAGTGTACTGCAAGGTGTTTACACAGCAGCAATAGATTTGAGTCTTCCTCCCCCAACGGTTTAATCATAAGATGTGCTAGATTCACTTCTTGCAGTGGCTAAAACGAAGCCCTCTGGATGCCCATGGGGACCACAGTATAAGGTTCACAAGGTGTTATGGGTCCCTGGGTTGGGCCAGCTCTCATTAGTGATACCCATGGTTTCACCTTGTCAGGGGAGCTTGGTGGATTGGAAGCCCTCTTCTGCAGAGCTTGTCTTCTCTGGGGGGCCATCTGCGGAGTGGGCGGGAGTTACCTGTGCTGCTGGGGAACAGATGGCATGTGGGACCTCGGTAGCTAAATCTCTACTAATGGCAGTGCAAACAAATCTGAGTTTTTAATTGTAACACACTGTTCATAATTATGCCATATTTCACAACTATTTCCATTTGAATGATTTATGTTCTTTGTTTAAATACTTTTTTTAGTGATAGTGATAGTGAAGTGACGTGATAGCCAAGTATGGTAACATTAATCTCTAATTAATTTACAGAATATGTGACTCATAGCTGCTTATTAGCACTCTAAATAATGGTCTGATTGTATTCTAACAGAAACTAATTTTTACAGTTAGTATTGCAAATGTAGATCTTATGAAAAAAATAAAATAATACAATGTACTAAAGGGTTGAACAAACTCGATAGTGATAAAAGTGATGTCAATTAATTACAAAAACGATATAGGAGTGCTTTGATGTGCCTCATAATTTAATATTTTTTCATACATTTTTCATTCGTTTTGTTTGTTCTACAAATAGTGAGATTCTAAAGCTTCTTTTCTACAATGCAACTATAAAAAGTGTTATGCAAATTTAAATATAATTGGATTATGCTTTATTTATTGATAAAATGTGATTGATAAAATACTTCTATTCCTGTTTGCCATCTTTTTACAGGTCCTAGTGGTACAAACATCATCATTGGCTCTATAGCAGGAGCAATACTGCTGGCAGCTATAGTGCTAGGAGGAACAGGCTGGGGCTTCAAGTAAGAGATCTGCAATTATTGCATTAAACAAGCAGTTTAAGTAAATCTCAATTACTTCCTGTATTCCAATGCAACCATTTCAACATACTTTTTCATCGCCGTTGATTCGTTGAACTATTTTCCAGATTAGGGTAAACATCACAGATTTTTGTTTGCATAGCCTAGTGGGAAAACGTACAACAGCCCTGTCTAGCATAGGGTTGTTTCGATACTTAAAGAGATAGTTCACCAAAAAATCTAAATGTTGTCTTTTTTTTTTACCCACCCACATGACATTCTACATGTTTTAAGACCTCCCAGCATATTCGGAATGCAAATTCTCAACATTTATTTATGTAGCGCTTTTCACAATTTTCATTGTTACTAAGCATCTGTACATTAAACATAATGACTATAAGCAAAACATTACATTTATAAAAGGAAAGTAAGAACAACAACACAAATAAATACACCCCCATTTCACATACCACACAAAAAAATAAATATATGGCACACACAAACACTAACACATGCAACCACATGCGCAAATGGCGCCCCTGCAAGAAAACACAGGCACATTAAACACACACACTCACACACAAAACACAGACACACAGGTACATACACTCCCACATGCACACATACACAAAACAGACACACACGTACTGACACACACAGCACACAGTGTTATTACAGAGAAGCACACATAGCAGATATAAGAAAGAGAAACACAGGTACATATTATAATGCATTACAACATATTATACAAACTATAACTTCCTATATGAAGTATTACATTAATTATGCAAAATGTTACATTTAGTGATATTAATAAATCCAAAAACCTAAAATTCTAGAGCTGATGTTAGCAGGAAAATAGTGCAAAACAGTATGCAAACAGTGGCGAGGAACCCAAAACTCCAGTGGAGAAAAAACCTTTGGGAGAACTCAGACCCAACCAGGGGAAGCATTTTCCCTCTGGCAAAAACTGCAGCATATCTAGTCTAAGTAAAAATAAAATAAAATGGTAGATAATAGGTGTAAGATTATAATTAATATTCCAGTAGCTAATTGCAGTTGCAGTTTTGTAGTGAGCTAAATACTGTTCTAAGCTCTTTAATGCAACAAATGCATCAGCTGTTTTAGGAAGTGTTGCTGGTTCCAGTTAATCTAACTAATGCAGCCTAATAATCCCTTAGAGGATTTGTATTATAGAAATGTGTGTAGCAAGGTTGAAGAGATTCATCTTTAATCTAGATTTAAACTGACAGTGTGTGTCTGCCTTACGCACAATACAAGGAAGACTGTTCCAAAGTTCAGGCGCTAGATAGGAAAACAATCTACCACCTGCACTTGATTTCGAAATTCTAGGTATTTCCAACTGACTGGAGCCCTGAAAACATAGTGAATGAGAAGGACTGTAATGCAGTAGAAGCTCACTCGAGTAACAATTATGAGTGATAATGTCAAGATCTTTTACGTTATTAGGCATGCTCAGGAATTGAGGCAATTCTGTCAGATTATTGAGAAACAAATCTTTGGTAGTTGAAAATATAGTATATATGTGCAGCCATAGGCAGATGAATCATACACAATGCTAGATAATGATCTGAAATGTCTTTGCTCTGCTGAAGAATTTTAAAGTCATCCACATTTATACCGTAAGACAGTATTAAATCTAAAGTGTGATTATGAAGGTGAGTGGGTCCTGACACATGTTGTCTAATGCCTATGGAGTTAAAGGAATAGTTTACTTTAGAATTAAAATTGTATCATTATTTACCCACTTTTGAGTTGTTCCAAATCTATATACATTTCTTTGTTCTAATGAACACAAAGAAATATATTTGGAAGAATGCTTGTAACCAAACAGTTTTTGGAGTCCATTGACTACCATAGTAGGAAAAATGACTTTATAATTGTTTTGTTTCGTTGAACACAAAATTAGATATTTTGAAGAATTTAGGAAAGGAAAACAGTTCTGGGGCACTTTTTACTACCATTGTTATTTTTCCTACTATGGTCTTTGAAAGCCATTCCTAAAACATCTGTATTGTTATTTACATGGATGTTAAAGTCACCAACAACAGGGACTCTTTGATAAAGTCTATGTTATGCCCTGGTGGCCTATATACAATATCCAGAATAAATATTTAAAATGTTTTATCCTTAACATTAGGTGTTGTTAATGCTAAAAGTATTATTGTAAAGTGCAGCAACACCTCCCCAATCTGCCATTTAGACGAGGCTCATGTTTATAATAGTAATTTTGGGGAATAGACTCATTTAAAGTAATATAATATAATCATGTGGTTTTAGCCACGTTTCTGTCAGAGAGAGCACATCTATTTTATGATCTGTTATTACTGTTAACAAAAAGTGCTTTATTAGTGAGAGATCTAATATTTAGCAATCCGAGTCGTATCAGTATCAGTCGTATCAGTTGTTTAATCTGTAATTTGTTCATGTTTAATTTGTTTAACATTTATTAAATTACTCTTGAGAGGTTTCCGCATTATTTTATGTTATGTTTTTAGAGATGGGATTATCGCATGTTGTGCATTTTGTGTATGCAATGTGAGACTGCAAGTAGGCAGTTGGTTACGCCATTCTTTCTGTTTCCTGACCTGTGCCCCAGTGAGTTAAGTTTTAGCACTAAGACTATGTGCCATATTTCTCTCTTTTCACCAGGTTAGGTCTGCCTCAAAAACTCTTCCAGTTATTTATAAAAACTATCTACCACCTAGACAACCAGCCATTTAGTGATGATAATCTGCCATATATTTCATCACCACGATAAGCAGAGAGGGTGCCAGAGAATATTACCGTGTCTGGCATCGTGCTTGCGAACATCGTTTGTGCTGACATGAATAACAATATTCTCCTACCTATCAGTCTATGACGCACGTTTATAAGAGCACCACGATGATCGCGTATCTGAGTTGTGCGCAAAACGCTGCATGCATGGTGGTCTTGTTAAGGTGCGTCGGAGACTCACATGGAAGAGAGGAATATTAAACTGATTATTTTGGTTTATTTTGCGCACATACATCGCTTCATAAAAATTCAATCAAACCACTATGATCAGATGGACCAATAAAACGATATCTTGAATACTTTTCTGAATACCTTAATAGAAACTATTACCATTATTTCAATGACAGTGTTTCTCAACCCTGGTTTTCAGCACCCCCCCTGACAGAATGTTTTAGATGTCTCCCTATATAAAACACCTGATTCAACTCATCAGCCCCGACTCCAAAGGTAGTTAGTTTGTTTTTTCGCCTCCCCAATTAATACACTAATTTGCTTATAGGTTAAATCAGGTGCTTAGGGAGACATCTAAAACATTCTGGGAGGGGGCACTGATTACTAGGGTTAAAAAACACTGGTCTATTAAGAGGCCGGGAGACCTCTCGGATGATATCAAAAATATCTTTATTTGTGTTCTGAATTCACTGGGAGGTCTTAAAATGTATAGAACGTCATGTGGGTGAAACATTACAATGGTCTTATTTTTGGGTGAACTATCCCTTTACAGCATAATCTATCCATATGTTGTTTATTTAAACTACTCTCTCTTTCTCTATTGGGGGAAATTAATAGAATTTGTACTTTTGGAACATGACTGTTGCCTTGTTTATCATTGGTGTATTTAAAGTTCACAAATACATTCTTAACCATTTCTTTTTTTTTTGTGCCCTGAATACAGAAATATCAGAAGAGGAAGGTATGACCCTGCCTCACAAGACAATACAACCATCACATATCAAACCAGCTTTATTTTCATATTTAAGTTAATGCATCACATGTATTGTTATTCATTGTTAATGCATTCATTATTTTAATGATGATGCACATAAAATTTATTCCCAAACTCAAACAGTTAACTACCAAATCACAGCAAATGTATTATTTTTTAAACAGTGGTTTACTATAAACATTATTAAAATCAATTAATGAATTAGATCAAACTTTCATTGTGACACTTTTGAAAATCAACTCTTATTATGAAGCACATATTCATTTGTAATTCAAATGTATTGCTCTGTTCATGCCATGCTGTAATTACCATAATACAATATGTTAAAAGGGTTTATGTCCTCGTAGAGCTTGCAAATACAGTGTCACGAGTTGGTGCTATCCAAGCGCACGGCAAAGAAGTAGAATCAAAAAAAGGTTATTTAATAATAACACAAGAGAAAACTCTGGAAAAACATAAACACATTACTGGACAACAATGGGGCAAACAGAGTGAGTATATAAGGAGTCCTGGTAATAGGTAAATTGCTGACAGGTGTGGATGATTGCAGACGGGAGACAGTTGAGGGAGCGTGGAGGATTGTGGTTAATGTAGTCCATGGGGAAAACTTGGCAAACAGGCAAGGGAACAGATGAGACTGTGACAGTACTCCCCTCTCGAAAGGCGCATCCTCACGCCTACGAAGTAACAACTGAGGAGTGGGCATCCTGGAGGCTTGTGAGAACAGGAACACCAAGGACAGGACAGGACGAGAAGCCTCCGGAGCCATGGAGGTGCAGGCAGTTCAGTTGGCAATGGCGGTGCAGTCTGCACTCAGAGCCAGGGAGGTGCCGGCAGATCAGGAGGCCATGGTTGTGCAGCCAGTACCAGGAGCAAGGGGGAACGGCTGTCGACCACTACAACCCTGTACTGCCCCCCAAAATATCTTTGGAGAAATTCCAGGACATCCACGCTGTCCAGGCACATGCCACCACCAACGGCATCATGGCCACTGCGGTGGAATCCAGGCAGTCCTCAAGAGTCACAGAAAGAGCCAGGCAAGATCCAGAGCACCGATGAGACTATGACCCCTGGTGGAGCCGATGGAGGTAGGATCCATGGTGGCGGAGGGGCTGACGACACTTGGGGGATGACTGACATAGGCAGAGCCGGTGGACGAGGGGCCCAGGGCAATGACAGAGAGCAGACTTTCCAGGGTGACACAGAGGAACCGGGGAGCCCAGGCGGAACAGATGGCTCAGGCGACCGAGGCACAGATGTGAATCCGGAAGGCCGCAGTAAAGCCTGAGTGACAGAGGACCAAGGAAAATTGTTGCTGTGATAACATCTTTTTGCACAAGTTCGAATTCCGCCAAACCATTTTGCCATGTCAAGCCGTTACAGGCGATCATACCAATAATTTGCAATCTTTACAAGAATACCGAAATCATGTACCAAGAATGTCTGTTTATTAAACATCTTAATATTCCGTCGGCTTGTGCTTTCAGAGAAAATAAATAAACAAACTGTTGTCTATTTTTTCTCTATCATGTTTGTTTTGTGATAATGCAATTTACTCTCCTGTCTGACTAAACTTTCTTCCTTTCACTTGGGCAGGCGAGGTGTTTCCATAAGGCACTCTTTCATTGTTGTAGCTGTGTGCTTAGGATCATTGTTTTGTTGAAGAATGCCCCTTCTGCACAGTCCAAGGTTCTGAATGCTTTGGACTAGGTTTCCATTAAGGGTATCACTGAATTTTGTGCCGTTGCAGGGCTCCAGACTGCTCCTAAAATGGTCACATTTGCGACTACAGAAAAGTCAGAAATGTCAGACTACAGAAAACAACTACACAATAATAACTATACAACTTTAAGACCTGACAATGAACTGTGGTTTGACATGAGTATAAATAGAAGTCTGGTGGAGGTCTGGTGGAGAATGTGCATGCAGCAACGGTGACAGTACTCCCCCCTGGGGACCAGGGTTCAGGAGGAGGACGAAAGATGGATCAGGCGCAGATGTACATGCAGGCAGAAGGTAGATGGAGGAAGGAACCAGTGGATGGAGGAGAGGCACCCAGCACAGGAGGAGCCAGACAAGATCCAGATCACAGATGAGTCAATGACCCCTGGTAGAGCCGATGGAGGGAGGATCCAAGGTGGCGGAGGGGCTGACGACACTAGGGGATGACTGACGGAACAGATGGCTCAGGCGACCGAGAACAGACAAGTGAAGCCGAAGTGACAGAGGAACAAGGAAAATTGTTGCTGTGATAACACTTTTTGTACAAGTATAATGAGTAAATTTGGGAGGTTCTTCTCCATGTGATGAATGTGGCTGCTAAGCAGATTGAGTTCTTTACTCATGCAGGCTTGTGGTGGGATGTAAACATTAATCAAAATGATTGAGAAAAACACTGATGAACTGAATGATTTGCAGTTTATAAACAGTGCTTTCAGAGAGGGCTCGCAGACTGTGTTTAAAATAGTTACGTCTTGGCACCAACGGTTGTTTATATAAAAGCAGACACTGCCACATTTAGTCTTAGCCTCTCGCTTCAGAGTGACAGAAATCCTTGTTGGTTCTGATGAGGAGTTTTTTTATAAACTGTTTAATACCTTCCAGCTTCTGCCATTACACATCATGTGGTAACTTAGTGCCAGAATTGGACTAGTTGTTCAAGACCTTCAGATGTAATCAAACAGTGTCATCCCTATTGTGTCTTGTTTCCTTTTTTGGGAACCATGGTTACAATCATATCCTAAGACATTCAGTGGAAACATAATCCTGCTGTTGCTAAAACAACGTCTCAGTTATGCCTGCAACCTCTGTTCCCTGATGGAGGGAACGAGACGTTGTGCAATCAGAATGGGGTTTGAACTTGAGAACCTATCTCTCCGAAAGGAATTTCAAAAGACCAATGAACTTGGCGAATGACGGCGCATGCCAGTCTCCGCCCCGGATTTCTGGGTATAAAAGGAGGATAGCATGCCCATTCATTCATCTTTTGTGCTGAGGAAACAAGAAGCTTCTCCAGATCACTGCACCGGACGACCCAGCGTTGTGGCATGAAGGGTCACTCCACGTTGTGCCGACAGAATGGGGTCCCTATGTAAAACACCATGGCGCTAGGCCATGTCACAACTGTAGCAGAGCAACCCTGACTGGCCTGGGCATGTCACAGGTGGAGCTTTCACGAAGCGTATAACTGCATTTCGTTGCCTTGTACTTGTACATGTGTAATGACAATAAAGTTGAATCTAATCTAATCTAATCTAATAAGATAACGACTCAGCTAGCTAGGTGAGGGTACCCTTGTCATCGGCCGTCACAGGCGGTGGCCTTGTTTCTCTAGTAGCGAGATAGCCGCCCGGCACAATAAGGGAACACTGGGAAGCGCTACGGAGACCACATTCTGCCGCAGGGGTAACATGTGGGGATACCGGCTTGGTCTCACCAATGGGGGAGAACTACATGGGAATATGCGTGAGAGCCCCATGAGGGGGATCACGAGACAATGGAACAATGAAACCCACTAGGGGAGGTCACAGTTTACCGACTGGGGAACAGGAATAAGAATACATCGTACAGCACCGCTCCGCCCGGTCCATCACCCGAAAGTGCCTAATGATAGAAGAGGTGCCTAGGCTTCACCCGGAGGGAAGTCATAGGCAAGAGTGCACTGCACTCGATCTGAGGGGGATAAGGCGCTATGCAGGTGTACACCCATCCGGCCGCCGGTCTCAACTGTTGCCAAGCAAGACGCGAGCTGATGCCTGGTCCACGCGGAGGTTGTGGGACCTCGCGAGGTATTGGGTGTAGCCCATACGTGGCTCTGCGGATGCCTGCCAGAGAGGCGCCCCGGGTTGTTGCTCATGAGGAGGCTACACCCTAGGTGGAGTGAGCTCTCACTGCAAGTTGCACGAAAGACCTTGGGACCGGTGCACAATGCGCCCATGATCCGCGGAGCATCCGTGGCCATATCACCACCGCTGCTTGCCGAAGCGGTCGACCTCGCTGAAGCTTCAGACGAACCCGCTCGGGACCCAAACACGCAACGCAGATGTCGTGCCCATCAGACTCAGCGACTAGAGTGCCGCATTTAAGCGCACAACAGCGCGACATGTCCAAAGACCGTGCGCATGTTGTAAGAGGAAATTTACTCTTTTAGATCTGTAGCTCGCTGCCGAAACATCCAGGGGAACTCGCTGATGAAGGGACCGCTCCACTGTTCGTGTCGTATGGCCCAGCAGCTTTTAAAAAAGCTCTTAGGAGAGAAATTACTCAGCATGAAATAATCAATGCCTCGCAGTTCCGAAAAACAAAAAGATGAATGAATGGGCACGTCGTCCTCCTTTTATACCCGGAAATCTGGGGCGGAGACTGGCATGCGAATTAATTTCGGAGAGATAGGTTCTCAAGTTCAAACCCCATTCTGTTGGCACAACATGGAGTGACCGGCAGAAAGAGAACTATAAATATTGTTTTATATTCTGCTAGTTTTAAGAAAAAAAATACATTTATTACATTATAAACAATTGTATAATTAGTAATAAAACATATTGCATTAATTTACATGTATTTCATGTAATTAAATATTCTATCCAGCTAAATGTATTGTGATTTCATTTTTTCTGGATTTTTATATGAAGCTATTAGAATATTAATTACATTGATATATTTTAATTAAAATTGCTCTTGATATACTGTTACACATAATTGAGTTGTCATTTTTTATATTATGTTTTAACAATATGTTTCCTCTGTTCTATGTTTTTTTTTCAGATCGGGTGGAGGATAAGTCAATGTCAACACATTTGTGATTTGGCACTGGATTCTATGAACTACAGAAAACTACAGTCTTCCACTCTCTCATAAAAGCCCAGTGTCAGACTTTCATGTCCTTCCTACTTTCTCTGTTACTGCCTGTCACTTGTTGCCTAAAAATTCTTCCGTAATCCAGTACATTGATAACATTTAAACAGATTTTCAATTTCTCTTTCGCTAAATGTATTCTAGTACATAAACCCATAACTTTAATGTTAGTATTATATGGAAATATTTATATAAAAATATGTTTAAAAGGTGACAGCACACTACACAGATATTGGCACCCTTGGTAAATATAAGCAAATGAAGACTGAATAAATGTGTCAACGAACATGGTAATTAACAAAAATACAAAGTTTGTGTTAATTATGATATCATTTTGTATCATTGTCTTGCTTGAGAATCTAACCTCCCTGAATATTTTTATTACAATGCACTTTATGAATCACTTAGGGCAGGGGTCCCCAACCATTTTCAGAACCGGGGGTGGGGGTGATAAGGTACAACAGGCTGAGCAGACTCACTGAAATCAATCCCTTGCAAAAGGACTTGTGAGGTACATTAGCAAATTATTCATAGAGCCAGTCCTGTGCAATTGTTCGATTGTGTTTTTGGAAGTATGCTTTTGTAGCTACAATACACATTTTTCCAGTTCTTGTGACCCGGTGGTTGGGGACCTCTGACTTCACATTTTGTGGTCTATTAAGCACACAAGTTTATTATTTTAAATGTAGACACGTGGCTAGTATGCTCAAACAAAGAGCGCAGTGGTTGCGGTGTGCATACGATGTGACTCCGGGCTAAGCCCGGATATACACTCACCCTAGAACCTTCCATGCTACAAATATATTTTACTAATAAGTTCAAATAGTTGTGCCACACATATATTTAACAAACATTAAATTATGTTGTGTGTTAAAGAATACATGTCGTTCACAGTCTTCTTTACCAATAGTGTAAATATTAGTGGAGTGCACTGTATATAATTCAATACAATATAATCAGAATTGCAAATTTTTTTAGAATGTTTGTTGGATTCTTAAAACCATTTTTTACTTCTTATTAAAGCAATAGTTCACCAAAAATGTTCAATTCTGTCAGAACCTGTCTTCCCCAAACATAAAGATGAAATATTTGTGCATGTCCCAGTGGGAATCCCAAAAATACTGTACATGTTTGCCATAGCATGTCTGCCTAGCTTTTACCCGAAGACCTAATATTGTTATCTTCCTTCTTTTACAATCACCCTAAATTAGTTTTAAATATATCATATGCATATTAATATAAATGTATTTTCAGGCAAAAAAAAGCATTGATTAGTTGTGTTGTGTGGCTACACTTTTTTAAAAGCACATATTTGAGTAAAGGGATTTTAGTAAAATATGTATCATTTGTAAATCAAAAAATAAACAATGTTGGAATGCTGACAATACATACTGTACATATAATGCATATGAAAGCCCTATTTTGTCATTGGACTGTGTAAATAAATATCACAGTCAGACATAGGCACAAGTATTAGATTATTGTGGGTCATAAATGAACTTTTTACTTAACAAAAACAGCTTGTTCCATGGTTTATTACAACATTGTGCTCATATTCTATATCAGTGGTTTTGAATCCTGATCCTCGGGAACCACTGCTCTGCACATTTTGTATATATCCCTTAACTGTCACGCTTTCTTCAATTCATGGATCTCAACCTTAATGAGTTGATTATTTGAGTCAGATGTGCTAGATTAGGGATGGGCAGTAGACTCCAAAAGAATCGACGACGCAACTCTTATGCCGCGGTCACACTAGACTTTGAGCGTGCGGAATTCATTCGGGCGGTCCTGCAAAATTGGGCAGGACTGATTCTTCCATCGTTTACATTTCTGTACCGAGAGGTCAAGTTGTGACGTTTTGATCTTCTTTTGGTCTCACGCATTAACTACGCAGGGAATTGTGAAATATCTTCGGACGGCCTTGCGTTTCCGGTCTGATGCGTGTGTATGAATGGAAGTCAGTGGAACAAAAAGTCAAGTGTGACCGCGGCTTTAGGGCCCTATTTTAATGATCTAAGCGCACGGTCTAATATGTGCTTAAGGCGTATTCGGTTCCACTTTTGCTAGTTTAATGATGGGAAAACAGTCGGCACGCCCGGGGCATGGTCTAAATCGGTTGTCCCTATTTTCTTAATGAGTAATGGGTGTGTTTTGGGCAAACGTGCAGTAAACCAATGACAGTTTCATCTCCCATTCCCTTTAAGAGACAATTGCGCTTGCACCATGAAATAATTGCTATTTACATGGCGGAAGCAAAGACTGAACGCTTCTCTTGTGAGGAAATGGCACACATTATTATTGTGTAGCCTACAGTACATAAAGATACATATAAATCTGACGTGTCCTGTGTCCTGGTCTGCTCACAAACTTTAATTTTGCACATGAGCAGACCATCTGAGACCATCCTGAATTCTAGAGCTCCCTCCACCAGGAAACTTTATGCCTTAAAATGGAGATTGTTCACCTTATGGTGTAACGAAAGGTATTTAGACCCAGTCTATTAGCAGCGCCTCAGACTCCCACAAGCTTTTCAAAACTTTTAAAACTCTCCTCTGTCCCCCTCCACCACCTCCGTCCAACTCCCTAACGGCTAATGACTTTGCCAGCTACTTCACAGACAAAACTAGGTCTATCAGCAGAGCAGAATTTTTTTTTAGCTCCACCCATCCATGATCTCACACCGCACATACACTCAGCAGACCATCTTTTCTCCTCTTTCTCTCCTCTTAAAGAGGTTGATGTCTCTAAACTTCTGCTCTCTACTCACCCAACCACCTGCCCGTTAGACCCCATCCCCTCACATCTACTACAAGCCATCTCACCCACACTCCTACCATCGCTCACTCATATCATCAACACATCTCTTAATACAGGAATTTTCCCCACTGCATTCAAGCAGGCCCGGGTAACCCCGCTGCTTAAGAAACCCACACATGACACTTCCCTACTGGAGAACTATAGACCCATTTCTTTCCTTCCGTTCATAGCAAAAGCACTTGAACGGGTTGTTTTCAATCAGGTGTCTACCTTCCTCACCCAAAACAATAGGCTGGACACCAACCAGTCAGGCTTTAAGAGCGGTCACTAAACCGAAACTGCCCTACTAACAGTTACAGAAGCCCTAAGGAGGGCAAGAGCTGAGTCCAAATCATATGTTCTCATTCTCTTAGACCTTTCTGCAGCCTTCGACACAGTTAACCATCACATTCTTCTGTCTGCCCTCTCTTCACTGGGCATCACTGGAACTATTACTAGCACTTCTCGGGAATATTGCTTACTTAGACGAATCGCTTGCTGTTTTCCTCAATTGTAAGTCGCTTTGGATAAAAGCGTCTGCCAAATGAATAAATGTAAATGTCTACTGCCCGTCGGCTTCAGTACTGGAATTTCTGCAAGACCGTTTTTCTACTGGTCTTGCACCTTCAACTATCAAGGTATATTCGGCAGCAATCTCTGCCTTTCACTCCCCTCTGCCCCAGGGGTCAGTGGGGAGACACCCCTTGGTCATTCCTTTCCTGCGTGGCACCCTAAGAATGAGCCCCCCCCACTCAGGCTAGAGTTCCGTCGTGGGATCTAGCTATAGTTCTAGAAGGGATTTCACAGGCACCCTTTGAGCCTATTGAGTCCAGCTCTGACAAAAATGTGTCTCTCAAGTTGGCATTTTTACTAGCCATTACCTCTCTGAGGAGAGTAGGTGATCTTCAAGCCCTTTCAGCATCTCCCCCATGTTTGGAGTTTGCCCCAGGGAACATCAAGGCTATACTGCACCCTAGACAGGGATACATTCCTAAGGTACCTGGTTCTGTAGCCAGGACCTTAGTTCTCCAGGCCTTTTACCCTCCACCTCACGAGTTGGTGGATTACCAAAGGTTACATTTATTATGCCCATAGCATTGCAGGAGTATATAGGAAGGTATTTCAGCATCTCCTCTGTGGAGAAAGTCTGACCAATTGTTGGTCTGTTTTGGACCTCGAGGTCGAGGTCAATCAGCCTCTAAGCAGACCATCAGTAGATGGTCATAGAGGCAATTTCTTTGGCTTATGAGGTGCGCGGAAGGCCTTCACCTCTCAGAGTCAGCGCTCATTCTACTAGGAGTATGGCCTCTTCGCAAGCCCTTTGTTGGGGGCATCTATGCAAGATGTCTGCGATGCAGCGGGTTGGGCTTCCCCTCATACATTTATGAGGTTCTACAACCTAGACCTCTCCTCCTTACCTGGTTCCCAGGTCCTTATGTCCTAAGATGTGCGACACCTTCACAACAGGACAGTCACAACTCGCCATGGCGTAGTGGGCATTTCGTTCCCCATAGAGTCAAATCCTTGACACAGTGTAGAGTTCCCTCGAAAGGTAACGTCTCAGGTTACGACTGTAACCACGGTTCCCTGAGCTAGGGAACGAGACACTGCGTCTCATTGGCATACTCCTCGTGCCTGTAGCTTTTGCCTCATTTATTGCAGAAGCTGATTTGCATTGTTTCCGCGATCTATTTATACTTTCCGGTTTCGCGTCACTCGTGACGTCATCGCCTCGCGACTATAAATCGCGAGTTAGTTGCATTCACTATTTCATGCGCGTCACGCTGCTGCCGTTCTCCATAAAGTCAAATCCTTGACGCAGTGTAGAGTTCCCTATCTCAGGGAACCGTGGTTACAGTCGTAACCTGAGACGTTCTTTTACTTTCAAGATATGTGGATTACAACTCAAACTCTGCTTCCTTACCCTCATCATGTCGTCTGATATGTTAGCATTACTGTGTATTTTTACAAACGTTTCTGCTAATACTTCTGCTTTCCTGCTGTCAGACAGAGCCAATTCCTCCTTGTAAATTAAAGTTGACATACAACTATTTCTTGCTCATATCTTTCGGATCATGTTCCATACCTCATTGATTTCAATGTCTGCACCTATATTATTACAAAATTCCCTCCAATAAATTCTGTTAGCCGTCCGAATAACCCTCCTTACTATAGCCTGCATTCTTTTATAAAATCATTATAGTTAAATGATTTCCTTACACTTTGAAATGCTTTATTCCATTCTATAATTACCTCATTACAATCCTCATTCCACCAAGGGACACTTTTCTTCCTTCTACTTTTTTACCAAACACTTTATCCGCTGTACTCCGAAGAACTTCCTTAATCTTTAAATGTAACACATCTATATCACTCATTTTGTTTAAACACATCTCCTTGTATACATCCCATTCAGCTGATTTAAAGTTCCATCTGGGTAATCTTTACATGACAATTTGATTTACGTCTATCCAAATAGTACTATAAATGAGAAAATTATCACTACCCATAGTGCTTTCCTTCAATACTTTCCACTTACACCTTCCAGCTAAATTTTCAGACACCATCGTCAGATCTAATACAGAATAATTTCCCCGATATAAATCAATTATTGTGTAACTTCTATCATTAATACATATTAAACCTCCCCAATCCAACAGATCTTCAATAATCAAAACATTATGGTCTGTATAAGAACGCCCCCATAAAGTGTCACCAAATCACCAAACTACTTTATAGTTTCCATTTCCATCAATATTTTCTAGCATATCCTAAGCTAACCTGCAACATGGATTGTAGAAGTTGATAAGTTGATTGTGGGGGCAGTTGTAATGGCAGCCTAATGGTTAGAGAGTCAGACTCGTAACCAGAAGGTTGCCAGTTCGATTCTCAGTACCAGCAGGTAACAACTGACGTGCCCTTGAGCAAGGACCCTACCCCCTGGGTGCTGCAGTGATAGCTGCCCACTGCTCCTGGTGTGTGTGTGTTCACTATTCACTGGTTGGGTTAAATGCAGAGGTCACATTTTGGGTATGGATTACCATATCTGACAAATAGGTCACTTTCTTCTTATTATTATTCTGATACTCTGAGCATCTTCCCATATCACCACTATCACAGCCTCGTATTCCATGATAACCTCAACCGTTCTGTACCCAGTGGTTTGCTTGATAAATGTCGCTACACCACCACCATTTCCTTTTTGTCTATCTTCCCTGACTCATATCCATTAATATAAAAGTTTAATTGTGGTTAAAGCCATGTTTCCTGAACACAAATAATATCTGGGAAAGAATCTGCATATAAAATGTTTAAATTCCTGACCATTGGCGATAACATACCATCCGTACTCGTCACAATCCAGCCGTGCCAACCAACCATCGATCAGAGCCAAAACTTACAAGCTCCGTAGAAGTCTCATATCAGGCTTGTTCGACTTGATGCGGCGCCGCTAGAACCGACAGGCGGATGACATCACATTACCGCGAGAGTGAGTTGAGAGCCGACTGCTCCATACGGTTTTGACTTACTCTCGCAGTAATGTGATGTCATCCGCCTGTCGGTTTTTGCAGCGCCGCATCAAGTGGAACAAGCCTATCATTTCTTAGTACATTACTAAGTATGTAACTTATGCAACCACTGTATATCCTGCATTTGCTGCTATTGCACTTCTGGTTAGACCCAAACTGCATTTCGTTGCCTTGTACTTGTACATGTGTAATGACAATAAAGTTGAATCTAATCTAATCTAATCTAATTACGCATTTTAGACCAACATGTTTGACCCCTGAATCTTAATGTAAAGCAAAACGTGATTGGCTGAAGCAAGAACGTGCCCCATTGGTCAACAAAGACTAAAGTTACCCGATTGGCTTGAGTAAATAGTCCACCTATTTGTGGATTGTGTGCACGTCTTGATGTTGGAAATGTTTCAAAATCCACAAATGATTGCAACGCAATCTCACGGCGAAATCGTAAGTATTTGACGATGTGGCTAATTTTGGCTAATTCGTATGAATTCGTACGTGCTCAGTCGTACGATTTAGTACGACTTGCTGTCGCGCCAGTGACGTTAGGTGTTAGGCGGGGTTAGGGGCGGGCCTTCAGCATTGCTTAATCGTACGTTTTTGTATGACTCACAACGTATGAATTCATACGAATTAGCCACCTCGTCAAATACTTACGACTTCCCGTGAGATCAGGTTGATGAATGTCATTAAAATATATTTGTAAATATTTTTTTTATTTGCAAATATCATTGTGTTTATTTGTGAATTTCATTCCTTTTTGTGGAACCTCTAACATTTATGGTTAGCTTCTTTGTGATTTATTTGCAAAATGTTTGTGAAACTCTCTACGTTTATTTGCGGATCATAGTATATTTATTCAGAATAATGAAACAATTCTGACCCCATGCATAACCATTACATTGAATAGCATTGCATTGGATGAAGGGAAAACCCAATTCTAACAGTAATTTAAATACAAACACTAAAAACAATACAATGCAGATCGCTCTCTAAAATATTATGCAGCTGCACTGCCACTGACTTCTGTATGACTACCTTGTCAGGGAGCGGTCAATCCAATTCTCACTAGCCAATGAGAGTAAAGTGCTCTTAAGTCCCGCCCTCACCAGACTGAGCCAGAAAGGCGAACGAAAACTTGGAAAGTGCAAATTAAAAAAAATCTTGCAGCGAATTCATAAACCAATTATTTTCAAAAGTGAAACCTATTAAGAAAAAAATGCAGTTAATTTGAAAAAAAAAGTTACATTTTGTAATTGAGTTTATTGTTTTCATTATCGGAGTGTTTTTCTTTGTTTATTTTTTTTTCAAGTTTGCGTTCATTTTTATTGGCACAAAAATAATCATATAAAGGGGAACGTTCAGGCGTGTTCACAAAGTGTTGACGTAGTAAAGTAGGCTCGTTCGAAATGGCCAAATTCTGCGCAGAATCGATCACCGGTGATCAGCGCAAGATGCATGCCGGTTAGAATGGTGTCCGACTGCAGTACGCCTTGCTCTGATGTCATGCTGACGTGTCAAACTCTCGCGACGGCGAGACGGCCTGGCCGAAATTCTCACCGGATGCGTTGATGAAAAGCACATGGTAAACGATCTTGTCAGTTTAAATGCTCATTGGGCAAGAAAGTCAGCTGATATCTTCATAAATATTCCACAAATAAGCCCATGTACTATAATAGTTTTTTTTATTTATATGTGGAAAAAAATACAACTATGTGAAATATATTGTCCTCCTAACAGTCTTCATGTAAAGCAGAGGTATTTCAATTGCATTAATTTCATCTGTGATTAAAAGCGCTTTTTATTTTCTTATTAAAGTATAAAAAAAAACATTACGAATCAAGATGGTAAGCCTGTACAGTTAAAATTTAAAAACATGCATTTTTATAAGGGACGAAGACTTCAATAGAATAAGAAAAAATAAAACATACAAGCAAGGAACAAAAGAGACACACAATTTTCAATCAATCCATATTAATAAATACAGAACACGACACAGGGGCTAATTTATATTTATTGTATAAGTCTACCAAAATTCCAGATTTTTATTAGGCCTATTTGTTTTTGACACAGTTTTTGAATATTGTCT